>OX454415.1:77098352-77841776 GCA_949715475.1 Microchrysa polita
GCTTCCGGCCATCGTGTAAAGCGATCGATGATTGTCAGACAATACTGATTTCCTCGACACGGTGGGAACGGGCCGACGATGTCAATGTTGATGTGGTTGAATCGTTGTAGTGGTGGTATGTACTTCGATGGTCGCGATATTGTATGTCTCGTCACCTTCGCTCGTTGGCATGCGAGACAATTTCGTACAAAATTCGCTACGTCCCGACGAATGCCAGGCCAAATGAATCTGTCGGTGATTATTGATTCGATGCGGTTGCTGATTGTCGTTTCGTCGATGGGCAATTCGATGTTCGTTGGCTGATGCTGGCGTCATGCGTGGTCGGCATTGTTGGCGATTGGAGTCGGTGTGCGCAAGCGGCCTCTTCGTACACGGCACGGGCTACGACACTTGCGGGCGGTTCGGCCGTATTTTTCGTGATACCAGCACAAGTCTGTTGCTCCGCTTCGAGAATTCTCAAAGTTTGTCGAGGTCGGTCGGCGAGTTTCTCGTTGGCGTGATCGGGATTGTCGTTGTAAACTATTGATTTCGTCGCGCATTTCGACGATTAATTTCTTTAGCTCGGTGAACTCGTGTATTGGAGCGGCGGTGGCGGCTGCTTCGTTGACATATCGTGGCTTTATAGCCTCCATCGTTGTGTCCGCGATTCTAGTGAACTCGGGCCGGATTTCCCATATGGGCAACCTGGGCTACTGCCCGGGGCGGCAGAATTTGAGGGGCGGCAAATTTTTAAATTTTTTCATTGGTCTAAAATTATGGGAAAGATGAATTTTGAAAACTCAAGCATAATAGTAGAAAATAATTTACTTTTTCAATTTTTTCTAGTTAGATGTACACATTCGGGCGGGCGCAATGCATCTGACACATTAAGTGGCCAGTTTTCGTTGTGCCAATCAGCGATTTGAAAGGGGAGAGATCTGAAACTCACAGTAGCTTAATCTTTATCGATCAACTACCCAAAGCAGTTTTCAGTTTCTATCTACCATATATCTGAGGGGCGGGAGGGGATGAAATAATCTCTCAGAACAACCGAACAAGAGAGTAAGGAAGTAATGCCACCGTTATATACACGAAATTCTGTGAAGCAATTCCACCACATATGCGGTGGTGAGAGAGATACACCACCCTCTACTGCACTCTACCCGCCCGGTCCATATGCTCGATATATCATTGCACCTACTTGTCAATCTGAAATTTCCCATCGAACAGGATTTTTGCACCAGCACATCAAATTAATTGTCCAAAATAAGTTGTATATGCATTAGCGCCGATGAAACGGGGGACATAGTTTCTTTGTTTTTTTTTTTTGTTCGTGACAGTTCATAGTAAAAACAAAAAATTATACTGGATGTATGTATATCGAACAATATCGACTTGTACAACGTGATTTGCAGTGATTAGAATCAAGACTGTTGTTTGAAACCAATGTTTTTCCTTCAATGAATGTTGTTTTGTTGCAGTGCAATTCCGCGAATTTGAAAACCCCGAAATTATGTAATACAGTTGAGCCTCGATTTGCGTCGATTCACATTGCGTTGTTTTCGTATTGTGCTGTGTTAGAAGTAACACCATTTTTCCGATTTGCGTTGTGAAAATTCGCGTTGCGTCGTTATTTTATTACAAAATTCTAAAATTTGCCTATGGAAAAACTCACAATTCGTTTTGCTTTGTATCGTGTTGCGTCGCGATTTCTAGAAACCAATTACCGACGAAAACCGAGGCCCTACTGTACATACATCCAGTTTAATGTTTTTTTATACCATTCGCTCGTAGAGTCAACCGAAGGGTATATTAATTTTGGCATGATGTTTGTAACACATTGAAGGAGACATCTGCGACAATATAAATATATGATCAGCATGACGAGCTGAGTCGATTGGGCGATGTCAGTCTGTCCGTGTGTTGCGAAGTGCTTTAGTGGGCCGTCTTAAAAGCTATGAAGCTGAAATTTTGCACACATGCTTCTTTTTGCTGCAGCCAGTTTGTATGTTTGAATCGATAAAATCGGATGATGGGGTCGTGGAGCTTCCATACAAACCCAAAGCCCAAAACTAAGCCCTTCTAAAAAAACTTTTTTATTTGTCCACCAATTTTGACCAAATTTGGCACAAATGTGTTCCTATAGATAGAACAAAAAATGAGGTCATGAGGCTGCCATACAAACCCAAACCACCAAATTAAGCTCTTCTAAGAATTGTTTTTTTTTATTTGTGCGCTAATTCAAACCAAAACTCACTGAAATGTGTTTTTTTGGAAGCTACAAAATATATGTCAAAGTCGATAGAATCGGACCATTGGATCATTATGCGCCAACCACCCATAACCCCTAAAATTAGGTTCCCCTAAAATTTAGCTAAATTCCAATCAAACCTTATATTAGTGTGTCTTTATCGAAACTACAAAAAATATGTACAAACAAATATATTCGCACTAAAGGGGGATATTGGCCGCACCCAAAATTAGCCTCGTTATATTTATAATTACTAACTGACTCGCGAGCTGTTACTGCTTTGAATAGCAGCAGCAGCGGCAGCATTTCATAGCTTACACATATGCTGGTAATGTTCGCAACTTTTCCACTGCATTGTTCTTGCTTTTAATGACGTCATATGATTGTTTTTGTTGTTTGTTCACACTTTAGTAGGCAGCTTTGAAGTAATTGATCAGCTATTTGGCGGCATACGGATAATATCATTGTGATCATAACCTCTGTTTATATCTATCTCTTTAGTGTTCAATGTGGAAACAAACATAGACAAGATCACAACGTTCAGATAGACGCGAAGATGCAAGACCTGCCGAGTGCATCTATCTGGATGGACCACGCTAGGAGCAGATATTCAGGTTTACTCCACATCATTTCTATTCCAAAAAATGTCGTAGATAACTTTACAGACATGCATACATTCATATTTCCTTATTTAATTTTTTTCAGCATCAGATATATTATCATTAGTGTCGATGGCCCGACGTGCGTCGGGCTTTGACCACCTAATGCAAATTAATCACACATTTTAAATTTCCCTCCAAGCCCCCCTCATAAAGCACTCAAATTTATACGGCGCCTATGCATAATTTCCCCTGCACTAACACTAAACAAACTCTTCAGCAAAATTGCTTCAATTCTCTCGCACAATATTACTTCCTTTTCTCTTTTTTCTGAGTCCGTGACGCATGACAAGTGGACCGAGTGGGTCCGAGGAAGAGAGCAAGTTGCCGTTGCGGACAATATGTTATGTTATGAACACAGAAATGATTATGAAATTCATTCACTGCCACGTCCCGCCCGCTTCTTGTGTGGTGTGCGATGTATGGCACCGCGGCGCGGCGCGAAGGAAACGACACGAGAACACGTTGTGCATGCGCCTGCGAAATTTATAATTCGTCTGTGGCCTGTGTATCTATATTTTGAGGTTCAGATTATCTGAGCCGATATTTAAATATGATATTTGAGAGTCAATTCCAAGCAACCCAAGCAATGCGACAAGTCTAAGAAAAATGGCATATTTGGTCGGCAAAAATCCTAGATGGAAATTTTTTTGAATTATGGTTGGAGATGGTCCCCAGATTATGGCAATAAAAGTCCCAACCGATTAGTGATCCGCAACCTTAAAAAAAGGGGGAAAGGGGGACTCTTTTCGTTTTTTTGCGATTATTTCAAAAAAGGTAAGAGATACAGAAAAATTGTCTGCCTTCTCCTCTTTTTATACACTGCGTGAGGAGAAGTCTATTCTTAAATTTACCTTATTTTAGTGAAATATGCATTTATTATTACATTTAACTCTGTTCAATAAACTATTAAAATAAAAAGTAAATAATCAGAAATTACAAAAATATTAGCACATACATATCAATATTTTTTATATAATCAGAAAAGGGAGATATTTAGCAGGCTATGAAGGCTTTGGTGTCAAAAAGAAAAGTCTCGAATGGAGACGATAATAATTAATATACAGAGTTTTAGGGTCATAGACATGGAGTTTCTGAAAAAATACCTTCTTTGTTATTCAGTTCGGGCATTTTACTCACTCCATAACTTCTGACAGAATAAAGGAAGTTCAAATTTTGCACATATGATTTTTGTAAGAAGCTCTTCCTGCATGCTGCGACCAATTTATTCAATACTTTCTCTAAATTTGCATTTATGCATTCCCGTCTAGACAGCTGTAGATTTTTAAATTTATAGTATACATAGTATTGTTTCTTGACCGGCCGTGGCAACAATCATAGCAAAAATTAGCCAAAACTAACGCCCGTATTTTTAAACATACCTTACCTTCAAATATAAATGCCATTTCCAGTAGTTTTTCATTGAAATAATTTAATTTCTCGAGTCAATGCACCCTTGACTTAAGGCGATTTCAAGGAAACTTTGAAATTTTGCAATAGTCCACCTCACTTGAAGTCAATGTAGCTAGTTACCTACCTTGAGTTATTATTATATTACAATTGTGTTAACAGCTTAAGGTCTCCTTGAGTTTCGCCTTAAATGACTTAATTGACTTGTGACATAAACTACTGGAAATTACATCTATTTTTTTGAATTTCGGTATACTTGACTAAAGGTCGCCTTGAGTTAAGCTATGTTTATAAATACGGGCCTAAAAGTATAAATTTCGGTATCAAAACCAATTTTCCGATAGTTTTTTTTTCATTAGTCGTAAGTTAGGAAAATATACAGGGTGTCTGCCGCATAAACGCACCGGATTGTGATTCCTCATTGATTTTTAGTAAAAAAAAGCTTAACCCTTTAGCTGCCACAGGCATTTGAAAATTAAAAAAAAAAAATTTTCTTTGACGACTAAAACGTCATTATCTCAAAAGCTATACTAGCTAGAATAGCAAAACAAAATGATTATTAAAGCCAACAAATTTATCCAAAAAATAAAATTAACCGCACTAAAATCGGATAAGAGGTTTGGTGTTTACAGAACTTCAAAGTCAAATTTTTGTGATTTGACCCAAAAACAAAATATTTTTCCATCTCAATTTTCTGCAACTTCTGCCAAGGTGAGGTGTTCGTACGATTCTTCACAAAATTGGCGAATAGTCCAAAGATCATTTCTTTCTTACATCATTTTATTCTATCTTCCGTATTTCTTACAGTTTTAATGCCTTAAGTACAGAAAACTGTGGTTAATTTTAGCTCTATTTCAATTCAATTCAACTAAAACTGCCCCTAAAGATCTGCAATTTGGTAAAATTTATTCAAATTATATCAAAATCGATCCAAAATTGAAACTCATATATTCGTTGCTCTCTAATAGAGACTTTTGCGTTTTGAGACTTCTGATACAAATTTCGTTAACCAACTTTCATACAAAAGTGGGCATTCTCATTTGTTTTAAACAATTAAATCAATATGATTTTATTATAGCCGAAGAAAAAAAATATGGTCATCGAACGACAAAAATCTTACATCGATGGATTTTTGCAGGATTTTTAGGGATGGCCTTCTGATTATGGGAAAAAAGTCCCAATAGATTAGAGGTTTGCAGCCTTGAAAAGGGAGGAGGGGTACTTGCGTTTTCAGAGCTATGGAGGTTTTTAAAAGAGTCTAAAGTTTAGTCTAGTTTTGAAATGTTTGCTAAAAAGTAAAAAATACTCCCTTATCCCTTTTTTTCAAGGTTGCCCTCCAATCGTTGGGGATTTTTTTTTCCATAATCAGGACGCCATCAGCATCACCAACCATCCTGCAAAAATACAGCGATATAGGATTTTTGCTGATCAAATATCGTATTTTTTTATCAATACTCTACAACTCACTCTCGTACTCATATCCCTCCAATTGAATCGAGTACAGAACAGGACAGAACAACTTGCATACAAATTTTCAGTTGATGTTCTGTATAGAAATATATCTTTTTTGAAATATCTATGGAAGTTGTGTTGCCTTGTCCTGCACTAAATCCACTCACTAGTTTCATTACAATATGGGACAACTGTTAATTAAATTTAGATTTCAATAAATTTCGTCAACAGTGTGAAACAGTCGTATAACTAAATTTCTCTCAATTGTAAACAACCAAGTTTCCATGGAAATATGTGTACGAATACAGTCGAACTTGCCTTAACGGACACTTCTACAACCCAAACATTTCTCATAAAAGGAAACTTTTATTTTCACTAACGTTTTTTTTTTTACATAGCATCCAAGGAAAATTAAGTTTTGAAGCCTGACACTCTCATAGCTGCAAACGTATACACTAAACAAGCTGGCAAAAAATTTACTTTTAAATTTTAAGAAGAATTGTATTTCAAAGAAAGCATTTTAAGGTTAATTCTGGCGGGGCAAAATTTAGATTTCATTCGGCCTTCCCTATTACTTGTGTTCCGATTCGGAACATCATTTTTGTAACTTAGCTTTTTGGGTGCGATTTCTGCTCCACCTTAGTTTCTTTTCCTTCTGTTCTTACATAACTTGGTAGCTTCATAGGTTTAAAACTGGACCAGTAAAAAACGTCGCATACGAACATCGGCAACCCAATCGACTCCTCTCGTCCACTGATAGTATCTATATTTTTTAAATTTTAGTGAGATAATAATCTACCTTTTACAAGAACAAAACATTTTTTGAAAAAAAAAAAAAAAATCAATTAGCGAACCTTTCGGAACTGTAAATATATATGTATATTTAAGAGCACGGTCGGTGACTTAATATTCCATTCCCCAATGCGGTGTTCGTTTATGCCAAGTTCGACTGTAGCGTAAACTGGCTGTCAGCTACACCACAAATCACGAAATAATGATTACGCGGTGTTCGGGTGAAGACATTTGGGACAGCATCAAAATCACTTATGAAAATTTTGAATCTGTCTCACGCAAATTAAAAGTATTAAAAGTAATTGACTTTTGTGAAATTCGTATCTTTTCACAGAAAATACTTCCAGCCGTCTTCGGTACAATTTCAGAAGTTTATGTGCGCTTCCTTCTTTTTTATTATTTCATGAGTTAAATAGCAGTAAGCGTTGAAATTTGCAAAATAGAACTCGCTCAATCGTAAACAATATTAAGGTTACCATGGAAGTCAGTGGCGTATTTAGAAAATTCTCAAAGGGGGGGCACAGAGTACGGGGCTAATTTGTTACATAAAGTTTTGGTGTGGGGATACCCGAGAGCAGCTACATAGGAAAAACATTGGCAAGACTGAGGGATCGTTGATCCTTAATTTAAGGCGAAACTCAAGGAGACCTTAAGTTTTCAATAGACTTGAAATATAATATTTCAAGGTAGGTGGGTAGCTACCTTGACTTCAAGTGAGGTTGACTATAGAAAATTTCAAGGTCTCCTTGAGTTTCTCCTTAAATCAAGGATGCATTGACTCGTGAATATAAGTGATTTCTATGAAAAAGTATGGAAAATACATTTATTTTAATTTCGGCATCCTTGACTCAAGCCCTCCTTGAGTTAAGGTATGTTTATAAATACGGGCCTGAGAGTCCTTTGCATTTCAGGTTTATTGCACCAAAAGTTTAGTTTTCCTGACAGATCTTAGAATGACACTCATTGAGTGCATTCAGCAAGCACATATTGAGATGTGCTACATATCCCCACCAATGGCGCCGGAACAGGGGGGGCAGCGGGGGCAACTGCCCCCTCAATATTCTGACTAAGGGGGCAGTTAGTATTGCATATAGCACTTGCACTATATTAAAAATTAAGAATAATTTGCATTATATTTTTTATACATACGAGTATTCAATAATTTTAGTGGATATTTTTTTCCATAATGGAGTATCTAGTTCGCAGTCCATCCAATGAACGTACGAGTATGTACATGATCATTTCATTTTCATTTCTTCTTCGTCAACAAGAGCATCTCAAATTAACGACAAACCCAACTTCCAAAATAATCGAAGAGAGAAACCATTGAACGTTGATCAACGAATTCAACGGATTCATTCTTCTGTCAGAAAACCGTACCGGCGCGCGGCGGAAGAGAGTCTCACAGTAAGATTGGGCTGCCATGCTGAAGATTTGGATGTTCTTCGCTCACAGTTAAAACTTTTGAAGGATATGCCGCATGCCGGGAGCTTAACCTAGATGCTGCGTCGAAATTGCTGATCACTATCGAAGTAAATCGAATACAACGAGGTAATACGGCTAGCTAGTAACAAGAATGCTGACGTTTCCAGCAGCATAATCAGAAAGGTTGTTCACAGCTTTGCGACGTCTTAAAATATGTCTACGTTCAAGAATGATGCAAAAACGTCTGATAAATACATATAATTATTCTGAATGTTCACAGGGAATTTAGATCTGCCAAAAATCATGAAAGAATTCGTTTCCCGAGGAAACCGGAAAACAACATTTGGAAAATCGTGTAATGTTAAATTTTATATGCGAAACTATAAGTTGATAATCTTCAACACTTTGGAATTATAATGGGATCCAAATTGGTAACAAATGAAACATAAGGCTTATTCTCATTTTGGAGACTATTCAAGGTGGGTTCTTCTGTTGTTCTCTAATATGTTTCATAACTAGTTGGTAATACCAAATAATTGGTATCGTTTCATAGGACATTAATGTGCTAGAGCAAAGGTCCGGTATATGGTTTTTAATATGAATTTGAGAAAAAAATCTTGCCCCCTCAATAAAAAATTCGTTCCGGCGCCCCTGACCCACCACAAGAAATTGGAAAACTGCTAAGTTTGTGTTCGCTGAATGGACTTGCTACATGAAACGTCAGTTCTCTCTAACCAGCTGATACATCCGCAGACATTGCGGCAATCAAAAATTCAAAAAACCTAAAACTGCAACTTTCCTTTCAAAATACGTACTCTCATCGCACAATATTATAACGTTCACTAAAACCTGGCTCAGAAATGACATTTTTCTGCTGAACTGTGAATAAACAATTTCCAGTATTGATGGTCGAGCAGCTGTGCGTGACAGTTGATCGAGCAGTCCAAGTAGCAGCTACACATCTAAATGTAGCATTCCAATTCAACGCTAAATAGGGGAAATTTTCGATACATCGTATGTGGACCGATTAGCGGGTGAGTGGGACGCGGGGAGAGAACACTTTCCAGTAGCTCTTTCCAATATGTGCTCGCTGAATGCACTCATTAACTGCTTTTGGCTTTTCCTGAACCAAAATACGGAGGGCCTTAAAAAAGTTTGCGTAGTGTAGTTCGAAGCAGCCTGAAGCCGAAAAGGAATTTTACGAATATGTACTTAATTGGCTATAGAATTAATGCAATGACCAAAGAGACTGTTTCCATATGAAGAAACGGATTCCATACGGAACACTTTTCTTTGGAAGAGAAATTTCAAACATCGTCTGAAATTCTGCCAAATTTCGGCCAAATTCCGCCAAAAAGTGGTTCTGCTTACTTTGAAAGAAACACAGATGAAAAGCTGATACAACAAATTTTGGCTGACATTGTTGTCTTGAATTCCATGGCAAGTTTAAGCGAATTTGAATGCAAAATTAGGATTTACTGAAAAAGAAGCCTTTATAGGTTTTGTCAAAAATCTAGTAACAGATTCCGTAAAATCGTAACAAGTGCCGAATAATGTTTTACAAGTACAATCCAGAATACTACACGGTTGTAAATTTTGGTGTAAACCGGGAGTAAATTTTATAAATAAAATAGTACAACTCCTATTCCAAAACTTGAATCAAATTTGACCCTTTTCAACTTATAATTTTAGTTTATTCAAAAATTATATTAATTATAACCGCTACAGAATAAAACTATCCAAATACCCTTTTTATATTATACATTTTACACCGTTCGGGATAGAATAAATTGCATTGAATGTTGTTATAGCATAAAAGGGTAGAATCAATCCTACTATGTTATCAAATCTACACTATCAACGCAAGAAACTCATTCAACCTAGAAATCTATTGATTTGTAGTCTGTCTGGTTCAGTGAACAGCGCGCTTGCCTACAAATCACAGAATTGTGGATTCGAAGCCGACTGCACTCGTATTACAATTTTTATTTTTTCGCGCGTTTTGTATAAATTTGCTTATCAATTTTATACTATCGAAAAGTAAAATTTTTTTTTTCAAGAATACTTATACTTTTAATATAGTTCAATTATACTTTTGGTAAAGTTTTTATATGGAAATGTATGAATATATTTTTTTATAAAAATTACACATTAAAAATTTTCAACCGTGTAGGAACTATCCGTGGCATAGGGCCGGGAAGTGATCAATCGATTAATTAAAATGAAGCAACAAAAGTAAGCAGGAAGGTATGATTGTTTGTTATTTCCATATGTACTACACTAGCTTCAAATCTATAGTATCTGCAATACCTTTTAAAACGAGTCCTATGGTAAGCTGAAGCAACATGCCTTAACAAATCAATTGCAAAATAAAAATGAGAAGGAATGGCTACGATGATGTTTACTTCGTGAAAATTGAAGCATTGAAGAAAGTACCCCCCAGGCAGGGCACCACAGACACCGAACCGTAGGAATTCGAAAATGTATGCTAAAAATGCTTTCCCACCAAACACTTCAATTTTTAGCATTTTAACAGAAAGAGAAGCATCTGGTTTAAAGACTTTTACAGCAGCCCAACACGAATTTACGGCCAAATTAAAATACACAAGCCCGATCGAAAAATATTGACCGATTGTTTCAAATATTTATCAATTCAGCGGCTTCCAAGACATCGATATCGCAACAACATCTCCTCAACTTATATCAACATAAGATGGCGTCACTTCACACATGACGAGACTTTCAGTAGCAGTAGCAGTCCTTGTTTCCGAACAGATTCATGTCGAGATTGGGCAACGTTTCATGACCACCTCGTTGCCTCGACAAAATCATAGCTTGTACTTATTCTCTTAGAGTTCTTGTTCCTGAAACCACGCGTCTATGAAAATAAACTCAACCCGTTCGAAAGACGGTAAGAGTTCATTAACGAGGAGATCTGGCGAATTGAGAAGATGATGTGATGATAATGTTTCGAAAAAGATTTACAAAGTTTAGTAATAAAAACGCTCAAAATAAAAAGGGAACATTTGGTACTGCAATTTTTAGTATGCTGTGAAAAAAGTTTGATGTGCTCACAGGGGGGGCACGTGCCCCCTGTGCCCCCCCTGTAAATACGCCACTGATGGAAGTTGACTACAGTTTAAAATTGTTCAACCAATCAGCAGTCAGCACACACAAGTTAAACGCAGTTTAACGATTTCAGTGAGCGAGGTAGTGGCTGATTGGTTGAACAATCAGCTCGCTCAATCGTAAACAAGCAATATTTCCATGGAAACTTGTAGACGAAACAATATAAATTAATAGGCAAAGCAAAATATAAATATTTTCTGCTTCGGATTTTAATTAGAAGGCGAAACTAAACAAATAGTAGTATGAAATACTTTTTTAGGTTAATATTATATTATTTTTATAAGTATGACCTGTTTATTTTTCATTGCTCCAATTTCATGTTGGTATCTACTAATATTGAAAATTGCCAACTTTTGTTCAGATTTCGTGCTGCATTTTCTTTTCTTTGGACTAAGACGAAATAAGAGTTTGATTTCACGGCTCGACCAAAATGATTAACTAAGAATACCTCCCGTACATAACAACCCATCAGGAGTTATTTCAGTGCGTTTTATTAATCTACGCGTACTGTGGAATATCATGTCGTGATGCATAATGATGTATGGAAGGAAGAGACCTTAGTTTTTATCTGATTGAGCTGATTTTGGTGGCAAGTACATTGGCGACCTCCCAAGCACAGGCTTGTCAAATATTCGGTCATACGCGCCTGTAGCAAAAATTTCCACAAACTTTTATGTTAGGTTTTGTATGGCTGAAGTTATACGTTCGATAAAGCTCATAGATCGAATCTGGATTCCAGTTTTTCTGCCGAACAAGCCCTCACCTCCGTAGTTCCGCAAAATCTAACCCTGATCTGAATATGTCTACATCAAATTTCTGGTAAAATTTATTATAAGGAACAGAGCTTCTGTTCTAAATAAATAAATATTACCTATTATCGCATATAACAGTATACAAAATGGCTGCTATTTTTGATATGCTACTTTCAACTAAGCAGATGAACCTTATGAAAGTGGGATGGATTATGTCGGTTGTCGGGTCCTTACTTTCTATTTCTCTATTTAAAACTAACCCAACTTCGGGTAGCCACCTCATCACCCAATTAAAGAGTTCTTAGCTCCCGTAATGCGGTTACGTAAAAAATAAATCATATCATATTAATATGATCACTCACTATATCGCCGCAAAGTCTCATGTATTGCGAAGTCTTATAAAATGGTCCTACGGCATCCTGTCAAGTTTTGAATTTGTCGACTTTTACAAATATCAATAAAATTTAAGATTAATCAAATCAAAGATATTTGCGAAGGAGACGAATTTGGAAAATTGACTCAGATGTGCCTAGATCGGGCCATTACATGTTGTTCACGTAGCAGTGAATGTTTGCATCGTCAAAAATGTTTCTCCTGTGCGCTTCAAATAAAAAAACATGAAATAATTGATGTCTTCTCGAAAAAAAAATGTTTGGCCTGCCATCGCAAGCCAATAGTGTAACCCTGGTTAAAAATAAGTTGGACACTCCTGAGCACATAACTTTCAAAGAGAAAGTGGGAACTATTTAAAATACATCAGTGTAAAGAAAATTAAATGATTTTGAAATAATTCCAAAACTTACAACCTTTCTCTCTTTTCCCCATATTGCGAACCCCCTACCGGTCAGAACTTTTTTTCTATAATTAGAGGGCCACCCCCAGCAAAAATTCAGAAATGCATTATCTTTGTAACCCGATGACTTTATTTCTGTTTATTTTTCTTTGGCTAAAACCCATGAGTTAAACGGCCAACGACGACCGTTTAATTTTTCACGTTAAACTGCAGTTTAAACGACCGTTTAACTGTTTGTCAATTTCCTTAAACGGAGTTTAGCTAAACCGACAAAAGTCAGTTAAACCATATGAATTTTCATTCGGGCCATTTTATTTTAAAATTAAAGATATTAATAGCTACTATCCGGAAATATCCAGTTGCTAATGGAAACTAACGATTTTTTAAAAAATTAAATTGTTGCTTAGCCAGGAATTTCAATTATCGCGTAGTGTATTTTTCCCCCAGTTATTTAAACGGAGTTTAACATTAAACCACAGTTAACTAAACGGTGAGTTAAACCATGATTGTACATACGGCCCTTAATTGATTTAGCTGGATGTATTAGAGCAGCTCATGTTGACCAATTAAAAAAGAATAATACTAACGTTCGTGTTAATGAAAATCAATATGTTATATTTCCTAAAATTGATCCTGAAAATTATAAAAATAATATTGAATTGCCTAATAATGTTGAAGTTAGTCCTAAAAATAATATATAGATACAAATGAGTTTCCTAGACGTTCAGAAAGAATTAAAAACAAAAAAAGATGTAACTCTGTAGGTTAGAGATAAGTTTTTTTGTAGAAGGGAGGAATTGACATGTATTGGTAACCGACGACTTGTCACTAGAGTTAGTCTGGAACGAGTTGTTAGAGAGTGCAGATCTCCTCTGAATAAAGTAAATTTGTTATTAGTTATTTTTAACCCACGTGTTTGTAATTCAATTACTGGAAACACATCACAAACTATACGCAGCCAACAATGCGGTAATTAATACATTATGTCGATTTTGGGTTGAGGCGATCTATGGCATGGTATTTTCATATCGCCGACGTGTCGCATCCTATAATTGGAGCCGATTTTCTCAGCAAATTTAATCTTCTGGTTGACATAAACAGAAAGAGACTCGTCGACGGTATTACGCAATTACACGCAGTTGCAGAACTTTTTACCGAAAAGTCTGTTCGTATCTCCACAGTTCAGGAGAACAACATATTTTCGAAACTACTCTCGGAATACCCTCAGCTGACCGCGAGTTCTAATTGCACAGACGTACAATCCCACAATGTAGTCCACCGTATCCACACCGATAGCTACCCCATTTCCGGACGTCCACGTCGTCTTCCGCCCGAAAAATTCACCATCGCTAAAAAGGAGTTCGAATACATGGTAGCACAGGGCATTTGCAGACCATCCGACAGTCCCTGGTCCAGCCCGCTGCATCTGGTTGAGAAAAAAGGGGGTGGATGGAGACCTTGTGGAGATTATAGGCAACTCAATTCCGTCACTATACCAGACAAGTACCCAATCGCTCACATACAAGACTTTACCTGCGTTTTATATTTCAAAAAAGTATTTAGCAAGATTGATCTCGAACGCGCGTATCATCACATTCCGATACACCCAGACAACATACCAAAAACTGCCATTTGTACACCGTTCAGATCGTTCGAATTCTGCAAAATGACGTTTGGCCTGTGCAACGCGGCGCAGACGTTTCAAAGGTTTTTGGACACTGTGCTCCGCGGATTATCTTTTTGTTACGCCTATCTCGACGATATTATCGTTGCGTCTTCAAACAATGAGGAACATATCGAGCACCTCAGGGAAATTTTCAACCGGTTGGCAGCGTACGGCATCAAGGTTAATGCAGCCAAATGCGTATTAGGAGCAGCCGAGGTCGAATACCTTGGTTATTTGGTCAACACCGAAGGTTCTAGGCCAATCCCAACAAAAGTCGATGCCGTTAAAAACTTCCGACGTCCAAATACCATTGATGAGCTAAGGAGTTACCTAGGGATAATTAATTTTTATCGCCGGTTTCTCCCTAACGCCGCAGAAGTACTCGCACCGTTGAACGCGTTGACAATGGACGGAAGAAAACGAGATAAGCGGCCAGTAGCTTGGACGACGGCAGCAGTTGAGGCATTTGAACAAAGTAAGCTATTAATTATTAACGCAATTTTGCTAGCGCACCCTAAACCGGAAGCAGTTCTCATGCTATCAACTGACGCCTTCAACACAGCCATAGGCGCCGTTCTTGAACAGCGGCAGAACGGTCATTGGAGACCACTTGGTTTTTATTCACAGAAACTGAGTACTGCGCAACAAAACCGAAGTACATACGATAGGGAGCACCTGGCAATTTACGAAAGCATTAAACATTTTCGCTTTATGCTTGAAGGCCGAGCTTTCACTATTCGTACGGACCATAAGCCGCTAATTTTTGCGTTCAATCAACGAGCAGAAAAAGCCCACCCCAGACAAGCACGGCAGCTAGAGTTCATCGCGCAATTTTCGACGAACATAGTACATGTCAACGGATCCGAAAACATTGTGGCAGACGCATTGTCGCGTTTGAACAACATCAATGCCGTCTCGCAATCCAGTTCGATAACTTCTGCCGACATAGTTGAATCCCAAAAAGCCGATGAAGAATTGCAGAGTATCCTTAACTCAGATTCTTCACTTCGACTACAGCCTTGCCAAGTCGAGGAGGATCAAACAATATACTGCGACATTTCAATGCGCCCATATATCCCACAACCTCTTCGACGGAGGGTGTTCGACCAAGTCCACGGTCTTAGTCATCCCAGCGGTCGAGCAACGAGCAAAATGGTCCGGCAAAAATATGTGTGGCCTAGTCTACGAAAAGACATCGCCAGATGGTCTAGAACGTGCGCGGCGTGTCAAGCCTCTAAAGTAAGCAGACATGTTAAAAACACACCACAACACTTCATTGCACCGGACTCACGTTTTCAACATATCCACCTGGACTTGGTTGGACCCCTTCCTTCGTCTCATGGATACACGTACGCTCTCACAATAATCGACCGTTTCACGCGAAGGTCATTCCGATGAGTGACGCATCAACGGAAACGATTGTTTCCAAGTTTTATTCGCATTGGATAAGCCGTTTTGGAGCACCTGCAACCATCACTACTGATCGTGGATCCCAACTAGAATCCACACTTATGAAAGCACTTCTTCGTCTCGTCGGATGTCAGAACTACAGCATACCACCGTGCAGCGAACGGGATGGTAGAACGTCTCCATCGCACATTAAAAGCAGCACTAATGTGCCATAACAACCAACATTGGACAGAAGCTCTCCCTACTGTTCTTTTGGGACTCCGCACAACGTTAAGCAGGGGCGGCCGGTCTAAGTGGGCAGGTAGGGCACTGCCCACCCTACAAAATGCTAGCTAAAAATAAAAATAAAATAAAAATTATTTCTTAGAACATAATTGATTCACTTCGGTACCTACATGCATATCTAACTTAACGTAACGTAACTTTCCTTCAAATGACAATAGCCATTCATTAGTACTTAATCACGATTAAATTGCCAATATAAAAAACTCCTCTCCTCTACATAAGCGAAAGCTCATATTGATATCAATTGAATAATTATAAGAAGCGCACGCGTGAATCACCAACCATTATGTACATTGCATTGCGCCCATTCATACTTCGTTCATGTATCTGCTCATCACATCAACATCATCATCTCAACTCAACCTATGGGCAGAATGCCTTTCTGCCCACATGTACCATCAATCTATTCTATAGCTATTCCATAGCACATAGAGTCACGATGTATCTTCTTATACGCTCAACGCATGCGCATTGAAAATATCTGAACTTCACTAAAGGGCATGCCCAATACTACACTATCCATGAACTTGTGCAACGTTCGCGAGCGCGTGGCCCGTGGCGCTGTTCTAGTAGTTAGATACTCGTAGCATAGCGCGTGGTGCATGGATACAATAATAAGGCCGTTTCGCATTTAAATTGTGCATGGTGCATTGTAGAGTATTTAATTTGTGCGTGTGTTTTTGTCAGATTTTCTTCATTTTTTGAAGTGGTTTGGAGGCGTTATACTCGTACTTGTAGCAGTAGTGCATGATCACGTTATCAACGGCTGTTTTTTTTATTTGTTACGTATGTTTTTAGAAAACACTAATCGCTTTTCTCTGATTCCCTACATTTTAGTGTTATTAATTACTATTATAAAATATTTATTTTGGTGATGGGATTAATATTAAAATCTTATTTATTTGATCTAATATGTATTTTGCTTGATATAGATACCTATTTATATTTTCTCCTCTATATGATCTGGAAGTTTTAAATTTAGTTTGTATGTACTTAAAAAAATGATATTTTTGTTGTTATGTTATTGCATGTGCATGATATAGAAAAAAATTCCCACTTCTATTCCTCACACCTTTTTCCTCCCCATGGCAAGAGGGATCTAAACCCTCCCCGCTAGCTTGTGCTGGGCAGTGCATTTTATTTGCATAATTGTAGAAATACATAGCAGCTTGAAAGTATGTATAACTAACTTCCTAATTTACAGGAATTGTCTTTGATAAATTATTTATTCAGGAAGATTTGTAGGTATGTCCTGTTATTGTGCGAAAGAATGTTGGCACTGCTTTAAAAAAAATAATTTTAAGTAAAAAACTTTCGGACATAATGTCTCATCATAATTTAATATATCATTGCAATTAATCATATATTAGGTGATCCGTTTGGGTTGCCTTTTCTAGCCTCAAATGAAAAAAAAGAAAGATGTTTCCAAATTTGAATTACCATTAAAAGGAGCCGTGCTTAATATTTACTTATTGAATATAATTTTATTGAAATATTGTCGCGACTATTGCTGGTTCCTTTGAAAGGTAAATACTGGATTATTTTTCCACATTGCGACCGTTCTCTGCCAAAAAAATTGATGTAATATAGGATTCCGAACTGTAGCTATCTGTATGCATTTTCATGGTGCGATTGAGCATAACTGATTTGTAAGAAAAAACTCTAAACGATTCACCTAATACATACGTAAATACAACAAGCTTAAAAACATTAAAATGGACAGACTAACAAAGAGCACAATTTTAACGCATTAAAAAACAGTGGATATGCATGTATAGTATTATTTCCTAATGGTAAATCTGCCCACCCGGCTCTGTACTTCACGAGCCGCCACTGCGTTAAAGGAAGATTTAAACTGTTCACCAGCTGAGTTGGTCTATGGCACTACCTTACGAGTGCCCGGTGAATTTTTTATCAGCGAAGATGTACAGCTCGACTCACACATTGTGGTGGAACGACTTCGTAGGCACATGCCGTAACTACGACCAACCCCCGTACAACATCATCGTGCAGATTGTTCATTCGTGTACAAAGACCTATTTCATTGTACACATGTTTTCGTTCGCCAAGACGCAGCTAAAAATCACTACAAAGACCCTACACTGGACCGTATCCGATTATTGAACGAATCAATGACCGTGTCTTCAAGTTGAACATTTCTGGAAAGGAAGCGACGATTTCGACGGAACGACTCAAGCCAGCACACTTGTTGAACCCGAACATTCCGGAGTTTATCGACCCGTCAACAATGCCAACCCAACCTTCATCTTCTCGTCCGCGTCATCCACCAGGAATTCTGCGAACTTACTCTGGTCCCAGAAGTAAGGCAACTTTTGCAAAGTCAGTGTCATTCGACGTAGGAATGCCACGCATGCCACGCAATCGTAAACCATACACAAGTCAACACGCCGAACTTCTTCTACGAGACGTTACAATTCGTTAACATTGCAGTACCTAGCAATGCCACTCAGGGGGGAGTAATGTAGCGCCCAGCCGTTATTCGCTACTTCCCACATTTACCACCATCTACCATCGTGGCGCTATCAGATGTCAAATTGGAATTTCATCATCATCGAAACAGCGCAGTCAACGTAATGGCGTCTTAGCGTGTACACATACACATTTAACATATTTTGTAATCTGTTATTTAAAATAATAAACTATTGATTATTCAAATAGGAATTTCATTCCACTTGACCTACAATCCCTATAGTCGTGTCCCCACAATAATGACAGGGGACGCCATCTGTTGCAAAAATAAAGGACTGCAACTTCATGGTCTATCGGAAACACTAACATCAAAGCCTCCGAAGTTATTAATACTTTTTCCTTTTTAAATTTGTTCCAATACAATTATATAAAAAATATTGCTAACAATGTTCTTGATCTAATATTTTCTAATGTCGAATATATTACTGTGTCTGAAAACAAAAATCCTATATTACCAATTGATTGCTATCATCCAGCTTTAGATATTCTTTTAAATTTACCGTTGTATATTGGAAAATCAAGAATTGTGATATTGTAAATTTTAAAAATACAGACTATTCTGATTTAAATCAAGCTTTACATATTGTCGATTGGACTGTGATTGAGCACTTGCCATTAAATGAAGCAGTGTCTTTGTTTTATAGTATTTTAAATAATTTGATTAATATTCATCTTCCTCGTAAACGCTTAAATTATGATAACTTTCCAGCCTGGTTTTCCAGTCAATTAAAACAATTAATATTTGAAAAGAAAACAGCTCACTCAAAGTACAAGTCTACCGGAAGCTTACATGACTGCAAAGTTTTTTCCATTTTAAGGACAAAATGCAAGAGTCAGTCTAAAATCGATTTCCAGCGTTTCATTCATAAAGTTGAATCTGAAGTTCGAACAAACATTACAAACTTCTGGAATTATATTGACTCCCGAAAAAATTATAATATTGTTATATTTTTCTCGTCTATTCTAGACGTTCCAGTGGGTTCGATAGATTTTCGCGTACACGATAATGAATAACACTCGGATTATTGTAACACTATTCATTACAACCACACGGATATACACGGTTTAGAATTTCTCCTAATTACTTCACTAATTATTGACTCGACATTATTCACGGCTAAAACTAGACTGACTGACTGACTCTAGTCGACGCCCTTATATACCCATTTTCGATGTTCTGGAAACTTCGGCCAGTAAGTTGTCTCGCTAGTGATACTAGCGCCATCTGTTGCCCAGTAGGGAATACAATTTGGGTTGGCGTAGCGCCATCTGGTGCCAATTTGGGTTGGCGTATCCTAGACACCCAACATTACCCCCTCCTTAAACCTGTTCGTCCCGAACAGAACACGCTTCGGTCTCTTCCGTATCGTTGCCTCGATAGGGTGCCAATCGATTCACATGTATGATCTTCATTTTCGCTCTCGGCTTCCGATGCTCTCGAATACGATATACGACATCATTAAGACGGGTGATAACTTCGTACGGTCCTTCCCAGTTCTGCTGAAGCTTCGGACATACTCCTTTTCTGCGACGAGGGTTGTATAACCAAACGAGATCTCCTTCGTTGAACCCGGCAGTGTTAGCCCTTAAGTCGTATCTCGTTTTCATACGATCCGCATTCAATCGTAATCGTGTTCGCACCAACTTATGCACATTATCCAAACGTTGCTTTAAGTCGTACACATACTGAGGAACTGATGTCGACTGTTCCGCTGGCGTAATTCCGAATTTTACATTCGCAGGTAGCCGTATTGTCCTTCCAAACAGAACTTTTGATGGGGTTTCTCCTATTGATGTGTGCTCAGCCGCACGGTATGCCATCAAGAATAGCTGTAGGTGTTGATCCCATGTTCGCGGATTGTTCGACACAACTTTGGCTAAGTGCTCGTTCAATGTCTTGTTGAAACGTTCGACCATTCCATCGGACTGAGGGTGTAGAGCCGTAGTCCTAGTTTTCCGTATTCCCAATAGCCGGCACATCTCGCTGAATACTCCAGATTCGAAGTTTCGCCCTTGATCAGAATGTAGCTCACAAGGTACACCATATCGACAGACCCAATTTTCGACGAGCTGTTCTGCCACTGTTGTCGCTTCCTGATTGGGTATTGCGTATACTTCCGTCCACTTACTAAAATAATCAGCCACTACCAATGTGTACCGGTTTCCGCGATCGGTTCCTGGAAATGGTCCCGCAATATCCACAGCGACTCTTTCAAAGGGTGCACCAACAACATACGTCCTCATAGCTCCTTTCAGCTTCCTCGCTGGTCCTTTAACCGCTGCTCAACTCGTACACCTGCGGCACCACTCTTCAACGTCACTTCGAGCATGCACCCAGTAGAATCGTTCACGCACTTTCGCCAAGGTTATGTTGACGCCAAGATGTCCTCCTGATGTTGCTTCGTGCATCTCTCGCAGCACTTCGTCGACCTTGCTCCGTGGAAGTATCAGCTGCATTATACATGACGTTCCGTCCGCTGATTCCCATTTCCGTTTCAGCATGACATCCTCAATGTGAAGAGAATTCCACTGAGCCCAATAGTTTTTCGTCGTTGGACCAAAGGTTGACACCTTGTTCCAACCGGGCCTTTCTCCGGACTCCTTCCACACGAATACTGAACCGATATCCTCGTCATTCAGCTGGGCTTTGCGTATTTCCTCCGGACTGCAGCCTTCCATAGGCAACAATGTCAGCCTTCGTGTATTTTCGGCCTCCTTCTCTTCCACTCGAGCGCAATGTTTGCATCCAAGGGGGCATGGACGGCGTGAGAGAGCATCAGCATTACTGTGCACTTTTCCACTTCTATGGACCGTATCGAATTCGTATGTATGCAACCGTTCGATCCATCTAGCAACTTGACCTTCCGGATTTTTGAAGTTTAACATGTCACCTCAACGCAGCATGATCCGTTCGCAGTATAAATTTCTGGCCAAGAAGTTATTTGTGGAAGTGTTTCGTTGCCTCGATAACTGCTAGCAGCTCTCTTCTTGTCACGCAATAGTTTCGCTCACTCTTCGACAGCACGCGACTAAAATAGGACACCGATTTCTCTTCGCCGTTAACGTTTTGCGATAGTACCGCACCAATTCCGGTGTTGCTCGCGTCCGTGTCAAGAATAAATGTGACTCCAGCTTTCGGATACGCCAACACGGGTGCTTGACAAAGTTCTGCCTTTAATGCCTCAAATGCGTTTTGGCATTCTTGACTCCATTGTTACACTCCAACTACCCCTGTGGGCAGGATTGTAAACCGATTTTTATACGGCCGGCCGACCAGCTCAACGAAGAAGGGTCGTGGGCGCCACGTACTTATATTCGGCCGTCCGCGAAAACGTCCCCCGCAAGTACGAATCGTGGGACGTATAGTTTTAGTATCAAATGACACGGTTCAAAAAGATGTTATGATAAGCCGCGTTTATTACACCAAAAAAAAACAAGGTACATATTATATTATAAGTATAAATTCCGCACTAAGTTACCGCGAGATCGATCCGCACAAAATCCAAAAAATTAAATGTAATATTAAAAATGTAATAATAAGAAATTAAATCTAAACTAACTAGGGTGGCAACTCACTATCTAATATTTCTTTTTCCTCGATTCGATGAGCTTTCCGACTTATCGTTGACAACCACCGTCTTCTATTGTTTCGTCTTCGTTCTTTTGCAACTCGTTCTTCGTTCTTATTTCTCCAGCCAAGACATCCACCACTCACTCAATGCTTTTTCATCCACCTTTGTTCACATCCAAAAATTAGACAAAGAGACATTTATCAATTTATAATCAAAATTCAATCCAATCCAGGATCTATTGGGGAACCCACCTTTGTTCACATCCAAAAATTAGACAAAGAGGGTTCCCGTTGGATTCCACCCGCTTTTATAACTTTTGTCCCAACGGGGAATCTTTAACGGTTAATTTATATGCGAATCCCGATACTTTTGTATGGTAATCCCTTGCTTTTACGTCTGTCGTCTGTCAATCATTGACAGAACATTTAAGTGTCAACCGATCTCTCTCCACGTCGTGACGGGAAAATTGTTGTCGTGAAAATGTCTTTATTTAACAGCAGCTGCGACAAAGACGACGGACCGGGGCCAGTGTTTTTGTGTGTTATCGTCTGGGCCATGTGTGTCGTCGTGAATCGTAATCGTCGTCGTCTTTGCAGATTTTTACGTGATTGAAAATCCTTACGTGGAAACATCATCAATTGCCGCCCCTCTGGTCGCAACTATGCCGAAGAATAAGGGAAAAAGGGAGCGTGTCGGCGACGACGACGTGCGGCCAAGAACCAAAAGACCGGCTTGACTATGGCAGGACGAACGGCAAGCAAATATATAGCAGCGGATCATCAGATAAGTACTCCTTTTCCAAGCGTCAACTAAGTACTTTGTGGTCTCTTTTCTTTTATCTCGTTCCAGGACGTATCTTCGTATGGCTGATTTAGTGAGTATACCACCCCCCCTAATCGTTGCCAAGCTCCTAACTAATTTCCTACGTGTTGACTTTTATTTTTAGCGGCATAATTGTAATACCATATGAACGGACGATTCTTTTCAACCAAAGAGTGAAGGCACTTTGCAATTTTCGCGAAATCCTTGACAAATCGACGATAATAGGTGGCCAAACCCAGAAAACTGCGCAGCTGATGTTTATCTTTCGGAACTGGCCATTTTCTCACTGCTTCCGTTTTGTCTGGATCAGTTCTTATTCCTTCCTCAGAAACGATGTGTCCCAAATAGCAAACTTCGTTACTAAAGAACGTACACTTCTTCGGGCTTAGCTTCAAGTTGGACTCGCGTACCCTCGCTAAGACTTCCTTCAGATTGCGCAGGTGTTCGTCGAAGCTCTTTCCGATCACAATTATATCGTCCAGATATACGAGACAGGTTTTCCAGCTTAATCCCCGAAGCACATATTCCATCAGACGCTCAAATGTAGCCGGCGCGTTGCATAATCCAAATGGCATCACTACAAATTGCCACAAGCCGGATCCAATAGAAAACGCCGTTTTCTCTCGATCGCTCTTTTCGATTTCCACTTGCCAATAACCACTTTTCAGATCCAATGTCGAAAACCATTTCGCTTCTGCCAATGTGTCCATGATGTCGTCGATCCGGGGTAGTGGATAACTGTCCTTTTTCGTCACGCTGTTGAGCTGCCTGTAGTCAACACAAAATCGTGTGCTGCCGTCCTTCTTCTTAACAAGGACTACAGGCGATGTCCACGGACCATTTGACGGTTCGATGACACCTTGTTTTTCCATCTCTTGGATCATTTTATGTGCTTCATCGCGTTTGGCCAGCGGTAGTCGCCTGGGAGCCTGTCTGATGGGTTGAGCGTTGTATCGGCGCGAATTCGGCATTTTCCGATTTCAGGGGTCTGAGATTCGTCCGGGACATCCAGTGCTGTTACTGAGAAAACTGGTTGACAGATGCCCTTCCTTCACCTTTATATCTCGTTCCGATACATTTATAACCCTTATCGGCACATGCTGGTCTTCATCAATTCGCACCAAACTTCGCGCTACCATCAAGTTCTTGAGCGCTGGTAACTTCGTAGGCTCCACAACATAGAAATGATGGCCTCCAGGACTCCCATCCAATCTAGCTCGCATTACGCATTCCGAACTGCTCGGTATATCCATATCCTCCGTTACCAATACTCGGAGGGCCGGCGTTTCCATTCGTGGTACTTGTGCGACAATCTCGATGTTGCGCCATTTCAGTGTCCTTCGTCCCAAGTCCAACATGAATCCGTTTGTGTTCAGGAAGTCTATTCCCAGGATGCATTCGTCGGTGATATCGGCAACTAAAAACTTGTGGCTGAACGTAACATCTCCAAGTTGTATTCGTTTGTTAACCTCGCCATGTACACCTCGGTCCATGACCATTTCTCCTCCGGTCGCTGTGCGAAGCACGAATTTTCTGTCGTTCACAAGCTTCATTCCTTTTACGATGTCCGATCTTAAAATTGATTTTGTTGCGCCAGTATCGATGGTGATGATACACTGCTTGTCTCCTATCCAGCCGACTAGACATAGATCGTTTTCGCCTCTGTGAACCCGTGAAACGGAGATGGTAGTTCTGGGGGCACCATTTCCACAAGCCAACCTCTGCCCCTTGAGATTGGCTTTTACATGTTTCCCCCTCCCTGGCAGCGGGGGCGGGTTGATTCGTGCTTTGCATACTCGCTTGTCTTGCTTGTTGGGCACACCTTTTGCAGAATGTTTGTGTCTTCCTCGGCTGTTGACAATTCCTTCGCACATGACCCTTTTCACCGCAGTTCCAGCATCGAATTGAACTGTTGGTATCTTGTCTTGATGCATCCATACGCTGGCAGACACAATCCTCCACTACCTCTCGAACTCGCACACAGTTACAAGCGGCTTGCTTCGCAGCTTCAAATGTCAAGCTGTATGCAAGTGCATCCTTGATCGTCCGCTTGTCAGCTAGCCGTAACGCCTGTTGAAGTTCACGATCCAGGAGAGCTGTAGCGAACACATCGACTGCTGTTTTGGTCCGATGTTCTGGCTCCGAGGTCGGGTATGACAAAAGAGCCAGCCGTTCAATATCTTGCGCCAATTGCTGAAGAGTTTCTCCTGGCTTCTGTGTCCGGTTACGAAGCTGTGATCGATAAATTTGCTTCATGTGCTCGTCGCCGTAACGCCCATCCAACGCCTTCACAAGCTCCACATAAGATGTCTGCAGTGGAGCAGGAATCGATTGAAGGATTTCAGCAGCAGGTCTTCTCAACGCTAGAATCAGAGCCGTGGCGCGCTCGCTATCAGACCAACCATTTACCATTGCAGCAGCCTCAAACTGTGTCTTGTAGATGTTCCAAGACATTTGTCCATCAAAAGTCGGCGCTTTCAGACTTTTAATATTCGAGTCAGTTTTAAATATTTCACTTTTTCTCAATGTTTCGCGCTCGCTATTCGACTTCTGGATATTTTCGACTACTACTGCACTCTGCGGGTGTTGGCTGATATTTGCTGTTTTCAAACGTTCTAGATCGTCCTTTAACTTATGGACTTCTTCGGACAGGTCACTCTTAAACTTATGCATCTCTTCGGCCACAGTCTTAATTTTCTCAGAACTTTCTCGAGACTTCTCGTCGATTATATTCAGCACTTCCGTTTGCTGCTTTTCAATTTGCTGTTTGAGGCTGTCCTTTAAGAGACTAAACGCTTATTCCGATTGTGCTATACGCTCTTCTAGCTTTGTCGTTATCGACTTCTCGGATCCCGCAATTCTCTCTTTCAGCTCCGACTTTATCGATTCCTCCATTTTGGCTGATCGTTCAGTTAATGCGATGAGTGCCTCCTCTGACTTCACCGACCGTTCATTCATCTTGCTCATTGCTTCCTCCGACTTGGCTGATCGCTGGTTTAACTCAGTCATCGCTTTCAGCAACTGCATCATTGGGTCTCTGACTTCTTCTTCTGCACTTGCCTCACAGTAGTCTTGCTCTTCCCGAAACTCTACCGTATCAGGATCCTGTCCTTCATCTCTCAGTGCATCCATCAGCCGAGCAAGCAACGCGCTTTTGTTTCCCGAAGTCGATAAATTCCCTTTTGCCAGCTCACGCTTCAATTGGGCCGTTGTAATAACACAGTTTTTAGATAAACGAACAAAAGATTTATTCTTAATAAATGAAATGACAACTTAATAATAGTATATCGTTCTCCGTCGCAAATTATTATTCAGGTCGTTGTCCACAGTCTGTAAAAAAATTAAGAGGGAAAAATGAGACTCACGCTCAGTGAATAGAGTACGCACACACACACACACACACACATACATACAACGTTCGTGCCGAGACAAACTCGCGCACCAAGAAGTCCAGGGAAGGGGGTATCGAGACAAACTCGTATACCGGCACCAGTCTGTGACAGACACAGACAAGCCTACTATGACAAACACAGTACCTTCCCTTACTTCTCTCGCAACTCATCATACCACAACACCACACCAGCCCTAAGCACACACTCTACTCACCTGTGCATTCAGCGACGATCAAACACCGACTGATCTCTTCGTTTTGCACACAAATGACAGAAGGAGGAAGAATCATACAAGGGAATTTTCATGAAACCTACCAGTGGCGTTTTTTTGTGCTCACAGCTCGGCCATCCTGCATGGTAACTGTCCTCAGTTACTAGCTTCCAAATCCTCCTCACCAGTGGATACTTCTTCGTCTGGCATGCTCCAACTTTTAATGTGCTCAACGGATTCAATGTTCTCATAAGGAGCGCGCTTACTTCTGGTAGATCCCGGCAATTCCGTGACAACATATCGATCATTTCCCAGTTTTCGCTTAATAACGAATGGTCCCTTGTATTTTGGTAACAATTTTCGACTCTTGCCATCACCAAATGTCGCCTTTTCAACTAAAACTAAATCTCCAATTTGAAACTGCCGGGCTGGTCTTCGTCTTTTGTCAAATCTCTCCTTTTGTTTCTTCTGATTTTCTCCAATTCGATCGGATACCTCATCTCGTAATTTCGCTACTTCACCAGTTGACGGCCTTTTTAAATGCACAGCATTAGACAAAATCGCATCTGAAGGAGCCCGCGGTCGATAACCAAACAAGAGTTGACAAGGTGTTTGCTTCGTTACGCTATGTACACTGTTATTTATGGCGAATTGTATTTGGCTTAGATTTTTATCCCAATGCTCTTCAGTTTCAGCAGTTGTAGCCAATGAACTCAAAATTGTAGAATTGAATCTCTCGACCTGACCGTTTGCTCTAGGTGTTGCTACTGCAACTTGAACGTGAACAATACCCTTTTCAGTACAGTATTTTCCAAACGCTTTTGAGGTAAAACATGAGCCCTTATCGCTTACTATTCGAGATGGTACGCCAAATACAGATATAATCGAATCTAAGAAATTAAGAACCGGTATCGTCTTGGTATTCTTAACAGCTCGAATGGTTGTGTATTTTGTAAATCCATCAACTGTGACAATCAAATACTGATTTCCGCGCGTACTTCGGACAAATGGTCCTAGATGGTCAATATGCAGTGTATGGAACGGCGTGCTTTCCTTTTTAATCGGATGTAAAAATCCTTGTGGTTTACCTTTAAGTTTCTTATGATACATGCATGGTATACAGCTAGCTATATATTTCGTGACGTATTTTCTCATATCAGGAAACCAATATGCTTCCTTTATTTTGTTTATCGTTTTATCGACGGAAAAATGACCAAAGTCATCATGTGCGGATCGTACTACCTGACTCCGCATCGATCTGGGAACAACCCACTGGTTACCATCTTCATTCCGTTTGTATACTCGTTCATTCTCAAGTACATAATTCGAATGTACGCTTCGTTCATAATCTGTAGCTGGATCTTTTTGTAGAATTTCGTGGATAAGCTTCAGTTTCTCATCGCTAAGCTGTCCGGCCAATACCCAATCATCTTCTTCGATACGCATAACAATAAAACCATCATCAACAATAATTTCTTCATTTGGAACAGGATTTCTGCTGAGAGCATCCACGTGTTGCATTCGAGTGCCAGATCTGTGCTCTACTTCAAAAGTAAATTCTTGCAATAGCAACCACCATCTGGCAATTTTCGGTATCAAATCTCGTTTACTGGCAGCTGCTTTGATTGCACTGCAATCTGTCACTACTTTAAACTTCAGGTCCAATAAATAAATTCTAAATTTCTTCAAAGATTCAACAACAGCTAGAGTTTCAAGTTCGTATGAATGATAATTTGACTCGGCGGAAGTTGTTTGTCTACTATAGTATGACACTGGCATGAATTTGCCACTATTATTCTTTTGTAGCAGTATTCCCGCAATTCCTCGTTGACTGGCATCAGTATGAACTTCTGTTTCAGCCGCTGGATTATAAAGTGCTAGTAATGGTCTTGCGGACAACAAGCTCTTCAGATGTTCAAAAGCAGCTTCTTCTTTTTCTGCCCACTTCCACGGTACATTTTTCTTCGTTAAAGTAGTCAATGCTTTTGATATAATTGCGTAATTTTTGATGAACTGGCGGAAAAAACCAGTCAGGCCCAAGAATTGTCGAACGTTATGAACATTTTTCGGTCGCGGAAACTGTGTGATACTCTTTGTTTTGTCAGCACCAGGTCGCATGCCATTTTCATCAATTTCAAAGCCTAAATAATTTATTCGCGTTTCAAAAAAGAAACATTTTCGGGGATTCAATGTCAAATTCTCTGCTTTTAATACATCCAGTACCTGTTGCAGACGAAAGATACCATCATGGTAATCCTTAGATGGAATTAAAATATCATCCAGGTAGGCTAATGCTACTGTTCCTCGAAGTGGTCCAAGAATTTTATTCACCATCCTCTGAAAAATACTCGGAGCTGTACAGATACCAAAAGGCATACGATTGAACTCATATTGTCCGTCGCAGGTTACAAATGCTGTTTTTGGCTTTGATTCTTCTGCTACAGGGATTTGGTAGTAACCAGATGCCATGTCTAATGTGGTAAAATATTTATAGCCATGCAATTGATCTAATTGGTCATCGATCCTTGGAAGAGGGAATCGTTCTTGCTTAATGTTTTGGTTTAATTTACGATAATCGATGCACAATCTATCTTCTCCATTTTTCTTTTTAACTAAAAGAATTGGTGACGCAAAAGGAGATGTTGACTCGCGAATGATCCCAGATTCCAATAGATCACCTACGATTGCTTGCACTTTCTTTCGATTTTCCGGTGTCATTCGATATGGTCTATAGAATATTTGTCGATCGTCAACTAATTCGATGTTTAAAGTAGCTGATGAAGCGCACCCAATTTCATCAATTTTCGTTGCAAAACAGCCTCGATATTCTTGCAAAAGTTTTAAAAGCTCTCTTTTATGTTTGGTGGTTAGATCATTACCTATGTTGAATCCAATATTGTTTCCCTTTTCCAGATTCTTATCATTTGACGATGTATTCATGTGACAAATTTGACCCCTGGCAAGAACTCTATTTGCCTTCAGGTATAACTCTTTATCACCGGAATTGACAATGGGTACGAAACATTCTTTATCTTCATCGCTCCGAACAACACATCGCGGTAAAACATATTCATTGTATGTGGGCATTCGTACACTGGTGTCAATATAAATATCGCCGGGCCCGCTCGCATTGCAAAGTACATTTGCTGCATACTTTGGTGGTATCACAATTGTATCCTTCACTCTAAAAGATACTTTATCTAGCTGCATCTCATCTAAAGCAGGTAATTCGTGTTGGTAATTACGCTCAAACCGAATGCATGTGTCATCTTTTATGACCAACACACCAACTTGTTCAGAACATGTTTGCCCGATAATTGCTGCAACCTTTTGAACATCGTTCGGGACCACAAGAAATGGTGCATACATCTCAACCGTATCTATATGTACGCTCACGTCATGCACAATACCCAGTGATTTCACCTTTCCACCTCCGAACCCTCTGATTTCTAAATCAGTTTCTTCTACACGCATACCAAGCTCTTCGGCCATATCTTTTCGAATCGTGCAACAGGATGAGCCTAAATCTACGAATGCTCTAACCTGACTACCATTAATAAAAATATCTTTGAAATATTTCTTACATTTTCCGGCTTCGGTCGTCGATGTCGTCAAGACTTCCGCGCGTGATGTCGAAGACGGGCACTTTCCGACGTGTCGACGCTTGCATCTCTCGCAGTACGATGGTCTGTTCGGGCAACTGCTCAGCAAGTGGCTTTTACTACCACACCCGTAACACTTCCTCCGGTCGCGTTCGGCCACACCGCGAGGTGGTCTATTCTCTTCCGTTGCTCTCTCGGGTCGGCGAAACTTCGGACGGTCTAGTTGATCGTAAACACGACGCGTTGACGATGTACGAATTGTCGATTCATGAAGTGGAACACTCGCACCGGCACTCTCATCTATGGTTTTTAGATAACGCAACAGGCCTTCAGGGGAATCGTAATTTCCCACTCTCGCTGCTGCCTGAATTGTGGGGCTCAATATTCCGGCAATAATGCAGGAAACTGCTTTTCGCCCATAAATTTCGCATATATTGAGCAAAGCAAGTTTCTCGTAGTAATACTTAATAATTGACTCACCACGTCGCCACGTTTTCTCTCGCATCGTATCCAGGAGTTTTGAGAAATCACTCTCGCAAGGGAATGCGTCAATTAATTTTCCCTTCCACTCTTCCCAGGTATAGTTGATCGAAGGTAAACTGCCATACCACGTAGCAGCATAACCTGACAGCCGGCTCGTTGCGTAGTGCGAAGTTTGCACATCACTCCACTGATGAATCAGTTTCAGTTCCTCGACTTTATTAAGCCATTTTACTACGTCTTGCATACCGTCATCGGGCTGGAAAATAGGAATGGCCTCTTTTCCCACTGATGCACCACCACTACTTCTGGCATTGTCTCGCACTAATGCACTCAAAACAGTCAACAAATTCTCACTAGATTCGGGGTTATTGCCATTACGAAATCGCTTCGATTTCGGCAATGGAGATTCTTCCTCTTTCTACGACATTTTACTCAGACCAGGGTCACAATCAGACAACACAAGGCAAGGGCACACAATAACTTGGGGCAAATAATGTCACAACAATGGGAGGAAACAATGTCACTACAAAGGGGAAAACCATGTCACTAACATAAGGGAAACACTAATCGTTTTTTTCTCTTCAGTTCTTATCCCACTTCTGAAGCTAATAACACAGTTTTTAGATAAACGAACAAAAGATTTATTCTTAATAAATGAAATGACAACTTAATAATAGTATATCGTTCTCCGTCGCAAATTATTATTCAGGTCGTTGTCCACAGTCTGTAAAAAAATTAAGAGGGAAAAATGAGACTCACGCTCAGTGAATAGAGTACGCACACACACACACACACACATACATACAACGTTCGTGCCGAGACAAACTCGCGCACCAAGAAGTCCAGGGAAGGGGGTATCGAGACAAACTCGTATACCGGCACCAGTCTGTGACAGACACAGACAAGCCTACTATGACAAACACAGTACCTTCCCTTACTTCTCTCGCAACTCATCATACCACAACACCACACCAGCCCTAAGCACACACTCTACTCACCTGTGCATTCAGCGACGATCAAACACCGACTGATCTCTTCGCTTTGCACACAAATGACAGAAGGAGGAAGAATCATACAAGGGAATTTTCATGAAACCTACCAGTGGCGTTTTTTTGTGCTCACAGTTGTTAGTTGCGAGATAGTACGCGGCATTTTGTTTCTTAACTATAAACTGTCCACAGTTCAATTTTACACGAATCGAACTTTCTAGAATGTTTGCGAATTCTACACGTTACGGCAGTAATTCACTTTCGAGAAGTTTTACTGTCTACAACAGCCGTACCCGAAGCTCGTAAGTTCACTTTCCAGAACTTTCCGTAACGAACTTTCCCGAAAATTCTCGTCGAGTTCTCGAATGTTCACTAACACACGCAATTTCTCTTTTACCGGATCTCTTTACACTAGTCCGACACGATTGCGTTCACTTTCCAGAATTTTCTGTCGCGAATTTTCCAGAAAATTCTCGTAGAATTCTCGAATATTCCCGAATACACTCGTCACACAGTATCACGTACTGAATCTGTCCACACTAGTTCAACACGACCGCGTAAGTTTACAATCCAGAACTTTCCAACGCGAACTATACCGATAATTCTCGAAGAGTCCTGATATATTCACGAACTCACTCGACACACGCAGTTTCACGTCGTATACTCCGCGCACGAGTCACACTACACCGTACTTGAAAATCCCACTTCTGACACCAATTGTTATATTTTTCTCGTCTATTCTAGACGTTCCAGTGGGTTCGATAGATTTTCGCGTACACGATAATGAATAACACTCGGTTTACTGTAACACTATTCATTACAACCACACGGATATACACGGATATATACATTACTTCACTAATTATTGACTCGACTTTATTCACGGCTAAAACTAGACTGACTGACTCTAGTCGACGCCCTTATATACCCATTTTCGATGTTCTGGAAACTTCGGCCAGTAAGTTGTCTCGCTAGTGATACTAGCGCCATCTGTAGGGAATACAATTTGGGTTGGCGTAGCGCCATCTGGTCTTTGTCGTGCTCTGTGGCCGTGATCGTTCGGTCGCCACTCTGTGAAATAGACACTCATAGAGAAACGAGTTTCCAAACTCGGCACGACTCGTCGCAAGTTTATTATTCAGAAGAAGTTGATAAGAAATATTCTTATCGTAGAATAAATAATAAACTAACAATGCGACTAGGAAGTGGTATGGCTGACAACCGTATCACACTCCGAATTCAGCTGTCTCTGTAACGTTGATGACTACACACGGTAGTCATCAACGCACCATGCTCCACTAGGAGTTACGGTAATGAAGAAGAAGAAGCGCCATCTGGTGCCAATTTGGGTTGACGAATCCTAGACACCCAACAATATTATTCCTGACACAATGTTCCTGTACAGTATTAGGAGGGCTGTGTGAAGTTAGCCAGTCATTTTTTGAAATTATGTCCTTTTGCTCGGTGAACCGTTTGTTCTACAGCGGCTACGTTTGTTCTTGATTGTTCGCCAATTAATATCGTTTGTTCTTCTCTAATTATTATTTAATTATAGCAACTTTAAAACTGTGAGTGTGAACTTAGCCAGTCATTTTTAAATATGGGTCGGAAAGGTATAGATTTGGTATCAATCGAAAGCCAGACGTTTGTTCATTTTGTAGGGTGTTTGTTCATCCTGGAAACGGAAGGATACAGGAATTATTAAGGAAAAAGGGATTAGTTGTGACGCCATCTACACTCGACTAGCGAAAATGATTTGTCATTTTTAGTGGCAATGGATGCCGCTAAAGTAATTGTCAATAAGAGGGCAGGATGCTAGCACTTGAAAACCACGATATTAATTAAAACACAGAGCTAAAATTGTACGTCTGATGTATTTAACAATGGCGACTCGATTGTGAAATTCATACAGTGTATTTGACATTTTGAATTTGATGGTAGCAGCGCCAATTGGTTAGGTGTGGTCAATGGTCGTACTATGAACTCCTACACATTTGTGTCTCGTTTTCGCTAGTCGAGTGTAGATGGCGTCACAACTAATCCCTTGTAGGGTACTGGCGTTCCCCGCTGGAGGCGCATCCATCGCATCGCGGAAAAACCAAACGTCATGTTAAATTCAAAATTGTACTTTTCTTCCTATTCGCGCAGCCATCTTGTTCAGACGTGTTTTAAGACCGAATAAAGTTTATATAGTTTGTTGTGTTTAAAAGCGAAGTGTTTTTTCTTCTGTTTGTTGTCGGACTTCGCTACCGCGAATACCCACAAACTGGTGACCCCGCACGTTGCCAACATTTGGCGAATTACGCAAGGACGTCGACTATGGCAGAAAACGAAGATAAATTTTTGGATGCAGAAGGCACATCATCAAGTACGTCGGTATCTCAGCCTACACCCGCATCCACTACTATGACAAACACAGTACCTTCCCTTACTTCTCTCGCAACTCATCATACCACAACACCACACCAGCCCTAAGCACACACTCTACTCACCTGTGCATTCAGCGACGATCAAACACCGACTGATCTCTTCGTTTTGCACACAAATGACAGAAGGAGGAAGAATCATACAAGGGAATTTTCATGAAACCTACCAGTGGCGTTTTTTTGTGCTCACAGCTCGGCCATCCTGCATGGTAACTGTCCTCAGTTACTAGCTTCCAAATCCTCCTCACCAGTGGATACTTCTTCGTCTGGCATGCTCCAACTTTTAATGTGCTCAACGGATTCAATGTTCTCATAAGGAGCGCGCTTACTTCTGGTAGATCCCGGCAATTCCGTGACAACATATCGATCATTTCCCAGTTTTCGCTTAATAACGAATGGTCCCTTGTATTTTGGTAACAATTTTCGACTCTTGCCATCACCAAATGTCGCCTTTTCAACTAAAACTAAATCTCCAATTTGAAACTGCCGGGCTGGTCTTCGTCTTTTGTCAAATCTCTCCTTTTGTTTCTTCTGATTTTCTCCAATTCGATCGGATACCTCATCTCGTAATTTCGCTACTTCACCAGTTGACGGCCTTTTTAAATGCACAGCATTAGACAAAATCGCATCTGAAGGAGCCCGCGGTCGATAACCAAACAAGAGTTGACAAGGTGTTTGCTTCGTTACGCTATGTACACTGTTATTTATGGCGAATTGTATTTGGCTTAGATTTTTATCCCAATGCTCTTCAGTTTCAGCAGTTGTAGCCAATGAACTCAAAATTGTAGAATTGAATCTCTCGACCTGACCGTTTGCTCTAGGTGTTGCTACTGCAACTTGAACGTGAACAATACCCTTTTCAGTACAGTATTTTCCAAACGCTTTTGAGGTAAAACATGAGCCCTTATCGCTTACTATTCGAGATGGTACGCCAAATACAGATATAATCGAATCTAAGAAATTAAGAACCGGTATCGTCTTGGTATTCTTAACAGCTCGAATGGTTGTGTATTTTGTAAATCCATCAACTGTGACAATCAAATACTGATTTCCGCGCGTACTTCGGACAAATGGTCCTAGATGGTCAATATGCAGTGTATGGAACGGCGTGCTTTCCTTTTTAATCGGATGTAAAAATCCTTGTGGTTTACCTTTAAGTTTCTTATGATACATGCATGGTATACAGCTAGCTATATATTTCGTGACGTATTTTCTCATATCAGGAAACCAATATGCTTCCTTTATTTTGTTTATCGTTTTATCGACGGAAAAATGACCAAAGTCATCATGTGCGGATCGTACTACCTGACTCCGCATCGATCTGGGAACAACCCACTGGTTACCATCTTCATTCCGTTTGTATACTCGTTCATTCTCAAGTACATAATTCGAATGTACGCTTCGTTCATAATCTGTAGCTGGATCTTTTTGTAGAATTTCGTGGATAAGCTTCAGTTTCTCATCGCTAAGCTGTCCGGCCAATACCCAATCATCTTCTTCGATACGCATAACAATAAAACCATCATCAACAATAATTTCTTCATTTGGAACAGGATTTCTGCTGAGAGCATCCACGTGTTGCATTCGAGTGCCAGATCTGTGCTCTACTTCAAAAGTAAATTCTTGCAATAGCAACCACCATCTGGCAATTTTCGGTATCAAATCTCGTTTACTGGCAGCTGCTTTGATTGCACTGCAATCTGTCACTACTTTAAACTTCAGGTCCAATAAATAAATTCTAAATTTCTTCAAAGATTCAACAACAGCTAGAGTTTCAAGTTCGTATGAATGATAATTTGACTCGGCGGAAGTTGTTTGTCTACTATAGTATGACACTGGCATGAATTTGCCACTATTATTCTTTTGTAGCAGTATTCCCGCAATTCCTCGTTGACTGGCATCAGTATGAACTTCTGTTTCAGCCGCTGGATTATAAAGTGCTAGTAATGGTCTTGCGGACAACAAGCTCTTCAGATGTTCAAAAGCAGCTTCTTCTTTTTCTGCCCACTTCCACGGTACATTTTTCTTCGTTAAAGTAGTCAATGCTTTTGATATAATTGCGTAATTTTTGATGAACTGGCGGAAAAAACCAGTCAGGCCCAAGAATTGTCGAACGTTATGAACATTTTTCGGTCGCGGAAACTGTGTGATACTCTTTGTTTTGTCAGCACCAGGTCGCATGCCATTTTCATCAATTTCAAAGCCTAAATAATTTATTCGCGTTTCAAAAAAGAAACATTTTCGGGGATTCAATGTCAAATTCTCTGCTTTTAATACATCCAGTACCTGTTGCAGACGAAAGATACCATCATGGTAATCCTTAGATGGAATTAAAATATCATCCAGGTAGGCTAATGCTACTGTTCCTCGAAGTGGTCCAAGAATTTTATTCACCATCCTCTGAAAAATACTCGGAGCTGTACAGATACCAAAAGGCATACGATTGAACTCATATTGTCCGTCGCAGGTTACAAATGCTGTTTTTGGCTTTGATTCTTCTGCTACAGGGATTTGGTAGTAACCAGATGCCATGTCTAATGTGGTAAAATATTTATAGCCATGCAATTGATCTAATTGGTCATCGATCCTTGGAAGAGGGAATCGTTCTTGCTTAATGTTTTGGTTTAATTTACGATAATCGATGCACAATCTATCTTCTCCATTTTTCTTTTTAACTAAAAGAATTGGTGACGCAAAAGGAGATGTTGACTCGCGAATGATCCCAGATTCCAATAGATCACCTACGATTGCTTGCACTTTCTTTCGATTTTCCGGTGTCATTCGATATGGTCTATAGAATATTTGTCGATCGTCAACTAATTCGATGTTTAAAGTAGCTGATGAAGCGCACCCAATTTCATCAATTTTCGTTGCAAAACAGCCTCGATATTCTTGCAAAAGTTTTAAAAGCTCTCTTTTATGTTTGGTGGTTAGATCATTACCTATGTTGAATCCAATATTGTTTCCCTTTTCCAGATTCTTATCATTTGACGATGTATTCATGTGACAAATTTGACCCCTGGCAAGAACTCTATTTGCCTTCAGGTATAACTCTTTATCACCGGAATTGACAATGGGTACGAAACATTCTTTATCTTCATCGCTCCGAACAACACATCGCGGTAAAACATATTCATTGTATGTGGGCATTCGTACACTGGTGTCAATATAAATATCGCCGGGCCCGCTCGCATTGCAAAGTACATTTGCTGCATACTTTGGTGGTATCACAATTGTATCCTTCACTCTAAAAGATACTTTATCTAGCTGCATCTCATCTAAAGCAGGTAATTCGTGTTGGTAATTACGCTCAAACCGAATGCATGTGTCATCTTTTATGACCAACACACCAACTTGTTCAGAACATGTTTGCCCGATAATTGCTGCAACCTTTTGAACATCGTTCGGGACCACAAGAAATGGTGCATACATCTCAACCGTATCTATATGTACGCTCACGTCATGCACAATACCCAGTGATTTCACCTTTCCACCTCCGAACCCTCTGATTTCTAAATCAGTTTCTTCTACACGCATACCAAGCTCTTCGGCCATATCTTTTCGAATCGTGCAACAGGATGAGCCTAAATCTACGAATGCTCTAACCTGACTACCATTAATAAAAATATCTTTGAAATATTTCTTACATTTTCCGGCTTCGGTCGTCGATGTCGTCAAGACTTCCGCGCGTGATGTCGAAGACGGGCACTTTCCGACGTGTCGACGCTTGCATCTCTCGCAGTACGATGGTCTGTTCGGGCAACTGCTCAGCAAGTGGCTTTTACTACCACACCCGTAACACTTCCTCCGGTCGCGTTCGGCCACACCGCGAGGTGGTCTATTCTCTTCCGTTGCTCTCTCGGGTCGGCGAAACTTCGGACGGTCTAGTTGATCGTAAACACGACGCGTTGACGATGTACGAATGGTCGATTCATGAAGTGGAACACTCGCACCGGCACTCTCATCTATGGTTTTTAGATAACGCAACAGGCCTTCAGGGGAATCGTAATTTCCCACTCTCGCTGCTGCCTGAATTGTGGGGCTCAATATTCCGGCAATAATGCAGGAAACTGCTTTTCGCCCATAAATTTCGCATATATTGAGCAAAGCAAGTTTCTCGTAGTAATACTTAATAATTGACTCACCACGTCGCCACGTTTTCTCTCGCATCGTATCCAGGAGTTTTGAGAAATCACTCTCGCAAGGGAATGCGTCAATTAATTTTCCCTTCCACTCTTCCCAGGTATAGTTGATCGAAGGTAAACTGCCATACCACGTAGCAGCATAACCTGACAGCCGGCTCGTTGCGTAGTGCGAAGTTTGCACATCACTCCACTGATGAATCAGTTTCAGTTCCTCGACTTTATTAAGCCATTTTACTACGTCTTGCATACCGTCATCGGGCTGGAAAATAGGAATGGCCTCTTTTCCCACTGATGCACCACCACTACTTCTGGCATTGTCTCGCACTAATGCACTCAAAACAGTCAACAAATTCTCACTAGATTCGGGGTTATTGCCATTACGAAATCGCTTCGATTTCGGCAATGGAGATTCTTCCTCTTTCTACGACATTTTACTCAGACCAGGGTCACAATCAGACAACACAAGGCAAGGGCACACAATAACTTGGGGCAAATAATGTCACAACAATGGGAGGAAACAATGTCACTACAAAGGGGAAAACCATGTCACTAACATAAGGGAAACACTAATCGTTTTTTTCTCTTCAGTTCTTATCCCACTTCTGAAGCTAATAACACAGTTTTTAGATAAACGAACAAAAGATTTATTCTTAATAAATGAAATGACAACTTAATAATAGTATATCGTTCTCCGTCGCAAATTATTATTCAGGTCGTTGTCCACAGTCTGTAAAAAAATTAAGAGGGAAAAATGAGACTCACGCTCAGTGAATAGAGTACGCACACACACACACACACACACATACATACAACGTTCGTGCCGAGACAAACTCGCGCACCAAGAAGTCCAGGGAAGGGGGTATCGAGACAAACTCGTATACCGGCACCAGTCTGTGACAGACACAGACAAGCCTACTATGACAAACACAGTACCTTCCCTTACTTCTCTCGCAACTCATCATACCACAACACCACACCAGCCCTAAGCACACACTCTACTCACCTGTGCATTCAGCGACGATCAAACACCGACTGATCTCTTCGCTTTGCACACAAATGACAGAAGGAGGAAGAATCATACAAGGGAATTTTCATGAAACCTACCAGTGGCGTTTTTTTGTGCTCACAGTTGTTAGTTGCGAGATAGTACGCGGCATTTTGTTTCTTAACTATAAACTGTCCACAGTTCAATTTTACACGAATCGAACTTTCTAGAATGTTTGCGAATTCTACACGTTACGGCAGTAATTCACTTTCGAGAAGTTTTACTGTCTACAACAGCCGTACCCGAAGCTCGTAAGTTCACTTTCCAGAACTTTCCGTAACGAACTTTCCCGAAAATTCTCGTCGAGTTCTCGAATGTTCACTAACACACGCAATTTCTCTTTTACCGGATCTCTTTACACTAGTCCGACACGATTGCGTTCACTTTCCAGAATTTTCTGTCGCGAATTTTCCAGAAAATTCTCGTAGAATTCTCGAATATTCCCGAATACACTCGTCACACAGTATCACGTACTGAATCTGTCCACACTAGTTCAACACGACCGCGTAAGTTTACAATCCAGAACTTTCCAACGCGAACTATACCGATAATTCTCGAAGAGTCCTGATATATTCACGAACTCACTCGACACACGCAGTTTCACGTCGTATACTCCGCGCACGAGTCACACTACACCGTACTTGAAAATCCCACTTCTGACACCAATTGTTATATTTTTCTCGTCTATTCTAGACGTTCCAGTGGGTTCGATAGATTTTCGCGTACACGATAATGAATAACACTCGGTTTACTGTAACACTATTCATTACAACCACACGGATATACACGGATATATACATTACTTCACTAATTATTGACTCGACTTTATTCACGGCTAAAACTAGACTGACTGACTCTAGTCGACGCCCTTATATACCCATTTTCGATGTTCTGGAAACTTCGGCCAGTAAGTTGTCTCGCTAGTGATACTAGCGCCATCTGTAGGGAATACAATTTGGGTTGGCGTAGCGCCATCTGGTCTTTGTCGTGCTCTGTGGCCGTGATCGTTCGGTCGCCACTCTGTGAAATAGACACTCATAGAGAAACGAGTTTCCAAACTCGGCACGACTCGTCGCAAGTTTATTATTCAGAAGAAGTTGATAAGAAATATTCTTATCGTAGAATAAATAATAAACTAACAATGCGACTAGGAAGTGGTATGGCTGACAACCGTATCACACTCCGAATTCAGCTGTCTCTGTAACGTTGATGACTACACACGGTAGTCATCAACGCACCATGCTCCACTAGGAGTTACGGTAATGAAGAAGAAGAAGCGCCATCTGGTGCCAATTTGGGTTGACGAATCCTAGACACCCAACAATATTATTCCTGACACAATGTTCCTGTACAGTATTAGGAGGGCTGTGTGAAGTTAGCCAGTCATTTTTTGAAATTATGTCCTTTTGCTCGGTGAACCGTTTGTTCTACAGCGGCTACGTTTGTTCTTGATTGTTCGCCAATTAATATCGTTTGTTCTTCTCTAATTATTATTTAATTATAGCAACTTTAAAACTGTGAGTGTGAACTTAGCCAGTCATTTTTAAATATGGGTCGGAAAGGTATAGATTTGGTATCAATCGAAAGCCAGACGTTTGTTCATTTTGTAGGGTGTTTGTTCATCCTGGAAACGGAAGGATACAGGAATTATTAAGGAAAAAGGGATTAGTTGTGACGCCATCTACACTCGACTAGCGAAAATGATTTGTCATTTTTAGTGGCAATGGATGCCGCTAAAGTAATTGTCAATAAGAGGGCAGGATGCTAGCACTTGAAAACCACGATATTAATTAAAACACAGAGCTAAAATTGTACGTCTGATGTATTTAACAATGGCGACTCGATTGTGAAATTCATACAGTGTATTTGACATTTTGAATTTGATGGTAGCAGCGCCAATTGGTTAGGTGTGGTCAATGGTCGTACTATGAACTCCTACACATTTGTGTCTCGTTTTCGCTAGTCGAGTGTAGATGGCGTCACAACTAATCCCTTGTAGGGTACTGGCGTTCCCCGCTGGAGGCGCATCCATCGCATCGCGGAAAAACCAAACGTCATGTTAAATTCAAAATTGTACTTTTCTTCCTATTCGCGCAGCCATCTTGTTCAGACGTGTTTTAAGACCGAATAAAGTTTATATAGTTTGTTGTGTTTAAAAGCGAAGTGTTTTTTCTTCTGTTTGTTGTCGGACTTCGCTACCGCGAATACCCACAAACTGGTGACCCCGCACGTTGCCAACATTTGGCGAATTACGCAAGGACGTCGACTATGGCAGAAAACGAAGATAAATTTTTGGATGCAGAAGGCACATCATCAAGTACGTCGGTATCTCAGCCTACACCCGCATCCGATCCGCAATATGCGTCGCTCGAAAGCATCACCGGTTTTAAATTGCCACCATTTTGGCTGTCGCGACCGCGATTATGGTTTGCTCGAATCGAGGCAATATTTCGTGCCCATCGTGTGACGTCAGATTCCGGTAAGTTCGACAAAGTAATTTCGGAGCTGGAACCAGAATTTTTGGAGCAAATCGCCGACCTAGTGGAAACGCCACCGGCCAGCGGCAAATATCTGGCAGTGAAAGAGCGGTTGTTAAGCGCATTCGCAGTTTCCGAAGAGTCCGAGATACGGGAATTGTTGACTGGCCTCGAATTGGGGGACCAGCGTCCATCGCAGTTGCTACGCGCTTTACGCCTTAAAGCCGCGTCGCGGGTTACCGACTCGTTTTTGAAGGCTTTATGGCTTCAGCGACTTCCCGCTGACATACGCACTATACTCAGCGTTGCCGAAACGACAGACCTAACTCGCCTGGCGGAAAAGGCAGACAAAATTAGCGAGGCTCGAGGTGGCGCAGGTGTTGCCTCCGTGGAGTGTGACAGGACTCATTCGTTGGAGTCTTTAAGGAGCGAGGTCGCCGCGTTACGATCGCAAATGGAGCTACCACCAAAGAGTCGTCGTTATCCGCCCCGTCACCTTTCTCCGCCTGGTCATCGTTCTCCGTCTCGTCATCGTTCTCCTCCTGGTCATCGTTCTCCTCCTCGTCATCGTTCTCCGCCCCGTCATCGTCAATCGGGTGAAAAGCCTTTGTGCTATTACCACGCGAAATTTGGCCGACGCGCGATCAAATGTCGGCCACCATGCGGTTGGGTGGCTCAGCACTCGGCGGAAAACTAGAATCGACACTGTCAAGAGCGACGATTGACAGTGTTCAGCACCAATGTCGCCTGCACATACGAGATTGTAGTACCGGCTTATTATTCCTCATCGACACCGGTGCCGACATCTCGGTTCTCCCACGCAAAAACAACACCAAACGGTCTAAACCTGCTGAGTTCAAGTTGTTCGCAGCCAACGGGTCCGTTATCAACACTTATGGGCAGCAACTTCTGTCGATTAACCTTGGATTGCAACGAAACCTACCGTGGAAATTTTGTGTGGCCGACGTCTCGCGACCCATCATCGGCGCGGATTTTCTCCGCCACTTCGGGTTGGTAGTCGACATCCGCAGGGGTTGCATTACTGATCCGACATCCGGCATTTCGTCAAAAGGTTTCCGCGGACCAAACAATGTTTCAACCATCGCTACTGTTGCCGAACAAACACCATACCATAGACTGCTTAAAAAATTTCCAACTTTAACGAATCCGAGCCCTGTCCCTGCAACCCGTAATCATGGTGTGCGCCATCACATTATTACTTCTGGACCACCAGTCGCTGATCGGGCCCGTCGCCTCACGCCCGAAAAGTTGTCCGCAGCAAAACTAGAATTCGAATACCTGTTGAAAATGGGTCACTGTCGGCCTTCGGACAGTCCGTGGGCTAGCCCCCTCCACCTTGTCCCCAAAAAGGATGGTACTTGGCGGCCATGTGGCGATTTCCGTCGCTTAAATGCTGTTACAACACCCGATCGCTATCCTATGAGGCACATTGAGGATATCCTTGCTGGACTTGCTGGAAAAAAGATTTTTAGTAAAATCGATCTTCTACGAGCTTTCCACCAAATTCCGATAGCGGAAGCGGATATTCCCAAAACAGCCGTCATCACCCCCTTTGGGCTGTACGAATTTGTGGTCATGACGTTCGGTCTTCGGAACGCGGCTCAGACCTTCCAGCGTTTTTTGGATGAAGTGCTCAGGGGACTCGATTTCTGCTCCACGTATATTGATGATATTTTGATCGCATCCGAGTCAGCGGAGCAACATGAAGAACACTTGCGAATTCTGTTCGAGAGATTACACAATTTCGGATTAGTGATCAATGTTTCGAAGTGTGTTTTAGGCGTCTCACAGGTGGAGTTTCTGGGGCACGTCATAAGTTCAAAAGGTATCGCCCCACCTGCATCTCGAGTAGAAGCGCTGCGAAATTATCGTCGTCCATCCACATTCAAAGAGCTTCGGCGATTCCTGGGAGCACTAAACTATTATCGTCGATTTATCCCAAACGCAGCAAATCTTCAGGCGCCGCTCAACGATCTTCTCTGTGGTCAACGAAAGTCGGACAATGCTGCCATTGATTGGAACCCTGCCACCACTGAAGCCTTTGACCGTTGCCGCGAAAGCATGGCTTGCGCTACACTTCTGGTATATTTCGACCCCAACAAGCCTTTGGCGTTAGTCACCGATGCCTCTGATGTAGCGGTTGGAGCTGTACTCGAACAGAGACATGGCGATCGCTGGTTGCCTCTGGCATTTTTCCAGCGGAAGATGTCTAAAGCGGAACGCAATTACAGCACGTATGACCGGGAGCTCTTAGCGATCTATACTAGCATCCAACATTTTCGGCATCTACTCGAGGGAGCCAGTTTTATCATTAAAACGGACCACAAACCGCTTATATATGCGTTCACGCGAAAATCGGACAAGTCGACGAGTAGGCAAATTCGACAGTTGTCCTACATCTCACAGTTTTCCACGCAAATCGAACACGTTTCTGGACATTCCAACACGGTGGCAGACGCCTTATCTCGCCTGGATGAGATAACTCTGTCCACTGACCTCGAAACGACAGAGCTGGCCGCCGAGCAGTCACGTGATCCAGAGCTGCAGCAATTGTTAGTAAATAATACAACATCACTGAAACTCACAGTCGTCAATATCGGTGCTACTAGCCTCGTATGCGACACAGCGGGAACATCACCCCGTCCGTTCGTTCCCGAAAATTTGCGCAACAAAGTATTCGACGTGTACCACCGATGTTCGCACCCTGGAGCCCGAGCCACATTGCGTCTTATCTCCCGGAAATTTGTGTGGCCGAGCATGCGCAAAGACGTCCGGCTATGGGCGCGTTCTTGCCTGCAATGTCAGCGGTCGAAAGTAAGTCGACACGTACGGAACAATTTTCAGCCGTTTTCCGTGCCTGATAAGCGGTTCCAGCAAATCCACCTGGATATCGTTGGTCCTTTACCACAGTCACAGGGGTTTCGCTATTGCCTCACGATGATGGACCGTTTTTCCAGATGGCCAGAAGCGGTCCCCATCCCCGATCAATGTGCAGAAACTGTTGCAAAAGCGTTTGTCGCCAACTGGGTTTCTCGATATGGAGCGCCTGCCGTGATCACGACCGACCAAGGGACTCAATTCGAATCGTCGCTATTCCAGTCGCTTTCCAGACTTTTAGGATGCAAGCGTACGAGAACCACGCCATATCACCCGGCGTCTAATGGAGCACTTGAGCGGTGGCATCGCTCTCTTAAAGCGGCGATCATGTGTTACGAGAGCAAGGACCATTGGGTCGACGCGTTACCAATGGTGTTGTTAGGACTACGGACCAGCGTTAAAGAGGATTTGAATGCATCGGCTGCGGAAATGTTGTTTGGTACATCGCTAAGGTTACCAGGCGAATGGTTTTCCGACAATTGCGACAACAGTGATCCGCAGGTCTTCCTGAACCAACTCAAGCAACATTTGAGGGGGATCCGGCCAAAGCCAACCGTATACCACACCAACAGAACACCGTTTGTCTACAAAGAGCTGGCAAATTGTTCGCACGTATTCGTCAGAGTCGATTCGGTCAAGAAGTCTCTAGCCCAGCCATTTACCGGACCTCACCGTGTAATCGAACGGTTGTCATCCGTTGTTTACAAAGTCGATATTAATGGTCGACAAGTCAACGTTTCGACGGAGAGGCTAAAGCCAGCGTTTTTGGCAATCGATCCCAGCAGCGCATCACCTTCTTCGAGGCGTTATGGTGAACATCCTACCGCCAGCCCAGAGGTCGACCCGCCGCAGCTACAGTTGCCCGAACCACCAGCTGGCGTCAGTCATTCACCGATGTTGAGGCGTGTGTCCTTTGCAACCGCTGACGATGTACGGCTGTATGATTCAGCCGATCCGCCTTCAGCGCATGACCACACGTATGCGTTCCTACCACAATCGGATACGCCACGAAGCAGCCAGCCAGCGAGTACGCCAAGGACATCGATAGCTACGTCACCCGTACCAACGTTCATTCGACCGCCCAACCTGCGAGTCTACCCGCCAGCACGTTCACGAACTCGGCCGGCTGTTGAAGATCATGGTGCTGTCATCGACCGACTTCATCACTAGGAGGGGGGTACCTGTAGGGTACTGGCGTTCCCCGCTGGAGGCGCATCCATCGCATCGCGGAAAAACCAAACGTCATGTTAAATTCAAAATTGTACTTTTCTTCCTATTCGCGCAGCCATCTTGTTCAGACGTGTTTTAAGACCGAATAAAGTTTATATAGTTTGTTGTGTTTAAAAGCGAAGTGTTTTTTCTTCTGTTTGTTGTCGGACTTCGCTACCGCGAATACCCACACCCTTTTTCCCTAATAATTCCTGTATCCTTCCGTTTTCAGGATGAACAAACGCCCTACAAAGTGAACAAACGTCTGGCTTTCGATTGATACCAAACCTACCTTTCCGACCCATATTTAAAAACGAGACCGAGGCTAATTTCGGGCGCGGCCGAAATTTGAATACCCTTCACTCTCCTCGGGCTAAAAGTTTTTTTGGGGCAAACCTATGAATTGTATTTAATCCTTCCCCATTCTTTTCCTTCTGTTTTAGCATAATATTTGATACTGACAAATTCTGTGGCGTCGATAAAACAATATTTGTGTGAGGTTTGGTTGGAATAAGTGGTAAAATAAAAAAAAAAATATCTCAGAAAACTTTATTGGGGGGATGCGGGAGCATGGCCCCATAGTACGATTCCATTTGTTTTACTTTTTGTTTTGTTTTGATAAAGACGCATTGAGGTTTTTTTTTTAAATTGGTGTAGAAAAAATGTTTCTTAGAAGATCCAAAATGGGGAGGTTGGGCTTGTATGGTAGCCCCATGACTGCATAGTCCGATTATTTATGGCATCAATTGAAGTGCACTTTTACGAGTTTTGGTTGAAAGTGGTGCACAAATAAAAAAGTTGTTCGTAGGGGGGTTGGCTTTGTATGATAGCCCCATGACCCCATCGTCCGATTCCATTCATTTTTACACATGTTTTGTGGCATCAAATGAAATGCACTTTTATGAGGTTTGATTGAAATTGGTGGACAAATAAAAAAATTTTTCTTGGAAAAACTCAATTTGGGGGCTGGGTTTGTATGACAGCCCCATGACCCCACAGTCTGATTCCATTTATTCTTACATATATTTTGTGGCATCAATAGAAACACATTTGTGTGAAATTTGGTTCAAATTGGTGCACAAATGAAAAAGTTTTTCTTAGAAGAACCTAATTTGGGGGGTTAGGTTTGTATGGCAGCCCCATGACCCCATGGTCCGATTTGATCCATTCTTACATATGTTTTGTGTTATCAATAGAAACACATTTGTGTGAAATTTCGTTGAAATTAGTAAACACATGAAAAAGTTTTTCTTAGAAAAACCAAATTGGGGGGGTTAGGTTTGTATGGCAGCCCCATGACCCCACGGTCCGATTTTAGCGATTCAAACATACAAACTGCCTGCAATAAAAAGAAACATGTGTGCAAAATTTCAGCTCGATAGCTTTTGAACTGGCCGAGTAAAACGCGTAGCAACAGACGGACAGACGGACAGACGGACAGACAGACAGACGGACATCGCCCAATCGACTCAGCTCGTCATGCTGATCATATATATACATATTTTATATGGTCGGAGATGCTTCCTTCAATGCGTTACAAACTTCATGACAAAGTTAATATACCCTTTACTCTACGAGTGAAGGGTATAATGACTGGCTAAGTTCACACTCACAATTTTAAAGTTGCTATAATTAAATAATTAGAGAAGAACAAACGATATTAATTGGCGAACAATCAAGAACAAACGTAGCCGCTGTAGAACAAACGGTTCACCGAGCAAAAGGACCTAATTTCAAAAAAATGACTGGCTAACTTCACACAGCCTATTAGGAGTTCTAACTGTTCTACTATTTCAAATTTATTCGCTGATCATTTTTCCAGGATTTACAATAACGAAGTTTCCCACTTCGATCCACTTTTGTTAAATACCAGCTTTAGTTTATCAAACATTAGAATTAGTCCTGATTTGCTTTTGAGGAAGCTGATGGAGTTAGACATATCAAAAAGAGCCGGACCTGACGGCATCCCCTCGGTGTTTCTGAAAAATTGTGCTCAAATATGCTGCAACCACTAATTGTTCTTTTTAATAAATCGTTATCCTCTGGGGAATTTCCTGATAAATGGAAGATAAGCTACGTCCTACCTATCCATAAATCAGGTCACAGAGTCAATGTTGAAAATTATAGGCCGATTAACTTCTTATATATCTTGTATTCCTAAAATATTCGAAGGTCTGGTTACGGACTACATTACACCTTTGGTACGGCCTTATATTATTTCCAACCAACATGGATTCTCCTCGGGTAGATTCACAGCAACTAACCTTATTGAATATGAAAATTATATTTTAAAAGCTTTTTTGAAAAAGTCTGAAGTTCATTCGGTTTACACCGATTTTTCCAAAGCTTTCGATAAACTTATATATCAAATATAAATCCTAATTAAAAAGTTGAAAAACTTTGGCGTTTTTGATTCAATAATTAACTGGATAAACGATTACCTAAGGAATCGATCATTAACTGTGAACATCAATGATAATTTATCGAAGCGATTTAAAGTAACATCTGGGGTTCCGCAAGGATCGCATCTAGGTCCGATTTTATTTTTAATATTCATTAATGATTTAAAATTAGTTTTTGATTAATGATGTTGAATTTTTGTTATTTGCTGATGATTGCAAAATGTTCAAGAAAATTACATGTAATGATGATGTATTTGTTCTTCAAAATAATTTAAACAAATTTTTCGGTTATTGTCAGCTTAATAATTTAGAATTTAATTTATCCAAATGTAAGTGAATAATATTTAGTAGAAGTTCAGCAAATTATCAATGCATATATTACATAAATAGTCGTGAACTCAATCAAGTAAGCTTGATTAAAGATCTTGGAATATTGATGGATACATCATTATGTTTCAAAGAGCATATCAGCGACATTACTGAACAATCTCGTCGCATGTTAGGTTTTGTTATTCGGAACTTTTCGGAATTTAATAACATTTATGCCTTAAAATCGTTATACTTTTCGCTTGTATGAAGTAAATTAGAATATTTATCAATTGTATAGAATCCATTTTATATTTCTTACACTTCCACTATTGAAAAAGTTCAGCATAAATTTTTAAGGTACATTGCATACAAACTGCATGTAAGTAGTGATGACATAAACTATGCTCATCTTCAAAAGATTCTGAATATAAATACACTTGAAGCACGAAGAACCTATTTTGATGCGATTTTCTTAACTAATTTAATTAATGGATCTATTGATGTCCCTGAAATTCTTTTTGAAATTTCTTTTAAAGTTCCTAATCGTGTTACACGACAGCGAGATACATTTGAACTAAGAACTTTTAGAACTAACTATCAATGTAACTCACCTATAGAAAGAATGAAAGCAATCGGGAATCTAGTTTTTAGTCATTTGGATTTATCTAACACCAATAATAGTTCAGTAATATCGTGTCGATTTAGTACCATTCCGTAAAAAAAATTACGGAAGTTTTTTTCTCACTGTTTCTTTATGTATTATGGCGCTGATTCCGAATATGAACTTTGCACCCTAAAAAAAGTGCCGCAACCTTTAAAAAAGGGGGGAAAGGGGGCATTTTTTCGTTTTTTTGCGAATATTTCAAAAACGGTAAGAGATACAGAAAAATAGTCTGAGGACGAAAAAAACTACATAAAATTATCTTTGCAATGATATATAACACATTAGAGTTTAATTGAATATTTCGGCGTTAGAATAGAACATAAATTAGAATATTTTCATTTTAGACCTTTTTTAAAAGCTCCATAACTTTTGAAAGAATGTTAGTTCAGCCGTTAAATTTTGTATAAGTACTCATAATAAGTTCAGGATCATTTTAAGGTAAACATTGAGTCGCTCCGGTCAAGGACCCCCATTATCCCCCCATTTAAATTTTTCAAAACGGCATGTCCATAACTCCCCCCAAAATTGGAGCAGAGTGCTAAATTTTGGTTTGCTGCGATTGGAGGTCATAGTCACCCCACCCACCAAAAATCAGCTCATTGGGATGAAAACTAACGGTACCTCCCATACAAAGTGACCCAAGACAACTTTGTTCTACAGTTTATAAAATGAGTAGTACCTACTCGTACGTAGAACAAATTCCTGATGGGTCACTTTGTATGGGAGGTACCCTTATTTTTTATCCGAATGAGCTGAGTTTTGGTGGGTGGGGTCACTATGAGCTCCAATTTCAACAAACCAAAATTTAGCACTCTGCTCCAATTTTGGGGGGAGTTATGGATATGCCGTTTTGAAAAATTTAAATGGGGGGATACTGGGGGTCCTTGGCCGGAGCGACTCAATGTTTACATTAAAATTATCTTAAACTTGTTGTGAATACTTATACAAAACTTTACGGCTGAACTAACATTCTTTGAAAAGTTATGGAGCTATTAAAAAAGGTCTAAAATGAAAATATTCTAATTTATGTGCTATTCTAACGCCGAAATGTGCAATTAAACTCTAATGTGTTATATATCATTGCAAAGATAATTTTATGTAGTTTTTTCCATTCTCAGTCCATTTTTCTGTATCTTTTACCGTTTTGGAAATAATCGCAAAAAAACCGAAAAAATGACCCCCCTTTCCCCCCTTTTTTAAAGGTTGCGGCACGTTTTTTAGGGTGCAAAGTTGATATTCGGAATCAGCGCCCCAAAATACATATAACAAAATTGAGAAATAAACTTCTGTATTTTTTTCCTGACGAAAATACGATATTATTGGACTATAAGGAAATAATTAGAGATGTAACGGATGTTGTTTAGCGGATGAGGATGAGGATGCGGATGCAAAATAGTATAAGATTGAGGATGCGGTTGCGGATGCGGATATTCATGGAGACATTTTTGAGGATGCGGATGAGGATAAGATCATTTGTAAAAATAAATATTTAGGTTTCATACTTTTCATGAAGATGGAAAAAAATTAAATTCCTCTTATTAGTTTGGTTAAAAATAAAAAAGTTGCAAACGTCCTTACTTCGCTACACCTTAAAAAAAAGCACTTCACCCCCCCTCAGCCCAATTCATTCAAAACAAAACCACTCAAACACTTGTCACAAAACTGCGAACTGCTGTGCTGACCGACAAACTGAAGTTCAATTGTGTATACGATACAGAATACAATTTGTCTCAATGCATGTCTTTATAGTTATGTTTGAAATACATATTACGCAGCAGCAGCAGCTTCGCGAAATGCCAGCGCAATGCATTCTATTCTACATTGCTGACAAAAATGCTGGGCAAAAAGCAGCTGCTTCTGCGCGATATATATTTCAAGCAATACAATGTAACGTGCACATGAGACGCAAATATCCGCTAATTGTCTGCATACAAAAATGAGGATTGCGGATGAGGATGCGGGTAAATATTGGTAAGATGAGGATGAGAATGCGGATGCGGAGTTTAATTTTTATGCGAATAATCCGCGATTGCATCTCTAGAAATAATTAAAAAATATGTTTTTAATTTACTGGATTAATCTTTACGTACAAGCTAATTAATTCAATTAAAAGTGGACACCAACCCAGGACCAGCCTCTGTAAGGATAAGGATGGCAATATAATTAGCGACACCGATAGCGTTGATAAACGCTGGACCTCACATTTTGAAGAGCTCCTTAATGTTCAACCGAACAACCCCACACAAGAAGCGCTGGAGCTGACGGCTGAAACAGGCCCTCCCGTTCAACCCCCAACAATAGAAGAAGTTGATCTCGTCATCCAATCACTGAAACATAATAAAGCCCCGGGCGCTGACGAGATTCCAGCTGAACTGCTGAAGCATGGTGGGGAGAGCCTTGTTAAGGCTATACACACACTTATCGTTAAAATATGGAACGACGAAATAATCCCGGAAGATTGGCGCAAAAGTATAATTTGCCCAATCCACAAAAAAGGGGATAAGTTAAAATGTGAGAACTACAGAGGCATCTCATTAGTTTGTACGGCTTATAAGATTTTATCTAAAATTCTAGAAAATAGAATTAATCCGTACGCAGAAGAAATCATTGGCGAGTACCAAGGCGGCTTTAGACCTGGTCGTTCGACGACAGATCAGCTTTTTACAGTGAAGCTTTTACTCCAGAAGTGCTGGGAATATAACATCGACGTATACCAAATATTTGTCGACTTCAAGCAGGCATACGACACTATCGATCGAAGTGTACTGTACAACATTCTGCTGCATTTTGGTATACCGGCTAAGCTAGTGCGACTCATAAGGATGACGATGACTAATACCGTCTCGCAGGTCAGAGTTCAGAACAGACTCACTGACCTATTTGAAACTCGTACTGGACTCAAGCAAGGCGACGGGCTGGCGCCGACGCTCTTCAACCTGGCTCTGGAGTATGTGATTCGAGCCATGAATTTGGACAGCAGCGGAACGCTACTCATTAAATCGACTCAACTAGTAGCCTACGCCGACGACATCAACATCATGTCTCGAAGATTGGGTGATGCAGAAAGCCTTCTGCATAATCTCAATAACGCCGCCAAAGAAGTTGGGCTACATATCAACGAGTCTAAAACCAAGGTCATGATGCAATCAAAAACTAGAACGCCAGTAAATTCAAGCATCACAGTGGGGGACCTCAATATAGAATATATAGACAACTTCACTTACCTGGGTTGCAATTTGTCAAAAGACGCCAACGAAACAGATGAGATAAAGCGACGGATACAACTAGCTAATAAGTGTTACTTTGCGGTCCTCCAAATTATGAATTCGAAGCTGGTGCACAGGAACACGAAGCTCCACGTGTATGAAACCATCATCCGACCTGTGCTATGCTATGGCTGCGAGGCATGGACTCTAACCCAAAACTCTGAACACCTGTTGGACACATTCGAGCGAAAGGTTCTCCGAAGAATCTTCGGAGCCGTTCGTGAACGAGGTGAATGGCGCATCCGATACAACCTTGAGTTGTATCAGCTGTATGATGAGCTACAGGTGTCGAAGATCGTAAAATTGCAGCGATTGCAATGTGCGGGTCATGTACAAAGAATGAACGACGATCGCATGCCCAAAAAGGTGATGAACGCGCAACGAGTGGACGGAGCCAGATTGCGTGGACGACCGAGAGCCCGATGGGAGCATTCTGTATGTGAGGACGCCCACCAGATGCTAGGCTTTCGGAATTGGAGGACAAGGTCGCGCGACCGCGACAATTGGAGGTTTTCAATCCAGGCGGCCAAGGCCCGACGTCGGGCTATCGTACCATAAAGAAGAAGAAGAAGAAGGATTAATCTTTTAGGAAATTTAAGCGTTTTATGAGTTGAATTATCTTATGATTTATTGTTATTTTTTCGGCAACTTTTGTTAAAATAGATGTAAGTACATTATTATTAAGATCTATATAAGGCAGCTATTTTGTATTTTTTTATGTACCTACAGGGTGTCCCGCATTGGGTGGTCAATACTGTACGGGTTGATAGCGCAACTTGTTTCAGCAAGAAAATTACCAATACAATCGGAATTTTTTTTACCGTTACCTTGTTATCGCTCTTTTTGTGGAAGTCATCAAAAATCGTGACTTGTCACGCAAAATCGTAATTTGCAGCACTCCTGATGACTTAATCCAAGATTTGATTTCAGTTTTAGAAACTACATAAAATTTCACAAAAACTGGAGTTTTTCCTGTTGCCAACATTATCGGCACTTTCAAGATACAGTTACTCAAACTTGATAGAAATTTTAAAATAGATTTTTCATCGAAAATTCAAACAGTAATATCATAACGGTGCTTTATACGTACAACTCTGCAAAGTTGATAAAAGTTGCTTCAACATGCTGGCCTTCCAACGGTATATCACTTTTCATATTTACATTGCGGGATTTTAGAATTACACATATTGGATATAAAAAAACAAGGTAATTATTTTCTTATCGGATTATTTAAACTGAAATTTTATTCATTTATTTTTTATATTTTACTATCGCAATTTTGAAAATTTGTTTTGAAAGTTTTGAATATGAGAAAGAACCAATAAACTAAAAATATTAACTAATGATTAAAGGGGTCTGTTTGATGAATTGGAATAATGCTGCTGGAATTGGCCTACTCCATTTTGTATGCAGACTCGACACCTTCGGCGCATGGAAGAAACGTCCCGAACGATTTCAGGAGGGGTTTCCTTAATGTTATCACAAGCATCATTAATTCGCTGCAGCAGCTGTTCCCGGGAGGTAATCGGCTCGGAATAGGCATTGCTTTTTAAGTTACCCCATAAATAAAAATCTAGGGGAGTAAGGTCGGGACTTCTCGCAGGCCACGCAACTGTCCCAAATCTGCCAATCCACTTTCCGGGAAATTCGTTTTCCAAATATTCTTTGATAGGTCTCGCATTATGAGCGCGCACCCGTCTATCTGCCATAAATAGCAAATATTAAATTTTAACCGTTATAAGTACCGTTGCATTTGCCAAATAATGTACCAAATTTCAAATATCTTACAGTTTTGGTCAAAATAATGTAGCGAGATTCTATCCCGAATTATAATTGCCTAAAGCAGCATCTTCGAGGCATGCCCATGATGGCCTTTACTAAACGATTAAACCCTATCATGGTTTAGCGATGTGCCGACAACTCATCCTAAGAAAAACTTCAAGTCAAGAAACCTGAAACAAAAGCCTCGGATTGGACGGATACAAAACAACGACGACCCCGCAAACGAACAACTGATTACTCTTTCGGATCCTGGAATGTACGCTCCCTGAATAGACCGGGGGCCTTAAGGGCCCTCCTGGATCAGGTAGAACAATACAAGCTGAGCATAGTGGCAGTCCAGGAAACTAAATGGCTCAAAAGCGAGATTAACGACCTCAATTCGCACACTATTTTTACGAGTGGTAAAGAGGAGGGCAACAAGGAGTTTGGAGTAGCTTTCATCGTGAATAAGCAGCTCAAGGACCACGTTATCGGCTTCAAACCCATCAACGAGCGGCTATGTGCGATCCGCATTAAGACCCGGTTCGCTAATCTCTGGCTCATTAATGCGCATGCCCCTACAGAAGTAAAAGAAGACGCGATTAAGGACGAGTTCTACAACGACCTAGAAACACTCTTCGACTCACTTCCATCAAACGACGTCAAGCTGCTGCTAGGAGACTTTAACGCCAAAGTCGGAAACGAAAGCTGGCATAGGGGAACTACTGGTGGTCATAGCCTCCATGACGAAAACAACAACAACGGTCAGCGACTTATCGACTTCGCGAGCGGCAGAAACTTGGTCATAAGCTCTACATGCTTCCCTCATCGACGAATCCATAAGCAGACCTGGAAGTCTCCAGATGAATACACCGTGAACCAGATCGACCACGTACTGATCAGCAAGAGATGGGCTTCTAATGTCCTAGATGTTCGATCCTATCGAGGAGCCAACTGCGACACCGATCACTATTTGGTGAAGACGATACCTACAGGTGCAGAATCTCTTCGGTGCACCTAACGAGAATCAACCCTGCCAAGATCTTCGAGGTTGACAATTTGATTGATGATGCCACGGCGGCTGCGTATACTACAGCCCTTGAGGAAAAACTGTCGCCCATGCTTGATAACATCAATAATCTAGGCATCCATGAGTTCTGGGAGGAGCTCAAAGACAGCATCAAGGGGGTCGCAGAAGAGGTCGTGGGCTATAAAGGCCGGCGCAGACGAGCAGACTGGTTCGACGACGAATGCAGGGCCTCGATTGAGGCGAAAAATGAAGCCTATCGCCAATACACACAACGCGCATCCCGAGCCAAGAAAGAAAGATATAACGAGCTTCGGCGAGTATCTAATAAGTTAATAAGACGTAAGAAACGCAAACATTTTGACGAGCAGTTACAGCAAATAAACCAAAGATTAGCCAGTAAGAACACTAGACAGGCGTACAAACTTATAAATAATATCAAAAACGGATATCAACCCAGGACAAGCCTATGTAAGGACAAGGATGGTAACATCATCAGCGACATCGAAAGCGTCAACAAACGATGGGCCTCGCATTTTGAAGAGCTCCTCAATGCATCATCAACATCCCCCGCGGAGCTAGCTCTTGAGCAGTTAGCCGAACCAGGCCCTCCCGTTCTACCGCCAACAGTAGAGGAGGTGAGTCTTGCCATACAGTCGCTCCAAAATAATAAAGCGCCCGGCGTTGACGAGATCCCAGCAGAACTGCTGAAGCATGGTGGAACGTGCCTGACCAACGCTGTACATGTGCTACTGCTGAAAATATGGAACGACGAGGTAATCCCCGAAGATTGGCGCAAAAGCATAATCTGCCCAATCCACAAAAAGGGTGACAAGCTGAAGTGTGAGAATTACAGGGGCATATCATTAGTTTGTACGGCCTATAAGATTTTATCAAAAATTCTTGAAAAGAGAATCAATCCGTACGCAGAACAAATCATTGGCGAGTATCAAGGCGGCTTCAGACCTGGTCGTTCAACGACCGATCAGCTTTACACAGTGAAGCTACTACTCCAAAAGTGCTGGGAATACAACATCGACGTATACCAAATCTTTGTCGACTTCAAGCAGGCATACGACAGTATCGACCGAAGTGTACTGTACAACATTATGCTGAATTTTGGTATACCGGCAAAATTAGTGCGACTCACAAGGATGACGATGACTAATACCGTCTCGCAGGTCAAAGTGCAGAACCGACTCACTGACCTATTTGAAACTCGTACTGGACTCAAGCAGGGCGACGGGCTGGCGCCGACGCTCTTCAACCTGGCTTTGGAGTATGTAATTCGAGCCATGAATATGGACAGCAGCGGAACGCTACTCATCAAGTCGACTCAATTAGTAGCGTACGCCGACGATATCAACATCATGTCTCGAAGGTTGGGTGATGCAGAAAGCCTCCTGCATAACCTCAATAACGCCGCAAAGGAAGTTGGACTACATATCAACGAAAGCAAAACAAAGGCCATGATGCAATCGAAAACAAGGACGCCAGCAAATTCAAGCATCACAGTGGGGGACCTTAATATCGAGTATGTAGACAACTTCAACTATCTGGGTTGTAACTTATCAAAGGACGCCAACGAAACCGACGAAATTAAGCGACGGATACAACTAGCCAATAAGACATATTTCTCGGTCCTCCCTATAATTAATTCGAAACTTGCGCACAGGAACACGAAGCTCCGCGTGTACAAAACGATCATCCGACCCGTGCTATGTTATGGCTGCGAAACATGGACCCTTACCCAAGCCTCCGAAATTTTGCTAGACCGATTCGAACGAAAGGTCCTTCGGCGAATTTTCGGGGCCGTTCGCGAGCGAGACCAATGGCGTATCCGATACAACCATGAGTTGTATTAATTGTACGATGAGCTGGAAGTATCGAAAATCGTGAAGCTTCAACGTCTGCAATGGGCGGGGCATGTACAATGGATGGATGACAATCGCATGCCAAAGAAAGTTATGAACGCACAACGAATTGACGGAGCGAGGTTGCGTGGACGACCGAGAGCTCGCTGGGAGAACTCCGTAGGTGAAGACGCCCACCAGCTGCTGGGCTTCCGAAACTGGAGTATAAGGTCACGTAACCGCGACAATTGGAGGTCAACGATTCAGGCGGCCAAGGCCCGACGTCGGGCTATCGTGCCACATTGATGATGATGTCTTTTTTCGAGTCAAGGGAAAATTGTTAACGATTCCACTGAAGCCATGATTTTTACCATTCAATGCGTGTTTACCTAAAATTCTGCAATGTAAATAAGAAAAGTGATATACCGTTGGAAAGCCAACATGTTGTAGCAACTTTTATCAACTTTGCAGAGTTGTACGTATAAAGCACCGTTATGCAATTATTGTTTGAATTTTCGATGAAAAATCTATTTTAAAATTTCTGTTAAGTTCGAGTAACTGTATCTTGAAAGTGCCGATAATGTTGGCAACAAGAAAAACTTCAGTTCTTGTGAAATTTTATGTAGTTTCTGAAACTGAAATCAAATCTTGGATTAAGTCATCAGGAGTGTTGCAAATTACGATTTTGCGTGACAAGTCACGATTTTCGATGACTTTGACAAAAAGAGCGATAACAAGGTAACGGTAAACAAAATTCCGATTGTATTGGGAATTTTCTTGCTGAAACAAGTTGCGCTATCAACCCTTACAGATAATTGACCACCCAATGCGGGACACCCTGTATAATGCCTATGACAGATATCCAAATCATTATGACCATAATCCGTCATAATGATGGAAATTCGAAATTGAGGTGACACATATGTTTTCGTCATTAGGAATCGTCATTTACTTTTGACGTTTGTGTAAACGATGAAAATGTCCCTTACAACAGCGATATTTTGATGAATATTCTGTTCAATAATTTAAAGACACACTTTTCTTGAAGATTTTGAATAGAAATGTGTAAAAATTGATAAAAAATTTAATATTTTTGCAAAAATTCTTGTTCTTCAATTTTGCAACAGATGGCGTCACTTGTCATTATCGAGCAAATGACGGTCCAAATGTGTAATTTAGAATTCGTCATAATGATGGTAAATTTTCGTCATAATGACGTATTTCCGTCATTCGAAGATATGTGTGTCAATGTTATAAAGGACATTTGTCCGTTTACCATAAATAAATAAATAAACAAGAATTTTTGCAGAAATATTAAATTTGTTATCAATCTTTACACGTTTCTATTCAAATTCTTCAAGAAATGTGTGCCTTTAAATTATTATTGAACAGAATATTCATCAAAATATCGCTGTTGTTAGGGACATTTTCATCATTTACCAAAACGTCAAAAGTAAATGTAATACAAAAATTCTTGTTCTTCATTTTTGCAACAGATGGCGTCCCCTGTCATTATTGAGCAAATGATGGTCCAAATGTGTCAAATGTGTTTTCGTCATAATGAAGTATTTCCGTCATTCGAAGATATGTGTGTCAATGTTATAAAGCTTTTGCCGCCATCTAGACGTATTGTTGGGTGTCTAGGATACGTCAACCCAAATTGGCACCAGATGGCGCTACGCCAACCCAAATTGTATTCCCTACTGGGCACCAGATGGCGCTAGTATCACTAGCGAGACAACTTACTGGCCGAAGTTTCCAGAACATCGAAAATGGGTATATAAGGGCGTCGACTAGAGGCAGTCAGTCAGTCTAGTTTTAGCAGTGAATAATGCCGAGTCAATAATTAGTGAAGTAATTAGTAAAATTGTAAACCGTGTGTATCCGTTTGGTTGTAATAAATAGTGTTACAGTAAAGCGAGTGTTATTCATTATCGTGTACGCGAAAATCTGTCGAACCCACTGGAACGTCTAGAAAAGACGGGAAATATACAACAATTGGTGTCAAAAGTGGGATTTTCAAGTACGGTGTAGTGTGACTCGTGCGCGGAATATACGACGTGAAACTGCGAGTGCCGAGTGAATTCGGGAATATTCGAGGACTCTTCGAGAATTATCGGTATAGTTCGCGTTGGAAAGTTCTGGATTGTGAACTTACGCGGTCGTGTTGAACTAGTGTGGACAGATTCAGTGCGTGAAACTGTGTGATGAGTGTATTCGGGAATATTTGAGAATGCTACGAGAATTTTCTGGAAAATTCGCGACAGAAAATTCTGGAAAGTGAACGCAATCGTATCGGACTAGTGTGACGAGATCCGGTAAACGTGAAATCGCGTGTGTTTGCGAACATTCGAGAACTCGACGAGAATTTTCGGGAAAGTTCGTGACGGAAAGTTCTGGAAAGTGAACTTGTGAACTTCGGGTCGGACTATTGTTGACTAAAAAAACTTCTCGAAAGTGAATTAGTGCCGTAACGTGTAGAATTCGAAAACATTCTAGAAAATTCGATTCGTGTAAAATTGAACTGTAGACAGTTTATAAGTCGAGAAACGAAATGCCGCGTAATATCTCGCAATTAACCACGGCCGAATTGAAGCGTGAGCTGGCGAAACGGAATTTGTCGACTTCAGGAAACAAAAGCGCGTTGCTTGCTCGGCTGATGGACGCACTGAGAGATGGAGGACAGGATCCCGATACGGTAGAGTTTCTGGAGGAGCAAGACATCGGCGAGCCAAGTGCAGAACAAGTCATGGATCCTATGATGCAATTTCTAATATCAATGAAGGCGGAGTTAAGTGAACGATCAGCCAAGATGGAGGAATCGATAAAGTTCGAACTAAAGGAACAAAATGAACGGTCGGTGAAGTCGGAGGAGACACTCATCGCGTTAACTGAACGATCAGCCAAGATGGAGGAATCGATTAAATCTGAACTGAAGGAACATAAAGAAGCGTTCAGCCATTTAAAGAACAGCCTCGAACAAACGAAAATGGAAGTGCTGAAGATAATCGACGAGAAATCGCGAAAAAATTCTGAGCAAATCAAGACAGAGGTTCTGAAATTGAAGAGCGACGTTACCGAAGAGGTGTCTAAGTTCAAGAGTGACCTGGCCGAAGAAGTCCGTAAGTTAAAGGACGATCTAGAACGTTTGAAAACAGCGAATATCAACCAACACCCGCAGAGTGCAGTAGTATTTGAAGATTTCCAGAAGTCGAATAGCAACCTAGAAACATCGAGAACAAGTGGAATAACAAAACCTGACTCGACGATTAAAAGTCTGAAAGCGCCGACTTTCAATTTGAGGCTGCTGCGACGGTAGATGGTTGGTCGGACGGCGAGCGCGCCACGGCTCTGGTTCTGGCGTTGAGAGGTCCTGCTGCTGAGATCCTGCTCCACTGCAGACATCTTATGTGGAGCTTGTGAAGGCGTTGAATGGGCGATACGGTGACGAGCACATGAAGCAAATTTATCGATCACAGCTTCGTAACCGGACACAGAAGCCAGGAGAAACTCTTCAGCAATTGGCGCAAGATATTGAACGGCTGGCTCTTTTGTCATACCCGACCTCGGAGCCAGAACATCGGAACGAAACAGCAGTCGATGTGTTCGCCACAGCTTTCCTGGATCGTGAACTACAACAGGCGTTACGGCTAACTGATAAGCGGACGATCAAGGACGCCCTTGCATACAGGTTAACATTTGAAGCTGCGAAGCAAGCCGCCCGTAGCTGTGTGCGAGTGAGTTATGTTATATCTTAACGACCCAAAGTTAGATGATAGGAAATCAAACAATTTGAATTTTTCCCAAAAGATAATTTGACCATAGGGTCAAATGTTCTTTTTGGTACATAATACATAGATAGTACTCTTTAGATGATAAGAAATTATTGTAACGCATCGAGTATAAAAGATACGTCCGATGCATAGTTTAAGTTAGTTCTAGATACAGTTCAATAAATCTTGTTTTTTCATTCAAGAAGAAGAACAAATTTCACTAGTAGCTGTCAATTTATAGTGTTCGCTAATTTTGCGCATTTGTTGTTATTATTAGACTTTTTATTCAGTTTTATTAAAGTTAATGTAAATTGGCATTCTAGTGCATATTAATAATATAAAAGTTTGCTGTTAGAACTATTGTAACTTTATGCTGAGTGATCCCCTTTGGCCCGAGTGTTCATAACCTTGTTTTATACGATTTCATTATGCCAACCTATAGTCTTACTAAATGCTCCACCTGCTGCAAAGACTTAGAATCAGGTGATGAATGCTTTAATTGTGATAAATGCAAAAAACCAGAGCATTCAACCTGCGCTGATCTAAACAAAACGGCTGTGAAGTCACTGAGGTCTGCAAATCGCAAGGCGTTATTCATTTGTACATCTTGCGATCGAAAAGATAAAGAATGGCAGTCTATGGTTGCCACGGTTAACATCCTAAAGGCAGAAATTTGTGAATTGAAGACCGAATTGGCTTCCTTCAAATCTACTTCATCGTACACCATGGAAGATATTATTTCTGAAATGGAAGATAGGAAAAAACGATCGGCAAACGTCATGATCCATGGAATGGCAGAAGTTTCATCTGAGAACGAAAACAGCGAAGTTCTTCAAATTGTCAACAAAATCGTTCATCCTTCAGTGCTTTCTTCAGATGAAATTAAAGTTTTGCGATTGGGCAAATGCAAGCCTGATTACAAGCGTCTTGTCAAGGTGTTATTGCCATCATCAGATATTGCACTTCATATCATAAGGGGTAAACGTCACTTTAATGAGTTTCTCAAAGCTAAAAATATTAAAATTTTCACTGATTCAACTACATATCAGCGAAACTACCTAAAGACCCTTCGTGATCAATTGGAAGAAATAAAGAAAACTAATCCGCAAGCCACAATTAAGTATATAAATGGTTCTCCGAAAATCATTCAGTCACAGCGCTCAAAAAACTAGAAAACTTAACAATTTACTACCAAAATACTCGCGGCTTGACTGGAAAATTGAATGAATTACGACAATCACTTTTTATAAATCACTACGATATTATTGTTTTGACCGAGACATGGCTTACCAATAACATCCTCACTCCGGAACTTGGTTTCAAAGAATACATCGTCTACCGTAAATACCGCGACGAAAAAACTTCAAGTAAAACTAAAGACGGCGGGCGTTCTGATTGCCATAAACAAAAATCTTCACTCATACATTTTGGATGGTGACTGGTTACACTGTGATATCGAGCATCTTTTTGTTGTATTGAAAACGTAATCAACACAATTCATAGTATCGACAGTTTATTTGCCTCCTGATGCCTCTCCCGAAAAGTATTTGAATCATGCAAATGATGTTACAAGCTGTTCGGAATTGTTCAATAATGTAATATTTATCGTTACTGGAGACTTCAACTTACCTGCTGTCAACTGGGATAAGCAACAATGGGCATCACAATCAAATTGTCTTAAGACAAGTTACATTGTAGAATCATTTTAAATTTTAAATTTTTATCAACACAATTCAATTTTAAATTGTAATAATAAGCGACTAGACCTAGTTTTTTTCTAATAGTGAATATATTACAACAACTAGATGCGACTCGCCGTTAGTTTCAGTTGATAATTACCACCCACCTTTAAATATTGACCTGAGTTATAATATTCAATTACAATGTAATAATTTATCAATTCGAGTTCGAAATTTTAAAAAGGCAGACTATAATAGTATGTATAGTGATTTTAGCTGAAAAAATGACCGGAAAATTGCCTACGAGCAAAACTTTAATTTTGACTGACTTGTTCCCTTATTTCTTAATAAACTAGTGGCATTGAATTTGAATAATTTGTATGGGAGGTACCCTTTGTTTTAATCCGATCGAAGTAATATTTGGTGGAGGGTCTAATGGAACTCAGCCTTAACGTTTACCAAAATTTTTCCCGCCTGCTGTGATTCGGCGAAAAGTTACAGGCATGTCTTTTTTTTAATGTTAATAGGGAGTATAGGGGAATGCTTTGTCGGGGCAGCCTGAGTTTCCGTGTGGAACAGCTATATATTGTTAGGAATAGTTATCCCAATTACCATGGCTCTAATTTAATTACTTCAGGAGCTAGAGCGCCAAATGTAACTATCAAAAAATCTAAATTACACCAAATGTTTTAAGGTCTAGTATATAATCTGCCAAGAGAAGGTATATGATATAATATATCATTAGAAAGGAAATTTTGTGTAGTTTAAATCGTCCTCAGAACATTTTGCTGTAAATATTACAGTTAACAAGATATTGGCGAAAAATCCTAATTTCACCCCATTGCCACCCCCTCCCCCCCAAATGTGACGCGCAAAAAAGTCTAACTTTTTACTGCGTAATGCGGACAGGCCATAGAACAATTTGGCATCAAAAGTCAGCTCTTTTTTTGGCTGTTTGGGTCTAGAGCTAAAGTCACTATACTAATAGTTCAATTAATTCTATTTTAAATAGCATTGATTGGTCTACTGAGTTTGAGGTTCTATCTGTGGGGGATGCAATTAGTTATTTCTATAATGTCTTGTACAATGCAATAAATAGTTACGTTCCTTTATCTTTTATATGCAACAAATATTTCCCAACCTGGTTTACCAGTGAATTGAAACTAATTATTGAGCAAAAAAAAGTTGCACATAAAAGATATAAACAATCTGGAACTGTTACTGATTATGATATTTTTTCCAAACTTAGAGCGGAATGTAAAACGTTAATAAAAGCGGATTATAAAAATTATGTTAGACGAATTGAAGCATCAATACCGCAAAATTCTAAATATTTCTGGAAATATTTAAACAATTTTAAAAAAGATAATTTAATTCCTGCAACAATGCAATTCAAAAACTTATATAGCTCTGATAAAGTGGCTATTGCGAACATGTTTGCTACTAGTTTTAACAATGTATATGTTTCTTCGCCCAATTCTCATGTACCACCAGAATCACATTACAACTTAAATATTTCTCATTATTCTATAACATTAGATTCTCTTCTGAATAAACTTATTTCTGTTGATCCAACTAAGAGTGCTGGTCCGGATATCATACCACCAATTTTTATAAAAAACTGCTCGTATACCTTGGTTGCCCCACTACTATATATTTTTAATAAATCCTTGGCCACTGGAAGTTTTCCTCTAATGTGGAAATCAAGTTTTGTTATTCCGGTACATAAATCTGGTAGTAAATCAGATGTTGAAAATTATCGCCCAATATGCTTACTGTCTACAATTCCAAAAATATTTGAAAGTCTACTTACTGATTTCGTTACACCTTTGATAAGGCCTTTAATTATTCCTAACCAACATGGTTTTTGTAAGCGAAAATCAACATCTACAAATCTTATACAGTATCACGATTATATCATCAAATCGTTTGCCTCTTATAAACAAGTACATACATTCAATATACACCGATTTCAGCAAAGCATTTGATCGTGTAAATCATGAGCTTTTAAAAAGAAAACTACTTAATATTGGCTTTAGTGGACCCATTTTTAGTTGGTTATGCGACTATATCTCAGGTAGAACTTTAATAGTCAGCCTTAATGGTCAACTCTCAGAGGAGTTTTATCCTACCTCTGGAGTGCCTCAAGGGTCACATTTGGGACCTTTGTTATTTTTAATATTTATAAATGATATTAGTTCCGTTTTTAATGAAGTTGAATTTCTGTTATTTGCAGATGACTGCAAGATTTTTAAAACAATTAGCTCATACGAAGATATTAATACACTACAATCGAATTTGAATGAATTTTATAGATACTGCAATCAGAATGGCCTAGAACTTAATATTAATAAATGTCAATATATGATATTTAACCGCACTAGTTCAATATTTTTGAGTCAATATTCAATTAATGGTATTGTACTTAACCAAGCTGTTACGGTTAACGATTTAGGAATTTTATTTGACCCAACTTTGAACTTTATTAGTCATATAAATAATGTGATCATTGAAGCGTTCAGAAGTTTGGGATTCATAATGAGAAATACACTAGATTTCCGTAATATAACTGCATTAAAAACGCTGTATTTTTCGTTGGTTCGGAGTAAACTGGACTACGTCTGCGTACTTTGGAGTACTTATTATCATAATCATATTCATAATTTAGAAAAAATACAGAATAAATTTCTTCGTTACATGGGATATAAATTAGGCCGTAGTCCTGAAAATATCCATGTTTCCGAAATATCTTCCATTTTGAATATTACTTCATTAGAAACAAGGAGAAAATGCTTTGATGGTATATTTCTATTTAACATTATTAACAATAATATTGACGTCCCCGATATTTTGTATGAAATTTCATTAAGAGTCCCTTCCAGAAATACTAGATTCAACGATATTTTTGCTGTTAATAATTACAAAACATTGTATTGCATAAATTCACCTTTAGAAAGACTCAAACGAATCGGTAACCAGTTATGCAATAGAGTCGATTTATTATACTAGCATCAATGCCATGAAATTAGAAATTATTAATTTGTAAATTAGAATTTGACTGTTTTTTTTTTTCTTAGTTCACTAGTTTTATTAATATTTTAATTTTCTAGCTAACACCCTAGACAGACGACACGAGTTAAACATAATTAACTCCTGATTATGTTTAACTAATGCGTATGTCCTGTGCTCATTCACTTGATGATACTCGAACAACTTAATTTAAATATCATTATCAAAACGTCATTAAAATTTAATGATGTTTACTCGTCGTGTATTCCGGTCTCGACTACTATAAAAATATTGGAATTCTGGAAGTAACAGCTGATTTGGGCTGTCACGTCATGCTAAATTTTAAGCGAAAAATGGCAGAATTCGTCCTTAAAAAGGTAAAAATAATACTATATAATTAATTTTAAGCATTTTGAATCGAACACAATTTGTTTCAGCTCACTAATAAGCGGACAATTTGGCGGTAGGATGACATTCCTAGCTTGTAACTTAAGGAGCCGATTTTTTGTGCAGCATCAACAAACAGCACAATATACGTATGTATGTACATATGTGATTAGCTTCGTACGTGTGTTATTTTTAGCTGCAGAACAGTCCAGTCTCCAGTGCAACGTAAATTTACAGAATCAAATTAGAACGGATCTAATCACTTCTATTTTTTTTTGTTTAAACTGCTATTATATAACTCTAGTTCTAAGCTCGACAATTATTGTAATATTAATATAAGTGCCTGTAATAAACAGCGAGAAAAAAAGTTTGTGTGGTGTTTATTTATTAACTCAACACTAAAACTTGATTTATTTGATATCTTTGAAACTGAGAGTCCAAAATCCCTACTTTTTTTGTCGAAATCAATAGGTACTTAAAAGCACTTAAATATTTTATTTAGTTGCGGTTTCTGTCCGCACTGATCTAGCCTACGATCATGCTTGTAACAGATTATGGTAGAAATAGAATGTCAGCAGAATCGGCTCGATGCATTTTTAATGAATGGCAGGAAAGGCTATTTTGTACATGTACATGATGTCACCCATTTAAAATGCATTGTGCTGCCTTTTCGGCAGCATTCAACGCGTCTAATGTATTTCAAGCATTCGACACGTTGAATGCTGCCGAAGAAAGCAGCACAATGCATTTTAAATGGGTAAACTCACCTAAAAAAAAATAAGCTGCCACCCATTTAAAATGCATTGTTTCCATTCTATTTCTAACATAACAGACTATTACTACTTTAGAGAGCAAAAAAGCAAAACGTAAACTGTATTTTATTATACCTCTTATAAAATTATAAATGCAATAACAAGTTTTCGACTATAAAAAATATATAAATAAATAGTTAAACCAACAATTCATACTATTAAAAACAATTGCATGAAAATCCGGACTCTAATTAGTAAAATATTTTCTTTTGACAGTTCAAATGTAATTAAGTATTTTAGCCGTGTGTCACTAGACGACTTTAAACATGCTTGAATTCAAATATCATTAACTCAAGTATGTTTAACTACAATCGTCTGTCCAGGGTGTTATATTCATGTTACTATTTGAAATTTTATAATTGGATTATAATTATTGTCAATGGACTTTGTCCGTATATCTTAAATAAATAAATAAATAAATTCTGTTTGTTTCAAAACTGGCGCAGTCGGTAGGATTGCGTCCAACTTAAATTAAAAGCATAGTGTATAAAAATAAAGTATATAAATAAAGGCAGTGTTTCTTTTAAATATATGTACATACAAAGTGAAATTTAAGTGGAGTTTTTTAAAACTGAAGACGCCATTAGCTACAAATTATTCGAAATAATCATAACAGAAATGGCTGAACTACGAGATATATTGACGGAAGCAAGATCTATACCCATCTTTACGGGCTCTGGATCGTATGCACTGGATGCGTATATTGAAGACGCGGAGTCAATTATGGAGCTGATATCGGAACTCACCGTTGCATTTCAAAAGTTCAAGGTGAAGCACGAGAGGAATTACGACACTTAGAGGATCAGAATGACTGGCTCAATGTGAAGACGATCCTGATTAAAGGTTTTGGGATCAAGGAAAAGTATCTAGATTTGATTAATCAGGTAAATATGGTGACATATTCCAAAAATGTTAGTGAAATTTATAATAAACTAAAATCAGTGTTAAACAAACTAAATTTAAAATATAAATTAGACAGTTCAAAACCTAGTGACTATAAATCTTCCCGGAATGAAAATTTTGTGTTAGAAAAATTTAAGGGGTGTTTACCGGAATATAAAAGTATTCTAATTACAATAAAAAATTGTGCAACATTAGGAGAGGCATATGAGCTTTTAGCATCTTGCAATTATTCAAAAGATAGAGGTCATAGTAAAAGTAATACATCTTTTGCCTCTGGTAGTAAAGTTAGCCAAAATCAAAATTATCAAGTGCAAAATTATCAATCAAAATCAAAACCAAATTTTAGTGGTGTTTCAAATCAAAGCTATAAGCGTATTGAAAATATGGAAACAGATGAGATAAATTTTCAGTCAATAGCCTCGAAGATGAACCATTACCGATAGCACTCTTAAACGTAGAAGGAAAACAAATTCCAACCTTAATAGATACTGGATCTTCAGTATGTCTGTTAGATAAAAAATTGTTTCCCGAAAAAAATAAAATTAAAGTGAATATACCTGTCAAAGCATTTAATAATCGCTATATTATAGAAGATCAAATGGTTACTGAAATACCAAGTGAATTTAATGAACCTTCCATAATGACTTGGAATTTAGTAGATCTTTCTCAGAGCAAATTCAAGGCACTTATAGGACAAAATATTCTAAAACCGATAAATGCTGTTCTAAATATGGGTAAGGGATCTATGTTAATTAATAATAATGAAATAAAATTCACTCATGCATGTCAGTACGATGAAATACACATGTTAGAATTAGATCACATGAGTCCATCGTACGATCATTTGAATACTGAGGAAAAAACAAATATTATTAAACTTTTGAAAAAATGGGAGCATATATTTTACAAAGAACATACTACATTGACTAGTACCACTCAAGTTCAACATGAAATTGTCACATCGACAGATAAACCAATTTTTTCAAAAATATACAGATTTCCGAAAGTTCACGAAAGAGAGGTGGATGAACAAATAATGGAAATGTTAAACCAAAATATTATCCGACATTCGAATTGGAAAGAAAAAGTGGCGGATAGTGATCGATTATCGAAAATTAAATGAAATAACAATAGATGATAAATTCCCTATCCCAAATATAGAAAGTATATTTGATAAATTAGGTAATGCTAATTACTTTTCTACTTTGGACTTAGCCAAAGGCTTTCACCAGATAATGGTTAGAGAAGAAAATCGGGCTAAAACCGCATTTTCCACTCATAATGGTCATTATGAGTTTATTAGAATGCCGTTTGGGTTAAAAAATGCCCCAGCGACATTTCAAAGAATGATGAACTTCGTACTGAGAGAACATATTAACAGAATATGTGTTGTGTACTTGGATGACGTTCTAGTTTTTAGCACTTCTTTACAAGAACATATTCAAAACTTAAAAATTATTTTTGAAGAATTCGAAAAATATAATCTCAAAGTTCAAAGAGACAAATGCAAATTCCTGTGTAAACAAACAGAATTTTTAGGTCATATAATTACAGAACACGGCATTAAACCAAATCCTGAGAAAATAAAAACTATAAAACAAATCGAAATTCCTAAAACGGTAAAACAAATAAAAAGTTTCCTTGGAATAACTGGTTACTATAGGCGATTTATTAAGGATTATGCTAAAATAGCTGTACCGTTGACGAAATGTCTTAAATCGAATGCAAAAATTAACAGCGAAGATGTTACCTATGTGAAAGCATTCGAAAATTTTAAACAAATGATAACAGAAGAACCCATACTGAAATACCCTGATTTCAAAAGTAAATTCCATCTCACAACGGATGCATCTCAGTTTGCAATTGGCGCAGTTTTATCACAAAACAACCACCCCATTGCTTATGCATCTCGAACTCTAAATGATCACGAACAGAATTACTCAACAATAGAAAAAGAACTATTAGCAGTAATCTGGGCTGTGCAATATTTTAGGCCCTACTTATTTGGAGTCAAATTTACGATCAAAACGGATCACCGACCTCTTGTATGGTTAAATAACTTAAAAGAGCCAAACCAAAAACTTATTCGTTGGAAAGTTAGGCTTACGCCTGCCGTCCATTACTTGCTTCGAGCGGCGCGGCGCTCCCGCGTTTAAAGCTTTTACGAATTTGAATGGCGTAACCAAGCAAAATATGGCGTAACTATGCAAAATAAACAAAAATTCCATTCAATACAATGGAAAAGCTTTTTGAATATTGTGTGTGCTTATACCTTTTACAAGTAAAAGCTTTTTTTCGCACATTTTGTGAAAGCTTTGCCGCTGGAGCGCCGCGCCGCTCAAGTTTACGCTTGCAGTGGACGAGAGCCCTTAATGAATACAATTATGACATTGAATATATCAAGGGAAAAGAAAACAAAGTAGCTGATTTCCTCTCTCGAATTAAAGAGAATGAAATACATTTTCAAGACTCAGATCACGCTACAATACATACAAGTACTGAAGAACAACTTTCTCACATTCCTATTAAGGAAGATATTATAAATAAATACAACACTCAAATTTACTTAGTTTCAAATACAAGGCAACGAAAATTTGAAATAGTACACGGGAACAAACATATTTATATATCTCAAAATGAGTTAGATGATGTGAACATTGTAACAAACACTCTAAGAAAGTTCATACCTAATAAAGGCAAAGTCGGTATCTATACAGAATTAGATTACCCAGCCTATAATAAATTACAAGAAGTAATAATAAAGCTATATGGGTCAAATAGTAATTTAAGATTCATCAAATGTACCATTCATGCACAGGATATTTCAAATGAAGCCGAAATGATCCGTTTAATATGGAAGACTCATTGGGTGATGCGACACGGTGAGTAAAAAGTACCCGGGCAACACGTATGGTAATGCCGCTTACCGAAACATGGAGTAATGGGGATGAGCTTCGGATCCTATGATCACCATGTGCGAAAACGAGATGAGAAGATACAAGTTGTCTGTGTTACATCCTACTTCGCACACGAAAAGATACGATTTCTTTTTCGTGCATTTGTCGTTCTTTTGGAATATCCCCTTGGTCATGGTTAAAGGTGTGTTCAAGGTGTTTCGCGCATGTATGCATGTATCTGAACTTGATGTACGCTTGCAATTCGGATATGTGTTGTAGGTTTCGTATAAATTGTTGAATCGGGGTCGTGGCTTGCACCACAGTGCATAAAGTGGACTATGGGTAGCTGTGGATGCATGGTGCGGAAGAGAACTTGAGAAAAAGTGTTTTGCGCATGATGTGATGCGTGCTTCAGAGTTGGTTGTGTGTGGATTGTTGTTGGTAGGTTTCCTGAGATGAGTGTAGCTCGTACAATAGACGCCAATTTGCTTCGTCGTGACTTGCGCAACAGTAGTGGACTATGCGTATAGACCGAGAGCCAGCGACAACTTCAAAGTCGTTGATAGTTGCAAATATTTGCAACTACATATTTCCTAGCATTTGACTCATATACCATTTCAGAGAGGAAGTGTCTGGGAAATATTTAGGCTTTTACTGTACCTATATGGTTTAGCATGATGGAGTTAGCGCTATTTTTGTAGAAGCACTTCCCATTGTTCATACAAATTTTAAATTTTGGAGCGTGTCTGCCACCATGTTAGCCCCCAATATTTGTCTGCCTTTTGGAGTATATATGCGGGGACTCGTCCTCTATTAAATGGTATATGAGTCAAATGCGAGGAAATAGTTGCAAATATTTGCAACTCTTAACGACTTTGAAGTTGTCAAATGCGAGGAAATAGTTGCAAATATTTGCAACTCTTAACGACTTTGAAGTTGTCTGCCACCCCTTAAGCCCCACTGTCCAGGAGGCAGACTACCGTTTTGGGGCATCTCCAATCGTGTAATTTGCGATAATGTGTAACAGAATGCATAGGAAATAGTTGCATTTGAAGTGTCGCTGGCTCTCGGTCTATACGCATAGTCCACTGCTGTTGCGCAAGTCACGACGAAGCAAATTGGCGTCTATTGTACGAGCTACAATCATCTCAGGAAACCTACCAACAACAATCCACACACAACCAACTCTGAAGCACGCATCACATCATGCGCAAAACACTTTTTCTCAAGTTCTCTTCCGTACCATGCATCCACAGCTACCCATAGTCCACTTTATGCACTGTGGTGCAAGCCACGACCCCGATTCAACAATTTATACGAAACCTACAACACATATCCGAATTGCAAGCGTACATCAAGTTCAGATACATGCATACATGCGCGAAACACCTTGAACACACTTTTAACCATGGCCAAGGGAATATTCCAAAAGAACGACAAATGCACGAAAAAGAAATCGTATCATTTCGTGTGCGAAGTAGGATGTAACACAGACAGCTTGTATCTTCTCATCTCGTTTTCGCACATGGTGAACATAGGATCCGAAGCTCATCCCCATTACTCCATGTTTCGGTAAGCGGCATTACCATACGTGTTGCCCGGCTACTTTTTACTCACCGTGTCGCATCACCCATTTGAAAACAAATCATAGAGGAATTCAAGAAAATTATCTCGAATTGAAGAATATGTACTATTTCCCTAAACTTATACATATAATCCAAAGGTTTGTAAATAATTGCGATTTGTGTAATATGGCCAAATATGATAGAAAACCTATCAAAGAAAAATTTCAATACACTGAAACACCAAAGAAAATAAATGAAATTCTATATGTAGATATTTTCCATGCAGAGAAGCGCTATTTTCTCACAATTATCGACAAATATTCAAAATGTTTGTATGCGAAGGAAATTACTGATAAAAACTCAATAACAATCCGGGACGAGTTGAGATTTAGAAATTCAGTAATGGGCAAACCAGATAAACTCATATTTGATAACGAATTTAACACTCTTCAGATAAGAGAATTTTTAAATGAAGAGAAGATAAATTATCATTTTACGAGCCCAAAGTCTCAAACGGGAAATTCAGATATTGAAAGAGTTCACAACACTATATTAGAGCATATTCCCAGCCAGCATTGGCATCATATATAGTAAACATAGACCAAAATAATCTTTACTTCATGCATCACAAGTCGACGTTCTGTATCGATAGACCACGCTGTTGAAATGCAACACATGATGGCCAGCTGAAGGAATGCCCACGCATCAGCTATTCACTACAATGTATAGCTATTTTTTTTCTTTTCGTTTGAAACCCACTATTTGGATATTGGATGGGCTTAGTTTTCGTGATTTCTTCCGTTCGTTGAGACTGCGTACCTAAGTCCGCAACAATCGGATAAAAAAACAAACTTTTTTTTTAAAACGAAAGTGTTTAAAAAGAGTGTAGGTCGCGATTGCAGTGAAGTAATTATTTATTTTTGATGTACTTTTGCTCAGTGTTATTATGTTTAAAATTTTTCTTTTTTGTGCGTCTAAAATCATAACGTTGCAAGTAAGTGATAGTTTATTTACCTAGTTCCAAAAGGACCATGGTCTCGGTTTGTTCAAAACTCAACAGATTTTTTTATACACATTAATTGTAAATAATCTAATGACTAAAAAAAAACTTTAGATAAAACATTTACTTACAATCCTTCTACATTTGGAAATCGTAAGCCAGGTGATTTATAGATAACGTTGAAATCACTAGTGATTCACAGCGTAGTATGGTATTGGGCGCAGCGCATTGGTCTTCATTTTGATACCTCGCATAAACTAATTTTTATACTCTTCGCTTATTAAGCGAAAAGGGTATATTAACTTTGTCATGAAGTTTGTAACGCATTGAAGGAAGCATCTCCGACCATATAAAATATGTATATTTATGATCAGCGTGAAGAGCTGAGTCGATTGGACGATGTCCATCTGTCCGTCTGTCTGTCTGTTGGGACGGGTTTTACTCGGCTAGGTTTTTGTTAATTTACATATATACAGGGTGTCTGGAAACTGCCGCATAAACGCACCGGACTGTGATTCCTCATGTATTTTCCAGGAAAAAGTTGCATGGAACATATCCTCTTAGCTTAACCCTTTAGCTGCCACAGGCATTTGAAGATTTTTGAAAAAATAATTTTCTTGTACGACTAAAACTTCAATATCTCAAAAGCTAGAGTAGCTAGAATAGCAAAATAAGATGGTTACTACAGCCAACAAATTTACCTAAAAAATAAAGCTAACGGCACTAAAATCTGATAAGAGGTTCGGTTTTTACAGAACCTCAAAGTCAAATTTTTGTGATTTGACCCAAAAACAATATATTTTTCCATTTTAATTTTCTCCAACTTCTGCCAAGGTGAGGTGCTCGTACGATTCTTTTAAAAATTGGCGCATAGTCTAACGATAATTTCTTTCTTACATCATTTTATCCTATCTTCATTATTTCTAACAGTTTGAATGCCTTAAATGCAAAAAACTAAGGGTTAATTTTAGCTCGATTTCGACATACTTTGAATAGATTTTACCAATTGCAGATCTTTAGGAGCAGTGTGAATTGAAATGTATTGAATTCGAGCTAAAATTAACCCTAGTTTTTTACACTTAACGTATAAAAATTGTTAGAAATAATGGAGCTACAATAAAATTATGTAAGAAAGAAATGGTCGTTAGACTATGCACCAATTTTTAAAAGAATCGTACAGGCACCTCTCCTTGGCAGAAGTTGGAGAAAATTGAGATGAAAAAATTGACTGTTTTTGGGTCAAATCACACAAATTTGGCTTTGAAACTCTGTGAAAACCAAACCTCTTAGGTTAGGTATAGTAGCAAAAACTATGCGAATGAATACTAAAATTTCCTTCAAGAAGCTTTGTTTAATTAAAAAAAACTTAGAGTTACACTGTTTTCATACAAGTACCTATAATCCTATTTTCGGTCGGTTTTTTGTCTCCGGCCGATTCTCTCCATAAATCATCAGTAAGCTTTGATAAAATTGGTACAAAATAAAGATGAGACATCAAGCTTTAATATGATATGCGACTTCAAGGTAACCAAGGCCAACTTTTAAAATATACTTGAACACATTTAATTTGATTCAAGTGTTCTGTTCATATATTTCCAATTCCATTCAAGAACATCGTCTTAAAAACTCTATCTCTCAAAAAATATAACATTCATTCCATAATCTTCAGTAACCATATAAACCATTATAAATATATGAAGCATAATTCATTTTTAATCTCCACGAATCATGCATTATTGATCCATTTCGTATAAGCCATTAACATTCTTTACGAGCAATGCATTAAAAATATATGTTACATAAGTATTGCGTAATCTTTATGACTAACGATTATGTAGTCTTTACGATTGATGCATTAAAAATGTATGCAACGTAACTATTACATAATGTTTACGAATAATGATTTTATAATGATTATCCGTAATAAGGCGCAAATGCGTATATACATGAAATAGGGGGACATCGTCATATACTGCTTGTATGAAAACGTGATGAATGAATAAGCAATATGTGCTTACGCGTGTTGCATGAAATAATGATTACAAATGTGTTAAATGCTGGCTGGGTTAAGATACTTACTTCTCAAAACATTAAAATTAAAATAGATGTCAAAATGTGTAAGGCGATAGAAGCATATAATGCGACAATAGGTACGTTTTATTGTGTTTATCCAGTGCAGGTTTGGGTAGAACTTCATATAAAAAAAAAATGACACTTACCCAGGTAGAGTTTACGCGTGTAACTACCCTACACGGGATAGAGCTCAAATGTAGATGGCGGACGCATAGGGGAAATTTGAGGGAATTTGTTTTTTCAAACCAAATGTGAGAGTTTTTCTCATCACGAGAAAAGATTTTGCAAAGAAATAATCATCTTTTGTGGTAAAATCCACCACATCTAAAAAATAAGCCGAAGAAGGTGAGTCAAAGATGCGAAAAAACTATCAAATGTCAGCTGTTTGGTCTTAAACGGGATGTTACCCGCGATCGTTTTTTTCGAGTCAGATTTACACGCGATACGAAAAAAAACGTCGCTAATACATTCTACTACCCAGCAAAAACCCATAGACATATGGCAGGGAAAAGTAGATGATAAGAAAGTATTTGAGCATTTGATTAAAAACAAAGAAAAATGGATAAAGACAAAATAATTCAAAAAGAGAAGATCCAATCCAATAATAGCTATGATAAAGTATTCATAAACGAGACCGAGGCTTATTTCGGGCGCGGCCGAAATTTGAATACCCTTCGCTCCCCTCGGTCTAAAAGTTTTTTCGGGCTTACCTATGACTAGTGTTCAGTCCTCCCCGCTTCCATGCTTTTGAATTTTCTCATAAGTGCCGTGGCGAAGATTTATTGGGCGAAGCGGGACGTGGGTTTCTTATAAGAACCAAAAAGAGGGGGAAGGGGGTTGTATGGGGCTTTTACGTATGTTTGTGGCATAAATTAAAACATATTTGGTTCAGATTGGTGGACAAATCAAAAAGGTTTTCTTCGAAGAACCTAATTTGGGGGTTGGGTTTATATGCCAGCCCCATGAACCCATGGTCCGATATAATTCATTTTTGCACATGTCTTGTACTATCACTAAAATTACATTTCCATGAGGTTTAAATGAAATTTGTGTCCAAATAAAAAAGTATTTTTTAGAAGAACCTAATTTTGGGGGTCAAGTTTGTATGGCAGCCCCACGACTCCATAGTCCGATTTCACGTTTGTTATGTGGCATCAATAGAAATATAATTTTCTGAGGTTTCGTTGAAATTGGTGTGCAAATAAAAACGTTTTTCTTAGAAAACTTTGATTTAGGGGGCTAGGTTTGTATGGTAGCCCCATGACCACATAGTTCGACTCCATCTATTTATACATATTATGTTTTGTGTCATCAATAGAAACACATTTGTGTGAAGTTTGGTTGAAATTGGTGTATAAATAAAAAAAATTTCTTAGAAGAACTTAATTTGGGGAGGTAGGTTTCTATGACAGCCCCATGACCCCATGATCCGATTTGGTCCATTTTTATATATGTTTTGTGGTATTACTAGCAACACATTTGTGCGAAATTTGATTGAAATCGATGAGAAAATAAAAAAGTTTTCTAAGAAGAACATAATTTGGGGGACTAGGTGTGTATGGCAGCCCCACGACCCCACTGTCCGATTTGGTCAATTTTTACATATATTGTGTGCTCCCAATTAAAACACATTTGTGTGAAATTTGATTGAAATTGGTGCATAAATAAAGAAGTTTTTCTAAGAAGAACCTAAATTTGGGGGGTAATTTTGTATGACAGCCCCACGACCCCCTTGTCGGATTGTAGCGATTCAAACATACAAACTGCCTGCAACAGAAAGAAGCATGTGTGCAAAATTTCAGCTCCATAGCTTTTAAACTGGCCGAGCAAAACGCGTCGCAACAGACAGACAGACGGACAGACGGACATCGTCCAATCGACTCAGCTCGTCACGCTGATCATATATATACATATTTTATATGGTCGGAGATGCTTCCTTCAATGCGTTACAAACTTCATGACAAAGTTAATATACCCTTTACGCTTAATAAGCGAAGGGTATAAAAACTATGCCGCTGAGCGAAATAAAACGTATCCAAATTATTATAAAATCAAAGTAAATCATAGGGACAACCAAATTTATGATGAACGGAATCGGCGAATAGATAAAAACAGAATAAAAAGACCACTTAAATATTTTTCAGGTCCATCGGAAACAGTATATCAGAGGAATACCAACCATACTGCTCGTTCTTTGGTTTCTAAAGGTTTGTGTTCGTAGAGACGACTCATGGGATCATCGCTCAGCGATCGTAGTTTTGCATCCAATTTCGAGCCGTATTTAAATATTTTTTGAATGGTTCTACTTTCCTAGTATCGGCTATGGTCTAAAGGAACATGTATGTATAGAAAATATACCCATATAGTGCTCAAAACCGGTGGTTTCAATTCGATCGCTAAGCGATGATCCCATGAGTCGTCTCTACGAACACAAACCTTAATAAACCTAAGCCCCGTCTTATCAAGGATACAAGTCAACAGACTGGAAACACAAGCAGGGATGGCAATCACCACAAACGGACAAACAAGACTGATTGAAAGCTATACCAAAATTTTACATGTTGTAAATATAACAAACATAGAAGAAATGTTAAATGATCTTGAAAATAAAACCCTGGGTGGTACAACAATCAAGCATAGAATCTATACAATTCGAAATGAGTTGAAAACTATTAGACCTTCACGAAATAAAAGAGGACTAATCAATATTATCGGTAAAGGTTTCAAATATCTTTTTGGCGTATTAGACGATGATGATAAACAAGAAATTATGGATCAATTAAAAATTAATAGTCAAAATAATCACAATTTAATTATCAGTCAAAATAAACAAGTAACTATAAATAATGAAATACAGGCAAATTTAAATCGTTTGCACAATGAATTTCAAGTAAATTTTGACATACTTTACAAAGAGGTAAAATCTATTTCAATTAATATGATAAAATTGAATAATATTATAAACGATATGCAAATAACTAATATGGTAAACGCTTAGAGAAAGCATGCGTTAGTACAGAGTGGGCATCAGAAAATGAAAATGGCACCGTTCTCACACTATTGCAGTTCGTAGTATGCGTGAAAATTTTATTCAAACGTCAATTTTTTTGTTTACAATTGAGAATATAAAATCCGCGTAATACTTATTACTCTCTTAAAATGCCGACTTGATAATTAACCCTTCTCTTGGCACATAGACCTAAACAGACCATTGGTACTATATCTTGATGAAAAATATCTTTCAATAATATTTTCCACCCCTTTCCATATAAATTTCAGAGGAACCGACGGCCACAAATGCGATCAAACGTTCGGCGAAATGTAAACTATGTCTAAAGAATCGAAAAAACGGCGCATCATCGTAAGACACAGTATGTAAACTGTTTCTAGAACCAAAATTGTACCTCTTCAAAAAATAAGATTGATTTCACAGAAGATTCAGCTACACCTTAGGCATAATAGCTCGTAGGCGGCGTCAGAAGGGTTAATAATTGCATCGACAATATTTTGACATTTGAATTATTTCGTGGAGTGTAGTGTAATAAGTTTGGAGTCAAACACATATGGGTTGTGTGATCAGATCACATAGCCACTCTGGACTAACGCATGGCATGAGTTACTATGTTTTCTCTAAGGGTAAACGTGATTCAAGAATATATAGAAAAATTGCAAGATAATTTAAGCTCAGCCAAATTAGGAATTATGGCTAGTTCAGTCCTAAATAGCTATGAAATCGAGAAATATGATATTTCTTAAGAAAAATTAGAACATATTAAAATGGCAGCCATGTATGATTCTGATATTGTTGTTTTTGTCATACTTTTACCAATTTTTTCAAAAGACAACTTCAACAAATTTTTATTATTTCCACTATCTAATAAAAATAACGAAGAATTAAATATGTTGCAGCAAGAAGTTGTAATTATGAATAATACTTTATATAAAATGAGTACAATTAATACAAAAAACCTCCATCCTATAGATCAGTGTATACAAAATACTTTCCAACATAAAATTAATAGTGAATGTAAATATAAAATTAACTTTAATTTAGAAATAATTGAAATCAGCAAAGGAAAAATATTACTAAAAAATTTCGATGGAAAAATACAGCATAATTGTAACGAAAATAAGTACATCCTGCAGGGAAATTATTACATCACATTTGAGAATTGCATTGTAACAATACTGAAAAAAACATTCTCTAATACAGAAGAAGTTGTGCATGACCATATAATTGTTCCAAATTATAATAATTTAACGTTTGCAACAAAAGAAATAACATATGAGGAGATAAAGTTAAAACATATTGAAAATATAAAACGCATAGAAGAATTATATAAAAAAGTCCATTTACAAACATTAACCTTTTCTATCTCTGGGATAATAATATTGTTCATTATCATCATTATGTTTTTGTACAAAAATTGTAAGACAAATTGTTATAAAACACGAGTTTAGGAGAACTCGACTTTAAAGGGCGGTCGAGTTATGTTTTATATCTTAACGACCCAAAGTTAGATGATAAGAAATCAAACAATTTGAATTTTTCCCAAAAGATAATTTGACCATAGGGTCAAATAATATACAAATCATACATATGTATATGTCCAAAGCTCACTCAAAATCGAGTCCACTTTGTTTTGGCCCAAACTCCCAATCGGCACCTGATGTCACAAATACGACCAACTAGACACACGTATACAGGCTATTAAGCTATTTGCTCTTTTGCTACACAGTTCAAGTTGAAGAGAGTTTAGATACTCTGCCAGAGCAGGTTTTCGTGCATTTGGCGACTTCATGAGTTAGTGCAGTCATATTAGCATTTCAAATAGAAAAAAATAGAGTAAGGCTAATTTTTGTTGTTTTTGAATCAGTGGGCTCCCAGGAATCTACAACTGATTTTGCTAAAAAAAAATTGGATCGGAAAGGTCCCAAAAAGGACAAAAAAGGATATTCTTTAATCCTTGACCGGAGGTCGGCATGCGGGGTATCATATCAAAGGGGACGTCGAGTACATTACATATCCGGTGTTTGTTTCCTGTTTCCAGGACCCTCAAAGGAATAAATCGAGCTTAAATGGAAAATTTTCGAGTTTCCCGTGTAGCTTTCCAAAGCCATAACTACGAGAATAATTCAAGTTGTCCCTACGTTTATCACTTTTCAGAATCTATAATAGCTGGAGATTCTACCATTAAATTTGCTAAAAAAAAGTTGATCGGAAAGCTCTGAAAAAGGACATAAAAGGACACTAATTGCACACCTTAGTCGAACGTGGGCATGTGGGGTATCATATCAAAGAGGATGTCAAGTAAATTCCATATCCGGCATTTGTTACTTGTTCCAAGGACCTTAAAAGGACAAAATTTGGCTCAACTTAAAAAATTTTGTGTTTCCCGTATCTGTATCTTTCTAAATCCGTAATTTTCCATTTTGGCCCGACTTAATCCATTTAGTGTCCTTGAGACAGGAAACAAGCACCGAAGATGCAATGCACTCGACGTCCTCTTTGATATGACACCCCACATTCCCACGTTCGATCAAGGTGGGAAATTAGTGTCCTTTTATGTCCTTTTTTCAGAGCTTTCCGATCAATTTTTTTCTTAGCAAATTTAATGGTAGAATCCGCAGCTATTATAGATTCTGAAAAGTGATAAAAGTAGGGACAACTTGGATTATTCTCGTAGTTATGGCTTTGGAAAGATACACGGGAAACTCGAAAATTTTCCATTTAAGATCGATTTATTCCTTTGAGGGTCCTGGAAACAGGAAACAAACACCGGATATGTAATGTACTTGACGTCCCCTTTGATATGATACCCCGCATGCCGACCTCCGGTCAAGGATTAAAGAGTATCCTTTTTTGTCCTTTTTGGGACCTTTCCGATCCAAATTTTTTTTAGCAAAATCAGTTGTAGATTCCTGGGAGCCCACTGATTCAAAAACAACAAAAATTAGCCTTACTCTATTTTTTTCTATTTGGAGGCCTGAATTGGGATATTTTGACTGCACTAAGTGTATCTTCTTCCACTGACCCATGCCATGGGTCGGGGTGGCTTACGCAAAAGTATCTGCGCCTGAGAAAACTGCGTATTGAAAAAACATGAAAGATGATTTGATCACAATGCATTTCTTGAGGTTGCGGAACAGGTAGCCATGCGTTCATTGACCTCATTAGTGCATTTCGTAAGTTGCATGCCGCGCTGTTAATGCAATGTGGTGGTAGCATGCGGTAGAGTGAGTGGATTTAGTGCAGGAGAAGGCAACACAACTTCCATACACATTTGAAAAGAGTTACATTTCTATACAGAACATCAACTGAAAATTTGTATGCAGGTTGTTCTGTATAGTTCTGTACTCGATTCAATTAGAGGGATATGAGAACGAGAATGATTTGAGTATTGATCAAATAAAAATACGATATTTGATCGGCAAAAAACGTATATCGCTGGATTTTTGCAAGATGGTTGGTGATGCTGATGGCGCGGCGTCCTGATTATGGAAAAAAAACTCCTCAACGGTTGGAGGGCTCCAACCTTGGAAAAAGGGGATAAGGGAGTATTTTTTTACTTTTTAGCAAACATTTCGAAACCGACAAAATATACAGAAAAATGGTCTGAGAACGAAAAAAAAACACATAAAATTACCCTTGCAATTGTATATAATACATTAGGATTTTAGTGAAAAAATTGTCGCTAGACTAAAAAATAAATTAGAATTTTTCATTTTAGACTCTTTTAAAAACCTCCATAGCTCTGAAAACGCAAGTACCCCTCCCTCCTTTTCAAGGCTGCAAACCTCTAATCTGTTGGGACTCCCCATAAATCAGGAGGCCTTCCCCAAAAATCCATCAATTTAAGATTTTTGTCGTTCGATGTCCATTTTTTTTTCTTCGGCTATAATAAAATCATATTGATTTAATTGTTTGAAACAAATGAGAATGCCCACTTTAGTATGAAAGTTGGTTAACGAAATTTGTATCAGAAGTCGCAAAACGCAAAAGTCTCTATTAGAAAGTCAGGAATATATGAGTTTCAATTTTGGATTGATTTTGATATAATTTGAATAAATTTTACCAGATCTTTAGGGGCATTTTCAATTGAATTGAAATAGAGCTAAAATTAACCCTAGTTTTCTGCACTTAAAGGTCCATCTAGATTAGTCGCCAAATGGCGACACGTACAGCCAAATGGCTGTTGTCATTCCATCCAAACTAGTCGCCATTTGGCTATACGTCCAGTTTTGATATTCAATATGGCAACTCACCCAACCGCTTGTCAATTTCAAAGTGACAATTTTGCAACTTTTGTTCGATCTTTTGTGTGAAATTGAATAATTCTTGAATGGCCATGTAATAATTCAAACGCGCAGAGTCCGATTTTGATAATTAAATTTTAAAAAATCACCAAAATGAAATTTTGTCATGTCATTTCCTGTCTCCATTTGGCTGCTATAGTGTGGCTGCTAAGGAGCAGTCAAATGGCTGCACGCGATGCCATGGACGCGCAGCCATTTGGCTGCTAATCTAGATGGACCGTAAGGCATTAACACTGTTAGAAATATCAAAGTTAAAATAAAATTATGTAAGAAAGAAATGATCTTTAGACTATGCGCCAATTTTTAAAAGAATCGTACAAGCACCTCACCTTGGCAGAAGTTGGAGACAATTGAGATGGAAAAATATTTTGTTATTGGGTCAAATCACAAAAATTTGACTTTGAAATTCCGTAAAAACCAAACCTTTTATCCGATTTTAGTGCGATTAGTTTTATTTTTTGAGTAATAATCATCTGTACCTAATAATCAGCTTGTTTTGCTATGCTACCTAGTCTAGCTTTTGAAAAAAATCTTCAAATGCCTGTGGCAGCTAAAGGGTTAAGCTAAGAGGGTATGTTCCGTACAACTTTTTTGCTGGATCACATGAGGAATCCGGTTCGTTTATGCGGCAGTTTCCGGGCACCCTGTATATTTTCTTAACTTAACTAATAAAAAAAAAGCTATCGGAAAATTGGTTTTGATACCGAAATTTATACTTTGAGGCCCGTATTTATAGACATACCTTAACTCAAGGCGACCTTTAGTCAAGTATGCCGAAATTCAAAAATTAGATGTCATTTCCAGTAGTTTTTCATTGAAATAATTTATATTTAGAAGTCAATGCATCCTTGATTTAAGGCGAAACTCAAGGAGACCTTAAGCTTTTAACACAATTGTAATATAATAATAACTCAAGGTAGGTAACTAGCTACATTGACTTCAAGTGAGGTTGACTATTGCAAAATTTCAAAGTTTCCTTGAAATCGCCTTAAGTCAAGGATGCATTGTCTCGAGAAAATAAATTATTTCAATGAAAACTACTGGAAATGGCATTTATTTTAAGGTAAGGTATGTTTATAAATACGGGCCTTAGTTTTGGCTAATTTTTGCTATGCTTGTTGCGGCCGGCATATCAAGAAACAATACTATGTATACTATAAATTGAAAAATCTACAGCTGTCTAGACGGGATCGCATAAATGCAAATTTAGAGAAGGTATTGAATAAATTGGTCGCAACATGTAGGAAGAGCTTCTTCCAAAAATAATATGTGCAAAATTTGAACTTCCTTTATTCTGTCACAAGTTATGGAGTGAGTAAAATGCCCGAAGGGACTAACAAAGAAGGTGTTTTTTTTTCAGAAACTCCATGTCTTTGACCCTAAAACTCACCTACATTTATATTAATTATCGTCTCCAATAGAGACTTTTCATTTTGACATCGGCTCAGATAATCTGAACCTCAAAATATAGATGCACATGCCACAGACGAATTTTAAATTTCGTAGGCGCATGCACAGCAACGTGTTCTCGTGTCGTTTCCTTCTCTCTTCCCAACTTGGTCCACTTCTCTTGCGCGCGCCGCGCCGCGGTGCCATACATCGCACACCACACAAGACGCGGGCGGGACGTGGCAGTGAATGAATTTCATAATCATTTCTGCGTTCATAACATAACATATTGTCCGCAACAGCAACTTAATCTCTTCCTCGGACCCACTCGGTCCACTTGTCATGCGTCACGGAGTACGGAGATATCCATCAAACACCACGGAAGTCGCAGGCAATGGCAAGCGATGAGTGATTCTGAAAAGATACTATAAAAAGAGTCTCTTGACTCTCTTGAACTGGAAAACGTTCTCTCAAATTCACACGCACACAGGCTCATGCGATTCGCTTGAAAGCTCTAGGAAATTTCAGATACATTTTCATAGGAACAACATTTTGTACCAATTTGGACATATATGTATTATTTGTATATGATCAAATGTTCTTTTTGGTACATAATACATAGATAGTACTCTTTATAGTCTAAGAAAATTGGACCAAAATATGGCCATCGAACGGCAAAAATCCTACATCGGAATTTTTTTTTGATTATGGTTGGGGATGGTCCCGAGATGATGGCATAGAAAGTCCCAACCGATCGGGGGTCAGCAACCTTAAAAAAGGGGGAAGGGGGGGCTTTTTTTTTGGTTTTTTGCGATTATTTCAAAAACGGTAAGAGATACAGAAAAATGGTCTGGGGACGAAAAAACTACATAAAATTATCTTTGCAATGATATATAACACATTAGAGTTCAATTGAATGTTTCGGCGTTAGAATAGAACATAAATTAGAATATTTTCATTTTAGACCTTTCTTAAAAGCTCCATAACTTTTGAAAAAATGTTAGTTCAGCCGTAAAATTTTGTACAAGTATTAACAACAAGTTTAAGATAATTTTAACGTAAACATTGAGTCGCTCCGCTCAAGGACCTCCATTATCCCCCCATTTAAATTTTTCAAAACGGCATATCCATAACTCACCCCAAAATTGGAGCAGAGTGCTAAATTTTGGTTTGTTGCGATTGGAGGTCATAGTCACCCCACCCACCAAAAATCAGCTCATTCGGATAAAAACTAAGGGTACCTCCCATACAAAGTGACCCATGACAACTTTGTTCTACAGTTTATAAAATGAGTAGTACGTAGAACAATCTCCTGATGGGTCACTTTGTATGGGAGATACCCTTAGCGAGCGACTCAATGTTTACGTTAAAATTATCTTAAACTTGTTGTGAATACTTGTACAAAATTTTACGGCTGAACTAGCGTTCTTTCAAAAGTTATGGAGCTTTTAAAAAAGCTCTAAAATGAAAATATTCTAATTTATGTTCTATTCTAACGCCGAAATATTCAATTGAACTCTAATGTGTTATATATCATTGCAAAGATAATTATGTAGTTTTTTTCGTCCTCAGACCATTTTTCTGTATCTCTTACCGGTTTTGAAATAATCGCAGAAAACCGCAAAAATGCCCCCCTTTCCCCCCTTTTTTTAAGGTTGCGGACCCCCGATCGGTTGGGACTTATAATGCCATAATCTGGGGACCATTCCCAACCATAATCCAAAAAAATTTCCGATGTAGGATTTTTGCCGACCAAATATGCCATTTTTCTTAGACTATTAGATGATAAGAAATTATTGTAACGCATCGAGTAAAAAAGATACGTCCGATGCATAGTTTAAGTTAGTTCTAGATACAGTTCTTGTTTGTTAAAATTCTGTTTGTTTCAAAACTTGTGCGAGAGGTAGTGGAAGATTGTGTCTGCCAGCGTATGGATGCATCAAGGCAAGATACCAACAGTTCAATTCGATGCTGGAACTGCGGTGAACAGGGTCATGTACGAAGGAATTGTCAACAGCCGAGGAAGACACAAACATTCTGCAAAAGGTGTGCCCAACAAGCGAGTCTGCAAAGCGCGAATCAACCCACCCCCCTGCCAGGGAGGCGGGAAACTTGTAAAAGCCAATCTCAAGGGGCAGAGGTTGGCTTGTGGAAGTGGTGCCCCCAGAACTACCATCACCGTTTCACGTGTTCACCGAGGCGAAAACGATCTATGTCTAGTCGGCTGGATAGGAGACAAGCAGTGTATCATCACCATCGATACTGGCGCAACAAAATCGATATTAAGACCGGACATCGTGAAAGGAATGAAGCTTGTGAACGACAGAAAATTCGTGCTTCGAACAGCGACCGGAGGAGAGATGGGTGTGCATGGCGAGGTTAACAAACGAATACGACTTGGAGATGTTACGTTCAGCCACAAGTTTTTAGTTGCCGATATCACCGACGAATGCATCCTGGGAATGGACTTCCTGAACACAAACGGATTCCTGTTGGACTTGGGACGAAGGACACTAAGATGGCGCAACATCGAGATTGTTGCATAAGTACCACGAATGGAAACGCCGGCCCTCCGAGTATTGGTAGCGGAGGATATGGATATACCGAAGAGTTCGGAATGCGTAATGCGAGCGCGACTGGATGGGAGTCCTGGAGGCCATCATGTTACTGCTAGTGGAGCCAACGAAGTTACCAGCGCTCAAGAACTTGATGGTAGCGCGAAGTTTGGTGAGGATTGATGAGGAGCAGCATGTGCCGATAAGAATTATGAATGTGTCGGAACGCGATGTAAAGGTAAAAGAAGGGACGATATTAGGGAACTGTCAACCAGTTTTGTCAGTAACAGCAATATGTGCTACGTGCATCCAACTTGAAGCTAAGTCCGAAGAAGTGTACGTTCTTCAGCAACGAAGTTGGTTATTTGGGACACATTGTCTCTGCTGAAGGAATACGAACAGATCCAGACAAAACGGAAGCAGTGAGACAATGGCCAGTCCCGAAAGATAAACATCAGCTGCGCAGTTTTCTGGGTTTGGCCACCTATTATCGGCGATTTGTCAAGGATTTCGCGAAAATTGCAAAGTGCCTTCACTCTTTGGTTGAAAAGAATCGTCCGTTCATATGGAGTCAACAATGCCAAAACTCATTTGAGGCATTAAAGGCAGAACTTTGTCAAGCACCCGTGTTGGCGTATCCGAAAGCTGGAGTCACGGACGCGAGCATCACCGGAATTAGTGCGGTACTATCGCAAAGTGTTGACGGCGAAGAGAAAGATGTGTCCTATTTTAGTCGCGTGTTGTCGAAGAGTGAGCGAAACTATTGCGTGACAAAAAGAGAGCTGCTAGCAGTTATCGAGGCGACGAAACACTTCCACAAATACCTTCTTGGCCAGAAATGTATACTGCGAACGGATCATGCTGAGTTGAGATGGCTATTAAACTTCAAAAATCCGGAAGGTCAAGTTGCTAGATGGATCGAACGGTTGCAGACATACGAATTCGATACGGTCCATAGAAGTGGAAAAGTGCACAGTAATGCTGATGCTCTCTCACGCCGTCCATACCCCCTTGGATGCAAACACTGCGCTCGAGTGGAAGAGAAGGAAGCCGAAAATACACGAAGGCTGACATTGTTGCCTATGGAAGGCTGGAGTCCGGAGGAAATACGCAAATCCCAGCTGAACGACGAGGATATCGGTTCGATTCTCGTGTGGAAGGAGTCCGGAGAAAGGCCTAGTTGGAACGAGGTGTCAACCTTTGGGTCAACTACGAAAAGTTATTAGGCTCAGTGTAATTCTCTTCACGTTGAGGATGGCATGCTAAAACGGAAATGGGAATCAGCGGACGGAACGTCATGTATAATGCAGCTGATACTTCCACGGAGCAAGGTCGACGATATGCTGCGAGAGATGCACGAAGGAACATCGGGAGGGCATCTTGGCGTCAACAAAACCTTGGCGAAAGTGCTTGAACGATTCTACTGGGTTCATGCTCGAAGTGACGTTGAAGAGTGGTGCCGCAGGTGTACGAGTTGTGCAGTGGTTAAAGGACCAGCGCGAAAACTGAAAGGAGCTATGAAGACGGTGCGCCGTTTGAAAGAGTCGCTGTGGATATTGCGGGAACATTTCCAGAAACCGATCGCGGAAACCGGTACACATTGGTAGTGGCTGATTATTTTAGTAAGTGGACGGAAGTATACCCAATACCCAATCAGGAAGCGACCACGGTGGCCGATCAGCTCGTCGGAAATTGGGTCTGTCGATATGGTGTACCTTGTGAGCTACATTCTGATCAAGGGCGAAACTTCGAATCTGGAGTCTTCAGCGAGATGTGCCGGCTATTGGGAGTACGGAAAACTAGGACTACGCCTCTACACCCTCAGTCCGATGGAATGGTCGAACGTTTCAACAAGACATTGAACGAGCACTTAGCCAAAGTTGTGTCGAACAATCCGCGAACATGGGATCAACACCTACAGCTATTCTTGATGGCATACCGTGCGGCTGAGCACACATCAACAGGAGAAACCCAATCAAAATTTATGTTTGGAAGGACAATACGGCTACCTGCGGATGTAAAATTCGGAATTACGCCAGCGGAACAGTCGACATCAGTTCCTCAGTATGTGTACGACTTAAAGCAACGTTTGGATAATGTGCATAAGTTGGTGCGAACACGATTACAATTGAATGCGGATCGTATGGAAACGAGATACGACTTAAGGGCTAACACTGCCGGGTTCAACGAAGGAGATCTCGTTTGTTTATACAACCCTCGTCGCAGAAAAGGAGTATGTCCGAAGCTTCAGCAGAACTGGGAAGGACCGTACGAAGTTATCACCCGTCTTAATGGGCTGTGTGAAGTTAGCCAGTCATTTTTTTTTAATTACGCCCTTTTGCTCGGTGAACCGTTTGTTCGACTGCGGCTACGTTTGTTCTTGATTGTTCGCCAATTAATATCGTTTGTTCTTCTCTAATTATTTAATTATAACAACTTTAAAATTGTGAGTGTGAACTTAGCCAGTCATTTTTAAATATGGGTCGGAAAGGTAGAGGTTTGGTATCAATCGAAAGCCAGACGTTTGTTCATTTTGTAGGGCGTTTGTTCATCCTGGAAACGGAAGGATACAGGAATTATTAAGGAAAAAGAGATTAGTTGTGAGTCATCTTCACTCAACCAACGCCATCTACTCAGCTCAGCTGTACGATGATGGTGTGGATCTTGCATAAATTGTTCGCGGGACACGGGTTGCCCGTACAGCTGAGCTGAGTAGATGGCGTTGGTTGAGTGAAGATGACGTCACAACTAATCTCTTTTTCCTTAATAATTCCTGTATCCTTCCGTTTCCAGGATGAACAAACACCCTACAAAATGAACAAACGTCTGGCTTTCGATTGATACCAAACCTATACCTTTTCGACCCATATTTAAAAATGACTGGCTAAGTTCACACTCGTAGTCTGGCTGGTGTAGCGGTTAGTGCGCGCACCTTCGGTGCACAGGCTCATGAGTTCGAATCTCACCGTGTTCCATGGTGTTTTTCGAACTCACGAGCTTGTGACGGACTATGATCTCACTCAGATGTTAAACGAGTACCCATTTATGGGGATAAATAACACTGCTGAGCGTGATGCTGATCTCATTACCTCAACAAAAAGCAGATAAGATCTTGGAAATAGGATGTCACTAACACATCCTGCGGCCTTAGTCCAATGCTGGATTGTCGCGCCTGTTATTTATTTTTAAGTTCACACTCACAATTTTAAAGTTGCTATAATTAAATAATTAGAGAAGAACAAACGATACTAATTGGCGAACAATCAAGAACAAACGTTGCCGCTGTAGAACAAACGGTTCACCGAGCAAAAGGACCTAATTTCAAAAAAATGACTGGCTAACTTCACACAGCCGTCTTAATGATGTCGTATATCGTATTCGAGAGCATCGGAAGCCGAGAGTGAAAATGAAGATCATACATGTGGATCGATTGGCACCCTATCGAGGCAACGATACGGAAGAGGCCGAAGCGTGTTCTGTTCGGGACGAACAGGTTTAAGGAGGGGGTAATGTTGGGTGTCTAGGATACGTCAACCCAAATTGGCACCAGATGGCGCTACGCCAACCGAAATTGTATTCCCTACTGGGCACCAGATGGCGCTAGTATCACTAGCGAGACAACTTACTGGCCGAAGTTTCCAGAACATCGAAAATCGGTATATAAGGGCGTCGACTAGAGTCAGTCAGTCAGTCTAGTTTTAGCAGTGAATAATGTCGAGTCAATAATTAGTGAAGTAATTAGTAAAATTGTAAACCGTGTGGTTGTAATAAATAGTGTTACATTAAAGCGAGTGTTATTCATTATCGTGTACGCGAAAATCTGTCGAACCCACTGGAACGTCTAGAAAAGACGGGAAATATACAACAATATCATAGCCGCAGCTCAGCTGGACAATGCCGTTGTTGTTGTAGCGGCTCAAGAGAGGGGGGGACTTGTATCCTCATTTATAAATCGTAGGCATCCTTTCCTCAAGGTCAAGACCTAAGAAGATCGCAACTTCGATGGTGTTCTCCCATAGTGCGATAGGTGTTAGATGCGTAGGTGCGGCAGTGCAGTCAAATATATGATCCACGTTGTGTGGGCTGGCTCCATATGCTGGACAAATATTTCCAATGGTGTTGTCAATGCGCGACCAAAACGAATTTAGTCTGGAGCACCATCCAGAACGAAGCTGAGCCAAGGTGGTACGAGTGGCTCTAGGAAGTTGTCAACGCCGTCTAGATATTAAGGCCGTAATGTAGAATCTTAGACGCACTGATACTAAGAACTAAGAGGATTGCCCCGTAGAAACGATAAATGATTGAATTTTTCATATCAGACTGGATCTGACAGGTGGGGACAATTCGTCTTTTTTACCTTTGTGTCGCACTGAAACTGCGATATGACTATTACATTTTATAGATACACTTCCTGACTTCCTCCAGGAACAATCTTTCCCCCCACTTACTTCGTAAAAACTTCACAATAACACTTGACAGATGGGAACAACCGCTTTTTTAAATCGGGCCATGCAGTTTGTATGGGTGACAGCTGATTTAGCATTCCTTTTTATCTCTCTATTCCATGTCAAAATCAGCTTATAATTTTTGGTTATGTTCGCCTAAGTTGCACGGTTTTGTTTTTGCTTTTAATTACGTCATATGCTTGTTGTTATTGTTTGTTCGTGTAAATCCAAAATTTAAGAGCTAAACTATGACGTCATTGTACAGCTGAGTTGCGGCTATGATATATCTAGATGGCGTTGAAGTTGTTCGTCGCTGGAGATGTCGGGTGGTCGAGCACGAAGGACGCGGTTTACGGATAGCCTGAACCGACATTCTGTAAGGCGACAGTTGACTGGCGATAGTCATTTTCGTCATTTTGGAATCATCTAAGGCGACAGTCCCCCAATGTATCTTGTATGGCCGTCATTTTCAAGGCGACAGTCACTTTCATGAAAAATTCACCGTAAGTTCAATACGAACTCTTGATGAAACATCAATTGTGTACCAATAACACAATGTCACACGGCATAACCAATAATTAACGCTGAAACATTTCTTCAAAAAGTAAATTCCATCTAAATTAACAAAGCGACAGTGCAATGAAAATGATAGGTGTCGTCCTTTGGAATCATGTAAGGTCATCACTTTGTATACGGCGACAAATGGTTTTTGTGCTCGCTGTGCTTCGTGTGACAGAGACAAAAATATGTATGTGCTTTTGCATTATAGTAGTCTGGCTGGTCTAGCGGTTAGTGCGCGCACCTTCAGTGCACAGGGTCATGAGTTCGAATCTCACCGTGTTCCATGGTGTTTTTCGAACTCACGAGCTTGTGACGGACTATGCTCTCACTCAGATGTTAAACGAGTACCCATTTATGGGGATAAATAACACTGCTGAGCGTGATGCTGATCTCATTACCTCAACAAAAAGCAGATAAGATCTTGGAAATAGGATGTCACTAACACATCCTGCGGCCTTAGTCCAATGTTGGATTGTCGCGCCTGTTATTTATTTTTATTTTTTTGCATTATAGATACTTCAGGGTCATCCGACACCATGCATTGCAAACGTACATATGGTACGTATGGACGAGTTCCCAAAATGGACTTATATTGTCGTCCATCGTACGATCGATTCCATGGTATATGAAAAGCGTAAGGAATTTCTTTATGTTTTTGAATGTGTTTATGCAATGTATCTAGATGTGTGTGTGTGTGACTATATGCTCATGTTTGGTTCGTTGGTGTGTGCTTTATTTGATGACAGATTGGCGAAGTAAAGCTATCTTTAGGAGCGAAAATAATGAGTGTATTCAGCGAACGAAATTTACTGGAAAAACACTGGAAATGCTACAAGAATTACTCGCCACCGACTTCTTCCTCCGCTGAAAAGCCTTCACGCGGAATGAGAATCTAATTGGAAGAGCATGGATTGGTAGTGTGTCTTTGGTGAAGAGCTTTGAACTTTGAGCGAAACATTGTAAGTTCATTATTGTGCCTGTCTAGACACTTTCAACTTTCGTTCGTCTTCATCATTTTGACAATTGAAACTTGAGATGTCTGCGCTATTGAAGAAAGGCATTCATTCTTGAACGCGATTGCCAATGTTAAATATTAACAACTCATCATCTAATCATACTATTCATGAACTAATTTATCATTTACCCGTCCTGACCAAAGCCGCGACACATATTTAACGATAAATAATGAACAGGTGTGGATAGAATGAGGGATTGAACTCTTCGGTTCGCTTGACGCAATCAATGACAAGTTCAATGTTGAAAGTGGATACGGAGCTTGAAGACGATAGGGAAGACGAAAGCGCACATGTGTGGATATAGCCATTGGTTATTGTATATGTCGACAAGTTAGCGAAACATCTTTTGAAAATTGACTCGGCGCGCGCGCCTTTGCAGTAATTTCGGTGATCGGGGATCGGGGGATCTGTCGAAATGAAAATGTATGTCTCTAGGAAGAGCGTGTATGAAGATATTTTTGTTCGATGCGTTAGCGGTATTTCCACAATATCTTTCATATATTATGTAGAACTACACATAAAAACAGTTGCATGTAACCACTTTTTTTTATTGGTATTGATTGGCTAAGAAAGTGGATTTAAATCAAATCAGTCCAGAGAAATCGGCAAAAATTATAAATGAACTATTACCACGCAGTTATCCTTTTCCTGCCATGCAGCTTATTTTTTTCCATATGATTTTTAGTTAATTTGAAATATTTTTTTCAAACGGCGATTGTCTGGAGTTTATAAATTAGTAATTCTAAAATAAAAAAAATTAAAATAAATGAAACGGGAAAAAAACTAAAAGTCGGCATCGAACAAGCAAGTGACACGAAAATATTATCTTCCTTCGACAGGGTTGTCGAACCATAGTGTCAAATCTATACAATGCCCACGCCCTGTCAAGAAAAATCGTAATTTACTAACATTTACTCTAATGTAAATACAATTAACCTTCACTAAATATTTCAGTATTCTAGACCCACTATCGCATCTATGTCCTTTAAAAAAAATGTACATCCTCACGCCAACGCCAATTTCACGCACCATAAGATACATATAGCAATCATTATGTATAAATGACTAGCATCATCCACGTATCTATACCCGCAACTAGGCATAAAATGTATGTATGTATGTATATTACATGATCATAGATTGTACCCGCAAAACTGAGTCATTTATCCGATGGAGTGCAGCGCTCCTGTCCTCTTTAACTAGTCCATTTCCTAAATTTTGTAGTAAAATATAAAGTTATTACATCATACATAATTCCGCAAATCCTCCAAAAGCACCCTTTTGTTTATTCCTTCACACCAACAACTTAAAAAATGTCGAAATTATATGAACTCGCAAGCCATTTCCGTTATTTTTCGAATTTCGTATGATAGCGACAGTAACAATGCTGTCGCTAGAAAGTCATCGCTATTGGCGACAGTTATGGGCGATTATCGCCTTAGATGATCCCAAAAAAAAGCTCTGTCGCTTTTCGACCTCTGGGTAGTAGTAGCTATCTCTTTCATACACACGTAAAAACCCATTAATAAATTGTCGCCCGACGAGGTCATAACTTTCGATTATCGCCATTGGCAATGGCGATTATCCCCTTACAGAATGTACCCTCTTGTGGCTTTGGTTACCTCGCTCGTGTGCAGTTGATTAAGGGCCGCGTTGTAAGTGCTGGAGTTATCGAGAGGAACTCGTTTAAACCTTTGGACTTCCCTTTTCGTGTCCCTTAACGAACGTCTTATATGACGTGGTGGTGGGGTTTTGTCCATGAGGTCATGATTTGGGTGTTGGCTTCGATAACAACCAACAAGATATTGCTTAGCCAGGAGATCGTTGTGTGCCTTGAGGTCTAGCAGCTTAGTTTCTTGGTGCAGGTGGTCTTGAGATGACATGCGTACGCATCCAGTAATAGTACGCATGGCTGCATTTTGGCATGTTTGAATCCGTTTCCAATTTGTTTTGCATAGGTTATTTGTTCATATCGGTGCTGCGTAACTTACCACAGAACGACTGACGGCTTTGTAGGTGGTGAGTAAAGTCTCCTTATCTGTGCCCCATTTGCTGCCAGCAAGGGACTTCAGGATTTTGTTTCCTGCAAGGTAGTTAGCGATCCATTTGACTATGTGCGGCCGTGTGGATGAATTGCGGAGATCCGTTAGTAGGAGCGAGTGGTTCACCGTATCAAACGCTTTCGACAGATCTAAAGCCACAAGAATGGTACGCTTAAACGGCGGGGGCTGGTTCATCCCATTGAAGACCTTAAACATGATTCGGTCTAGTGCAGTGGTAGTGTAGTTACTACGTGATAAACCTAGTACATCAGATTGCAAAATGTGGTGGAGACAAATTTTTTTTTGTTTCTTATGTTTTTTGGGGTGCTGAGCACGAATCCGGAGCTTCCCACCAAAATTTCGTTGCGGAACAGGGTCAAAATCGTGAAAAACCCCAAAATTTTTGCTGTTTTTCCGTTATTCGCCCTTCGCCCCCTAATTCTGCAACTATTTATTTCTGCGAAAAACTCTCCATGAATATTTTAGAGAGCACATAATTGTGCGTCCAAAGAGACATAAATATTAAAAATCTGTTGAGCGGTATTACTACAGTGGATAATTTAAATTTGCCATTTTTAACATAGTTCCATTTTATGAAAAAAATTTTGAGATTGAACGGTTTTTCATTTTTGGTCGTAAAAGTTGTATTTATCTTGTACATTGTGTATTTTGGAGTGCAGAACCTGAATCTGTAAGTTCCCACAAAAATTTCGTTGCAAAACAGGGTCAAAATTGCAAAAAAAACGCAAAAAAAATGACTATCAATTGTAGCAATACCGCTTAACACATTTTAATGATTAATGGTGCGTTGGACCCGCAGTTATGTTTTCTTTAATATTTCCATGGACAGGTTTTCGGAGAAATGTACACTTTCGGAGTTATAAACAAAAAAACGGGAAAACTCCGAAAATTCTTTTTTTCGCGGTTTTGATCCTGTTCCGCAACGAAATTTTGGTGGGAAGCTCCGGATTCGAGCTCAGCACCCCAAAAACATAAAAAAACAAAAAAAAATTTCTCCACCACACTTTGCAATCTGAAATCACCTCGGAACTACACTAGGTGCTGTACATTTTTCTAAAGCCGGGTTGGTGATTAGCAAATTGTATATGCGTCGCAAGAGTCTTGTGAATCAGCGATTCCAATATTTTTGCCACAGGGGATAGAAGCGTGATTGGTCGGTAGGATTCTCCTAAGGAGTGTTGTTTACCAGGTTTGGGTAACGGTATGATACGGCCTCTCTTCCAAATTTCTGGTATGATGAATGTTCGCAACGAAAGGTTCATCGTGGCAGTGATATACTCTAAGGCCGGTGTGTCGAGGTGTTTGAGCATGATCATTGCTATACCGTCTGGACCAAGTGCTTTTGAGTTTTTGGCATTCTTTATGGCCATGGCAACTTCTGTGGTGGTGATGTGGAGATGTTCATCTACTTTAGTGTTTCGGATGTCTCGTGTGATTTTGCGCTTGAGTTTATCCTTAGTTGGGTGTTCGACGAATTGTTTGTTGAATAGGTTTGCGCATTTATTATCGTCGCTCATGGTAGAGTTACCAAACTTGATAGAAACCCTCCCTTGAGTTTTAGTGGGGTTTGATAGGTTTCTAACAGTGCTCCAGAGTTTGCTCACACCAGTGTTGGAGTTTAGTTTTCTTAGATGTGATTGCCATATGCCTCTCCTGTGGTCGTTGACCTGTTTGACTATGATGTCATTATGGTCGTTGATCCGTGGGTCACTTCGATCTGCACTTCTGAGTTTATCCCTAGTTTTTGCCAATATAGCCGTAGATGTTGGGAAGTTGGGTTTTAGGCTGGGAATGCGGCCTGCATTTGTTTTTCAGCCATACGTACATCACTTGGGGCGGTGAGACTAGCAAAAGCCTCGTTGGTGAACCTTTTAAAGCTGTCCCAGTCAGCTTTGTAGAAGTTGGTGTACGTCTTCTTGTCGGGATGGATGAATTTCGACGGCATATCCAGAGTGAGTATAATTGGCAGGTGATCAGATGATGTTGTGAGGATTGCCTCCCATGAGATGTCATTAATAAGTCCAGGGCTGGCGATGGAAATGCCAGGTGAACTTGTGCAGGATCCAGTGATACGGGCCGGTTTGTCGTCATTTAAAGGGCAGAAATCCGAATCATCCATTTGGTCGACGATGATGTTACCTCTGGTGTCGTTTTGAAGGTTGGAATGCCATAAATCGTGGTGGGCGTTGAAATGACCAAGTAGGAGGCGATATTGTCCGTTTAATAGCGGGCTGGTATTGACTTTGTAACCGGTGGGACAAGAGAGCCAAAAAAACACAATATGACGAGCTTCGACGATTTTCGAATAGTTTAATTAGGCTTAAGAAACGTAAGCATCTTGACGAGCAGTTGATGCAAATAAACCAAAGACTAGCTAGTAGGAACAGTAGACAAGCGTACAAGCTAATTAATTCAATTAAAAGTGGATACCAACCCAGGACCAGCCTCTGTAAGGATAAGGATGGCAATATCATTAGCGACATCGATAGCGTTGATAAACGATGGGCCTCACATTTTGAAGAGCTCCTCAATGTTCAACCGAACAACCCCACACAAGAAGCTCCGGAGCTGATGGGTGAAACAGGCCCTCCCGTTCAACCCCCAACAGTAGAAGAAGTTGATCTCGCCATGCATGCACTAAAACATAATAAAGCCCCGGGCGCTGACGAGATTCCAGCTGAACTGCTGAAGCATGGTGGGGAGAGTCTTGTTAAGGCTATACACACACTTATCGTTAAAGTATGGAACGGCGAAATAATCCCGGAAGATTGGCGTAAAAGTATCATTTGCCCAATCCACAAAAAAGGGGATAAGTTGAAATGTGAGAACTACAGAGGCATCTCATTAGTTTGTACGACTTATAAGATTTTATCTAAGATTCTGGAAAATAGAATTAATCCGTACGCAGAAGAAATCATTGGCGAGTACCAAGGCGGCTTTAGACCTGGTCGTTCGACGACAGATCAGCTTTTTACAGTGAAGCTTTTACTCCAGTGCTGGGAATACAACATCGACGTATACCAAATATTTGGTGACTTCAAGCAGGCATACGACAGTATCGATCGAAGCGTACTGTACAATATTCTGCTGCATTTTGGTATACCGGCTAAGCTAGTGCGACTCATAAGGATGACGATGACTAATACCGTCTCGCAGGTCAGAGTTCAGAACAGACTCACTGACCTATTTGAAACTCGTACTGGACTCAAGCAAGGCGACGGGCTGGCGCCGACCGCCGACGCTCTTCAACCTGGCTCTGGAGTATGTGATTCGAGCCATGAATCTGGACAGCAGCGGAACGCTACTCATTAAATCGACTCAACTAGTAGCCTACGCCGACGACATCAACATCATGTCTCGAAGATTGGGTGATGCAGAAAGCCTTCTGCATAATCTCAATAACGCTGCCAAAGAAGTTGGGCTACATATCAACGAATCTAAAACCAAGGTCATGATGCAATCAAAAACTAGAACGCCAGTAAATTCAAGCATCACAGTGGGGGACCTCAATATAGAATATGTAGACAACTTCACTTACCTGGGTTGCAATTTGTCAAAGGACGCCAACGAAACAGATGAGATAAAGCGGCGGATACAACTAGCTAATAAGTGTTACTTTGCGGTCCTCCAAATTATGAATTCTAAGCTGGTGCACAGGAACACGAAGCTCCACGTGTATAAAACCATCCCCCGCAGGGGGGTCGGTGTCCATGTGACACTCAGCCAAGGAAGGCTGTTTGTAGTTAGACAAAGATCTTTGGTGAGCTACGACACCACGGACCTAGTAGCGCAAGGGGGCCCCTGGTACAGTTGATACGCCATGGCGAGGATCTGTACAAAGACCATTCGGGCGGTAACGGTCCCGTGCTCCTGAGTTATGTACGGGTGGCTCTCGGCGTGCCTACCTCCTCCCATAGTTTGCGGGAGGGAAGCACTAAATGCCAAGGACGATTGTGATGTCCTCTGGTGGGGGAGTGCATCTTATGGAAATCGTGTGAGCTTCGGGGTTGACGGCTTCGCATAACCCGAGTCCAGAAGGGGCTAGTTAGGGAGAACGGCCTTGGTGGTAAATGCCTACGCGCCTATATCTAACTAGTTTGTGGATTGATGACCACACTGCCCGAGTCGCATTGCTGACTAGTAAACTGAAGGGGCCACCTGGATGTGAAAAGCAGCGCTACGTGTCTACACAGGCTCGTAGTGACAGGTCCAACGAGCCTGGGATGTGCATGTCCGAATTGACGTGAGGCTTAACCAATAGGGGGCCGAAGGAAGATCACACCTGCTATAGAGAAGTCTATAGCGAATAGTGAACTACGGGGATGGGCGTGCCGAGGGGACCATGGTCCTTACCCATCAAGGCGTTGGCTTCGTAGTGGTTGTAGGTTGTTACCCAAGTCATCCAGCTAGTGATGCAACCCCGGGGTTGGGTTCCTGATGGTGTGTGCATGCGCCGGATGGAGAAATCCCCATCTGACAATAAGACCTTTTCAGTAAAAAGCCGAAGGTCCAAACATTTAGCGGGACCGGGAGATAAAGGCCGAAAGGCTAGGTGCTCCCCTGACGGTATACCTCGTAGATGGTTTGCTTGTATAAAACCATCATCCGACCTGTGCTATGCTATGGCTGCGAGGCATGGACCCTAACCCAAAACTCTGAACACCTGTTGGACACATTCGAGCGAAAGGTTCTCCGAAGAATCTTCGGGGCCGTTCGTGAACGAGGTGAATGGCGCATCCGGTACAACCTTGAGTTGTATCAGCTGTATGATGAGCTACAGGTGTCGAAGATCGTGAAATTGCAGCGATTGCAATGGGCGGGACATGCACAAAGGATGAACGACGATCGCATGCCCAAAAAGGTGATGAACGCGCAACGAGTGGACGGAGCCAGATTGCGTGGACGACCGAGAGCCCGATGGGAGCATTCTGTATGTGAGGACGCCCACCAGATGCTAGGCTTTCGGAACTGGAGGACAAGGTCGCGTGACCGCGACAATTGGAGGTTTTCAATCCAGGCGGGCAAGGCCCGACGTCGGGCTATCGTGCCATAAAGAAGAAGAACCGGTGGGACAGCTGGATACAGGTGGAATATATATGTTGTAGATTTCAAAGTGAATATTTCCTGATTTAACGATTATCGCTTGCCGTCATCTCTCTCTCTTCCTTTTAACCCCTAGTGGGGCATAGGGCATTGACTACGCCTCTTTTTCACCTCTGGCTATTAGCAGCCATCGCCTTTAGCTGGTCCCACGATTTGCCTATAGATTTTCCCTCTGGCTATTAGCAGCCATCGCCTTTAGCTGGTCCCACGCTTTGCCTATAGATTTTCCCTCTGCCTCAACAGATCTTCTCCATGTATTTTTGGGTCTTCCCACACTACACCTTGCATCGGTTCTCTGAGGATTTCAATCTAGAGCCTGTCTTACAATGTTTTTTGGCTCTTTTCGAAGTGTGTGACCTATCCACTGCCACTTTCGCCTTTTGATGTCCTATTTTGGCCAGTAATTTGGAGGAGGTCGTCGTTAGAGATTACCTCAGGCCAGCGAATTTGTAGGATGCGTCGAAGGCACTGATTCACGAAAGTATGTAGTTTGGTTGTAATATCACTGGTTACCATCCAAGTGGAACACCCATATAAAATCACGGATTTCACATTGCTTTCGAAGATCCGGAGTTTGGTATTTCTGCAGGTGTTTTCGTTTTGCCAGAGAGGAGTCAGACTGAAAAATACTGCTCGGACTTTATTTATGCGTGACCACCATCCGCTACTGCTAGGCTCCCAAGGTAAATAAAGTTCTTTTTCTATCGGCGCACAGTGCGTCGTTCCATAGGCAAAAATAAAAAAATTGACTATTTTTTCTCGGAATCAAAGTTAGCCAATATCAATCAAAGAGAACATGTTTTTTTTATTGTTTCGTTTTTTTAGTAATTTTATGGACTAAAGTTGAAAAATATAAAAAATTCAAAAAAATAGGTTGTACTTTAACTTCGATTTCCGATCTTTTCGCAAGTTTTTGGCAACCATAATGATATTTTTTAGAATAAGTATGTTCCACTAAAACTCTTCAGATAATTTTTTTTTTCTAAAAATCTTTTAATTGAATAAAAAATGTAAAAAAATCATTAAAATATGAAAAAAAACTTTAAATTGAGATTAAAAAAAAAACGTCACAAAACGTTTTGGGTGGTTGATATTTTCCGAAAGATACAAGTGTCTACTTTAATTTAAACTAGTATTGGTTTGCCTTTTTTTGCCTTTTTTTACGCAATTGGCATTTTTACTGAACTAGTTCCTTGGAAAATGGCAACTGGGCTATTTCTTAAGTCACTAAAAGTGAAATTTTTAACATAATATTAAACTTTTACACACTTCTGCGATAGAGGTAATTAAAATTTTTCGATAATTTTAAGGGTACTGGCGAGTGGTCAAAGCATCAATAAAGAAAAAACTGAGGATCTTCTAGATCACACCAAAGGGTTATATTAAGAATAATACCCGTGGTACTACATGTTCAATAGTTTGCACAAGGTTCTAGTGCACGGAGTTGAGGTAATTGATTCCTTCCATTTGCCAATTGGAAATTTATCTGATTATGCCTAGGAGGCACTGCATAAGGAAGTTAGAAGGAATCGATTGTCTCACACTTGTAAGTTTTCCAGAAAAGGCTCCAATGAGAATTTAATGCGAATGCTCCTCTTAAACTCGGACCCTTTCCTAGCGTCCCTGCGGACTCCAAAAATTAAGAAACAACATCATATAGACGCAGAAGTCAATTCATATATAAACCAATTAGATTCTACTTTCCATTGCTAATTTTGATGTAAGTTTGCTGGATTTGGAAAGCGACGATGAGTCAGAATAAGCATGTATTTTGTCAATATTATTGTTACATATTATATAAAATAAAAAAAAAAATAAAAAACGAAAAAAAATGTTTTATCGAAACACGACTTCGGAGGATGCATATCACTGAATTATTTAATTTTTTGAACCACTATATCTCCAAATCGCAAAACTCCGTTTCTTTAAAATTTATATATTCTAAATAGTGACACTTGAGCAATGTCAGAGTGAAAAAATATTAAGTTTAAATTTGGGTTCTTGAAAGATATTAGGCATTTTATAAAGCCCCCAAAAATAGGTAAAATTCATAGATTTCTCTCTTAAATATCTCAGAGCTCAGTTGTTCCCGGATAATAATTTTTTCACCAACTAATGTTTATTCTTTGCTTTAGATAATAGCCAAGTTTCAAGCAAATTGGTTATCTGGTTACCAAGTTACGATTTTTTATATTATAGCCTATCTTTATACCATTTATCTTCCTCACATTTTTATCAATATCTCAAAAATCCATCATTTATTCATCTTGAATTTTATACAGAATTAAGAACCTAACTAGCTAAACACATCCACCAAATTTCATGAAAATCGGTAAACGCGTTCTTAAGATATTGATTTTTGACCACCCACTCCATACATTCGACGCACTGTGCGGCTGTCCGGAGATAGAAATGTTTCTTTGCCTTTCTGATGTCAAGCTCAAATATTTAGTCTTAGCGGCATTAATTTTTAAAGTAGCACTTCGACTTTCACGATGCAAAGCATGCGTCATTTGAGACAGATGATCTGCTGTGTTTGAAAGAAGGCCAATGTCGGTTTTCGGTGCCGTTCGCGAACCAGATCAATAGGGGCATTCGGTGGCTCAGTGGCAGAGATGTCACTCTATCTCTGAGTTGCCGGTGCGTGGGTTCGAATCCCACTGTGGCCCATGGATGTTTGTGTTGTCCATAAAAATGCTCCTACGGCAGCCGGTTGTTCGATGTAAATCGTCCCGGAGCTACCCGTTGTTAAAACGGCCAAGAGCTGCCAAGACCCCCTTCGATTCAAGAGAAAAAAATCTCTTGAATAGCTACAACAACAACAACAGCCGCCAGATCAATGACGTATCCGGTACAACCATGAGTTGTATGAATTGTACGATGAGCTGGAAGTATCGAAAATCGTGAAGCTTCATCGTTTGCAATGGGCGGGGCATGTACAACGGATGGACGATGATCGCATGCCAAAGAAAGTGATGAACGCACAACGAATTGGCGGAGCGAGGTTACGTGGACGACCGAGAGCTCGCTGGGAGAACTCCGTAGGTGAAGACGCCCACCAGTTGCTGGGCTTCCGAAACTGGAGGACAAGGTCACGTAACCGCGACAATTGGAGGCCAACGATTCAGGCGGCCAAGGCCCGACGTTGGGCTATCATGCCACATTGATTATGATGAATGCACTGCAACACTTCACCACCTGGTCACAGGAATTTTCGGAGGAGCTTAGGATCCGCATTGGTAAGCATTATGACGACGTTGTTCCTGTTGTTACCAACCCGAAGATCGTTGGTGTCTATCTAGACACCATGATGAAGTCGAAAAACCACGTCAAAGACGTAAAGGACAAGGAAACTATGTCGGTCACCTACAAAGCGATAGGTAGAGCAATTCCCAACTACGCAGCACCGGTGTGGTCACAAACCGCTTGTGACAAAAACTGGAATAAGATCCAGACATGCCAAAACGCTGCTCTACGTATCGCTACAGATTGTCACCTAATGTCGTCCCAAGATAATCTTCATCAAGAAACCAGCATGTTACCAGTACGTGATTACAATATTCTCCTGTCTTTACAATACCTGGTCGGTTGCTATCAAGAAGATCACCCAAACCATCAGCTCATAGACAATACCCCCCCTCCACATGTCAGGAGTGGCATCAGAGATCTCGAGAGAGACCTCCAGAGATACAAACGGGTACCTCCCGATATGTTTGATGACACAGCATACCATGCCGCCATCGCAGATATTCACACAACTGTTGTGAATCGGTCAATAGGGAGATTAAGTACGAATAGAGTCCTCTCAGCGCCTCCTACATATATCACTTGAGGAGACTAGGCTCCCTCCCGAGAGCCACAAGAGCGACACTAGCCCAGCTTAGGTCGGGTTTTTGTTCGCGCCTAATACTTATCTCAAATAGACCCGGACATTTAGAACATTTGTCCGAGCTGCGGTGGTGCGCCTCATGATGTGGACCACCTGTCCGATGCCCCGCTGCACCCACTAACCTCACTCCGAGGGAGTTATGCGACAACCCTATTGCAGCTGCTACGTTCTTGTCGCTTAAGACAATAGGCGAGAACGACGACGAAGCATAGAGCACTTCCACAAACATGCACAGCGGTTCACGCCTTTCTGCACAGCTACTACAACAACAAGGACGGACTCCTGTGGAACTCCCAGTTAAGGTACCGGCCATTAACGAGCCAAATCGTCATAATTACTGGTTCTAAGTAAAGGCCGAAATGAATATGTGCATTTTCGTTATTAAAATAAACCCTGTCATACATATGGAACTCAGCACATTACGGTGGCTCAGTGGTAGAGCATACACTCTATCTCGTGAGTTTCCGGAGAGTGTGTTCGAATCCCACTGTGACCATGGATGTTTGTGTTGTCTTTAAATACTCCTATGGCAGTCGTTTCTTCGATTCAAATTTTCCCGGAGCTACCTGTTACTATAACGACCAAGAGCTACCAAGCCTTCCTCCCGCTACTATAACAGCCGTACGGCTCGCAAGCTCGAGATATTAAGGGCTCTCTTCCACTGCAAGCGTAAACTTGAGCGGCGCGGCGCTCCAGCGGCAAAGCTTTCACAAAATGTGCGAAAAAAAGCTTTTACTAGTAAAAGGTATAAGCACACACAATATTCAGAAAGCTTTTCCATTGTATTGAATGGAATTTTTGTTTATTTTGCATAGTTACGCCATGTTTTGCTTAGTTACGCCATTAAAATTCGGAAAAGCTTTAAACGCGGGAGCGCCGCGCCGCTCGAAGCAGGTAATGGACGGCAGGCGTAAAATGCATTGGCTTATATGGGAAGCTGCAAAAGCTCATGCTTGCGAACTGCAAGGCATTTGCACCTCAAGCCGTGAATTGGCGGCTCATGTGCACGAGTAATCGTGAGGAAGGGCCTGGTGTAGCCCGAGGCCGCACAGTAAACCTACAACCCGCCTCAACATATGATCCTTCAATGTTCTGACTAATTCGTCTCAAACTTGAGCATCTAAAATGGAGTCACTCCGAACAGAACCTACACTGTATTGACCCGTCATTCGCACCGATACGTTGGTTGCAGACACGACAAATCCATACCCTTACTAGGGCAGGATTTCTTTCAATACCGGAGCGTATAAGAAGAATTGAGAGCAGACGCGCCATTATAAAATGCTGCCAATAAGACAAAAAAACAAAACATAAATCGAATAATAGGACCACAATTTTGGTGTCGACCGTCGACGTCATTCAAATGTGAGTCTTTTTGCGGAAGACGAGTTTGAAAATATTTGCGAAACCCTGGAAATCTTTTAAAACAAATACGAGTTCTTTGCGAATAAATTACATAATATATTGTTTTATTTGTTTTATAGCTCATCTTTTTTTATGTCAGACTCTTGGCAACTACATTTTTCACTTTGCTTAACCTTTTCCATTTCCGACGTTGGTGATACAGAACTAACAAGCTTTTTACTCCACTCCTATAATGAAAAAATATTCAATCATTTTGCTATGTCCTCAAGCAAAAATAAAAGCGCTTATACAATTACATCTCTAACTTACATAAAATAGTTGAACGTGGTAACAATATATACTAAGAGGCATTAAATTTTCACGTACAAATTGTTTGCTGGATTCCATAATCTCCTTGACATGGTCATCGTGTTCTTTCGCCCAACGTAATTTGTCGATTAAATCTGACAAATCTCTTTTAAAAGGTACAAAATGTTTATTAGGTACCAACTTATTGTAGAAGTGTTCATAGAACGGCGAGTCCTGTTTGAAAACAACCGAGTTTCCGCCTAAAAGGTAAGGCAACCTAAACGCTGCTACTGTGCCATCCACATTAATTTGATACTTGTACTGTAATCGAACAAATATGAGCTTATATTAGCAAGAATAGAACGTTCGGATGCAACTCACCTTAAAAAAGTCAAATAATGAAATATGTTTCGCTGTTGGACCAAACTCTTGTTCTCTATCACGAAAAAAGAAAAATCGAGTAATTGATGCATTTAGCAAATCTGGGTGTTTTCGTGACAATCTTACAAGGTTTAATCTTTCATGATTGGAGTCACGGCCACGCCAAAACCCCTGTTCAACTTTCTCTATCCAGGGATAATTATTATTCTGTGCGGATATTGTATCCAATATAATTCGACCCATATTTTCTAAAGTAGACTCCGTTATATCATAACTTGGTAAAACGATGTCATATGAATCCTCACTACCACACCATGAGAAAATTGGATACGGACCGGAAGTCCGCTGATGGCCTCCTTTCTTAGAGAGAGGCCAATCACCAAGATTCATAAAGAACTCGATATCGGGTAATGTTACTAGTCGTGTTATTGATAAAAGAATAGCATCCATAAACATACTAAAGCCAACGTACTTTCCGTAACACTTTCTATAAATCTCGTTGTTTTTTATTATATAATTACATAGTGAAACGCTTCCAGGCTTATCATACTTCTTTACTAAATTTTCACGAATATTTGTGAAATTCACCTGCTTAAATGGCAAAAGATCCTGTTCAATGCGGTCCTCACTTACTGAACATTTATTATCGAGTAACCATGTATGTATACTTTTGGGACAATAGCACCCTTCTGTATAGGTCAAACTGGTAATTATGTAGGGCGAGGCTGCGACGTTAGTTCCATTATATTTAATATGAAGTTCAAATCGCTGACAAACTTTATGAAGTTTATATCGAACTATCGTTGATCCATCTCCGCTGTCAATCAAATTAATAGACGCTGTGCAACTTCCTTGTTCAGATATACCTGTTATTGATACACTGTACGGATATGGTGGTGAACTATGGAATCTGGAATAAATTTTAAAAAATATTAGCAAAATGAATTAAAAATATAACAGATTCATTCATTCGGCTAATAACTTTTGCGACTGAAAATCGGATCCTTTGCTGATGACAACTGCATGCAACAAATACACTCGATTTTTGAAAATTTATTTCATTGTTATTACATTTTCTAAATAATTCAAGGTTCAATACGTAGTGTACAGCCATTTACGCACCCATTTTTTTTTTGCCTTATAGAAACTTTTGTCCCGGGACTAGGCTTCTCGGCATCACTTTACTTACTATGCGTACGTAAGTGACTAATCAATCAATCGAAAACATAATATATTAATAAGGAAATTTATCACAATAACTTCTTTTAAACATTAGTTTATTAGTACAATTAAAATTAACTAAGTCCTTCAAACTATTATAAAGAATAATTGACCTTGTAATTGGTTCATTAAGCCCATAGTTTACTCTATGATAAGGTTGAACAAGAAGGTTGTTCCGCCGTAAATTGTGAGGAATAGTTCTGACTTCTTCTTCTTCCTTGCCTCGTTCTTTATACCGCTCCATGGTTCCGCGTTGCTCGACCTGCGGTGTAGGCACATCGCCCGTTTTGGCGATAATTTCTCAGCATATTTCTACAGGCAGCTCTATCTTGGATCGTGTCATCGCCGAGACCAATGCGTTGTTGTTGCTTTTTCATTTGACACATCCAGGTGTTCTTCGGTCTGCCTCTGGCCTTGGGTCCATCAAGTGGAACTTCCATTGATATCGCTCTCTTTGCGAATAGTTCTGACTTCAAAGTTATTTAATATATCTTCACAAACAATATGAGAGCAAACCAGGTCTCTTATAAACATTGCGTTTAAAAATGTTCTTCTATAATATTAGGCTTGTAAACCCAATAAGCAACAGCGAGTTTTAATGGCTTGAAACGCCAGCCAATTTGATAAATGGCAAACCGTGTAAAATTGTGTATAATTCTTTCTATACGCTCGATATGCACCTTATAGAACGGATTCCACACAATAGAACAATACTCCAGGTGCGAACGAACGAAAGCTGCATACAATATTTTGAAAGTAAAAGCATCATTAAATTCGCGCGCATTACGTTTAACAAATCCTAACATACTATTCGCTTTTGAACTAATGTAATCAATGTGTTGTCAAAATGAAAGCTAATGGTCGAAAATTACACCAAGATCTGATATTTCGGCAACCCTTTCAAGAACACTACCTGTTAAGGAGTACTCAAAGAAGACCGGAGTTTTCAATTTATATATGCTAAGTACTTTACATTTACTAACATTTAAATTTAAATTATTATCGCGGCACCAAAATTGCAGCTTTTCTAAATCGGATTGCAACTTAAGGCAGTCATCAATGTTGCGTATTTTCATAGCGATTTTCATATCATCGGCATACTGCCATACACGCACGAATTTAAAATTTTGGATGATATCGTTTATGAAAACTAAAAAGAAAAGTGGTCCTAAATGGCTTCCTTGCGGAACCCCTGACGAACACTTTATAACAGAGCGAGATGTACAGCCATTTAACTTCACCAACTGAGTCCTATCCGTTAGATAGGAGCTCACCCAGCTTAGAAAAATTGACTGTATTCCTAAATGTTCTAGTTTTGTAGGTAAAATATTATGATCTACTCTATCAAAAGCCTTCGAAAAATCGGTATACATATACCACATCAACCTGCATTCCCTGCTCAATACCATCAGCAACAAATTTAGTAAATGATACCAAATTTGTTGAAGTTGATTTTCCCCTTAGAGAAAACATAGCAACTCATGCAATGCGTTAGTCCAGAGTGGCTATGTGATCACACAACCCATATGTGTTTGACTCAAAATTTATTACACTACACTCCACGAAATAATTCAAATGTCAAAATATTGTCGATGCAATTATTAACCCTTCTGACGCCGCCTACGAGCTATTATGCCTAAGGTGTAGCTGAATCTTCTGCGAAATCGATCTTATTTTTTGAAGAGGTCTAATTTTGGTTCTAGAAACAGTTTACATCTGATGATACGCCGTTTTTTCGATTCTTTAGACATAGTTTACATTTCGCCGAACGTTTGATCGCATTTGTGGCCATCGGTTCCTTTGAAATGTATATGGAAAGGGGTGGAAAATATTATTGAACGATATTTTTCATCAAGATATAGTACCAATGGTCTGTCTGGATCTATACGCCAACAGAAGGGTTAAATATCACGTCGGCATTTTAAGAGAGTAATGAATATTACCAACGCCGTCTAGATATTAAGGCCGCAATGTAGAATCTTAGACGTCAAAATCAGCTTATAGTTTTAGGTTATGTTCGCCAATGTTGCACTGTTTTGTTTTTGCTTTTTATTACGTCACTACTTGTTTTTGTTGTTTGTTCGTATAAATAAAAAATTTAAGAGCTAAACTATGACGGCATTGTCCAGCTGAGTTGCGGCTATGATATATCTAGATGGCGTTGATATTACGCGGATTTTATATTCTCAATTGTAAACAAAAAATTGACGTTTGAATAATATTTTCACGCATACTATGAACTGCAATAGTGTGAGAACGGTGCCATTTTTATTTTCTGATGCCCACTCTGGACTAACGCATGCTTTCTCTATGGATTTTCCTTTCAGGAATCCATGTTGACATGGCGATATCAAACGGCTAATTAAAACATCTATTTTATTTTTAATAAGCATTTCAAACAAATCGACGAATCCATAAGCAGACCTGGAAGTCTCCAGATGAATACACCGTCAACCAGATCGACCACGTACTGATCAGCAAGAGATGGGCTTCTAATGTCCTAGATGTTCGATCCTATCGAGGAGCCAACTGCGACACCGATCACTATTTGGTGAACATGACCTACAGGTGCAGAATCTCTTCGGTGCGCCTAACGAGAATCAACCCTGCCAAGATCTTCGAGGTTGACAATTTGATTGATGATGCCACGGCGCGGCTGCGTATACTACAGCACTTGAGGAAAAACTGTCGCCCATGCTTGATAACATCAATAATCTAGGCATTCATGAGTTCTGGGAGGAGCTCAAAGACAGCATCAAGGGGGTCGCAGAAGAGGTCGTGGGCTATAAAGGCCGGTGCAGACGAGCACACTGGTTCGACGCCGAATGCAGGGCCTCAATTGAGGCGAAAAATGAAGCCTATCGCCAGCCAATACACACAACGCGCATCCCGGGCCAAGAAAGAAAGATACAACGTTCTTCGGCGAGTATCTAATAGGTTAATTAGACGTAAGAAACGCAAACATTTTGACGAGCAGTTACAGCAAATAAACCAAAGATTAGCCAGTAAGAACATTAGACAGGCGTACAAACTTATAAATAATATCGAGAACGGATATCAACCCAGGACAAGCCTATGTAAGGACAAGGATGGTAAGCGACATCGAAAGCGTCAACAAAAGATGGGTCTCGCATTTCGAAGAGCTCCTCAATGCACCATCAACATCCCCCACGGAGCCAGCTCTTGAGCAGTTAGCCGAACCTGGCCCTCCCGTTCTACCTCCAACAGTAGAGGAGGTGAGTCTTGCTATACAGTCGCTTCAAAATAATAAAGCACCCGGCGCTGACGAGACCCCAGCAGAACTGCTGAAGCATGGTGGAACGTGCCTGACCAACGCTGTACATGTGCTACTGCTGAAAATATGGAACGATGAGGTAATCCCCGAAGATTGGCGCAAAAGCATAATCTGCCCAACCCACAAAAAGGGTGACAAGCTGAAGTGTGAGAATTACAGGGGCATATCATTAGTTTGTACGGCCTATAAGATATTATCGAAAATTCTTGAAAAGAGATTTAATCCGTACGCAGAACGAATCATTGGCGAGTATCAAGGCGGCTTCAGAGCTGGTCGCTCAACGACCGATCAGCTTTTCACAGTGAAGCTACTACTCCAAAAGAGCTGGGAATATAACATCGACGTATACCAAATATTTGTCGACTTCAAGCAGGCATACGACAGTATCGATCGAAGTGTACTGTACAACATTATGCTGAGTTTTGGTATACCGGCAAAGTTAGTGCGACTCACAAGGATGACGATGACTAATACTGATACGTGGTCCTACGTGCAACCATTCCCGGTGGCAGCTCGCTGCCACACGGGTTTTTCAAGCCTCTCCGGGGCGGACCACACCCGTTTCATCCAAAACGGAAACGGCCAAGAATTGCCAAAAGACCCGTCCATGGCAAGAACCCTGAAGGTTCGATGCAGGAGGGATGTGTATGTCTGTGTATGTGTGTGGACATGTTCTATGTGTTTTTTCGTCAAATTGGGAGCATTTCATCTCAGCGCAGTTGCTCTCAATTCTTCTAATCCGCGCCGGCATCGAGACCAATCCAGGTCCCGAAATCTCCATCTGCTGTGTATGCAACCGACGTATCTTCGGGAACGCCAGGTCCTTGAGGTGTACCTGCTGCGGAGAATGGTATCACTTCTACTGCTCAGGCTTAAGAAAAATGAGACATTATGACAAGTTGTCTTTTGTTGCTCCAGGGTGTCTGCACGCGGGTCGGCCCCCAGCCACCCCAGGCCCTAGCTCACAAGCTAATGGTCCACCACCGTCTCCGGCCAATCCTGGCCCCAGCACCCAAAATCCTCCACCACCGATACCCGTAGCCAACAATACAACAAGACATAATCGGTCAAGTCTAACACCTGCACCCCCGCTACAGTGTACACCCCACTCTCCATATTGCAGTTTAACTGCAATGGCATCCGTCTGAAGATCGACGAGATAGTCCGTTTCATGATTACGCGCAGAATTCTGATAGCGGCATTTCAGGAGACAAAGCTCCAACCATCAACTCCCGATTTTAACATCCGCGGCGATTACATACTTTTGAGGCGTGATAGAGTCGGCAGGCAGGGTCCTAACCCAGGAGGAGGGCTTGCATTCCTAATACACAGAACCGTGCAATACAGTGTATTAGATTTTCGTTTCAACGACAGCACGGCGGAAATGCAAGCTATTGCCGTTAAATCCGGCAATACCAATATCAAACTTATAAACATCTATGTTCCACCAGCATCTAGCTGTGGCTCTGGCTATAAGTTCGATATTGGTCCACTCCTCATAGGACAGCATCATCATCCTACTTGGCGACTTTAACGCGCATCACGAACTCTGGCACTCTCACCTCGAAAATAATGCCGAGACCAATGCGTTGTTGTTGCTTTTTCATTTGACACATCCAGGTGTTCTTCGGTCTGCCTCTGGCCTTGGGTCCATCAAGTGGAACTTCCATTGATATCGCTCTCTTTGCGAATAGTTCTGACTTCAAAGTTATTTAATACATCTTCACAAACAATATGAGAGCAAACCAGGTCTCTTATAAACATTGCGTTTAAAAATGTGTATAAATGTATAATTCTTTCTATACGCTCGATATGCACCTTATAGAACGGATTCCACGCAATAGAACAATACTCCAGGTGCGAACGAACGAAAGCTGCATACAATATTTTTAAAGTAAAAGCATCATCAAATTCGCGCGCATTACGTTTAACAAATCCTAACATACTATTCGCTTTTGAACTAATGTAATCAATGTGTTGTCAAAATGAAAGCTAATGGTCGAAAATTACACCAAGATCTGATATTTCGGCAACCCTTTCAAGAACACTACCTGTTAAGGAGTACTCAAAGAAGACCGGAGTTTTCAATTTATGTATGCTAAGTACTTTACATTTACTAACATTTAAATTTAAATTATTATCGCGGCACCAAAATAGCAGCTTTTCTAAATCGGATTGCAACTTAAGGCAGTCATCAATGTTGCGTATTTTCATAGCGATTTTCATATCATCGGCATACTGCCATACACGCACGAATTTAAAATTTTGGATGATATCGTTTATGAAAACTAAAAAGAAAAGTGGTCCTAAATGGCTTCCTTGCGGAACCCCTGACGAACACTTTATAACAGAGCGAGATGTACAGCCATTTAACTTCACCAACTGAGTCCTATCCGTTAGATAGGAGCTCACCCAGCTTAGAAAAATTGACTGTATTCCTAAATGTTCTAGTTTTGTAGGTAAAATATTATGATCTACTCTATCAAAAGCCTTCGAAAAATCGGTATACATATACCACATCAACCTGCATTCCCTGCTCAATACCATCAGCAACAAATTTAGTAAATGATACCAAATTTGTTGAAGTTGATTTTCCTTTCAGGAATCCATGTTGACATGGCGATATCAAACGGCTAATTAAAACATCTATTTATTCATAAATTCAATTCATAAATTTATAATTCATTTGCTCGTTCGCTTTATTAGTAAATGTGGTTTCGCGTATCAGTACAGTGAAATATTATAAATTTGTTCGGAAAGTTTTTGGTTGTTTGTAGTTTCTACCTGCCGCTCGGGTGGTCTTTGTTTCCTTTGTTTACATTTTGTTCAGAAGTAAATTCAACTCAGCTTAACTGAGTTATCTGGGCATACGTTTTCAGAATAGTATACAGCGCAGTGGTAGCGTGTACGACTCACGCCCGTGAGGTCCTGTGTTCAAATCCCAGTTCTTACATTTTTTTCTTTTTTTTTCTCTGTTTATTAATTTATTAGTTTAGTTCTCGAATTAAAATGAATTGTGTTTGCGAACAATTTTACAAAGTCCAAATTGACGGTCTATCGCAGCTCGTTTCGTCGTTGCAGAGCCAACTTAGCAAGCTGAGATCCCTTATGAAATCTGTTAAATTGTTGTGAAAACAATTCCGAAGCATTGCGATATAAAAACGTAAATTTAAAAAATAAGAAGAGTAATATAGGGAAAGACACTAAGAAAAAAACTAAAAATATTATTTCGATATCTTCTGAGCAATCTTTCGTTAGCCATGAAGCGGGGACTTCCACTGTTATTTCATATTCAGCATCTTCTACAATTCCTTCCAACGTTGACAAAAATCAATCTCCGATTGATAAATTTGTCACAATTCGTAAGAAAGGGAAAAATATTAAAAAACCTTCTCCTGTTGGTGATGTTATTCCCAAAAAGAGTGATAATAATAATAGGCGACACAAAAGAATCTTCGGTATCTATCAAGCTAAAAATTCTCTTCGAAGTGTCCCCAGTTTCAAAGTATTCCATGTGTCTAAGCTACATGCTTCGGTAAAAGCAGACGATTTAAAGGAATATGTAATGAAAAAGCTTAATTTAACAGATGACAGCTTTCTTTCGGTTTATCCTCTGATAAAAAAAGATTGTGATATTTCTAAATTAGTTTCAATCAGTTTTGGTTTGAAACTTCCTCATGAATATTCTAAGCAAGTGTTTTGTGCCAACTTCTGGCCCAAGGGCGTCAACATATCACCATTTAATTTTTCAAAAAAACGACAAACGCCAAAACAGTGCCCAGCAGAACACATAATTTCCAATTCATTTTTTTCGGTCTATTATCAGAATGTTGGTGGTCTTCGTTCAAGAACAAATGACTATTACCTTGCAGCTTCACAAGAAGATTATGCTGTCATTTGCCTAACCGAAACTTGGCTTCACACAGACATTTCAAATGAAGAACTTTTCATAAGAGACTATGATGTCTATCGTCGCGACCGCTATGAAGCATCGACTAAGAGAGGAGGTGGTGTTTTGGTAGCTATCAAAACAACATTCCCATCTCATGAAGTTGAGCTTTTTCATAAGGACGTGGAACAGATATGTGTTTCTATTAATGTTTCTCGTAGCGAAAAAGTATATATTTTTAATAGCTATTTACCACCTTTGAGTTCAGTTGATGTTTATAAAAAACATATTGATAATATCTCCAAATTATTTGCATCTTTTGAGGAAAAAGACAAATTGATCGTCGTTGGGGATTTCAATCTCGGTAATATAAGTTGGTACTGGGACGACGACGAGAAAAAAATTATGCCGCGTGATTTACATCTCGAGTGTGAATCTGTTCTAACAGATTGTTTATTTGCAATGGATTTCATGCAAATAAATTTTGTTAAAAATTCGATTGGTAGAATTTTAGATCTAATTTTTGTTAGTACTGGCTTGAATGCTTCTGTAGTTAAAATAGATAAACCATTTTTGCCCAACTCAATGCATCACAATGCTCTTCTTCTTGAGTTTGATTTTTATGATTACATTGAAGAAGAGACTGAAGTTATCCCTACTAGAGATTATCAAAAAGCTCAATTTGCAAAATTAAATTCAATATTTTTTAATACAGATTGGGTTTCAGTTATCTTGATGAAAGTTATACAAATTTTAAATCAATTTTATTGGAAGCTATTCACAAGTACGTTCCTTTAAAAAAGAAAAAAAGAAAATCAAAAAATCTATGGGCTACCAAGGAATTGTTCAAACTTAAGAAAGCAAAAAATAAGGCCCATAAGTTGTACAAGAAGTCATCCTCTCTTGTTAATAAAGAAAATTTCTTCAGATTAAGAAGAGAGTATGAATTGATGAATAAAAATCTTTACAAACAATATATTGCGAGAGCTGAAAATAATATAAAAAATGATAGTAAGACATTTTGGAGTTTTATAAACAGCAAGCGCAAGAATACAGGAATACCCAAAAATTTAGAATTCAACGGCAGTTTTTATAACGATGTTCAATCGGTTTGTGACGGATTTGCTAGATTTTTCAGTTCAGTTTACGAGGTGCCAGACTCCGTTCAGAAATGAATGCTAACACCAACGAAACCCACAGTGCATTGGTCCCTCGGATAGCTCAGGAGGACCTTAGGAGTGTTCTTGAGATTTCTGAGAATGACCTATTGGGTGCTATGCGTGATCTTGATGTTAGTATTCAGGCCGGACCTGATAGCATTCCAAATGTTTTTTTGAAGAACTGCATGCAATCGTTATGCCGCCCTTTAGCGTTTATTATACCCTTCGCTCATAGAGTGAAAGGGTATATTAACTTTGTCATGAAGTTTGTAACGCATTGAAGGAAGCATCTCCGACCATATAAAAAGTATACATATATGATCAGCATGACGAGATGAATCGATTGGGCGATGTCCGTCTGTCTGTCTGTCCGTCTGTTGCAGTGCGTTTTTCTCGGCCCCTATAAAAGCTACGGAGCTGAAATTTTGCACACGTGCTTCTTATTGTTGCAGGCTGTTTGTATGTTTGATTCACCCAAATTGGATCACTGAGTCATGGGGCTGCCATACAAACCTAGCTCCCCAATTTGAGATCTTCTAAGAAAAACTTTTTTATTTGTGTACCAATTTCAACCAAATTTCACACAAATGTGTTTCTATAGATAACACAAAATATATGCAAGAATGGATCAAATCGGACCATGGGGTCATGGGGCTGCCATACAAAGTTAACACCCCAAATTAGGTTCTTCTAAGAAAAACTTTTTTATTTGTTCACCAATTTCAACCAAATTTCACACAAATGTATTTCTATTGTTGACACAAAACATATGTAAGAATGGATAAAATCGGAGCATGGGGTCATGGGGCTGCCATACAAATCCAACCCCCCAAATTAGGTTTTTCTAAGAAAAACTTTTTTATTTGTGCACCAATTTCCACAAAATTACATACAAACGTGTTTCTCTTGATGACACAAAACATATCTAAGAATTGATCAAATCTGACCATGGGGTCATGGGGTGGCCATACAAACCCAACCCCCATTTTGGTTCTTCTAAGAAACATTTTCACAAAACCTTGAATTAATGTGTCTTTATCAAAGCAACTAAAATGTTCAAAACCAATGGAATCGTACTGTGGGGTCATGCTCCGGCAACCCCAATGAAATTTTCCGAATAAATATTTTTATTTGCCCACTTATTTCAACCAAGCCCAAAACTTTTGTCAAGTCGGAAGAAAAAGAATGAGGAGGGGGATTAAATACAAGTCATAGGTAGGCCCGAAAAAACTTTTAGCCCAAGCGAAGGGTATCCAAATTTCGGCCGCGCCCGAAATTAGCATCGGCCCCGGGGGTTGGCGAGCGAAGCCCCCTAGTTTTTAATTTGTCCTTGTCTTCAGGTGTTTTTCTTGATGAATGGAAAGTTTCATACATAACGCCTGTTCACAAAAAGGGTCCGAAACATCTTATTGATAACTATAGACCCATAGCTAAATTATCAGCGATACCGAAGTTGTTAGAAATGCTTATTAAAAATAAAATAGATGTTTTAATTAGCCGTTTAATATCACCATGTCAACATGGATTCCTTAAAGGAAAATAAACTACAACAAATTTGGTATCATTCACTAAATTTGTTGCAGATGGTATTGAGCAGGGAATGCAGGTTGATGTGGTTTATACCGATTTCTCGAAGGCTTTCGATAGATCATAATATCTTACTTAAGAAACTAGAAAATTTAGGTATACAGTCCATTCTTCTTAGCTGGGTGAAATCCTATCTAACGGATAGGACTCAGTTGGTTGGTTGGTCCACAAGGAAGCCATTTAGGACCACTTTTCTTTTTAGTTTTCGTAAACGATATCATTCAAAATTTTAAATTCGTGCGTGTATGGCAGTATGCTGATGATATGAAAATCGCAATGAGAATACGCAACATAGATGACTGTCTCAAGCTGCAATCCGATTTAGAAAAGCTGCAAATTTGGTGCCGTAATAATAATTTAAATGTTAGTAAATGCAAAGTACTTAGCATATATAAATTGAAAACTCCACTTTTTTTCGAGTACTCCTTAACAGGTAGTGTCCTTGAAAGGGTTGCCGAAATATCAGATCTTGGTGTAATGTTCGACCATGATCTTTCATTTCGACAACACATTGATTACATTATTTCAAAAGCGAATAGTATGTTAGGATTTGTTAAACGTAACGCGCGTGAATTTAATGATCCTTTTACTTTAAAAATATTGTATACAGCTTTCGTTCGTTCGCATCTGGAGTATTGTTCTATTGTGTGGAATCCGTTCTATAAGGTTCATATCGAGCGTATAGAAAGAATTCAACACAATTTTACACGATTTGCCATTTATCAAATTGGTTGGCGTTTTAAGCCAGAATATAGAACTCGCTGTTGCTTATTGGGCTTACAAGCTTTAGATTATAGAAGAACTTTTTTAAACGCCATGTTCATTAGAGATCTGTTTTGCTCTCATATTGTTTGTGAAGATATATTAAATAACTTTGAAGTCAGAAATATTCCTCACAATTTACGGCGGAACAACCTTCTTGTTCAGCCTTATCATAGAGTAAATTAGGGCTCTCGTCCACTGCAAGCGTAAACTTGAGCGGCGCGGCGCTCCAGCGGCAAAGCTTTCACAAAATGCGCGAAAAAAAGCTTTTACTAGTAAAAGGTATAAGCACACACAATATTCAAAAAGCTTTTCCATTGAATTGAATGGAATTTTTGTTTATTTTGCATAGTTACGCCATATTTTGCTTGGTTACGCCATTCAAATTCGGAAAAGCTTTAAACGCGGGAGCGCCGCGCCGCTCGAAGCAGGTAATGGACGGCAGGCGTTATGGTCTTAACGAACCAATTACAAGGTCAATAATTCTTTATAATAGTTTGAAAGACTTAGTTAATTTTAATTGCATTAATAAATTAATTTTTAAAAGAAATTATTTTGATAAATTTCCTTATTAATTTATTTTCTTGTTTTAGATTTTATTTTATCGATCTGCTAAAGTTTACACTGGATTGATTGATTAGTCACTTACGTACGCATAGTAAGTAAAGTGATGCCGAGAAGCCCTGTCCCGGGGCAGAAGCTTCTGTGAGGCAAAAAAAAAAATCACATCTCGGCGCGGCTGCTCTCAATTCTTCTCTTACGCGCCGGCATTGAAACAAATCCAGGCCCTGTCTTGGTATGGATGTGTAGTGTCTGCAACCGACGTATCGGTTCTAATGCCAGGTCACTTCAGTGTAGTCGCTGTTCGGAGTGGGTGTATTTCAGATGCTCCGGTCTGAGAAGGATGGGTCATTACATAGAAGGTACATTTGTTGCTCCAGGCTGTAGGAATACTGGGCAGCCTCGGGTAATACCAGGCCCCTCCCCTCCACCAACGCCCCCTACTCCCCCCAATAATGTTGCCTTGAACGTAAGACACAGCTTAACTCCCGCCCCTCCGCCAGGAATTTTTACACCGGTGTCCATATTGCAGTTCAACTGTAATGGCATCCTAGGGAAATTTCCTGAAATCACAAGTTTCTTGAGAAAGTACAGAATTCTGATTGCAGCCATCCAAGAGACGAAACTCCACGCGAATTCACCATTCAACGCTGAAGGTGAATATATCATCTTACGCAAGGACAGAGAAGGCGCCACGAATGATTCTCACCCTGGAGGTGGACTTGCCTTCCTAATACACAGGTCCGTACATTACCGTGTATTAGATGTAGTTAGTCAAGCCATCTCAGTTTCATCAGGGAGCACCAATATCGAAATTTTTAACATCTACATACCACCACACTCTAGTTGTACAAACTACCATTTCGATATTGGTCCTCTTCTTAATGGAGAGCACAGGATCATTCTTGGTGACTTCAATGCCCATCATGAACTCTGGCATTCCGCGCTTCACAACGATGCCAGGGGTCAAGCTATCGCCGAATCTCTGGACGCATCAGGTTTCTGTACCCTCAATGAAAACTTTCCAACCCGTGATGCAAACAATTGTATTAGCTCACCAGACATTATAATTGTCAGCGCTAGCCTAATCAGTGAGACCTCCTGGGAAACACTTACTGGTCTTCCCTCTGATCACCTCCCAATCATAGTCAGAATTGACAAACCAGCTGACCTGACCAAGTCAGAGAAGCGAACTTTTGTCAATCACAAAAAAGCTGATTGGGAAGGTTTCAAAACATTCACGTCATCGAAGTTCTTCGCGCTTCCCCCTTCCACCAATATACACAAGGCCGAACGGAACATTAGGAGCGTCATTGCCAAAGCTGCGGCACGGTTCATCCCTGCAGGGCGCATTCCAAAGGTTCGTCCAAACTTTCCAACAAGTGCCGCAAGGTTAGCTGATGAACGTGACAACATTAGGCGCGCTAACCCAGGTGACCCCAGAATTCGGAAGCTTAATATTCAAATACAGCGACAAGTTAAAGACTACAAGAAGGCCAAATGGAACGAGCACCTCAATGACTGTAACCTTAATGAAGGTGCCACTAAGTTATGGTCCATTGTCCGTGCCCTTTCGAACCCCACAAAAGATAAGGGCAATATAGCCATAACCTTCGGCAAAAAAGAAACAAGCAATCCTCTTCAGTGTGCGAGCCAGTTCAATAAACAATTTATTGAACATCCCAAGTCCGATGGCCTCAAGCGCAAAATTAGAAGACGGATTCGCAGCCGAATTGTTGACTCCGTACCAATTTATACTCCGGACCAGGTTAAAACAGTCATTGAGAATGCAAAAAAAATAAGGCCCTTGGACCAGATGGCATTTCAATGGCCATGCTCAAACATCTTGATCTTCCTGCCATTGAGTATCTCACGGCAGTCTTTAACTTGTCAATGTCTACGCTCGCCATCCCCGACATCTGGAAACAAGGTCGTATAGTCCCATGCCTTAAACCAGGGAAAAGTGCCAAACTAGGAACTTCCTACAGACCGATTACGATCCTGTCACCTGTAGCAAAGACGCTGGAAGCCCTCATCCACCCCACACTCGTTTCACATGCAAAGCTAGATCCCCATCAGCACGGATTCAGACGCATGCATAGTACAACCACCGCTCTGGACGCGATCACTACACGTGTAAGAGACGGACTAAACCACAGTACACCTTGCCATAGAACCATCATGGTGGCGATTGACCTATCAAATGCGTTTGATAAGGTTAATCACTCCATGCTTCTGGCAAACCTCCTCAATATGCATGTTCCGACTCAAGAGATAAGATGGATTGCCAACTATCTAGCTGGTAGGCAATCCTTCACCGAGTTTAGAGGCAGTCGTTCCAAACTTAGAAAAATCAAATTAGGTGTTCCTCAAGGTGGGGTTCTCTCTCCCACCTTGTTTAACATCTACATGGCCGGTCTCCCAACACCTCCGGAAGGCATTGAAGTTATTTCATATGCCGATGACTGCACTGTACTCACCACGGGAGCGGATAGGGATGTCATGCGTGAAGATATCAATAGATATTTAGCGCGACTAGAAGCCTTTTTCCATAGCAGAAACCTAACCATCTCAGCGTCAAAATCGTCTGCGACCTTCCTTACCACCTGGTCAGGTGATTGTAAGAGGCCGGTTGGGGTACGTATTGGCAACAAACCAGTTCCTGCTGTTGCAAATCCAAAAATTCTCGGGCTTCACTTTGAGATGATGACTTCAGCTCATCACGCGGAAGCGGTATGTGAAAAGATGCGCAGTAGGAACAAAATTCTTAAAGCACTGGCTGGTAGCACCTGGGGCAAAGATAAAGAGACTATGCTAGCCACTGACAAAGCGGTGGGTCGAGCAGCGGCTGATTTTGCGGCGCCAGTTTGGTCGCAAGGTCTCTGTAACACAAGCTGGAACAAAATCCAAGTCTGCCAAAATGCTGCTCTACGCACAGCTACAGGATGCCTTCTGATGTCTGCCCAGGACCACCTACATCAGGAGACACATTTGATGCCAATACGTGACCACAATCGACTACTTACAAAACAATATTTAGTAGGTTGTAGGATCATCCTAACCGTAACCTTATGGATAAAATTCCCCCTCCACGCAACATCAAACGTGGCCCTCGTGACCTTGAGAGAGAAGTCCAGGGTTACAAAAGGGATCCTTTCGATGAAGATTCATACCGGGCTGCCATTGCAATGATTCACACTGAGGAAGTGAGTAGGTCTATTGCGAGTTTAGGTACGAACAGAGTCCTCTCAGCGCTCCCACCACCTATTTCGCCTGAGGAGATTAGGCTCCCGAGAGCCACCAGAGTGACTCTAGCCCAACTTCGGTCAGGCTTCTGCTCACGCCTCAATTCGTATCTATCTCGCATAGAACCAAATATACTAAACGTATGCCCTAATTGCGCTGGCACGCCACACGATGTAGCCCATTTGTTTCAATGCCCAGCTGCACCCACTAATCTCACCCCCCTTTCACTATGGGAAAACCCCATTGCAGCTGCCACGTTTTTGTCCCTGGAGATTGCGGACGAAAACGACGACGAACTATAAAATGAGTCCATATAGATACACAGCGGTTCACACCTTTCTGTACCGCTAAAAGAAGAAGAAGAAGAAACTGGTGGAGTTTTTCAATATCCGCAATCTTGTCATTTCACCGTCTAAATGTACCGCAACACTTCTTACCACCTGGAAGCAGGAATTTTCGGAGGTGCTTGGGATCCGTAGTGGCAAGCATGCTGATGACGTTGTTCCTACTGTAACCAACCCCAAGATCCTTGGTGTCTATTTAGACACCATGATGAAGTCGAAAAATCACGTCACAAACGTAGTCGATAGAATGCACAGAAGAAATAACGTCCTAAAGGCATTAGCCGGGAGTTCCTGGGGAAAGGACAAAGAAACTATGTTGGTCACCTACAAAGCGATAGGTAGAGCAATCCCTAGCTATGCAGCACCGGTGTGGTCACAAACCGTTTGTGACACAAACTGGAATAAGATCCAGGTATGCCAGAACGCTGCTCTACGTATCGCCACAGGTTGCCATCTCATGTCGTCCCAAGATAATCTTCATCAAGAAACCAGCATGTTACCAGTACGTGATTACAATATTCTCCTGTCTTTACAATACCTGGTCGGTTGCTATCAAGAAGATCACCCAAAACATCAGCTCATAGACAATACCCCCCCTCCACATGTCAGGAGTGGCATCAGAGATCTCGAGAGAGACCTCCAGAGATACAAACGGGTACCTCCCGATATGTTTGATGACACAGCATACCATGCCGCCATCGCAGATATTCACACAACTGTTGTGAATCGGTCAATAGGGAGATTAAGTACGAATCTAATATCACTTGAGGAGACTAGGCTCCCTCCCGAGAGCCACAAGAGCGACACTAGCTTGAGGCCGTCAGACTTGGGATGTTCAATAAATTGTTTATTGAACAGGCTCGCACACTGAAGAGGATCGCAGGTTTTTATTTTACCAAATTCAATGGCGTTGTTGCCTTTTCCGAGGATTGGAAAGGGCGCGGACGGTAGACCATAATTTGCTGACACTTTCATTGAGGTTACATTCATCGAGGTGCTGGTTCCATTTCGCCTTCCTATAGTCTTTAACTTGTCGGTCAATTTCGGAGTTAAGCTCCTGAATTCTGGGATCATCAGGGTGAGCGCTTCTGATCTGATCACGTTCATCGGCTAATCTAGCGGCACTAGTGGGGAAATTAGGCCGAACTTTCGGGATACGTCCTGCAGGAATAAAACGTGCCGCGGCTGTGGTAATGACGTTCCTAATATTTTTCTCGGCCTTATGAATGTTGGTAGGTGATGGTAGCTCGATGAACTTCGCCGACGAGTAAACTTTGTAGTAGTGTAAGTAGTGGTCTTACGGCAACTGCCTCTACGGGGCGGACCACACCCGTTTTGTCATTTCAAAACGGCCAAAAGCTGCCAATATGCCTTCCTGGCAAGAGCCCCGGCAGGAGCCCTGAAGGTTCGATGCAGGAAGGTTGTGTTTGTCTGTGTATATGTGTGGGTACGATGTATGTGTTTTTTCGTCATATTGGGAGCATTACATCTCGGCGCGGCTGCTCTCAATTTTACTAATTCGCGCCGGTGTTGAAACAAATCCAGGCCCAGACGTATGGATTTGTAGTGTCTGCAACCAACGAATCGGTGCGAATGCCAGATCAGTGCAGTGTAATTGCTGCAGGGAATGGGTTCACTTTAGGTGTTCGGGGTTACGAAAACAAGGTCAACACTCCTTAGCATATGTTGCGGCAGGTTGTATAAATTCCGGGCAACCCAGGGCTGCTCCCAGCCCACCTTCTCCACCACTGCCCCCTACACCGCCAAACAATATGATAAGGAATGCCAGACCCAGTCTTACGCCTGGCCCTCCCCCTCCAGCAGTTTTCACTGCACTATCTATATTACAGTTTAACTGTAATGGCATCCACCGAAAAATCGCTGAGATCACACACTTCTTGAGTTCCAACAGAATTCTCATCGCCGCCATCCAAGAGACGTTGCTTCACGCAAACTCGTCTCTAAGCGTCCATAGCGAATATGTTATACTGCGGAAAGATCGACCGGCCGCCACGGATGATTCTCACCCTGGAGGTGGACTTGCCTTCCTAATACACAAGTCCATACATTACTGTGTATTAGATGTAGTTGCTGACGGTACGGCGGAAATTCAAGCCATCTCAGTTCCATCAGGGAGTACTAATATCGAAATTTTTAATATATATGTACCACCCCATTCCAGTTGCCCTTCAGGCTATCGTTTCGATATTGGTCCTCTCCTTTCCGGAGAGCACAGGGTCATCCTTGGCGACTTTAATGCGCCTCAGAATTCTGTTCACTCAATGAAGACTCGCCGACTAGAGTCGTGGGCACTTGCAGTAGTTCTCCTGACATAACTATTGTCAGTGCCAGCCTAATCGCGGCTTCCCGATGGGAAGTACGTACCACCCTCAGATCAGATCACCTCCCAATCATTATAAAAATTGACAAACCAGCGAACATGACTAAGTCTGAGAAGCGAACGTTTGTCAATCACAAGAAACCCGATTGGGATGGTTTCAAAGCTTACTCGTCGGTGAAGTTCATCGAGCTACCATCACCTACCAGCATTAGGCCGAGAAAAATATTAGGAACGTCATTACCACAGCCGCGGCACGTTTTATTCCGGCAGGACGTATCCCGAAAGTTCGGCCTAACTTCCCCACTAGTGCCGCCAGATTAGCCGAAGAACGTGATCAGATCAGAAGCGCTCACCCTGATGATCCCAGAATTCAGGAGCTTAATTCCGAAATTGACCGACAATTTTAATTTCTATTAATTTTTGTTTGTTTTGGGTTTGTATGCCTCTTTTTATACAACCTTCTAATGGTTATACATTCACCTTCTTTAGCCATATATGCATTTGTTAATTTAATTTTAATATCATCCTAAATCTTTCGTTATATGTACTTAATGTTTACCCCACACACTGAATTTTAAAATTGAATTCTTTTCTATGATTTAGCATTAAAAACTATTCCTTACCTTAAGTTTTGGAATACATAATGTTAAAATATTTTGTAACTTTCAAAGCAATAGATTTATTAATGTATAAGATACGTGTCTCCAAACTATGAATTTTATGAAATAAATGCATACATACATACAAGTTAAAGACTATAGGAGGGCGAAATGGAATCAGCACCTCGATGAATGTAACCTCAATGAAGGCGTCAGCAAATTATGGTCTACCGTCCGCGCCCTTTCCAATCCTCGGAAAGAAAAGGGCAACAACGCCATTGAATTTGGCAACACAAAAACCTGCGATCCTCTTCAGTGTGCTAGCCTGTTCAATAAACAATTTATTGAACATCCCAAGTCTGACGGCCTCAAGCGCAAAATTAGAAGACGGATTCGCAGCCGGAATGTTGACACCATACCATCTTTCACAGCGGACCAGGTTAAAAAAGTCATCGAGAATGCTAAAAACTCCAAGGCCCTCGGACCAGATGGCATTTCGATGACCATGTTGAAACATCTCGACCTTCCAGCCATTGAGTATCTCACGGCCGCCTTTAACTTGTCGATGTCCACGCTTGCCATCCCTGAAATCTGGAAAACAGGTCGAATTGTTCCCTGTCTCAAGCCAGGGAAGAGCGCAAATCTCGGGGAATCCTACCGCCCCATTACGATACTTTCTCCTGTCGCAAAGACGCTGGAGGCCCTTATTCACCCCACTCTTGTTGCACATGCGAAGCTAGAACATCACCATGGCTTCAGGAAGATGCATAGTACCACCACTGCCCTCGATGCGATCACTACACGCATTCGTGATGGGCTAAATCAACGCAGTCGTTGTCACAGAACTATTCTGGTGGCAATAGACCCATCAAGTGCATTTGATAAGGTCAATCATTCAATGCTCTTAGCAAACTTGTTGAATATGCATCTTCCTGCACAAGAGATCCGTTGGATTGCCAATTATCTAGCTGGTCGGCACTCCTTCACCGAGTTTCGAGGCAAACGTTCTAAGCTTAGGAAAATCAAATTAGGTGTTCCACAGGGAGGGGTACTCTCCCCCACTCTGTTCAACATCTACATGTCCGGCCTTCCCACACCACCTGAAGGAATCGAGGTGATTTCCTATGCTGACGATTGCACCGTACTCGCCACAGGGAATGATAAGGAAGAAATAAGCCTCCGAATTAATCGCTATCTAGGACGATTACAGGCATTTTTCCAAAGCCGAAACCTCACCATCTCATTTCTAACCACTTGGTGGGAGGACATCAGATGGGAGATGGATATACGCATTGGCAACAATTCTGTTCCTACTGTTTAAAATCCCAAAATTCTCGGGCTTCACCTAGAGAACATGATGACGTCTGCGAATCATGCAGCTTCAGTCTGTGAAAAAATGCGCAGTAGGAACAACATCCTAAAAGCTCTAGCTGGTAGCACCTGGGGCAAAGATAAAGAAACCATGCTAGCTACTTATAAAGCGGTGGGTCGAGCGGCCGCTGATTATGCAGCCCCAGTTTGGACACATAGTCTATGTGACACAAACTGGTCCAAAGTTCAGGTCTGCCAAAATGCCGCTCTACGCATGGCGACAGGTTGCTGTAACGAATGTAGTGAGACAGAGAGAGCTGATTGGCCGAGAAGGCCGGCGTAACCGTATGATCAATCTCTCTTCACCAATTCCGTAAGTGACGCGTGTTGTCATGGCTAGCTCTGAAATCAGGAGATGTGGGGTGGATTTATTATCACGCGAATTGGTGCTCCATCGTTAACAATAAAATTAATTTCACGCGTCTTGCCCCTTTCATAAAAATATTAAACGAAAATGCCACTACATTAAGACATTCAGTGCATTCAGCGAGCACATATTGGAAAGAGCTACTGGAAAGTGTTCTCTCCCCGCGTCCCACTCACCCGCTAATCGGTCCACATGCGATGTATCGAAAATTTCCCCTATTTAGCGTTGAATTGGAATGCTACATTTAGATGTGTAGCTGCTACTTGTACTGCTGGATCAACTGTCACGCACAGCTGCTCGACCATCAATACTGGAAATTGTTTATTCACATTTCAGCAGAAAAATGTCATTTCTGAGCCAGGTTTTAGTGAACGTTATAATATTGTGCGATGAGAGTACGTATTTTGATTAAGAAAGTTGCAGTTTTAGGTTTTTTGAATTTTTGATTGCCGCAATGTCTGCGGATGTATCAGCTGGTTAGAGAGAACTGACGTTTCATGTAGCAAGTCCATTCAGCGAACACAAACTTAGCAGTTTTCCAATTTCTTGTGGTGGGGATATGTAGCACATCACAATATGTGCTCGCTGAATGCACTCATTGAAACATCATACCATACAAAAAAAAACCTTTCGCTGCTTCCTTATACATCTCGGCATTATAACCCCGATGTTATGGGTTAAACTACCGTGAGGCTGATGACAATACCTCTACGGTACCCTTCCTACCAAATAAGACCTGTTTGGAGGTCCCCATAAATATTTTAACGGATCAACTTCCACTCTCTTGTGTCAAGCCTGTCGAAAAATCAAATGGGACCGTCAAAGTAAAAACACCTTTTTATACAAACATTATAAATTTTTAATTTCAACCTTCAATAAAAAAAATCACATACCAAACTAAAAACTACCACTACTGATAATTCATATTTTTTTTTACGTTAGTTCAATAATGTAATTAATAAAAAAAAACAGAAAACAATCATATGTCACGTGACTTCTTATTTTTCTTTTAAGCTAAATCCAGTTTTGGCCATTACAATATTGTTATTTTTTTTTTAGTAATTAAATATTTTTTTTTACAAAAAGCAAATTTACATGAAATAAAACTTTCATACATATATATTATGTCCTATCGAATTCAATTTCAATCGTAGTTCAGTATTAAATCCTTCTGGTTCCGGTTCGCCGTCCAATACAACTCAGCAACGAAATATACATGTACTGGGGTTCCCCAGAATTTTCTGGTTGATGTCTTTTTTTTTTTAGATTTTCTTTATTCATTCATTTTTTTATCACGAACAATAATTCACACAAGTCAGGTTGAAGGAGAATTTGTAAAGAAAAGTCTAACTGCAAACTGCAGATACATACTTAAAACTTCTCAAAAAAAATTGTCTTGTTAATCTATTGCTTTTTTTTATATTTTCATTTTACAACGCACTTTTTTTTATCGAAAACGAGCAAAAAAAATCACGTAAATAAAGTTAACCACTAAGTAGTGGAAGAGAGGCACACTGCAAGCCACTTACATTTTAAAAAAATCCAAATTAAACGTGTGAATGGGACGCACTAATGTTTCTTTGTTTTGTTACATCGTTTTCAAAAGCACATTTTTCCTTTTCTCAACAATATTCATTTGGTTTGGTTCAAACTATAGTTGCAAACACTCACAACACTGAACACTTTTTTTCTTTTACATGCAAAGTTAACAAACACCAAAATTTTCCAAAAATTTTCAATTTTTCTCTCGACTTTTATTCAAGTGCTCCCGCAGGCTCTTTCTCCTCAGACGACTCCTACTCGAATGCCATTTCCGTTTCTCGACTCTTCTGTCGAAATTCGAACTCGACCGGAGAAAAGCATTGCCAGATCGAAGTGGTTTACGCAAAAGAAGTTGACAGCGAAGATGACATTAAGAATAAAAATACCTACTACCCTTAAAATAGGGAAAGTGGCCTACTACAAGGCAGGTTCATTTTCAAGGACATCGCGAAAATGAAACTGGGGTCCTTCATTTTCGAAGGTCTTTGCTGTGAAATACCCCTACAGACTTTCCTTCCATATCGCTCAGAAGATATCTTCCATTGCCAACTTGTTTTACAACCTCACTTTTGAAAAATCTCAAGTCCAGTTTGGCGTTATAATGCGCTGCCGCATTACTTTGAGCGAAATTTCGCCGAAACACTATTTCCTCAGGGTTAAATTGTGCATTTCGAGCACGAAGATTGTAATTGTGAGCATTTTTTTCATACGCAGCCTTTATATGGTCCTGTAGCTGCTGCCTCAAAAGAAAAAGTTTATCGTTTTTTTCAATAACTGTAAAGTCTTCAGATACTGCGTTAAGCTTCCTCAAAAGGGTATACGTCTGCCCATTCGTTATCATGTTTTGCCCAAATACCGCCATGTAGGGTGAGCATTTAATGACAGAATGCTGAGAGGACCTTAACGCACAATTAATGGAAGACAGTTTTGAGTCCCAGTCCTTCTGATCGGGGTGTATATACGCACGAATAGCCGCAACAATAGATCTATTTACTCTCTCCGAGGCGTTTGCCTGTGGAGAATATACGGGAGTATAGAGATGTTGTACACCGTAGCGCTCTAGCAGAAGGTTAAAGACATGGGACTTAAACTGTACACCATTGTCCGTTAAGATACTCTCAGGGTCTCAGGTACTCCAAATGTATGAAAAATCCGTGTCTCAAGCCATTGAACTATTTGATCCGCAGTAAACTTACGAAATGGTTCAATAAAGGTATATTTAGAAAGATGATCTAAAAGAACTATAGCGCCAATATTACCGGCCTTAGACCTAGGATAGGGACCTATTAGATCCATATACATGCATTGGAACACTCGGTCAGAAACAAAGTGTCCTTGCATAGGCGGATGCAAACTCTGGTTGGGAGCCTTCGTGGATTTGCATTTTTCACAAGCAGATACATATTCTTTCACATGCTTTACCATCTTAGGCCAATAATAAAGGAGCCTTAAACGCTGTAAAGTTTTATGCACTCCACCATGTGCACTTAATGGATGGTCATGAGCTCTCTGTAACAAATCTAAAATAAGCTCGTCTGGGATCTAAAGTTTCCACGACGTTTCATCTTGCAATAAATTTCCAGTCGAATGCTCCGTCCTCTTATATACGAAACCATCTAGCACCTTAAGATCAGGCAGAGTTTGTTGATTCTCAGTAACATAAGTAATGGGGTCTAAGTATGTAGGCGATTTAAAATGAAGAGATTCCAAATCTACCTCAACAGAATTTTCACATGGATCATGTACTGTTAGTGAATCTGCGCAGTAGACTCGCGACAAGGTATCTGGCACGACATTTTGACTTCCCTTTCTATGGTGTATCTGGAATCGAAAGCCCTGTAGTTTTAGCGCCCAACGAGCGAGGCGACCGTGGATATCTGTCTGGCTCATCAGCCACTTTAGCGAGGCATGATCTGTAATGACAGAAAACTCCTGCCCTTCAATGTATGCCCTAAATTTTTTTATAGCAGACACTGCGGCCAAACACTCTTGTTCGGTGACTGTATAATTTCTTTGGGCCGAGGACAGCTTTTTAGACATAAAGGCTAAAGGCACCTCATGCCCAGAATCAGAAATTTGTGTTAATACAGCCCCAATGCCATTTTGGCAAGCATCACAATGAATGGCGAATGGTTTTGAAAAGTCGGGGCTGTGTAACACCGGGGCTTCTGTTAAACAGTTTTTTAACGCCTCAAAAGCTAATAAGCCCTCCTCAGTCCAAAGAAATTTTTTACCTTTTCGTAACATGTCAGGGAGGGGTCCTGACACAGTTGCATAATTATGAACAAATCGCTGGTACCAGCCAGTCATTCCTAAGAAACGGCGAAGCTGTTTTACCGTTTTAGGTAGAGGAAAATTCCGAATGGCTTGTACTTTGCTGGAATCCGTTTTAATTGTCCCATTGCCGATTATATGGCCCAAATATGCAACTTCTCGCATCACGAAGTGACTCTTTTCGATATTTATTGTCAACCCTGCTTTACGAATACACAAAGCAACCTCTTGAAGGAGTAACAGGTGATCCTTGAAGGTTTCTGAAATCAAAAGCAAGTCATCTAATTAAACGAAAACCACATGGCGCAGATGTGCCGGGATGACTCGATCCATCAACCTTTGCATGGTTTGGGGTGCATTGCACAACCCAAATGGCATTGTGACAAATTGGTATAATGGACGTCCAGGCACAGTGAAGGCTGTCTTATCCTTGGATCCCTCATCAAGTGGATTTGCCAAAAAGCATCCTTAAGATCCAGGCTTGTAATAAACTGAGCTTTAGGCAGACGACTGAGAATTCCGTCGATAAGGGGCAAAGGGTAAGCATCCTTCACTGTAACCGAGTTCACTTTACGAGCATCCAAGCACATCCGAACCTTGTTAGGTTTCACCACCAGTGTGACCGGCGATGCCCATGAGCTTTGCGACTCCTCTATAACACTTAGAGCAAGCATCCGATCTACTTCCGCATAGAGGAGCTTCTCGACGGCGGGAGAGACTGAAAAGTGTCTCTGCTTTACAGGTTTATTATCTCCGACGTCGATAACGTGTGACACTAAGGTCGTTCGTCCTAAGCCTTCCGTGGAAAAAGATGGAAACATTGCTATAGCTGCATTGAGTTTTCGCTTCTGCTCGATATTTAAAACATGCTGGTTGATTTCAGTTGGCGAATCTACTAGTTCTAGTGACGATAACGAGATGGGATTCGAAAAGAGATCACTGCCAAGCCCGAAAGTGCGCACAAAATCAACTCCCAAATACAAATCTTGACTTAGTGTTGGAATGACCAAGAAATCCATTACTTTGGTCTGCCCTCTAAATTGTATTGTGGTAGTAAGCTTTCCAACCGCAGCATGTCTAGTACCGTCCGCTGTACTTAAGCTAAACTTGAATCGCTTAATTTTGGTCGATCTATCTTCTAAAAGTCGATTAGCAAAATTAGCCGCAATCACTGAACATGATGCGCCAGTATCTATTAGTCCACTGATTATGTCTCCCAAGAGATGTACTTCTGCATATGGTCGCAAATCACTCCGTGGACGATCCGAGAGAATTCCAGAGCAGAAAAGCTTTCGTTCTGATAAAACTTTTTTCCAGAACTGCCTTAACCGCAAAGTAGAACGCTTTGGTTTCTTTTTTTGTATATCGGCACATTGAAATATCCTCTGGCGGGCTGATTGATACTCTCTTAGACGCACATGCAAAGGCTTGTAACTATAATGCAGTAAAGGTATTGTCGGTTCGGGACTAGGCATTCCTGAAGCAAGACTAGAGCTTTCCTCCTTATAATTAATTAAGTTCGTCGCCAAAACACATGATGATGGGGCAGATGGATTTAAATCCAATGTGTTATTAGAAATATTAAATGCTTGAGTGGATACATCAGTAGAAAGAGTGTTATCTGCAGAAATGTTGGAGCTTAAATGTCGGTCGTTATATTGCATTTATAGATATAATTTCGCAACTGACTAACGGTGTTAATATTGAGATTTAATAAATATCTCCTTAATTCAATCGTCAAGTTGCGTTGTATGATTTCAATTAATGCACGTTCTGGTAGAGGATAGTCAAGTCGATCACTCAACTACATCAAATCCTGGAAGAAATCATCAAACCGTTCAGTTACACCTTGTTTCCGATTACGTATTTTGTCCATAATGTCATATGCTGACAAACGCTCCCCGAACTGTTCTCGTAAAGCGTCACAAAATTGATTCCAGGTAAATGGGCCAAAACTTTGGTGGTAGCGCCAAAACCAGTTAGAGGCTGAACCACCTAGTAACAAATGCAGGTGATTTGTCGTTTGGGCAAAATTACCCCCTAAAGTAGTATGCGTCAGCGTGTTTATAATGTAAATGAATCTTTCTACCGGAAGGTTCGGGTCTTCGCCTGTAAATTTAACAGTCCATGAATGTATGATTTTAGATATTTGATTAGACGGAACGGAAGAGCTGTTATTAAAAAATAAGCTCCGATTCCGATTTGATTGTCCTGAGGAAGGCCCGCTTCTAATGTCAGACTTCTTTGCACCTGAGGAGAAAGTTTCGAGTTCCGCCAAGTATTACCTCGGTGACTTCTTCTTGAGACATCTCTGAGTGTGCATTTCCAGTTGCCATTGTTTACAATAATATTTACTCTCGCGTTTAATTAGATATGGTTTCACTTTGACGGTCCCCTCGACAATGTCAAACAGATTGACCAGAGGGAAAGTTGATCCTCTACAAAAGCATTTTAATTAAATAAAAGTATTTTTTTTCGAGATGCATAAGGTAGCAGAGTAAGAGAAGAAGAGAACATACTAAGAAAGCAATCAAGTCTATTAAAAAAAATCTCTCATACAGAGATGAATTGACAATGTCCCCCAATGACAGAAAAAGAAACAAGGTCAGAAACTCAGCGTAAACACTAAATCCTGCAGCTCACTTGTCATTTTCGACCATTAGGAACACTTTAACAGCTCAACTCTAAGAGAGAAGGATCAGAACGAGTAGATCCTCAGAAAATGAGAAAATTTTTAAAGGTCACACTCTACGCACTGAGATGAAAACGAATTTCTAGATTCCCTGGACCAAGAAATTAAAGTAAACTCCAACCCTGGTGATTTCCAAAAATCTGAAAACTCATAGACCACAATGCTATGGCAGACCCTACCTGACAACAGAAAGAAATGGACATTCTACTCAACAAGGAAAGGAAGAAAAAGGTGAGCCAGAGTTTGGATGCCCTTGGTTGACGTTAAGTCATAAAAATGAAAATTCCAACTCTGGAGTGGGACTCCATTAATTTTGTTGTTACAAAACTGAGTTTTTATGGGCCCCACGAGAGAGCTGATTGGCCGAGAAGGCCGGCGTAACCGTATGGTCAATCTCTCTTCACCAATTCCGTAAGTGACGCGTGTTGTCAGGGCTAGCTCTGAAATCAGGAGATGTGGGGTGGATTTATTATCACGCGAATTGGTGCTCCATCGTTAACAATAAAATTTATTTCACGCGTCTTGCCCCTTTCATAAAAATATTAAACGAAAATGCCACTACATTAAGACATTGAAACATCATACCATACAAAAAAAACCTTTCGCTGCTTCCTTATACATCTCGGCATTATAACCCCGATGTTATGGGTTAAACTACCGCGAGGCTGATGACAATACCTCTACGGTACCCTCCCTACCAAATAAGACCTGTTTGGAGGTCCCCATAAATATTTTAACGGATCAACTTCCCCTCTCTTGTGTCAAGCCTGTCGAAAAATCAAATTAGACCGTCAAAGTAAAAACATTTTATACAAACATTATAAATTTTTAATTTCAACCTTCAATAAAAAAAATCACATACCAAACTAAAAACTACCACTACTGATAATTCATATTTTTTTTTTACGTTAGTTCAATAATGTAATTAATAAAAAAAACAGAAAACAATCATATGTCACGTGACTTCTTATTTTTCTTTTAAGCTAAATCCAGTTTTGGCCATTACAATATTGTTATTTTTTTTTTTTTAGTAATTAAATTTTTTTTTTTACAAAAAGCAAATTTACATGAAATAAAACTTACATACATATATATTATGTACTATCGAATTCAATTTCAATCGTAGTTCAGTATTAAATCCTTCTGGTTCCGGTTCGCCGTCCAATCCAACTCAGCAACGAAATATACATGTACTGGGGTTCCCCAGAATTTTCTGGTTGATTTCTTTTTTTTTTAGATTTTATTTATTCATTCATTTTTTTATCACGAACAATAATTCACACAAGTCAGGTTGAAGGAGAATTTGTAAAGAAAAGTCTAACTGCAAACTGCAGACATAGGGTGAGGTTATAAAACACAACGTTGCGCAACGTTTCGCGCAACGTTTCAAATCAACCAGCCGTTACGGATCAGAAACTTCTCCCTACAAACAGATCCTCTAAGCGCCCCCTTGCGAGGCATAGCTTGATTGATTGGCAGAAATTTACAATCTGCCGTCGAACCGTGCATTTCCGCCCTCATTTATTTATTAAACTATTTATAATCAAAATAAAATGTATCTGCATCTCGTTTAAAACTGGAAATTTTAATTTTCGAGCAAAACGTATCAGCTGTGATGTGTCAATTGTCACATTTGTCACTTTCCGAGAGATGGCGATGGGAACACCAAGACTGATCCGGATCTATGCGTTTACAGAACACAATAGGAAACGTTTCGGAAAACGCGAAACGTTACGCGAACGTTGTGTTTTATAACCTCACCCATACTAAAAACTTCTCAAAAAAATTTGTCTTGTTAATCTATTGCTTTTTTTATATTTTCATTTTACAACGCACTTTTTTTTTATCGAAAACGAGCAAAAAAAATCACGTAAATAAAGTTAACCACTAAGTAGTGGAAGAGAGGCACACTGCAAGCCACTTATATTTTAAAAAATTCCAAATTAAACGTGTGAATAGGACGCACTAATGTTTCTTTGTTTTGTTACATCGTTTTCAAAAGCACATTTTTCCTTTTCTCAACAATATTCATTTGGTTTGGTTCAAACTATAGTTGCAAACACTCACAACACTGAACACTTTTTTTATTTTACATGCAAAGTTAACAAACACCAAAATTTTCCAAAAATTTTCAATTTTTCTCTCGATTTTTATTCACGTGCTCCCGCAGGCTCTTTCTCCTCAGACGACTCCTACTCGAATGCCATTTCCGTTTCTCGACTCTTCTGTCGAAATTCGAACTCGACGGGAGAAAAGCATTGCCAGATCGAAGTGGTTTACGCAAAAGAAGTTGACAGCGAAGATGACATTAAGAATAAAAATACCTACTACCCTTAAAATAGGGAAAATGGCCTACTACATTGCCTTCTGATGTCTGCCCAGGATCACTTACAGCAGGAGACAAAATTGATGCCAATACGTGATCACAATCTCCTACTCTCAAAACAGTATCTTGTTGGTTGCTACCGTGAGGATCATCCCAATAATCTCATGGACCGAATTCCTCCACCACGACATGTCAGGCGTGGTCTACGAGACCTTGAGAGAGAGGTGCAGGGATACAAACGAGACCCTTACGATGAAGTTAAATACCGAGCCGCCATTGCAGCGATCCACACTGAAGAAGTGAATCGGTCTATCGCGAGTTTAGGTGCGAATAGAGTCTTCTCAGAGCGCCCACCACCAATTTCGCCTGAGGAAATTAGGCTCCCGACAGCCACTAGAGTAACACTAGCTCAACTTCGGTCGGGCTTTTGTTCACGCCTTAATTCATACCTTTCTCGCATAAACCCGGACATCCAAAACATCTGTCCAAACTGCAATGGTACTCCTCATGATGTGGGTCACTTGTTTCAATGCCCCGCTGCGCCCACTGATCTTACCCCTATATCGCTGTGGGAAAACCCTATCGCAGCAGCTATGTTTTTGTCCTTAGACCTCATGGACCCAAACGTTGACGAACCATAAATCGTACCCACATAGATGCACAGAGGTTTCAAACCTTTCTGCACCGCTACAAGAAGAAGTAAGCTTTGAAACCATCCCAATCGGCTTTCTTGTGATTGACAAACGTTCGCTTATCAGACTTATGGTTGAATTAGATATCCCGCGTCAGCGTCACCATCGGCAGAGGCATCGGCATCAGCAGAAAAATTTCAATTTAGAACACACGCATTTGCCTTTGATGACCCACAATGACAGCAGCGGCAGAAGCAGAAAAATGCTTCTGTCGATGCTTCTGCCGCTGCTGTCAATGTGGGTCATCAAAGGCAAATGCGTGTGTTCTAAATTGAACTTTTTCTGCTGATGCCGATGCCTCTGCCGATGCTGATGCTGACGCAGCCAATCTATTTCAACCATTAGTCATGTTCGCTGGTTTGTCAATTTTTATAATGATTGGGAGGTGATCTGATTTAAGGGTGGTACGTACTTCCCATCGGGAAGCCGCAATTAGGCTGGCACTGACAGTAGTTATGTCAGGAGAACTACTGCAGGTGTCCACGACTCTAGTCGGCGAGTCTTCATTGAGTGAACAGAATTCTGAGGCGTCAAGTGATTCGGCGATAGTTATACCCCTGGCATTGTTGTTGAGGTCCGAATGCCAGAGCTCATGGTGCGCATTAAAGTCGCCAAGGATGACCCTGTGCTCTCCGGAAAGGAGAGGACCAATATCGAAACGATAGCCTGAAGGGCAACTGGAATGAGGTGGAACATATATATTAAAAATTTCGATATTAAAACTCCCTGAAGGAACTGAGATGGCTTGAATTTCCGCCGTACCGTCAGCAACTACATCTAATACATAGTAATGTACGGACTTGTGTATTAGGAAGGCAAGTCCACCTCCAGGGTGAGAATCATCCGTGGCCGCCGGTCGATCTTTCCGCAGTATAACATATTCGCTATGGACGCTTAGAAACGAATTTGCGTGAAGCAACGTTGGAACTCAAGAAGTGTGTGATCTCAGCGATTTTTCGGTGGATGCCATTACAGTTAAACTGTAATATAGATAGTGCAGTGAAAACTGCTGGAGGAGGAGGGCCAGGCGTAAGAGTGGGTCTGGCATTCCTTATCATATTGTTTGGCGGTGTAGGGGGCAATGGTGGAGAAGGTGGGCTGGGAGCAGCCCTGGGTTGCCCAGCATTTATACAACCTGCCACAACATAGGCTAAGGAGTGTTGCCCTTTGCTTCGTAAACCTGAAAACCTAAAGTGAACCCATTCCAAACAGCAATTACACTGCACTGATTTGGCATTCGAACCGATACGTTGGTTGCAGACACTACAAATCCATACCTCTGGGCCTGGATTTGTTTCAACACCGGCGCGAATTAGTAAAATTGAGAGCAGCCGCGCCGAGATGTAATGCTATATGACGAAAAAACACATATATCGTACCCACACATATACACAGACAAACACAACCTTCCTGCATCGAACCTTCAGGGCTCCTGCCGGGGCTCTTGCCAGGAAGGCATATTGGCAGCTTTTGGCCGTTTTGCAATACAAAACGGGTGTGGTCCGCCCCGTAGAGGCAGTTGCCGTAAGACCACGCCATGGCCATGATGCAATCGAAAACAAAGACGCCAGCAAATTCAAGCATCACAGTGGGGGACCTTAATATCGAGTATGTAGACAACATCAACTATCAGGGTTGAGACTTATCAAAGACGCCAACGAAACCGACGAAATTAAGCGATGGATACAACTAGCCAAAAAAAACATATTTCTCGGTCCTCCCTATAATTAATTCGAAACTTGCGCACAGGAACACGAAGCTCCGCGTGTACAAAACGATCGTCCGACCCGTGCTATGTTATGGCTGCGAAACATGGACCCTTACCCAAGCCTCCGAAATTTTGCTAGACCGATTCGAACGAAAGGTCCTTCGGCGAATTTTCGGGACCGTTCGCGAGCGAGACCAATGGCGTATCCGGTACAACCATGAGTTGTATCAACTGTACGATGAGCTGGAAGTATCGAAAATCGTGAAGCTTCAACGTCTGCAATGCGCGGGGCATGTACAACGGATGGACGATAATCGCATGCCAAAGAAAGTGATGAACGTGCGTTCGAATTGACGGAGCGAGGTTGCGTGGACGACCGAGAGCTCGCTGGGAGAACTCCGTAGGTGAAGACACCCACCAGCTGCTGGGCTTCCGAAACTGGAGGACAAGGTCACGTATCCGCGACAATTGGAGGTCAACGATTCAGGCGGCCAAGGCCCGACGTCGGGCTATCGTGCCACATTGATGATGAATTCATACTCTCTTCTCAATCTAAAGAAATTTTCTTTATTGGCAAGAGAGGATGACTTCTTGTGTGTATAATTTATGGGCCCTATTTTTTGCTCTCTTAAGTTTGAACAATTCTTTGGTAGCCCAAGGATTTTTTGCTTGTATTTTGTTCTGTTTTAAAGGAACGCACTTGCGAATAGATTTATTTAAAATTGAATTAAAAATTGTAAACTTTCAATAAGATTACTATTCGATATAACTGGAACCCAATCCATATTAAAAAATGTTGAATTTAGTTTTTCAAATTGGGCTTTTTGAAAATTTCTGGTAGGCTCTTCTTCAATGTAATCATAAAAAACAAACTCAAGAAGAAGAGCACTGTGATGGATTGAATTGGGCAAAAATGGTTTATCTACTTTAATTACAGAAGCATTCAAGCAAGTACTAACAAACATTAGATCTAAAATTCTACCAATCGAATTTTTAACAAGATTCATTTGCATCAAATCCATTGCAAACAAACAATCTGTTAGAACAGATTCACACTCAAGATGTAAATCACGCGGCAGAATTTTTTTCTAGTCGTCGTTCCAGTACCAACTTACATTACCAAGATTGAAATCCCCAACAACGATCAATTTGTCTTTTTCCTCAAAAGATGCAAATAGCTTGGAGATATTATCTACATGTTTGTTATAAACATCAACTGAACTCAAAGGTGGTAAATAGCTATTAAAAATATATACTTTTTCGCTGAGATGGGAATGTTGTTTTGATAGCTACAAAAACACCATCTCCTCTCTTAGTCGAAGCCTCATAACGGTCGCGACGATAGACATCATAGTCTCTTATGAAAAGTTCTTCATTTGAAATGTCTGTGTAAAGCCAAGTCTCGGTTAAGCAAATGGCAGCATAATCTTCTTGTGAAGCTGCAAGGTAAAAGTCATTTGTTCTTGAACGAAGACCGCCAACATTTTGATAATAGACCGAGAAAAATTAATTGGAAATTATGTGTTCTGCTGGACACTGTTTTGGCGTTTGTCGTTTTTTGAAAATTTGAATGGTGATATGTTGACGCCCTTGGGCCAGAAGTTGGCACAAAACACTTGCTTCGAACATTCATGAGTAAGTTTCAAACCAAAACTGATTGAAACTAATTTGGATATATCACAATCTTTTTTTATCAGAGGATAAACCGAAAGAAAGCTGTCATCTGTTAAATTACGATTTTTCATTACATATTCCTTTAAATGTTCTACTTTTACCGAAGCATGTAGCTTAGAAACATGGAATACATGGAATGGAATATAACTGGGGACACTTCGAAGAGAATCATTATATCAGATAAATTCTTTTGAAGAGAACGTCAAAATGTTGAGAAATTTATCCAATGTACGAAAACTGGACGCGTACGAATCGCTATACATAAGCACATCGAGCAACCTAATGAATTATTGCAACGGCAACATCGACTCTCCAATTTTTAATTTGTTAAAATGAAACGTTGTTTTTGTTTGTTTTCAATTTTACTATTTTTTCTATTTGTTAATTTTATATCGATGTTTTAATTTATTTAATTTATTAATTTTAATTTTTTCTTAATGTATACCCTTCTTTGTTTTTCTATATCTTGTCTTTTTCATTCTTTTTTAATTTTGTTTAAGTCTGTCGCCTTGTTATAGTTTTTTACATTAAGTTTTTTTTGTTTTACAAATTTTATAGCTTTAATTTTATTTTAGAATAATTTTCTTACAAACCACCCTGTTGCAATATTTATGTTCGTATTTTTTTCATATAGTTTCCGTTGCTATTCGGGAAACCAATACCCATTGTCATCAAACATTAATGCTGATGATGGCTTCTCCATAGTTGGAAGCCGAAATGCATTCAGAATAAAATTTACTGAAATAAGTGGAAATTTGTGCGTTTTTTAAAATAACTTCGTTTTTCCGGCTTATTTCAGTTTCGAGAGTTGCGGTCTATAAGGATAAAAAAGATTATCTTCTGAGAATCATTAGCTTGATTGATACCGAAGATTCTTTTGTGTCGCCTATTATTATTATCACTCTTTTTGGGAATAACATCACCCACAGGAGAATGTTTTTTTAATATGTTTGCCTTTCTTACTGTGACAAATTTATCAATCGGAGATTGATTTTTGTCAACGTTGGAAGGAATTGTAGAAGATGAATCTGAAGTAACAGTGGAAGTCCCCGCTTCATGGCTAACGAAATATTGCTCAGAAGATATTGAAATAATATTTTTAGTTTTTTTCTTAGTGTCTTTCCCTATATTACTCTTCTTATTTTTATACCCTTCACTCGTAGAGTAAAAGGTATATTAACTTTGTCATGAAGTTTGTAACGCATTGAAGGAAGCATCTCCGACCATATAAAATATGTATGTACACATATGGCCAAAAAAATAAGTACACCCATACGAATTTTTCTTACCACCCTGTAGCCAAGTAGTTATTTGAGTAAATAAAATCATATGGAAAGATTTTAATACTTAATTGGTGAGGAATAAAATAAAATGTAAATTAGCATATTATAATAGATAACAGCTTTCATATACCTTGAAAAAGTACGAACTGACTAAAATAGGCTGGACAAAATAATAAGTACATGGCAGTTAATTTGATTGAAAGTGATTTTAATTAAAATATTATGTTCTGATTCGACAATAATTTGCTTTATTTCATTATTTAAAAGTAAATGGTCCATTATTTTGAAAAAAGAAAAAAGGTTTTTGTTGGCTCTCTGGAGATAATTCTTATGGCATGTTCCTTTACATCCATATATCCAGTTGCTCAGGAAATTCCGTATTTGGTCCTTTTTGTGAAAACTTTGTTACTAGTTCATTGATTCAACTCTCCCTAAACATTCTGGATTCAATTTGACTCTAGTAACAACGTGAAAAGCCACTCAATTTGGTTGAAGCGGATCCTTGACCAGTTTGTGAGGTATAGTTAGGGTTAATATCCTGCTGAAATCCCCATTTAAAGTGTGTGGCCTCATCAGTAAAATATTCTGCGACTCTCAACTAACATTTGTTATATGGAAATTGCTTCATAGTAATGGTTATTAGGTACATTTGAGCGAAACCAAACTATGAACATTAAGCGATAGACTAAGTTTTTTCCCGCCTCCCTGGGAAATAGCCAGTTGATGTACCGTATATCATATTATTTTTTTCTTGGATGAAGAATATTACGATAAGAGTAGTTTCCAATCAAATTCATTACAATCTCATAAATAAAACAAAATATTCTGTGAGTTTTCATTGTTCGATTTGGAACAAAAAGAACTATCCCTACAAAATTTTCTCGTACTGTCAACACTTTTTGACATTGCCATGGAAAGTTCTAAACTTTTTACCAAAACTGCTTTACTTCTTGTATTCTCCGATTAAATTTTCAAAGGGATTCTCTATTTTCAATATTTACCGCGAAAATCATCAGTCAAGCCAAGGGAACTTTTTTCGCCATAGTAGTAATGAGATCGGCAGTTATCCTTAAGGCCCTTACATGAAACTAACCGCATTTGAGACTACTTTTATTTAGTTTTTAATGAATTACACAGTAAATACAACGTTTGGCTGGTTTATTTCGTTAATGAGAGAATAATTTTTCCACTATTTCAAATTTTTTGAATCTAAACGTCTTTTTTCGTACCTACCATGCATTTTTCGCCCCGTAAGTATTTTGGATTTGTTTTTAATTTAACGCTTGTTGCAGACACCAATGAATAAACAAACAAATCCTTACGGAAAATAGCAAGTTGTTGTAAAAAAATTAAAAAACCGATGGTGTACTTATTATTTTGACCAAGCTGAAAACCCACTTCAAAGCTAATATCGGGAGGGACTAAGATAATACGGGGATGCCATTTAGTTTCTCGGTTCCGTTGGCATTGTTGTATCCAAATTGTTGTAATGGCTATCTATTTAGAGTAATTCAATTTTAAAAAGGATATGAAAATTTGGCATAAAAAAGTACATGAGGGGTGTACTTATTTTTTTGACCATATGTGTATATGATCAGCAATGTCGAGTATATTAGTAATAGCCTTAAGAATGATGTACTAGAGTTAAGTGAAATTAACTTTTGTACTATACTATACTATACCATTTACTATACAATAAAGTGTCACTCTCATACTGAACATGGCGCAGCCATCACGTGCCGATCGACGTGGGAAAGATTTTGGCCAAAAAATTAAAAGTGCATAAAGTATAATAATAAATAAGTGCTGTTTAAGTAAAATAAAGCGCGAAAATAAAAAGAACAAAGTGCAGAAAATGGCCACGGTGATTTGGGCATAGTTTTAATAAAATTTCCGATGTGAAAAAACGTGAAATGAAAATAGCGGTGATTTTACCGGCTAATAAATTCACAGTTAAGAAGTGAAAAGTGCCCATCCGAATTTAAAAGATAAAAAAGCAAATATGGAGTTTAAAAAACCTCCACCGTTAGCCTTAACGGGAAATATAAGTGACTCGTGGCAGTCATTTAAACAGTTATACGAAATTTATGCGGTGGCTTCAAAAACGGATTTGGAAAGTGAGAGAGTCCAGGTGGCCCGTTTCCTCAGTTGCGCTGGTGAAGAAGCCGTGCAAATTTATAATAATTTTGAGCTGAAGGAGACGGAAAAGCATCAAATCAAGACAATTATAGAGAAGTTCGAGGAATATTGTAACCCCCGTCGGAACATCATATACGAAAGATTTAAATTCTACTCAAGAAGTCAAAAAGAAGCGGAGCCGTTTGACACGTTTTTGGCCGATCTAATTAAATTAGCGAAAACATGCGAGTTTGGATGCGGCTTAGAGGACATGACAAGAGACCGAATAGTTCTAGGAATATTCGATACGAATTTGCAATCCCAGTTGGTTAAAGTGGATAACCTAACCTTCACGAAATGTGTCGAAATGTGCCGAATCGCGGAGCTGACGGCTTCTCAGACTAAGGAGATACAAGGGCGGATAAGTATTTTATCTTTGAAAAATAAAACAAATAAAAGTAAATTTTCTGTTCCTAGATCTAAACCTAATAATCAACCGAAATACACATGTACAAAATGTGGTGGCAAACATGGAAGGAGGAATTGTCCAGCGTTTGGGAAAATCTGTCACAATTGTAAAAAGAAGAATCACTTTGCATCCGCTTGCATTTCCAAGCAGCCAGCAAAAAATGTAAGTAATCTTACTGTTCCTACATCAGATAGCGAAAGCTTAAGTAAATTTTATATAGACGGCATTAAATGTGGTAGTGAAGAAAAATCATGGGTTGAACATATTGTGTTAAAAAATAAAGTTATTAAATTCAAATTAGATACTGGAGCTGAAACAAATATAATTCCTTTTGATATATGTGAAAAGTTAAACATAACCGGTCAAATAAAACATGCACAATTCAGATTAGAAGCATACGGGGGCCACACTATAAAAAATTTAGGTATGGTAAAAATCAGCACAAAATACAAAAATATGACAAAAGAATTGGAGTATATAGTGGTTGAGAAAGGGTCAAAACCTATACTTGGGCTAAAAAGTTGCGTGAGTCTTGGACTCATAGCAAGGATAAATGAAATTACATCCCAAGAGATCATTTTATTCAATTAAATAATGACGTGTTTTCAGGAAAGGGGAGTTTCCCTGAAAAATGTGTCCTTAAATTACAAGATAATGCAGTACCATCGCATAAACCTCCGAGACGTATACCTTTTACTTTGAGGGACAATGTTAAGAAGACGTTAGATGATATGGAAAAAAGAAATATTATCTCTAAACAAAAAACTCCTACTGCTTGGACTCATAACATGGTAGTCATTGAAAAGCCAAACAAGACTGCGCATTTGTTTGGATCCGAGAGATCTTAACAGATATACATATTCATTATGACCATTACCAAATTCCCAAGATAGACGACTTCATGCTAGCCATGAATGGTTTCGAATACTTTTCGGTTCTAGACTTAAAGGAAGGGTTTTGGCAAATGGAACTCAGTGAGGAGAGTAAAGATTTAACAACATTCAGCACGCCTTGGGGAACCTATAGGTTTAATGTTTTACCCTTTGGTATAAATATTGCACCGGAGCGGTTTCAGAAGCTCAATGCAAAATATTTCGGGAACTTGCCAGGTACATTCGTATATACAGGGTGTCCCGCGACTCTTGGTACATACGATAATGGGTAATAGTACATCTCATTTGGGTACAATTAATGTTCTACATGACCCCTCTATCTTTAACCGTTATAAAGTTATAGCATTTTTTGTTAATAGTGTCAGAAACCTCGACCTGCAGAGCAAAATCACTATTTGCCACACTCCCAAATATTTGATCCGGGATTTGACTTTACTTTCTGAAACTCCACAAAATTCTACATAAAATAACTGTTTCGCCAATTAAATAATTTAAAACCCTACCCAGATACAACCATTCAAACTTTTAAGAAATTCGAAAATTGATTTTTCATTGAAAATTTAAATTGTAAAATCGTAACGGTATTTTGAACTGACAAATGTGCAAAATTGATAAAAGTTTCCTCATAGTGTTAGCTTTCGAACGACATATACAAATTAGGGTCTTAGGATTTGAAAAATTGCATATCTTACGTGTTAAAGAGAAAAAAACGTGGTTCCAAGAGAAAACCAAAGTAAACGTTTCCACAATTTTTATACGAGTTTTATTTAGTAAACAAGTTTTTTTTAGTAAAAAACGAAAAACAAAACACGATAGTTAATTTCGGGCGCGGCCGAAATTTCGATACCCTTTACTCTCCTCGGGCTAATATTTTTTTCCGGTGTACTTATGACTTATGTTTAATCCCCCCGTTCTTTCACTTCCGTTTTCACATAGTTTCGTTACCTCGATAAAACATATTTGCGTGAGGTTTGGTTAGAATAACTGCACAAACGGAAAAATATAACTTTTTGTTGAGAGGGGGGATGTCCCCATAATACGAATATATGTATTTGTTTTTGCAATGTGTATTTATTGAAAGTACAAAAATATGTAAAAACAAAAATATTCGTACTATGGGGCATCCCCCTCCCACCAAAAAAAAGTTTTTTTTTCGTTTGTGCAGTTATACTAACCAAACCTCACGCAAATATGTTTTATCGAGGTAACGAAATTATGTGAAAACGGAAGTGAAAGAATGGGGGGATTAAACATAAGTCATAAGTACACCGGAAAAACAAATTTTAGCCCGAGAAGAGTGAAGGGTATCAGAATTTCGGCCGCGCCCGAAATTAGCCTCGGTATCGTGTTTTTTTCGTTTTTTACTAAAAAAAACTTGTTTACTAAATAAAACTCGTATAAAAATTGTGGAAACGTTTACTTTGGTTTTCTCTTGGAACCACGTTTTTTTCTCTTTAACACGTAAGATATGCAATTTTTCAAATCGCATGACCCTAATTTTTATATGTCGTTCGAAAGCTAATATTATGAGGAAACTTTTATCAACTTTGCACAATTGTCAGTTCAAAGTACCGTTACGATTTTACAATTTAAATTTTCAATGAAAAATCAATTTTCGAATTTCTTAAAAGTTTGAATGGTTGTATCTGGGTAGGGTTTTAAATTATTTAATTGGCAAAACAGTTATTTTATGTAGAATGTTGTGTAGTTTCAGAAAGTAAAGTCAAATCTCGGATCAAATATTTGGGAGTGTGGCAAATAGTGATTTTGCTCTGCAGGTCGAGGTTTCAGACACTATTAACAAAAAATGCTATAACTTTATAACGGTTAAAAATAGAGGGGTCATGTAAAACATTAATTGTACCCAAATGAGATGTACTATCACCAATTATCGTATGTACCAAGAGTCGTGGGACACCCTGTATAGACGACATCACTGTAGGAGGTCGGACTATAGAAGAACATAATGCAAATTTGAATAACGTTGTTAAGCGGGCAAGAGATATGATTGTCAAATTTAATCCGGATAAATTGCAATATGCTGTGAAGAAAGTTAGGTACTTGGGACATATTGTCACCAAATCGGGAATAGAACCAGATTCAGATCGCGTTAAAGATATTGAGGGCATTAATATACCCAAAGATAGAAAAGATCTGGAAAATTTTTTAGGAACAATCAATTATTTACGAGCATTTATACCCAATTTATCCAGCCTAAATGCACCATTGCGAGCACTTTTAAAAAAAGATGTCGAGTTTTTATGGACTCCTTCACATAAAATAACAGGCGCGACAATCCAACATTGGACTAAGGCCGCAGGATGTGTTAGTGACATCCTATTTCCAAGATCTTATCTGCTTTTTGATGAGGTAATGAGATCAGCATCACGCTCAGCAGTGTTATTTATCCCCATAAATGGGTACTCGTTTAACATCTGAGTGAGATCATAGTCTGTCACAAGCTCGTGAGTTCGAAAAACACAATGGAACACGGTGAGATTCGAACTCATGAGCCTGTGCACCGAAGGTGCGCGCACTAACCGCTCGACCAGCCAGACTCCTTCACATACTGAGGTGTTAAATGACATTAAGCAAAAGATTAAGGAGTATACTATACTTCATTCTTTCAATCCGGAGAAAGAAATTGTAGTACAGACTGATGCTTCGAAAGATGGGCTGGGATGTCTTTTGCAAGATAATAAACCTGTCTGTTATGCATCTAAGAGTCTAACGAAGAGTGAAATTAATTACTCTCAAATAGAGAAGGAGTTGTTGGGTATAGTGTATGCGTGCAACAAATTCCATAATTATATATATGGGCAAAAAATAACGATACATACGGATCATAAGCCCTTAGTATCGTTGATTCAGAAGGAAATAGCAGAGGTTCATTCAAATAGATTACAAAGAATGAAAATAAAGCTACTGAAATACAAACTAAAAGTTATATATATTCCAGGTAAAGACCTGCATATAGCTGATCTTTTATCTAGAAATTCTACTATTGATGACTCAATTAGTACAGAATCACTTGGTACGGATGTAATTCATGAAATTAGTATAAATTCAGACAAAAAAGAAGAACTTCAAGAAGCTACCAAAAATGATGCCGACTTTCAAGAAATATATAGCTATATTCAAAAAGGATGGCCGAATTCAAAAAGTAAAATATCGGATCCTATCAAAGCATATTGGGATATACGGGATAAACTTTTCTTTGAGGATGAATTACTGTTTTGTGAAAACCGACTTTGTATTCCTGCAAGTTTAAGGTCAGTTACTCTTGAATTGTTGCATAAGGCACACTTGGGAATCACAAAAACAAAGGCTAGAGCGAAAGTATTGTTTTCTTGGCCCAGGATGAATTCTGACATTGAATTGATCATAAACAAGTGTAGAACTTGTGAGAAATAGATGGCAGCCAATCGTCGTCATCCCATGGTAAAATTTCCAGTACCAAAGTATCCCTTTCAGAGAGTCGCTTGCGACATAGCAGAATTCGCTGGTAAATCTTATTTAGTGTTTCAAGATTATTATTCAAAATGGATAGAAGCTAAACAAATGCCAGGTAAAACAGCTTACAATGTTATAAGCGCATTAAAAAATATTTTTAGTACACATGGAGTACCTGAATTGGTAGTATCCGATAATCAGCCTTTCAATTCTTTTGAATGCAGACAATTTGCAAAAGAATGGAACTTCATGTTTGTATATTCAAGTCCTACCTATCCTCAAGCAAATGGTCTGGCAGAAAAAGCGGTTCATATAGTTAAAACATTAATGAGAAAAGCTTCAGAAGAAAACCGTAGTTTCGAAATGATGCTTATGGAGTACCGAGCAACACCAATCATTGAACTTGGTTACTCACCAGCACAACTAGCTATGAGCAGACATATTAGAACATTTTTACCAATAAATTCAGAATTACTTTTGCCAAAATGTTGTGAGGATGTAGAAAAAAAGCTGAGGGCAAGACAAAATGAAGTCAAAAACTTATACGATCAGGGAAATAAAAGAAGAGAATTGGATTTGAAAGAGGGTCAAAATGTAGTGTATAGGCACAATAATAGATGGGAACCAGCCCAGATAGTAGATAAGCACAATAATCCTAGATCTTATTATATTAGAAATGAATTTAATAATATTTTACGAAGAAACACAACACATTTAAGGCCATCATATAATAAAGCTAAAATAAATACAGAAGATGATACAAATTTTTTGCGGCTTGCTTTGAATAAAAATAATAATCCAGTTACAAGTAATGAGAATGTAAATATTAATCCACCTGCAAGTGATAGAAATGTAAATAATAGTAATGGAAATTACATCACCAGATATGGTCGTAGAGTAAAACCACCAGAATATTTTAGTAGTGCTCAAAATTTGAAATAAAAACACAATTCCGCTTTCAAGTTTGCAATACATTTAATTTTATTTTGAGAAAAGGAAAGATAAAGTAAATTGAAATTTAATTGAATTTGAACAAATTTAAATACATACAATACAAAAGAAAAACGAATATATAGACATACAGTTATTAACAATGGAACAATTAAAAATGAAAGAATATGTACAAAATGATTTAGTGTAAATTGAATAACAAAAACTAAAATTAAATCATGAAAATGTATAAGCTATTGAATGATATGATTATGTAAAGCTTCCATGCTGATTAAGCCCTAATACGTATATCCGAAAATAAAATAAATAATTTTATTAAATACTTAATATTTTATACCGTAAGAACAATTAATGAAATCAAAATTTTAGCGAATTAATTTAAAGAATTAAAAAGTATGTATTAAATGTAATATTGAAATAATATTTAATTTTTAACTTCCTTTGAAAAGGGAAGGTGTCCAGTATATTAGTAATAGCCTTAAGAATGATGTACTAGAGTTAAGTGAAATTAACTTTTGTACTATACTATACTATACCATTTACTATACAATAAAGTGTCACTCTCATACTGAACAAGCAAGACGAGCTGAGTCGATTGAGCGATGTCCGTCTGTCTGTCTGTCCGTCTGTTGCTACGCGTTTTACTCGGCCAGTTTAAAAGCTATCGAGCTTAAATTTTGCACACATGCTTCTTTTTATTGCAGGCAGTTTGTATGTTCGAATTGCTAAAATCGGACCGTGGGGTCATGGGGCTGCCATACAAACCTAACCCCCCAATTTGGTTTTTCTAAGAAAAACTTTTTTATGCGTGCACCAAATTCAACCAAATTTCACACAAATGTGTTTCTATTGATAAGACAAAACATATGTAAGAATGGATCAAATCGGACTATGGGGTCATGGGGCTGCCATACAAACTTAACCCCCGAAATTAGGTTCTTCTAAGAAAAACTTTTTCATTTGTGCACCAATTTCAACCAAATTTTATACAAATGTGTTTCTATTGATGCCACAAAACATATGTAAGAATCGTTGCAATCGGACGGTGGGGTCATGGGGCTGTCATACAAACCCAACCCCCCAAATTGAGTTTTTCTAAGAAAAACTTTTTGATTTGTGCACCAATTTCAATCAAACCTCTTAAAAGTGCATTTCAATTGATGCCACAAAACATATGTAAAAATGAATGGAATCGGACAATGGGGTCATGGGACTGTCATACAAACCCAACCCCCTAAATTGAGTTCTTCTACGAAAAACTTTTTTATTTGTGCATCACTTTCAACCAAAACTCGTAAAAGTGCATCTCTATTGATGCCGTAAGACATGTGTTAAAATGAATGGAATCGGTCTATGGGGTCATGGGGCTACCATACAAACCCAACCCCCCATTTTAGATCTTCTAAGAAACATTTTTTCCATACCCATTTCAAAAAAACTTAATGCGTCCTTGTCAAAACAAAAAAAAATTAAAACGAATGGAATCATACTATGCTCCCGCATCCCGCATTTTTATTTTCCCACTTAACCAAAAACACACAAATATTGTTCTATCGACGCCACAGAAGGAAAAGAATGGGGAAGGATTGAACACCAGTCATATGTTCGCCCAAAAAAAAACTTTTAGCCCGAGGAGAGTGAAGGGTATTCAAATTTCGGCCGCGCCCGAAATTAGCCTCGGTCTCGTTTAAAATTACGTTTCTATCTCGCAATGTTTTGGAATTGTTTTCACAACAATTTACAGTTTTCATAAGGGATCTTGGTTAGTTGGCTCTGCAACGACGAAACGAGCTGAGATAGATCGTCAATTTGAACTTTGTAAAATTGCTCGCAAACACAATTCATTTTAATTCAAGAACTAAACTAATAAATTAATAAAAAGAGAAAAAATGCAAAAAAAAAATTGTAAAAACTGGGATTCGAACACAGGACCTCACGGGCGTGAGCCGTACACGCTACCACTGCGCTATATGCTTGTATGAAAATGTATGCCCAGATAACTCAGTTAAGCCGAGTTGAAATGACTACTGGACCAAATGAAAACAAAGAGTTTTCATTATCCGTTTAAATACAGTAACATTCATCACAGGGGCACCATTTCTGCGTTTCCTCTTACCTTATTTGTTGAAACTATTGCAAGGGTCACTCATGACTCCTTTTGCTACCGCCGACGCCCATCGATCTGCCACACGAGGCTTCCTATTCATCTGTCCATTGGTTATTTGTAGCGGCAGCTTGAAATTCTGATAAATGATCCAGGATGACTGCCGATCACAATTTTCGATTTCCAGCCGAAGTACTCCAATGAGTAGAACTTCAGGTGTCAAGAGTCTGTATTTTGTTTTGTGAAACTGATGTGATCGCCTAAGAAGTGAACACAGAATGCGACGAATCGTTGAATGAGATGATCCAGAGATTTTGGCATTTGGCGGATTCACGAAAGATACGAGCTTCACGGCTGTAGAACAGCGCATGTAAGATTATTTTTTTTAAACTGTAAATGGGGGTCGTATTATCGTTAGACTACTCTAAAGACAACTGGAAAAATATTCAAAAAGGGTTTGATAGTTACATTCTTCTTCCTCTTTTAAGGGCTGAATTAAGATCGAGAGTGAAATTTCCCCGCTGCGATTTTATCAATAAAAATGCATACTTACTGTCGTGGAATATGTCACAAACGGTGGGGAATTCCACAAGCTACAATCCGAGACCGGTTCCATAATTCTCCTCGGCCATTTTATGTATTATTTTTCAATTCCCCGGTCATTTGACATTTCACGATGAAATAACCGTAGAATCTAAGCAAAAAAATACATAAAATGGCCTAGAAAAAATGTGAAACTGTTTCCGGATTGTAGCTTATGGAATTCCCCGGCATTTCCCACATATTTCACGACAGTAAGAATACATTTTCATTGAAAAAATCGCAGCGGACAAAAATTTCACTCTCGATGTCAGTACTAGGCTTTAGCGGGGGAGATTTCAATATCTGCGGCGCCAAGTTTCCAGATAGTCAATGTCAAAATTTGACTTTTCTATGAATCCAGTTATGTCATTTGATAAGAAAAGGGGGATATTTCCGCTTTACAGACTGGGGATTGTGTTCGATGCCATCAAATTGACGTTTTAATTTTAATCAGTCCCACTAAAATAGTAAGTTTTACCAATGTGGCAAGGATGTTAATAATATGAAAAGTCGAAATATATTTGCGAGCAGGAATTGTAAAATTTGCTAGACAGGGAGGCAAATAAAATTTAAAATGTTATTTTCGGTGCAATGCTATTGATGCATATCAATATGTAGTAAAAATACCCCCAATTCCCCATTAAAAACTAAACTACCCTATATAAATGTCAAACTTTGACATTGAATATCTGGAGAACCGTTACGATTTCGCGAAAATGGATTGCAGATTCTCAGGCCAATATTAACGAAATGGCATCATCAAAATTTGGCGCAGCAGATACTGAAATCGAACTCACGAGCTTGTGACGGACTATGATCTCACTCAGATGTTAAACGAGTACCCATTTATGGGGATAAATAACACTGCTGAGCGTGATGCTGATCTCATTACCTCAACAAAAAGCAGATAAGATCTTGGAAATGGGATGTCACTAACACATCCTGCGGCCTTAGTCCAATGTTGGATTGTCGCGCCTGTTATTTATTTTTTTTTTATTTAGATACTGAAATCGTGCCCTTTAGCGGTACAGAAAGGTGTGAGCCGCTGTGTATCTATATGGATTTGATTTATGGCTCGGCGTAGTTCTCGTCCGTGGTCTCTAGGGACAGGAACGTGTTGCCGTGATAGGGTTTTCCCGCGTGATAAAAGAGCAATAACAGTGGGCGAAGCTGGGCATTGAAACAAATGATCCACATCATGAGACGCGCCAGCGCGCAATTTGTGCAGAGTATGTAGTATGCTCGGGTATATACAAGGTAGATACGAATTGATGTGTGAGCAAAAACCTGACCGAAATTGAACTAGTCACTCTGGTCTCTGGTGGCTCTCGGGAGCCTAATCTCCTCAAGCGAAATAGGTGGTGGGAGCACTGGGTGGACTCTATTCGTAATCGTACCTAAGCTCGCAATAGACCGACTCTCTTCGTCGGTGTGAATCACTGCAACGTGTACCACCAGGTCGACTATTTATAAATACATACATGAGTGGATTTCTTTGGTCCTATATGGACATACTTCAAAGGACATGGAAATCGATGCAGAAGATATATGACGCTGTTTTTTGTTTTGAAACAAAGAGATTTTTTCTTCCGCAATCGTACGTTCATTTCACACTATCCGATCACAAACTCGGACGGGCGAACAATAATCACACAATAAGTATGTATAAATGTTTCCATGTACGCTCAAAAGTTAGTGTACAATCAATTGAAGAGTCGACAAAATTAAAATGCAGGTAAAACACGCGATAATTGTCGTCGCAGAACGCCAGAACTATCGGTACGGTAGATGCAATCGTCTCATCGGTTGTACAATTCTTACGAGTCGATCGATCGCCACTACAAAAGCGCTCGCCGTCCGTTTGTTAGCCGTCCGGTTTTGTCTTACAATGTGAAACCACCCATTCGGCTGGATTGCGGAAGTGAAAATCTCTTTGTTTAAAATCATTAAAACCAGCGAACAACGAATAATGCAAATGCTGTTTTGTTGTTTTGTTAACAAGAGATTCATGGTAACACGTGGACCAATACCCCCAACCATTTGTCTTTTTTACCCACTTCTGTAAATTTTCAAAATTAAAAATTAGCTAATTTTGAAATTGCTGAATTTTGCAAAAGTCGTCGGGTACGATTGAAACTGTAATTACGAGTATATCTATGGAAATATGTAGGTGTCTTTTTTTAGAATGAAAGGCAGAAATTAGGATGTTCGCAATAGGGTTGTTTTCCAATATGTACATTCAAATCTGAACCGATTTATTACCGAACTTTCAATCATTTAAAAAATTGTTTTACAATTAGGCCAGTAGTTTATGAGTTTCAAACGAAGTAATAAATTCAGGAAAGTATTTTTTATTTAACAGGAAATGTTTTAGGAATTCTATGTACATACTAGTACTCGTAAAACAATGTGTTCATATTTATTTGAAAACCTTTTAATACAGGTTTCCAGGCAAATTTGACTATACGTCGGGGATACCATTTTTAGTGCCCCTTCCTAAAAACAGTTCTCCTAACGTATAGAACTACAAACCTGTTGCCGTTTTTATCCACTGCATGAATGAAAAAGTATCTCGCCGGTAATACTATTCGATCTGGTACAATACCAGGGCCCCAAACTAGAGTTTTAGAAGGATCCAGTAGTATCGAGCTGCAGCAGATCTTAAACAAATATAAAGAGTGAAATAACAAGATTGACGCTGTAAATCGTCGCATTTTTAACACAAAAAAAAATAGGATCTAATGGGCCAGGTCGAACTTTTGCTTACATTTTAAGCCGAATACAATTGACAGCAACAGTCCATGGAATAGAGAGATAAAAAGGAATGGTAAATCAGCTGTCACCCATACAAACTGCATGGCCCGATTTTAAAAAGCGGTTGTCCCTATCTGTCAAGTGTTATTGTGAAGTTTTTACGAAGTAAGTGGGGGGGCGGAAGATTGTTGCTGGAGGAAGTCAGGAAGTGTATCTATAAAATGTAATAGTCATATCGCAGTTTCAGTGCGACACAAAGGTAAAAAAGACGAATTGTCCCCACCTGTCAGATCCAGTCTGACATGAAAAATTGAACCATTTATCGTTTCTACGGGGCATTCCTTTAGTTTTCTTTATTCAATGGCAAGAGTCCCTTGCGTTCAAAGAACATGCGACTGAAACGTTTTAAACGTGTTTCGGAAAGCATAATGCTTGAAAAGAATGGATGCAGCAGCCCAATGCAATAAATCACCGCCGTCTAGATATTAAGCCCGCAATGTAGAAAAACGCCTACTAAATTTGCACTGTTTTGTTGTTTACGTCATATGGTTGTTGTTGTTTCTTCGTATCTTTCCACAATTTAGTAGGCAAATGGCACAGCTGAGTCACGGCCTTGATGTATCTAGATGGCGTTGAATAAATTCAATTTGAAAGGCTGGCAGCAAAAGTTTTAAATAGTTTCGGAAGCCCAGCAGCTGGTGGGCGTCTATACCTACCAAGGAGATTATAATACATGGAGTAATCACGAAGCAATTTGGTTGAAGCCAAAGCGAGAGAAAAATCCGTTTGTAGTTGTGCAGCTATGAGAATTTAGCCATAGTCGTCCCATTATTCGGATAAAAATTTGGGAGTTTTTGTGCATAATAAGTATCGATAGTATAGCATAATACTTTATACTTTTAAATTTGTAATAGTCGTTAGGTTGATTATTGGTTGAGAAGATAGGTGGCGCTGGGGAGGCGAGAGAGGAAGATTTTTGTAGAACTGTCAGAGTATTGTAAGAAAAGACGAGATCATTCTTGTAAAACCGCCGCGGAGAACGGATGGAAAAATATATTTGAACTTTAAAATAATCATATTTGAGTATTATTCGGCCATTTCAGACGATACCACAGTTCAGAAGTGGGATAATACGCGAGTGTACCGAACATTTAAAAAATAATAATAGTGATAAAAAGAGAACTTGTTAAAATCGCGTGTGCGAACTAAAATTTTAAAAGTACGCAATAACATGGAAAATCGTTGGAATAAGAAGGAGTTAGTGAATCGGTTGGTGGCGGCGAAGATTTCGTTCGAGCCGAGGGCTACAGTGGCCGATTTGCGTCATATTTTTGCTGAAAATCGTCAGTATTTGGAATTACGAGAAATTGAAGAAGATGGCGACGAGTCAGTCTCGCCGACCGAGGGAGAGGGGAAGCCAGAGGAGGATATTTCCGTGAGAGACAACGAATCGCCACCGCCGAACGAACAGGCACCATCACAGCAGAAGAAAACCCCGCCGACCCCCGATCAGCCGTTATTCATTCAGACGTCGCCGCAGTCACTGACGCAGACAACACTGCCGCTACCGCCGCCACCCAATACTACACCGACGCAGCCATCGAAGCAGACAGCACCGCCGTTACCGCAGCCGACTAATATGATACCGCCGCTATCGCAGCACCCGCCACCATCGCAGCAGAGCCCCAGGATAAACCGACACCCGCAGTACTCAATAGCACACCGGCCGCCTTCCGCCGCAGTAGATCAACCGCCGGCAGAGACAGACGCAGGTTCGACGATCCGAAATTTAATGTGGCCGAATGTTTTGAGCAAGATGATCTTGCATCCCGCCGCCGTACGGATGTGGAGGAGGAGGCAGAAGCGCTTGAGAGAGAGCTAGAGAATTTACGCCGTCGGCATGAGGTATTAAGATTGCGTAAGGAAATTGCCCGCATGGAAAGGGGTGAACTCCTACACCCAACCACCGCAAGTAGTGCACATACAACTGCCGTCCCGAGAGACCACCGGGCTCGTACGATTACGTTCCAAGAGATAGAACACGCGATAGTCAAATTTAGTGGTGATGATCACATGTACGATGTCCACGATTTCATTCGGCATCTTGAGCAGATATACGCCCAGGTGAATGCCGACGATTTAACGAAGCTCCTCAACCTCCGCTCTTCGCTCACGGGTTCGGCACGTTTACTGTTGGCGCGGGGTGCCATCACATACGACGAATTGAAGCAACACTTAGTGAAGGAGTTCGGGCGAGCCATGAGTCGCCACGAAATATATCAAGCGCTGCGGCAGAGACACCGAAGACCAAATGAAAGCGTACGCAGATATGTGATGGAAATGGAAGCCATCTTTTACCGCAGCGACCTGACAGAGACGGAGTTGGTCACGTTTGTATTGGAGGGGCTGAGCAGCCGCACACCCGATTATGCGATGTTCAACATCGCTCGAACTTTGGATGAATTAAAGAGGGCGATTGATATGCATGAGCACCGTCAAGCGTTAAGAGGGACGACGACGACGAAATCGGAAGCAAGTATGTACATCGAAAGGAGCAAATCCGCCAGACCGAAGCGACACCAGGGGTACAGTATCCACCGAGACCGACCGCTGTTTTAACTGCTCAAAGATTGGTCACCGAGGTCCGCAGTGCCCGTATGAGGAACGCCCCCGAAATGTATGTTTTGGTTGTTGGAAGTCGGGCCACGATAGGAAGCAGTGCACAAATCCGAAGTATTTCCAGAAGCTGAAGAGTACCATTGTTGTCGCCGCTGTTAATGAATATCCCCAGTCCACCGAAGAGGAAGAAGAGGCCAGGAGAATAAGTGCTATCAATTTGGTAAGTGTTGTATTCATCAGTGTTGGAGGGATGTGTAGCCCGAATGTAACTCGTATTTCTCTTTTTGATACCGGCAGTCCGATGAATTTGATACAAAAATCCGCAGTTCAGCCGAAGTTGTTTAAAACACACGGTATTGCGAAGACGCCGATACGAACTTATGGTAGAATTAAATGTCGCGTCACTATTAGAGATCGAACGGAAGAAATCGATTTGCTTGTTGTTCCGGATGAATTTATCCCGACGCCTGTTCTTTTGGGACGAAAAGCCTTAGGGCAGTTCGGTATAGTATTAAAAATGATAAATCGAAACACATTTAATGTGATACCAATTAGAAATAAACCGAAGGGAACCGCGGAGCATAAAGAGAACGAGTTGTGTTTTTGTTCGTTGAACTCCAGCACTGGGGAAAATGTAGCGTTAGCGCATGTGAATGTTTTACCCTCCGCTTTGGCTCCTTCTAAGATGCGCGAAAGAATTATACCGACGAATGAGGCCGACGTGGTTGTGTCAATGGGTCAGAATGGAAGGGATTTAGTTAGTAGCAACATAGTAGAAGAGGAATGTATAGACATGTTGGCAATTGGGTTGGAGTCGGATAGTGAAACTATAGACATCAATCCTTCGCTTGGGAGAGAGGTTATAGCTCAGGTAAAACAATTGATTGCAGAGGAATATTTGGATCCTGAAGTTTGCTCGAAGCCAAACGATTTTGAAATGAAAATTCGATTAGAAACAGATGTACCTTTTCAACATTATCCTAAGAAACTGTCATTCGAAGAAAGAAAGAAATAGACGACGATAGAAAAACAATCTGTTAGAAAAACAAATAATTAGACATAGTGAGTCTCCGTTTACGTCCAGTATTGTAATGGTAAAAAAGAAAAATGGAAAATATCGGAAATGCGTGGATTACCGAAGTCTTAATAAAGTAATGGTAAAGGACAATTACCCGCTGCCGATAATGGAAGATTGTTTAGATTATTTAGGGGATAAAAGGTGGTTTACGACTCTGGATTTAGAAAATGGATTTTTCCATGTGAAGGTTGCCGAAGATTCGAAAAAGTATACTTCGTTTGTTACGCCGTATGGGCAATATGAGTACAATCAGATGTCGTTTGGTACGAGGAATGGACCTTCAGTATTTTTTAGATATATCCATCACCAATTGAGAGAGTTAATAGAAGGGCTGTGTGAAGTTAGCCAGTCATTTTTTTGAAATTAGGTCCTTTTGCTCGGTGAACCGTTTGTTCTACAGCGGCTACGTTTGTTCTTGATTGTTCGCCAATTAATATCGTTTGTTCTTCTCTAATTATTTAATTATAGCAACTTTAAAATTGTGAGTGTGAAGTTAGCCAGTCATTTTTAAATATGGGTCGGAAAGGTATAGATTTGGTATCAATCGAAAGCCAGACGTTTGTTCATTTTGTAGGGCGTTTGCTCATCCTGGAAACGGAAGGATACAGGAATTATTAAGGAAAAAGAGATTAGTTGTGACGTCATCTTCACTCAACCAACGCCATCTGCTCAGCTCAGCTGTACGATGATGGTGTGGATCTTGCATAAATTGTTCGCGGGACACGGGTTGCCCGTACAGCTGAGCTGAGTAGATGGCGCTGGTTGAGTGAAGATGACGTCACAACTAATCTCTTTTTCCTTAATAATTCCTGTATCCTTCCGTTTCCAGGATGAACAAATGCCCTACAAAATGAACAAACGTCTGGCTTTCGATTGATACCAAACCTATACCTTTCCGACCCATATTTAAAAATGACTGGCTAACTTCACACTCTCAATTTTAAAGTTGCTATAATTAAATAATTAGAGAAGAACAAACGATATTAATTGGCGAACAATCAAGAACAAACGTAGCCGCTGTAGAACAAACGGTTCACCGAGCAAAAGGACCTAATTTCAAAAAAATGACTGGCTAACTTCACACAGCCTAATAGAAGCAGGGAAAATAATAGTTTATATGGATGACATCACGATCGCTACAGAGGATTTGGAAACTCATATTGCAGTACTTAAAGAGGTCATGCACCGACTAGCGGAATGTGGTCTTAAGATAAACTTTAACAAGTGTAGGTTTGTATATGAAGATATGGAATTTTTAGGACATTTTGTTAACAAGGAAGGAATACGTCCGAGTGATGCAAACATAAGATCGATGAGAGATTATCCAATGCCGCAGACTTATAAACAATTGCGGTCATGTCTGGGATTATTTTCGGTTTTCCGCAGATTTATACCGAATTATGCTAAAATCGCACATCCATTACAGCGATTACTTAGGGAAAATGTGAAGTTTGAGATAGATGATACATGCCGTCAAGCTTTTAATGAACTAAGAGAAAAATACATGTCCCCGCCGGTATTAGCCATTTTCAACCGATGCAGAGAAACAGAATTACATACGGATGCGTGCAGTACAGGATATGGGGCAATATTAGTGCAAAGACAAGAGGATGGAAGATTTCATCCAATATATTATTATTCAAAGGCGACTTCACCCGATGAATCGAGGATTCACAGCTATGAATTAGAAACGATGGCAATTTTATACGCGGTTCGGAAATTCCGCAACTATTTGCATGGGATAACTTTTAAGATCGTAACGGACTGCAGTGCATTAGCACTTACATTTGATAAGAAAAATATGTGTCCGAAGATTGCCCGATGGGCCCTGGAATTACAGCATTTTAATTTTACTATGCAACACCGCAAAGGAGTGTTAATGGGTCACGTAGACGCTTTAAGCAGATGTCATAAACCGCATATTGTGGAACCGAGGGATTATCAAGCGGATATAATGAGTCGAATGGTCGCAGTAGGGTCGAGACGGAAGAAGAATCAAATGAACCGGAGAACAGCGGGATAGGAGACAACGAAGAAGTAGATACCGAAGATACCGAGGACGAGGCTTATAACCGAATACCATGCAAAGTAACCAACGTTGGTGACCCGATGGAATTAGATTTTATGATTCAAATAACTCAAAACAGGGACGGGAACATAGTAGCGCTAAGGAATCGCTTGGAGGACGAAAGAGTAGAGGGATATATTATGAAAGACAGAATAGTTTTTAGACAAGATAAACATGGTAGGCTACAATTATGTGTACCGCAAGAAATGGAGGAAAATGTGATTAGGATGATACATGAGAAAATATGTCATTTAGGCATCGATAAAACTTATGAACAGATCCGAAGAAATTATTGGTTCGATCACATGAAATCAAAAGTAGAGAAGTTTATAAAAAATTGTATCAGATGTATAATGTGTTCACCGCCGGCGCGAATCAACGAGAGGAACTTACATAGCATACCGAAGAAACCGGTTCCGTTTGATACACTACATATCGACCATTTCGGGCCGCTGCCAGCAATAAAAGGTATTAGGAAACACATTTTGTTGGTAGTGGATAGTTTTACAAAATTTACGAAGTTATTTGCTGTGAAGTCTACAGGTACAAGGGAGGTAGAGACATGTTTAGGAAAATATTTCGCTATGTACAGCAGACCGCGGCGTATTATAAGTGATCGAGGCACCAGTTTAACCTCATTAAGATTTCAGAAATATCTTTTAGACCAAAATATAGAACATGTGAAAATAGCGGTGGCTTCCCCACAAGCCAACGGTCAGGTGGAAAGAGTGAATCGAGTTATAACCGCCATGCTAAGTAAGGTTGCTGAGCCTTTAGAACATTCCAATTGGGCAGGAATGTTAGAGCAGATAGAATTCGCTTTGAACAACGCAGTTCATCGTTCAACTAAGAAAACTCCCAGCCAATTATTGTTCGGGGTAGATCAAAGGGGGGAAGTAGTAGATCTTCTTACTGAATTTGTACAAGAGAAAAATAGTAATATACGAGGACAAGAATTGGAAGATAAAAGAAGAGAAGCAGAAGAGTCAATACAAAAAGCGCAGGAGATTAACGAAAGTTATTTCGCGGCCAAACATACTGCACCGAAGAGATTTTTACCAGGGGACTTTGTAGTTATTCGACATATTGACACAACCGCGGGTTCAAACAAAAAACTGAATGAGAAATATCGGGGACCTTACATTATTCATAAGGTATTACCCCATGATAGATATGTTGTTAGAGATGTACCTAATTGTCAGATTACTCAATTACCCTACGAAGGGGTGGTGGAATCCTGTCGAATTAGGAAGTGGGTGGAGCGGAGGGTGGAAGGTTCTAGCGTGGTCGATACAGAACAACACTGACCAGCAAATTATATGAACATTTGTAATTTAAAAAAAAAGTAGTAGTTTTGATTGAGGGCAATCAGAATTGTCAGAACGGCCGAGCTATAGCATAATACTTTATACTTTTAAATTTGTAATAGTCGTTAGGTTGATTATTGGTTGAGAAGATAGGTGGCGCTGGGGAGGCGAGAGAGGAAGATTTTTGTAGAACTGTCAGAGTATTGTAAGAAAAGACGAGATCATTCTTGTAAATCCGCCGCGGAGAACGGATGGAAAAATATATTTGAACTTTAAAATAATCATATTTGAGTATTATTCGGCCATTTCAGACGATACCACAGATAGTGTTATTGTTATTGACTTAGCGCTGTTAGTAGTTGTTTTCCGACGGCGACGGCTGGTGGGATATAAAATATTATGTACGACAAGCAGAAAGTTTGTGCTTCCTTATTGAGTTCTGTATCACAGAATTTACTTATGCATTATTGAAAATGCAATACAATGGGTGAGGTTATAAGACACAACGTTCGCGCAACGTTGTGGTACAACTTTCACCGAAAGCCAGGGCTTAACACAACTTGCCCATAGTGTGGCTCTAACATCTGGGTAAACTTTTTGAACATTTAGGTCACTTTTCCAAATTAAACCGCATCCACACGGCCTGCAAAATGCCAGCCGGAAAATGATATAATTAGAATTTCATTTTGAAAGCTTTAATACATTTATTTATCGAAATCGAACAGTGTGTTTGTATTAATGTTAGGTTATTCGATAATTTTACATTTTCCCACAAAAATAAACAAAAGTTGCCAAACACTGTATTGTCACTGTCACTGTTGTAGGTACAAGCATAACACCGTTTTCGTTTTTTTTTTTCAATTTGATTTATTACTTATAGTCCTTTTTCGAGTACCACAATATGTGTCCTACTTTCTTTAAAATATCAGAACAACAATTCGTCGACAAATTTGAATACAGGTTTCCAGGCAAATTTGACTATACGTCGGGGAGACCATTTTTAGTGCCCCTTCCTAAAAATAGTTCTCCTAACGTATAGAACTACAAACCTGTTGCCGTTTTTATCCACTGCATGAATGAAAAAGTATCTCGCCGGTAATACTATTCGATCTGGTACAATACCAGGGCCCCAAACTAGAGTTTTAGAAGGATCCAGTAGTATCGAGCTGCAGCAGATCTTAAACAAATATAAAGAGTGAAATAACAAGATTGACGCTCAGGGACGTAGTCAGGAGAGGGGTCCAGGGGGTCCGGACCCCTCCCGAAATTATTTCAATAGGCTTTGAAACTTAACTTCCCAAAGTGCATCCAATATATTCATTATTAGAATGCTGTTGAAATTAGATTGAAGGTATGTAAGCAGTATGTATGCCGTCAGAGATTGTGGCATCTGGACGACTAAACCATGAATACATAATAAACTATATAAAAAATTTGAAAAACGTAAAAATCAGGTGAGTGGGATAGTCAGGGCTGGATTTGAATTTTTTGGTTTTAAATTCTGAATAAAATGCATTTTGAAAACTTAAGGAGCAACTGACATAATAAAATGTAATTTCTTCCATTCAATTTACTCTATCTAAGAGGACATTCGCACTATGGACAGGATTTACTAAAACCACTAAATTAATCGAGTCGAAACCCGCCTACTAGATTAAATCATACGTCATTAAATTTAAAATGTATCGTATAATGTACTTGCATTATTCAAATTGCAGTATCTAGGATTTAGTAAATCTTGTCAATAGTCTGAATCGCCCCTTAGGGGAATAATGGAAGTACATTCTACTATGCATTTTGAATTTAATGACATACAATTTAATCTAGTAGGCGGGTTTCGACTCGATTAATTTAGTGGTTCTAGTAAATCCTGTCCATAGTGTGAATCCCCTCTAAGTGGACTCGTCTCAATCCAGAGTGCCCAATTGCAGCTTCACCTCAAAATGTGATGTGACTCGGCCTTCAAAATTTGAATCGAGCTAGAGCCATTCACTGTATAATACACAAATACTTGGCCGCGAGCTCTCGATTTAACGACTAATTGCCTCTTTAAGCCCCTCGATTGGAAGAAAATGTCTGGTTATGTCGATACTTCGGTAAGTCAAGTCAAGTAAAATACATACACACATTGTATGAGCAAAAGTAGATTCCTCAATACTAGTGTTAATTTTTTCTATTTTAAATTAAATTTTCACTTATCCAATAGCTCAAGAATTAAAACACGCTTTTCTAAATTGGTAGGCATCTTAACGCTGATAAATTTTACTTCACAATCCTAACACACAGCAATTTATAGAAATGCTGGAAGTAAAGGCGATAGGAAACCCGACTTAAGTGGGTTGCAATTTTCCATCCATTCCTCCTCGATTTTGAGATATTCAACATTGGTAATCACTGTCAAGATTGAAATCCTCTTTTCAATATCGCAGACATGCCAAGTTTCAACTGTCAAATGGATGATGCATACGAACATTTAAACAATCTGTTAAATTAGGTGCTTGCATTTTCGATTTTTTTTAACATATGTTTTTTCACCAATAACAAAAAAGCGGGTTAATTGCATTATACAACGGAAAACGCAAAAAAATCAAAGTGTCACCTTCAAAAATCCGCGTAAGCTCTCGTATAATTGAAGCTTCTTACGAAAGATAGAATGGAGGAAATTGTAAACTAGGAAATTTTGACCAGTGGCGGAGGGCGGCTACAGCCCAGGAGCACCATACAGGCTAAATCCGGCCCTGGCGATAGTCATTTATTATGGAAACTTTGCCAAATTTCGTAAGTCTTCAAAATTTGAAATAAAATATTTTCCCTGTAAGAATGAAGTCGCTACGCGAGCCCAACCATACTTTCCATAGTTCTTGACTGCTGTTTGTAATGCTTTAATTTTTAGGTAAGGTAAATTTACGCATATGCGCAATAGAGTTTCGTTAAACCTTGTAAAGTGAAAAATGTCGTATATCACGAATTTGTTAAGCAACCTTAGGGTTGCTGCTTCGTACTGGAACCAGAGAGGCCTATGTTTGTAGACACTGGCACTGTCTGCTTCTGATGATAGCGGGGCTATGAAGTACCTACGCATGCTTGCCATCGTGCTCTTCCACGCTTCTCAAGCGATAAAGCGATGGATTCGACACAGAAACAGCCGGACAGGAGGCAACGGGGCAACGCCGAAACTAGTTTCCAAAGTTTAGAAAAAATGTATTTCTAATAATGCCAAAATTTCGGATACCGAGTGTCGGACCCCTCTCGAAACAAAATCCTGGCTACGTCCCTGTTGACGCTGTAAATCGTCGCATTTTTAACACAAAAAAAAAAAATAGGATCTAATGGGCCAGGTCGAACTTTTGCTTACATTTTAAGCCAAAACCATGGAATAGAGAAATAAAAAGGAATGATAAATCAGCTGTCACCCATACAAACTGCATGGCACGATTTTAAAAAGCGGTTGTCCCTATCTGTCAAGTGTTATTGTGAAGTTATTACGAAGTAAATGGTGGAAAGATTGTTGCTGGAGGAAGTCAGGAAGTGTATCTATAAAATGTAATAGTCATATCGCAGTTTCAGTGCGACACAAAGGTAAAAAAGTCGAATTGTCCCGACCTGTCAGATCCAGTCTGATATGAAAAATTCAATCATTTATCGTTTCTACGGGGCAATCCTCTTAGTTATTAGGATCAATGCCAAATACAATTGACAGCAACAGTCCATGGAATAGAGAGATAAAAAGGAATGGTAAATCAGCTGTCACCCATACAAACTGCATGGCCCGATTTTAAAAAGCGGTTGTCCCTATCTGTCAAGTGTTATTGTGAAGTTTTTACGAAGTAAGTGGGGGGGGGAAAGATTGTTGCTGGAGGAAGTCAGGAAGTGTTCTATAAAATGTAATAGTCATATCGCAGTTTCAGTGCGACACAAAGGTAAAAAAGACGAATTGTCCCCACCTGTCAGATCCAGTCTGATATGAAAAATTGAACCATTTATCGTTTGTACGGGGCATTCCTTTAGTTTTCTTTATTCAATGGCAAGAGTCCCTTACGTTCAAAGAACATGCGACTGAAACGTTTTAAACGTGTTTCGGAAAGCATAATGCTTGAAATAGAATGGATGCAGCAGCCCAATGCAATAAATCACCGCCGTCTAGATATTAAGCCCGCAATGTAGAAAAACGCCTACTAAATTTGCACTGTTTTGTTGTTTACGTCATATGGTTGTTGTTGTTTCTTCGTATCTTTCCACAATTTAGTAGGCAAATGGCACAGCTGAGTCACGGCCTTGATGTATCTAGATGGCGTTGAATAAATTCAATTTGAAAGGCTGGCAGCAAAAGTTTTAAATAGTTTCGGAAGCCCAGCAGCTGGTGGGCGTCTATACCTACCAAGGAGATTATAATACATGGAGTAATCACGAAGCAATTTGGTTGAAGCCAAAGCGAGAGAAAAATCCGTTTGTAGTTGTGCTGCTATGAGAATTTAGACATAGTCGTCCCATTATTCGGATAAAAATTTGGGAGTTTTTGTGCATAATAAGTATCGATAGTGTTATTGTTATTGACTTAGCGCTGTTAGTAGTTGTTTTCCGACGGCGACGGCTGGTGGGATATAAAATATTATGTACGACAAGCAGAAAGTTTGTGCTTCCTTATTGAGTTCTGTATCACAGAATGTACTTATGCATTATTGAAAATGCAATACAATGGGTGAGGTTATAAAACACTACATTCGCGCAACGTTGTGTTTTATAACCTCACCCAATATGGTACAACTTTCACCGAAAGCCAGGGCTTAACACAACTTCCCCATAGTGTGGCTCTAACATCTGGGTAAACTTTTTGAACATTTAGGTCACTTTTCCAAATTAAACCGCATCCACACGGCCTGCAAAATGCCAGCCGGAAAATGATATAATTAGAATTTCATTTTGAAAGCTTTAATACATTTAATTATCGAAATCGAACAGTGTGTTTGTATTAATGTTAGGTTATTCGATAATTTTACATTTTCCCACAAAAATAAACAAAAGTTGCCAAACACTGTTGTCACTGTCACTGTTGTAGGTACAAGCATAACACCGTTTTCTTTTTTTTTTCAATTTGATTTATTACTTATAGTCCTTTTTCGAGTACCACAATATGTGTCCTACTTTCTTTAAAATATCAGAACAACAATTCGTCGACAAATTTGAAATTCAAAGATAGTCCCGAAAGTATGTAATGTCATGATTGTGAAAGATCCTAAATGAGTATAGTATACAGTGTAGTCAATGAAGAAGAAAAAGAAGGAAACGAAATATCTGAAAGTAAGAAAGGGGACAATTCGATTTTTTTTTATAGCTAGCAGTGGCGTAGGAAATTTAGTGTTTGGGGCTGGTATGGTTTAATACTTTTTGGCTTTTTCATTGGTTGGACTATTCATCCGCAATGCACTGGAATACACAGTATTTAAAATTTTGTATTTAAACGAATTTGTACCACGCAACGCTTTGCAATCCCATTTAAATTTATTTTTGCAATAGTGTTAATTGTGATGCTGTTGGTATAATATGCAAGAGGAACGTTGTTGATTAATTAATTTCAAGCATTTATGAATTTTGAAATTTCGTACTCATTGCCCCCATTTTTCCAACGCCCCTACTACGAAGTTACAGCACTAAGCTGCGCATGTGCATGATTTTGTTTATTTATTAATTTTCCATATAAAATTCGTATGAGAAATGTCATCTTGTAGCTTCGATCAAGTTACCATAGAAAATATTTTGGTCCCGAAAAAAAGTCGCATATCCAGTGTATTTTGCGGCTATTTGCATTTCCTTTTTAGATTTTCTTATTCATTGAGTGTAGTCAATGGCTGCATTCAGCGAACGGAAAATGTATCAGAAAAGTGTTACTTCAATTAGATTCTCATTGCGTATTAAGGCCATTCAGCGGAAAAAGGAAATAATTTTGGCGACATTTTTCCTAAAACATCCTGTAGAGTCTACCATTTGTCTATGGCTAACCAGTTGCGGGACACCCTGTATACAATATACAATTACAAGGGTAATTTTATATAAGTTTTTTCGTTCTCAGACCATTTTTCTGTATATTTTGTCGGTTTTGAAATGTAAAAAAATACTCCCTTATCCTCTTTTTTGAAGGTTGCCCTCCAATCGTTGGGGACTTTTTTTTCCATAGTCAGGACGCCATCAGCATCACCAACCATCCTGCAAAAATCCAGCGATATAGGATTTTTGCTGATCAAATATCGTATTTTTATTTGATCAATACTCTACAACTCATTCTCGTACTCATATCCCTCCAATTAAATCGAGTACAGAACAGGACAGCAACTCGCTCGCTGGGAGAACTCCGTAGGTATCAAAGAGGTTATAATATGACATATGGATACCAGAGCCAGTGGTGGAATATGTTTAGAATACTTCCGATTGGGGCTAGAATGTGAATTTGGTGGTTGAATTTAAAGTGAAATTTCAAATTTTATTAGATTTGATGGTAAATGTTTTCATAACATACTCCAAACACACGATTCCTATATGCGGGGTAAGAATTGTTTGCTCTCGATGTAAGTGGTCGCGAAAGTTGCATTTGTATTGTTTATGTATTTTGGGGTGCTGAGCTCAAATCAGAATCCGGACAAAATTTCGTTGTTTCGCAAAAAAAAACGTCGAAAAAAAAAGTATTAATTTTAACGATACCGCTTAACGCATTTTGAAGATCAATGTCGCATTGGACCCGATCATGCTATCTCTAAAGGGATGGATAGACCTCGAGAGTGAAATTTCTGTCCGCCTGGATTTTCTAAATGAAAATGTATGCTTACTGTCGTGGAATATGTCACAAATGCTGGGGAATTCCATCAGCTAAAGTGCGAAAATGGTTCCAGCATTTCTCTCGGCCATTTTATGTATTTTTTCTGGTTCACCGGTCATTTCATCGTCAAAAATATCTGATGATCAAGGAATTGAAAAATAATACATAAAATGGCCGAGAAAAATTATGGAGCCGTTTCTGGATTGTCGCTTATGGAAATCTCCAGTATTTGCCATATATTCCACGACAGTACGCATACATTTTCATTGAGAAAATCGCAGCGGACAAAATTTCACTCTCGAGGTCTATCCTGCGTTTAACATGTTCATGGAGAGCTTGTCACAAAAATGTGGAGTTTTGGGTTTTTTGCGGTTTTGGCCCTGTTTTGGAAAGAAATATTCGTGGGAGGCTCAGCACAAAAAAAAATTCCCCACAACATTTTGCAATATCAAATCACATAATAGCTGCATTCAGCGAACGAATTTCACTGAAAAAACACTGGAAATGCTACAAGAATTACCCGCCACCGACCCCTTTTTCCACTGAATGGCCTTAATACGCAATGAGAATCTAATTGAAGTAACACTTTTCTGATACATTTTCCGTTCGCTGAATGCAGCCATTGACTACACTGTATACTATACTCATTTAGGATCTTTCACAATCATGACATTACATACTTTCGGGACTATCTTTGAATTTCAAATTTGTCGACGAATTGTTGTTCTGATATTTTAAAGAAAGTAGGACAAATATTGTGGTACTTGAAAAAGGACTATAAGTAATAAATCAAATTGAAAAAAAAAAAACGAAAACGGTGTTATGCTTGTACCTACAACAGTGACAGTGACAGTGACAACAGTGTTTGGCAACTTTTGTTTATTTTTGTGGGAAAATGTAAAATTATCGAATAACCTAACATTAATACAAACACACTGTTCGATTTCGATAAATAAATGTATTAAAGCTTTCAAAATGAAATTCTACACTGAAAAAATTGGGCTATCTAAAATTAAGAAACTCTTTTCTCATTTGCAAAATTTCCGAATTTAGACGAAATTTCTCAAAATGTGACAATTTCTTCTTGAATCGATCCTATTTTCAAAACCTTCTTTTGAGAAATAGGAAGTAGATTCAAGCCTAAACCATTGTTCTCAATTCAAGCAAACAAATGCTTGATAATAATTTTTTTTACATTTTCCATGCAAAGCTCGTGGAAAAGCTTTATTTTAGCTTTAGCTTATATTGGAGCGTTGTAGTTGATTAGTCAGAAGTGTCTATGGGTCAGTAGGTAGCGCGTTTGACTGGGAACAATGGGGTTAAGTGTTCGATGTTGGCAGGATGCAAGTTTCTTTTTTATTTTTGTTTAGATTCTCTTGACTTTTTCATAAGAAAAGTTTGCTTGATTCAAAGTTACTTTTCCTTAAAGCGCTGCTAATGGCATTTCACTTGGATCGGTGTGACTAATTCTCAAATGAAGAGAAATATTTCTCGGCTGTTTTTTATTGTCTTTTTTTCTTGATTTGAGCCATATTTTCTTTACTTTAACAGGCGATTTGGTTCAGTGTAATTATATCATTTTCCGGCTGGCATTTTACAGTCCGTGTGGATGCGGCTTAATTTGGAAAAGTGACCTAAATGTTCAAAAAGTTTACCCAGATGTCACTGAAAAAATTGGTCTATCTAAAATTAGGAAACTCTTTTTCTCATTTGCAAAATTCCCGAATTTAGGCAAAATTTCTCAAAATGTGGAAATTTCTTTTTGAATCGATCCTATTTTCAAGACCTTCTTTTGAGAAATAGGAAGTAGATTTAAGCCTAAACCATTATTCTCAATTCAAGCAAACAAATGCTTGATAATAATTTTTTTTGACATTTTCCATGCAAAGCTCTTGGAAAAGCTTTATTTTAGCTTATATTGGAGCTGGAGCGTTGTAGTAGATCAATCAATATCTAAATCAATCTACTACAACGCTCCAGGCTCCAATATAAGCTAAAATAAAGCTTTTCCAAGAGCTTTGCATGGAAAATGTCAAAAAAAAATTATAATCAAGCATTTGTTTGCTTGAATTAAGAATAATGGTTTAGGCTTAAATCTGCTTCCTATTTCTCAAAAGAAGGTCTTGAAAATAGGATCGATTCAAAAAGAAATTTCCACATTTTGAGAAATTTTGCCTAAATTCGGGAATTTTGCAAATGAGAAAAAGAGTTTCCTAATTTTAGATAGACCAATTTTTTCAGTGACATCTGGGTAAACTTTTTGAACATTTAGGTCACTTTTCCAAATTAAGCCGCATCCACACGGACTGCAAAATGCCAGCCGGAAAATGATATAATTACACTGAACCAAATCGCCTGCTAAAGTAAAGAAAATATGGCTCAAATCAAGAAAAAAAGACAATAAAAAACAGCCGAGAAATATTTCTCTTCATTTGAGAATTAGTCTGGAGCTGGAGCGTTGTAGTAGATCAATCAATATCTAAATCAATCTACTACAACGCTCCAGGCTCCAATATAAGCTAAAATAAAGCTTTTCCAAGAGCTTTGCATGGAAAATGTCAAAAAAAAATTATTATCAAGCATTTGTTTGCTTGAATTGAGAACAATGGTTTAGGCTTGAATCTACTTCCTATTTCTCAAAAGAAGGTTTTGAAAATAGGATCGATTCAAGAAGAAATTGTCACATTTTGAGAAATTTCGTCTAAATTCGGAAATTTTGCAAATGAGAAAAGAGTTTCTTAATTTTAGATAGCCCAATTTTTTCAGTGTAGAATTTCATTTTGAAAGCTTTAATACATTTATTTATCGAAATCGAACAGTCTGTTTGTATTAATGTTAGGTTATTCGATAATTTTACATTTTCCCACAAAAATAAACAAAAGTTGCCAAACACTGTTGTCACTGTCACTGTTGTAGGTACAAGCATAACACCGTTTTCGTTTTTTTTTCAATTTGATTTATTACTTATAGTCCTTTTGCAAGTACCACAATATTTGTCCTACTTTCTTTAAAATATCAGAACAACAATTCGTCGACAAATTTGAAATTCAAAGGTAGTCCCGAAAGATTACATACTTGATTCATGATTTCATGATTGTGAAAGATCCTAAATGAGTATATTATACAGTGTAGTCAATGGCTGCATTCAGCGAACGGAAAATGTATCAGAAAAGTGTTACTTCAATTAGATTCTCATTGCGTATTAAGGCCATTCAGCGGAAAAAGGGGTCGGTGGCGGGTAATTCTTGTAGCATTTCCAGTGTTTTTTCAGTGAAATTCGTTCGCTGAATGCAGCTATTATGTGATTTGATATTGCAAAATGTTGTGGGGAATTTTTTTTTGTGCTGAGCCTCCCACGAATATTTCTTTCCAAAACAGGGCCAAAACCGCAAAAAACACAAAACTCCACATTTTTGTGACAAGCTCTCCATGAACATGTTAAACGCAGGATAGACCTCGAGAGTGAAATTTTGTCCGCTGCGATTTTCTCAATGAAAATGTATGCGTACTGTCGTGGAATATGTGGCAAATACTGGAGATTTCCATAAGCGACAATCCAGAAACGGCTCCATAATTTTTCTCGGCCATTTTATGTATTATTTTTCGATTCCTTGATCATCAGATATTTTTGACGATGAAATGACCGGTGAACCGGAAAAAATACATAAAATGGCCGAGAGAAATGCTGGAACCATTTTCGCACTTTAGCTGATGGAACTCCCCAGCATTTGTCACATATTCCACGACACGTTGCAATATCTTCTTTCGTTGCTATATCTTTTTGTTTTGTAATTTTTTCTCTTTCTTTATTTTTTTGTTTTCTTGTTTTCACCATTCTATGGTTTAATTCTTTTCTTTAACTCTCTCCTGTAAATGTTACATGGAGGTCCTTCTCGGCTGCGCCATGTTTTAAATCTTTATTTATATTTTATTATTTTTTATTCAAACATATTCTATTCATTGACAATAATAATATTAATTCAATATTTATTAAGACTACTACAATTCATGTATATTCAACGACTACTTACATATGTATATCAATTATATATAAAACATTAATACCCAAAATTATCTACAACACTACATAAATATACCGACACGTTTGTATGTAAATTGAAAATATCAATGGTAGAACACTGGAAGCCCTATGTCACGAAGTCGATCTGAAATCATAGCCATATCAGCAGCAAATCGTACGAACCAGCGCCGTATGAAATCCCCTTGAAAAATCCGGTTTTCTTGCCATAGAAAGAAATCGCGTCGACTTGCAACAAATCGCGTCGCATCGCATCGCCCGGCCCGGAAAAGCTCGGCGTCGCTCTGTATGTGTACGCGGCCTGAAAGCTCTATAGTGCAGTCATATTAGCATTTCAAATAGAAAAAAATAGAGTAAGGCTAATTTTTGTTGTTTTTAAATCAATGGGCTATCAGGAATCTACAACTGACTTTGCTAAAAAAAATTTTGATCGGAAAGGTCCCAAAAAGGATACTCTTTAATCCTTGACCGGATGTCGCCAAAAGGGACGTCGAGTACATTACATGTCCGGTGTTTGTTTCCTGTTTCAAGGACCCTCAACGGAATAAATCGAGCTTAAATGGAAAATTTTCGCGTGTATCTTTCCAAAGCCATAACTACAAGATTAATTCAAGTTGTCACTACTTTCATCACTTTCCAGAATCTATAATAGCTGAAGATTCTACAATTAAATTTGCTAAGAAAAAAGTTGATCGGAAAGCTCTGAAAAAGGACATAAAAGGACACTAAAGGCACACCTTAGTCGAACGTGGGCATGTGGGGTGTCATATCAAAGAGGATGTCAAGTACATCCCATATCCGGCATTTGTTACTTGTTCCAAGAACCCTCAAAGGAGAAAATTGGGCTCAACTTAAAAATTTTTGTGTTTGCCGTATCTGTATCTTTCTAAAGCGGTAATTTTCCATTTAAGCTCGACTTATTCCATTTAGTGTCCTTGAGACAGGAAACAAGCACCGGATATACAATGCACTCGACGTCCTCTTTGATATGACACCCCACATGCCCACGTTCGATCAAGGTGTGAAATTAGTGTCCTTTTATGTCCTTTTTCAGAGCTTTCCCATCAACTTTTTTCTTAGCAAATTTAATGGTAGAATCTCCAGCTATTATAGATTCTGAAAAGTGATAAAAGTAGGGACAACTTGAATTATTCTTGTAGTTATGGCTTTGGAAAGATACACGCGAAACTCGAAAAATTTTCCAATTAACCTCGATTTATTCCTTTGAGGGTCCTTTAAACAGGAAACAAACACCGGATTTGTAATGTACTCGACGTCCCCTTTGATATGATATCCCGCATGCCGACCTGCGGTCAAGGATTAAAGAGTATCCTTTTTGGGACCTTTCCGATCAAAATTTTTTTTAGCAAAACCAGTTGTAGATTCCTGAGCTCACTGATTCAAAAACAACAAAAATTAGCCTTATTTTTTTCTATTTGGAGGCCTGAATTGGGATATTTTGACTGCACTACTAAGAAATTTCAGATACATTTTCATAGGAACAACATTTTGTACCAATTTGGACATATATATGTATTATTTGTATATGTTCTAATATAGGCCAGTCAAATTCGACATTTACCTCGTAATAAATGGAATACTACCGTTTTTTTCTGGACTATACTACGCTATTTTTGTGAAAAATACCTTATTTTTGACACCCTGAAACTCAGTCAATATTTGACTTACAAAAGTGGTTAGGACCTCATTTGATTGGATTTTGTCTACTTAAAAAATGCCAAACAGATAAGTAAAAGAACGGTAATATTCAATTTTTAGGATGTAATGTTTTAAGGTCCATCTAGATTAGTCGCCAAATGGCGACACGTGCAGCCAAATGTTGCTGTTGTCATTCCATCCAAACATGTCGCCATTTGGCTGTGCGTCTAGTTTTGATATTCAATATGGCAACTCCGCTTTGACAGCCGCTTTTCAAATTCAATGTGACAATTTTCCAACTTTTGTTCGTTCTTTTGTGTGAAAATGAATAATTCTTGAATGGCCGTGTAATAATACAAACGCGCAGAGTCCGATTTTGATAATTGAATTTAAAAAAATCACCAAATTTTCAGGTTATGTCATTTTCTGTCTACATTTGGCTGCTAGTGTGGATGCTAAGTAGCAGCCAAATGGCTGCACGCGATGCCAGTTTTTGGACGCGCAGCCATTTGGCGCCTAATCTAGAGGGACCTTTAATTGTGATAGCCTTTTGATAGCTTAACATTAATTTGAATTTAAGATCATCTACTAAATCCGTTCTGAAAAAAAAACAGTGATTTCAGTTTCAACTCATGTACTGAATTCTTACTGAAACCACCTAATGATTTCACTTGCCTTTCATCTACTGAACTCACTCTGGAGCCACCTAATGATTTCATTTAGGACTCATATTCTGAATTCGTTTTGAAACCACCCTATGGTTTCAGTTGGGATTCATCTACTGAATTCATTCTGAATCCACCAAATGATTTCATTTCGGCGTAAAAATTTTCATACGTAGGTGAATCCGATGTGATATCAAACTGAAGCCTAAAAGCTCAAGTGAATTCCCCAAGTAACAATTTCATCCCTATAATATTTCATAGAATATTTTCTTCTAAGGGCGCTATTACACAGTCATATATTGGTAATATACATATATTATAATAGATATTATCATAACCTTAAGCTTACTCGATTTCGTTCAGTGCACGTGTAAAAAATTAACCGAATGAATCGAGTAGGCTTAATTATATGACTATAGATATGACTGTGTCATGCAGCCCTAACGATAATAGGGGCACTTTACAGGGTATAAACTCTGAATAATAGTCCAATAATGGCGTTTGGCGCCGTTTTTTGATCCAATTGCACCTTATTGTAGCACTGAACTAAGCTTTGAAAAAGACTTACTTACATCATGTGTTATGTCATCATTTTCTGTCATTTTCTCGTGAAAAAAAGAAAAAAAATAATTCCCCCAGCCAGCGTCGAACCGTACGCGACTGTCGTACGCCAGTCCGACGCCCTAACCACTCGGCCAACCTCACATATAGTTAAAATTGCTCGTAAGCACTACAAGTGCTCAACACTTCTTTATCGACTCTTCTCCATTGCGCCTTCTTCTTTATATGTATATCAGTTGAAGTTGAATAAATGCACACATTCATCAATAAAATGCAGACATTTTCTGCGCTGAGATTATCTTAATTGATTCAATGAGTGAGGAAATGTTGGTTTCATGCAATATTTCAATGAATTCAATTCAAGAAACGTGATATTCCAGAGCACTTCATAAGTGTCAATTCTTAAAAAATCATAAAGTCCATCCTTCTTTAAAACTACGCTGAGCAATTTATTGGATGATGACAGGAATGTCACACTATAAAAATGAAACCGACTGTGTTATTTTTTTTTTTTTTTTTTTTTTGTTGCCTCACAGAAACTTTTGTCCCGGGACTAGGCTTCTCGGCATCACTTTACTTACTATCCGTACGTAAGTGACTAATCAATCAATCGAGTGTAAACTCTAGCAGATCGTAAAAAAAACTGAAAACAAAATATATTAATAAGGAAATTTATCAAAATAACTTCTTTTAAACATTAGTTTATTAGTACAATTAAAACTAGGGGGCTTCGCTCGCCAACCCCCGGGGCCGAGGCTAATTTCGGGCGCGGCCGAAATTTGGATACCCTTCGCTTGGGCTAAAAGTTTTTTCGGGCGTACCTATGACTTGTATTTAATCCCCCTCCTCATTTTTTCTTCCGTCTTGACAAAAGTTTTGGGCTTGGTTGAAATAAGTGGGCAAATAAAAATATTTACTCGGAAAATTTTATTGGGGTTTCCGGAGCATGACCCCACAGTACGATTCCATTCGTTTTGAACTTTTTAGTTTTTTTTTTTTTTTTCATTTCATTTCATTTCATTTATTTATTAACACTTAATGACTAATTAATATACATAAATATACAGATTTGTGTTTTTTATAGTCCCCCTAGAAGCATAGCTTGTGTTGGGGGGCATATTAACTTAATACTATATATATATAGTTGCTTTGATAAAGACACATTAATTCAAGGTTTTGTGAAATTAGTGTAAAAAAATGTTTCTTAGAAGAACCAATATGGGGGGTTTGGTTTGTATGGCAGCCCCATGACCCCATGGTCCGATTTGATCAATTCTTGCATATATTATGTGTTATGTATAGAAACACTTTTTTGTGGAATTTGGTTGAAATTGGTACACAAATAAAAAAGTTTTTGTTAGAAGAGCTCAAATTGGGGAGCTAGGTTTGTATGGCAGCCCCATGACCCAGTGATCCAATTTGGGTGAATCAAACATACAAACAGCCTGCAACAATAAGAAGCACGTGTGCAAAATTTCAGCTTGCTAGCTTCAATACCGGCCGAGTAAAACGCGTCGCAACAGACCGACAGACAGACAGACGGACATGCTCCAATCGACTCCCCAAGTCATGCAAGGCACGCAAAACCCAAAATATTCAATTTCATATTTTTTGTTGGGGAGGGAGGGGTAGATGGGTCGGACCTGACACATCTTTATTACCTTGTCAAGACATCCAACGGCTACCATTTGATATTAATTTGAAGTTTTTCGTGACATTCTATCAAAAGATATGACTAAATATAACTTTGTAGGGGAAGTAGGGGTAGGGGTAGTCGGACCTAATCCACTTTCCATCAACTCAAAGTATATGTCAGAATGAGACATTGATCAAAATTTCAAGTCGATAGCGATATTCTACCGAAAGTTATGGCCGAATTAAAATATCAAGGAGGGGTAGTTTGTATGGGAGGTAGGGGAACCCGTGGTCCGATTTGGCCCATTTTCAATACCGTCCAAGATTTTAGCAAAACAAACATTTGACCAAACCGCTAGCTTCATTATTTCGGGAGTTATCGTGCTAACAGACAGACACACGGACAGACAGACAGACAGACATGGCTTATTCGATTCAGGGACCGACCCTGATCATTTATATATATACTTTGCCATACCTCCGGTGGTTCCTTTGAGGTGTTACATAATATCGGCGTAACAAAAACAATATACCCTTTCACTCTATGAGCGAAGGGTATAATTAACTAAGTCCTTCAAACTATTATAAAGAATAATTGACCTTGTAATTGGTTCATTAAGCCCATAGTTTACTCTATGATAAGGCTGAACAAGAAGGTTGTTCCGCCGCAAATTGTGAGGAATATTTCTGACTTGAAAGTTATTTAATATATCTTCACAAACAATATGAGAGCAAAACAGGTCTCTTATAAACATAGCGTTTAAAAATGTTCTTCTATAATCTAAGGCTTGTAAACCCAATAAGGAACAGCGAGTTTTATAATCTGGCTTGAAACGCCAGCCAATTTGATAAATGGCAAACCGTGTAAAATTGTGTATAATTCTTTCTATACGCTCGATATGCACCTTATAGAACGGATTCCACACAATAGAACAATAATCCAGGTGCGAACGAACGAAAGCTGCATACAATATTTTGAAAGTAAAAGCATCATTAAATTCGCGCGCATTACGTTTAACAAATCCTAACATACTATTCGCTTTTGAAATAATGTAATCAATGTGTTGTCGAAATGAAAGCTCATGGTCGAAAATTACACCAAGATCTGATATTTCGGCAACCCTTTCAAGAACACTACCTGTTAAGGAGTACTCAAAGAAGGCCGGAGTTTTCAATTTATATATGCTAAGTACTTTACATTTACTAACATTTAAATTTAAATTATTATCGCGGCACCAAAATTGCAGCTTTTCTAAATCGGATTGCAACTTAAGGCAATCATCAATGTTGCGTATTTTCATAGCGATTTTCATATCATCGGCATACTGCCATACACGCACGAATTTAAAATTTTGGATGATATCGTTTATGAAAACTAAAAAGAAAAGTGGTCCTAAATGACTTCCTTGCGGAACCCCTGATGAACACTTTATAACAGAGCGAGATGTACAGCCATTTAACTTCACTACCTAACTAACTGAGTCCTATCCGTTAAATAGGATCTCACCCAGCTTAGAAAAATTGACTGTATTCCTAAATGTTCTAGCTTTTTAAGTAAAATATTATTATCTACTCTATCAAAAGCCTTCGAAAAATCGGTATATACCACATCAACCTGCATTCCCTGCTCAATACCATCAGCAACAAATTTAGTAAATGATACCAAATTTGTTGAAGTTGATTTTCCTTTCAGGAATCCATGTTGACATGGCGATATCAAACGGCTAATTAAAACATCTATTTTATTTTTAATAAGCATTTCAAACAACTTCGGTATTGCAGATATTTTAGCTATGGGTCTATAGTTATCAATAAGGTGCTTCGGACCCTTTTTGTGAACAGGCGTTATGTATGAAACTTTCCATTCATCAAGAAAAACACCTGAAGTCAAGGACAAATTAAAAATAAAGGCTAAAGGACGACATAACGATTGCATGCAATTCTTCAAAAATATATTAGGAATGCCATCAGGTCCGGCCTGAATACTAACATCAAGATCACGCATAGCATTCAATAGGTCATCCTCAGAAATCTCAAGAGCACTCGTAAGGTCCTCCTGAGCTATCCGAGGGACCAATGCACTCTGACTTCCATTGATGTTAGCATTCATTTCTGATGAAACGGAGTCTGGCACTTTGTAAACTGAACTGAAAAATCTAGCAAATCCGTCACAAACCGATTGAACATCTTTGTAAAAATTGCCATTCAATTCTAAATTTTTTGGGATTCCCGTATTCTTACGCTTGCTGTTTATAAAATTCCAAAATGTCTTACTGTCATTCTTTATATTATTTTCAGCTCTCGCAATATACTGTTTGTAAAGATTTTTATTCATTAATTCATACTCTCTTCTCAATCTAAAGAAATTTTCTTTATTGGCAAGAGAGGATGACTTCTTGTATAATTTATGGGCCTTATTTTTTGCTCTCTTAAGTTTGAATAATTCTTTGGTAGCCCAAGGATTTTTTGCTTTTATTTTGTTCTTTTTTAAAGGAACGTACTTGCGAATAGATTTATTTAAAATTGAATTAAAAATTGTATAACTTTCAATAAGATTACTATTCGATATAACTGGAGCCCAATCCATATTAAAAAATGTTGAATTTAGTTTTTCAAATTGGGCTTTTTGAAAATTTCTAGTAGGAATAACTTCGGGCTCTTCTTCAATGTAATCATAAAAAACAAACTCAAGAAGAAGAGCACTGTGATGGATTGAATTGGGCAAAATTGGTTTATCTACTTTAATTACAGAAGCATTCAAGCAAGTACTAACAAAAATTAGATCTAAAATTCTACCAATTGAATTTTTAACAAGATTCATTTGCATCAAATCCATTGCAAACAAACAATCTGTTAGAACAGATTCACACTCAAGATGTAAATCACGCGGCAGATTTTTTTTTCTCGTCGTCGTTCCAGTACCAACTTATATTACCAAGATCGAAATCCCCAACAACAATCAATTTGTCTTTTTCCTCAAAATGCAAATAGCTTGGAGATATTATCTACATGTTTGTTATAAACATCAACTGAACTCAAAGGTGGTAAATAGCTATTAAAAATATATACTTTTTCGCTGAGATGGGAATGTTGTTTTGATAGCTACAAAAACACCACCTCCTCTCTTAGTCGAAGCATATACAAATAATACATATATGTCCAAAGCTCACTCAAAATCGGGTACACATTTTTTTGGCCATGTCGTCTGATCTTGCACCCAATGTCACAAATACGACCATACAGATACACGTATACAGGCTATTAAAGCTATTTGCTCTTTTGCTACACAGTTCAAGTTGAAGAGAGTTTAGATACTCTGCCAGAGCAGGTTTTCGTGCATTTTGCGACTTCATGAGTGTATCTTCTTCCACTGACCCATACCATGGGTCGGGGTGGCTTACGCAAAAGTATCTGCGCCTGCGAAAACTGCGTATTGAAAAAAGATGAAAGATGATTTGATCACAATGCATTTCTTGAGGTTGCGGAACAGCCATGTGTTCATTGACCTCATTAGTGCATTTCGTAAGTTGCATGCCGCGCTGTTAATGCAATGTGGTGGTAGCATGCGGTAGAGTGAGTGGATTTAGTGCAGGAGAAGGTAACACAACTTCCATACACATTTGAAAAGAGTTATATTTCTATACAGAACATCAACTGAAAATTTGTATGCAGGTTGTTCTATCTAGTTCTGTACTCGATTCAATTAGAGGGATATGAGAACGAGAATGAGTTGAGTATTGATCAAATAAAAATACGATATTTGATCGGCAAAAATCGTATATCGCTGGATTTTTGCAGGATGGTTGGTGATGCTGATGGCGTCCTGATTATGGAAAAAAACTCCCCAACGATTGGAGGGCTCCAACCTTGGAAAAAGGGGTTAGGGGAGTATTTTTTACTTTTTAGCAAACATTTCAAAACCGACAAAATACATATACAGAAAAATGGTCTGAGAACGCAAAAAAAAACACTTAAAATTACCCTTGCAATTTTATATAATCTTAGAGAAAACATAGCAACCCATGCCATGCGTTAGTCCAGAGTGGCTATGTGATCACACAACCCATATGTGTTTGACTCCAAATTTATTACATTACACTCCACGAAATAATTGAAATGTCAAAATATTGTCGATGCAATTATTAACCCTTCTGACGCCGCCTACGAGCTATTATGCCTAAGGTGTAGCTGAATCTTATGTGAAATCAATCTTATTTTTTGAAGAGGTCTGATTTTGGTTCTATAAACAGTTTACATACTGTGTATTACGATGATGCGCGCCGTTTTTTCGATTCTTTAGGAGGTTTTCACACTTACGCCAGATTACGTAATCTGCGGCAAATTACGTAATCTGGGCTCTAATTAAGCTACAGATTACGTAATCTGACTATTACAAATCAAGTACCCAGAACGAGTTGATTTTATTCACCATTCAGTCGAGGTGAATTTTAATACATTTTAAATGTCGAAAATGTCACTTTTAACGACAAAATGTCTTTTTTAATGTCAAATTTATGGTGCGCTTAATGTCAAAATTTAGAAATTTTATCAGAAACAAAACAGTCACTTCAAAGGAATAAAGTCAGTAATGCCCTGCATTTTTAATAATTCATTGCGAAAAACACAAAGTCATTCGATTGCGGCAATGTTATTCGACACCCAACAATTCGCTTCCCTCATACTACTACCCTATTCAACATGAGGGCAACATTCGATATGGTGATGTCTTTATCCAAAAGGAAACGAGCTTGTTGTGTTTCACAAAAAGAAAAATGATCACGTTCATTGAACACGCAATATCAACGAGGCAATTTAACTGACGATGACAAGATGGATTGTGTTGCACACTATTGAGATTACAGGCCCAGCTTACTTAAAGTACCAACACTAGCTTCTTATTGAACTGCAAAACAAGTCTCTGTTCTTTCAATATTGCCAATACTTTTATTTCTGTTAACATAATAGTTATAAAACAAACAAAATGTACGCTTTTACAATAATATTAACTATAAAATTTAAAGGAAAATGTCTTAAATAAAATGTACGAACTTATTAAATGACGTTTGACAATTACTAAAAATTAATATTTTCCAAAGTCAAAACGACTAGATCAAGTAACGATAGTGTGAACACCAAATTCACCACAGCTTAATTTGTCTGATTAAGATGCGCTGATTACGTAATCTGGCGTAAGTGTGAAAACCTCCTTAGACATAGTTTACATTTCGCCGAACATTTGATCGCATTTGTGGCCGTCGGTTCCTTTGAAATGTATATGGAAATGGGTGGAAAATATTATTGAACGATATTTTTCATCAAGATATAGTACCATTGGTCTGTCTGGATCTATACGCCAACAGAAGGGTTAAATATCACGTCGGCATTTTAAGAGAGTAATGAATATTACGCGGATTTTATATTCTCAATTGTAAACAAAAAATTGACGTTTGAATAAAATTTTCACGCATACTATGAACTGCAATAGTGTGAGAACGGTGCCATTTTTATTTTCTGATGCCGACTCTGGACTAACGCATGCTTTCTCTAAGTATATAATACATTAGGATTTTAGTGAAAAATTTGTCGCTAGACTAAAAATTAAATTAGAATATTTTCATTTTAGACTCTTTTAAAAACCTCCATAGCTCTGAAAACGCAAGTACGCCTCTCTCCTTTTCAAGGCTGCAAACCTCTAATCTGTTGGGACTCCCCACCATAATCAGGAGGCCATCCCCAAAAATCCATCAATGTAAGATTTTTGTCGTTCGACGTCCATATTTTTTTTTCTTCGGCTATAATAAGATCATATTGATTAAATTGTTTGAAACAAATCAGAATGCCCACTTTAGTATGAAAGTTTGTTAACGAAATTTGTATCAGAAGTCTGAAAACGCAAAAGTCTCTATTGGAGAGTAAGGAATATATGAGTTTCAATTTTGGATTGATTTTGATATAATTTGAATAAATTTTACCAAATTGCAGATCTTTAGGGGCAGTTTCAATTGAATGGAAATAGAGCTAAAATTAACCCTAGTTGTCTGCACTTAAAGGTCCATCTAGATTAGTCGCCAAATGGCGACACGTACAGCCAAATGGCTGTTGTAATTCCATCCAAACTAGTCGCCATTTGGCTATGCGTCCAGTTTTGATATTCAATATGGCAACTCAACCAACCGCTTGCCAATTTCAAAGTGACAATTTTACAACTTTTGTTCGATCTTTTGTGTGAAATTGAATAATTATTGAATGGCCATGTAATAATTCAAACGCGCAGAGTCCGATTTTGATAATTAAATTTTAAAAAATCACCAAAATGAAATCTTGGTTATGTCATTTCCTGTCTCCATTTGGCTACTACGGTGTGGCTGCTAAGGAGCAGCCAAATGGCTGCACGCGATGCCAGTTTTTGGACGCGCAGCCATTTGGCTGCTAGTCTAGATGGACCGCAAGGCATTAAAATAAAATGATGTAAGAAAGAAATGCTCTTTAGACTATGCGCCAATTTTTAAAAGAATCGTACAAGCACCTCACCTTGGCAGAAGTTGGAGAAAATTGAGATGTAAATATATTTTGTTATTGGGTCAAATCACAAAAAATTGACTTTGAAGTTCCGTAAAAACCAAACCTCTTATCCGATTTTAGTGCAGTTAGTTTTATTTTTTGGGTAATAATCATCTGTACCTAATAATCATCTTATTTTGCTATGCTACCTAGTCTAGCTTTTGAGATAATGACGTTTTAGTCGTAAAAGAAAATGATTTTTTCAAAAATCTTCAAATGCCTGTGGCAGCTAAAGGGTTAAGCTAAGAGGGTATGTTCCGTACAACTTTTTTGCTGGAAATCACAAGAGGAAGCACAATCCGGTTCGTTTATGCGGCAGTTTCCGGGCACCCTGTATATTTTCTTAACTTACAACTAATAAAAAAAAAGCTATCGGAAAATTGGTTTTGATACCGAAATTTATACTTTTAGGCCCGTATTTATAGACATATGTCCCTTAACTCAAGGCGACCTTTAGTCAAGTATGCCAAAATTCAAAAATTAGATGTCATTTCCAGTAGTTTTTCATTGAAATAATTTATATTTAGAAGTCAATGCATCCTTGATTTAAGGCGAAACTCAAGGAGACCTTAAGCTTTTAACACAAGTGTAATATAATAATAACTCAAGGTAGGTAACTAGCTACATTGACTTCAAGTGAGGTTGACTATTGCAAAATTTCAAAGTGTCCTTGAAATCGCCTTAAGTCAAGGATGCATTGTCTCGAGAAAATAAATTATTTCAATGAAAACTACTGGAAATGGCATTTATTTTAAGGTAAGGTATGTTTATAAATACGGGCTTTCGTTTTGGCTAATTCTTGCTATGCTTGTTGCGGCCGGCATATCAAGGAACAATACTATGTATACTATAAATTGAAAAATCTAGAGCTGTCTAGACGGGATCGCATAAATGCAAATTTAGAGAAGGTATTGAATAAATTGGTCGCAACATGTAGGAACAGCTTCTTCCAAAAATAATATGTGCAAAATTTGAACTTCCTTTATTCTGTCACAAGTTATGGAGTGAGTAAAATGCCCGAAGGGACTAACAAAGAAGGTATTTCTGTGTTCATAACATAACATATTGTCCGCAACGGCAACTTGCTCTCTTCCTCGGACTCGGACCCACTCGGTCCACTTGTCATGCGTCACGGAGTACGGAGATATCCATCACACACCACGGAAGTCGCAGGCAATGGCAAGCGATGAGTGATTCTTAAAAGATACTATAAAAAGATACTCTTGTCTTGACTCTCTTGAACTGGGAAACGTTCTCTCAAATTCACACGCACACAGGCTCATGCGATTCACTTGAAAGCTCTAGGAAATTTCAGATACATTTTCATAGGAACAACATTTTGTACCAATTTGGACATATATGTATTATTTGTATATGGTCGAAGCCTCATAACGGTCGCGACGATAGACATCATAGTCTCTTATGAAAAGTTCTTCATTTGAAATGTCTGTGTGAAGCCAAGTCTCGGTTAAGCAAATGGCAGCATAATCTTCTTGTGAAGCTGCAAGGTAAAAGTCATTTGTTCTTGAACGAAGACCACCAACATTTTGATAATAGACCGAGAAAAATGAATTGGAAATTATGTGTTCTGCTGGACACTGTTTTGGCGTTTGTCGTTTTTTGAAAATTTGAAGGGTGATATGTTGACGCCCTTGGGCCAGAAGTTGGCACAAAACACTTGCTTAGAATATTCATGAGGAAGTTTCAAACCAAAACTGATTGAAACTAATTTGGAAATATCACAATCTTTTTTTATCAGAGGATAAACCGAAAGAAAGCTGTCATCTGTTAAATTAAGCTTTTTCAATACATATTCCTTTAAATCGTCTGCTTTCACCGAAGCATGCAGCTTAGAAACATGGAATACCTTGAAACTGGGGACACTTCGAAGAGAATCATTAGCTTGATCGATACCGAAGATTCTTTTGTGTCGCCTATTATTATTATCACTCTTTTTGGGAATAACATCACCAACAGGAGAAGGTTTTTTAATATGTTTCCCTTTCTTACGAACTGTGACAAATTTATCAATCGGAGGTTGATTTTTGTCAACGTTGGAAGGAATTGCAGAAGATGAATCTGAAATAACAGTGGAAGTCCCCGCTTCATGGCTAACGAAAGATTGCTCAGAAGATATTGAAATAATATTTTTAGTTTTTTTCTTAGTGTCTTTCCCTATATTACTCTTCTTATTTTTTAAATTTACATTTTTATCTCGCAATGCTTCGGAATTGTTTTCACAACAATTTACAGATTTCACAAGGGATCTCAGCTTGCTAAGTTGGCTCTGCAACGACGAAACGAGCTGAGATAGACCGTCAATTTGGACTTTGTAAAATTGCTCGCAAACACAATTCATTTTAATACAAGAACTAAACTAATAAATTAATAAAAAGAGAAAAAAAGCAAAAAGAAAAAAATTGGCAAAAAGTGGGATTCGAACACAGGACCTCACGGGCGTGAGTCGTACACGCTACCACTGCGCTATATGCTAGTACGAAAATGTATGCCCAGATAACTCAGTTAAGCCGAGTTGAAATGACTACTGGACCAAATGAAAACAAAGAACAAAGACCGTCCGAGCGGCAGGTAAAAAATGCAAACCACTAAACACTTTTCGAACAAATTTATGATTTATCACTACACCAATCCGCGAAACCACTTTTACAGATGAAGTGAACGAGCAAATGAATCATAAAATTATGAATTTAATATTAAATCTTATGAATTTGATAAAAAAAATTAGAAATTTAATATTAGCGAAAAATTTTGCGTGTTTGCTATGATAAACGTCAAACGTCGTATGAAGATTATATGCATGTGTTTGTGTTGATTTCGAGTCAGACTATTGCATGTGTGTAAATGTCATTCAATAAAGACTACAAAGAAGTATTTAATGGAGCATCTTTTTAGGTTAACGTTTAGAGAAGTGTTATCGAAGTCTTATTGGATGTAGTCGTGAATTGATTATATAAGAACTTTATAAACTTTTCGAAAAGTGTTTTAAGGAGTTTTTATCGGATCAAAATACTTATATAAGCGATGTCACACGATAAACGGATTTGGTGTTACTATATGATTGCTACTGGATGAAGTGCTTCTTTAAAGCATACGAATTGTTACTTGGGTCACTTTCATGAAATGAATTCACGTTGATTTCAGTATGAATTCAGAATGTTCGCTGGGTGTATTTGATTCAATGACAACTAAATCTATATATATACCCAGCGAACATTCTGAATTCATTCTGAAATCATAGTGGTCTCATTTCATGAAGTGAATTCAATTGAGCTTCATTTATGCTTCAGTTTGATATCACATCGGATTCACCTACGTATGAAAACTTTAAGGCCGAAACGAATCCATTAGGTGGATTCACAATGAATTCAGTAGATGAATCGCAAATGAAACCATAAGGTGGCTTCAAAACGACTTGAATATGAGTCCTAAATGAGCAGCATTCTAAGGATTGCTATTATAGGTTTCAGTTGTCTTTTATTTCATGAAGCCTAAGTGAAATCATTTCATGAAAGAAAACTGAATACATTCAATAATTATTCAGCTGCTGAAGATTAAGTGAAATGCATTCACCTAGTTTTCATTTCCTGAAAGAAAAGTGAATACGCTCATTAATTGTTCATTAGGTGAAGTTCAAGTGAAATATACATTCAGTATGTGATTTCAAGGAGTTTGGAGTAGCTTTCATCGTGAATAAGCAGCTCAAGGACCACGTTATCGGTTTCAAACCCATCAACGAGCGGCTATGTGCGATCCGCATTAAGACCCGTTTCACTAATCTCTGGCTCATTAATGCGCATGCCCCTACAGAAGTAAAAGAAGACGCGATTAAGGACGAGTTCTACAACGACCTAGAAACACTCTTCGACTCACTTCCATCAAACGACGTCAAGCTGCTGCTAGGAGACTTTAACGCCAAAGTCGGAAACGAAAGCTGGCATAGGGGAACTACTGGTGGTCATAGCCTCCACGACGAAAATAACAACAACGGTCAGCGACTTATCGACTTCGCGAGCGGCAGAAACTTGGTCATAAGCTCTACATGCTTCCCTCATCGACGAATCCATAAGCAGACCTGGAAGTCTCCAGATGAATACACCGTGAACCAGATCGACCACGTACTGATCAGCAAGAGATGGGCTTCTAGATGTTCGATCCTATCGAGGAGCCAACTGCGACACCGATCACTATTTGGTGACGACCTACAGGGGCAGAATCTCTTCGGTGCACCTAACGAGAATCAACCCTGCCAAGATCTTCGAGGTTGACAATTTGATTGATGATGCCACAGCGGCTGCGTATACTACAGCACTTGAGGAAAAACTGTCGCCCATGCTTGATAACATCAATAATCTAGGCATCCATGAGTTCTGGGAGGAGCTCAAAGACAGCATCAAGGGGGTCGCAGAAGAGGTCGTGGGCTATAAAGGCCGACGCAGACGAGCAGACTGGTTCGACGACGAATGCAGAGCCTCGATTGAGGCGAAAAATGAAGCCTATCGCCAATACACACAACGCGCATCCCGAGCCAAGAAAGAACGATACAACGAACTTCGGCGAGTATCTAATAAGTTAATTAGACGTAAGAAACGGAAACATTTTGACGAGCAGTTACAGCAAATAAACCAAAGATTAGCCAGTAAGAACACTAGACAGGCGTAGAAACTTATAAATAATGTCAAGAACGGATATCAACCCAGGACAAGCCTATGTAAGGACAAAGAAGGTAACATCATCAGCGACATCGAAAGCGTCAACAAACGATGGGCCTCGCATTTTGAAGAGCTGCTCAATGCATCATCAACATCCCCCGCGGAGCTAGCTCTTGAGCAGTTAGCCGAACCAGGCCCTCCCGTTCTACCCCCAACAGTAGAGGAGGTGAGTCTTGCCATACAGTCGCTCTAAAATAATAAAGCGCCCGGCGCTGATGAGATCCCAGCAGAACTGCTGAAGCATGGTGGAACGTGCCTGACCAACGCTGTACATGTGCTACTGCTGAAAATATGGAACGACGAGGTAATCCCCGAAGATTGGCGCAAAAGCATAATCTGCCCAATCCACAAAAAGGGTGACAAGTTGAAGTGTGAGAATTACAGAGGCATATCATTAATTTGTACGGCCTATAAGATTTTATCAAAAATTCTTGAAAAGAGAATCAATCCGTACGGAGAACAAATCATTGGCGAGTATCAAGGCGGCTTAAGACCTGGTCGTTCAACGACCGATCAGCTTTACACAGTGAAGCTACTACTCCAAAAGTGCTGGGAATACAACATCGACGTATACCAAATCTTTGTCGACTTCAAGCAGGCATACGACAGTATCGACCGAAGTGTACTGTACAACATTATGCTGAATTTTGGTATACCGGCAAAATTAGTGCGACTCGCAAGGATGACGATGACTAATACCGTCTCGCAGGTCAAAGTGCAGAACCGACTCACTGACCTATTTGAAACTCGTACTGGACTCAAGCAGGGCGACGGGCTGGCGCCGACGCTCTTCAACCTGGCTTTGGAGTATGTAATTCGAGCCATGAATATGGACAGCAGCGGAACGCTACTCATCAAGTCGACTCAATTAGTAGCGTACGCCGACGATATCAACATCATGTCTCGAAGGTTGGGTGATGCAGAAAGCCTCCTGCATAACCTCAATAACGCCGCAAAGGAAGTTGGACTACATATCAACGAAAGCAAAACAAAGGCCATGATGACAATTTAAGTGCAGATACGCTAAAAGCTATAAAAAACGAATTAACAGAGCCTCTTGCAATTGTTTTCAATAAATGCATCAAAGAAGGTACCTTCCCAACCCCTTTCAAAGAAGCTCTTATTACGCCAATTTATAAGAGTGGTGACAAAAGTAACCCCCTCAATTACAGGCCGATATCATTACTACCAGTAATATCTAAATTATTTGAACGCTGCTTAAAAACTCGTTTAGAGAAATTTATCGCGGAAAACAACATCCTTTCTCCAAACCAGTTCGGCTTCCGAAGCGGCTTGAGTACGGAAAATGCCATATTACAAATAACAAGCATTCTTCACTCTGAAATAGAACTTGACAATAAACCCATGGCAATCTTTATGGATCTTTCTAAGGCATTTAATTCTATACCACATAACCTCTTACAATCTAAGTTACGTAAAATCGGCATCTGTGGCACTCCACTAAATTTGTTAACAAGCTATTTGTCAAAACGGAAACAATCCGTGAAAATACATAACACCCAAAGCGACTGGGCTGACAATCAGCCATATGGCCTCCCTCAAGGCACAGTCCTCTCCCCGTTACTATACCTATTATATGTCAATGATTTATGTAACCTGACAACTAGGAAAAGCAAAATTATTGCCTTCGCCGATGATACGGTCTTAGTCACCTCTGCGAGGACTTGGTCAGAAACCTTCTCCCACGCGAATGAAGATTTCAAAGCTGTGAAAAGATGGCTCGAAAATAACAACCTCCACCTAAATATAACGAAAACTAAGGTGGTTACATTCTCACTAACATGTTCTGGTCAACCGACGGAAGAAAATATAAAACTACACCATGCCAACTGTACAGTATCAATACAATCACATTGCACTGACGTATGCAACTGCCCCCATATTGAATTTAGTGATAGCGTAAAATACTTAGGAATTCATATTGATAGGTTCCTAAAATGGAACATTCACATCGTCCAACTTGTACAAAAACTACGGAAGACATTGTACATTTTCCGAACCATAAGATCCACTCTGTCGAAAGACCAGTTGAGACAAGTATATTTTGCGTTAGTTCAATCGGTCTTGCAATATGCCATAACGGCATGGGGTGGAGCCTACGATAGCCATTTAAGAATTTTGAAAACTACGCAAAAAATTATCCTAAAAACTGCTTTCAAACTCCCACTGACCTTCCCTTCTGAAGAATTATTCACCTTAGTAAAGGTACTACATATTAGGAAACTTTATGTCAAAAAAACTTTATACCATCTAGCAAATAATCATAGCCATAACTTCATTTCACATGAAGCAAACACACGCTATAGTATCCTCAGACTCGTAGTCCCGCGAATGAGAAAGTCAGCTTCACAAAGACAGATCACCTACACCAGTCCTTTATTTTTTAATACTCTCCCAAGCAACATCAGGACTGATATTTTTGTACCTCAACACTTTAAATTAAAAGTTAAATTCTGGCTACTTAACTTAACGCTCAACGAATTTTTCCAACTGTTCGTACTATTTAACTCTGAATAATTATGTAACATGTACACTTATTGTTATTTCTGGTCTACCTACAATCATGTTTCGTCTTTATTTTCTACTTTTATCATGTATTATTTATTAATTTAATTTAACTAAACTTTATGATTAAAACGTTACTTAGTTTCGTCCTTATTTTCTACTTTTATTATGTATTATTTATTAATTTAATTTAACTGAATTTTATCATTAAATTGTTACTTAGTTTATTTATTATTATGTAATATTTCCCTTCGCACAAGCTTGGCTTTAGAAGGGGGAAGCAATATTATAAAATTATTGTAATCGAATGAATGTATTGAAAACAAATTGCAAATAAATGAATTGAATTGAATTGAACTTATCAAAGGACGCCAACGAAACCGACGAAATTAAGCGACGGATACAACTAGCCAATAAGACATATTTCTCGGTCCTCCCTATAATTAATTCGAAACTTGCGCACAGGAACACGAAGCTCCGCGTGTACAAAACGATCATCCGACCCGTGCTATGTTATGGCTGCGAAACCTTACCCTTACCCAAGCCTCTGAAATTTTGGTAGACCGATTCGAACGAAAGGTCCTTCGGCGAATTTTCGGGGCCGTTCGCGAGCGAGACCAATGGCGTATCCGGTTAAACCATGAGTTGTATCAATTATACGATGAGCTGGAAGTATCGAAAATCGTGAAGCTTCAACGTCTGCAATGGACGGGGCATGTACAACGGATGGACGACAATCGCATGCCAAAGAAAGTTATGAACGCACAACGAATTGACGGAGCGAGGTTGCGTGGACGACCGAGAACTCGCTGGGAGAACTCCGTAGGTGAAGACGCCCACCAGCTGCTGGGCTTCCGAAACTGGAAGACAAGGTCACGTAACCGCGACAATTGGAGGTCAACGATTCAGGCGGCCAAGGCCCGACGTCGGGCTATCGTGCCACATTGATGATGATGTGATTTCAGATCGGTTTCACCTAGTGAATGTTCACTAAAATGTTGGCTGGGTATATGTACACATATGGCCAAAAAAATAAGTACACCCATACGATTTTTCCTTGTCACCCTGTAGTTATCTCAGTAAATAAAATCATATGTTAATATATAAATACTTAAGTGGCGATTTTTCTTCTTCTTCTTTCTCCTGTGATCCAAGGAGGCTTTGTGCCTGATGTCACCGTAAAAACAGTCCACAGGTGGGGCTCCTTACTTGAATTGGTTGCCTAATCTTTACAGATTGTAATGTCAGGTAAATGTTATTTTGAGGTTAATTAGATGGCTAATCCTCGTTGATGAGGATTGTAATGCCAGTGTATGCAAATTTTTTAATTATTAAATTTTTAATTTTTCACTTGTTTTATTTTTATACGATTGTCTTTTTTTTTTTTAAATGTGCCCAGCCATGAGGCTTTGGGCTTTTAGGTTATTATTATAAAATTTGAGTCTTCCGTTACCTGTTTGTTGTAATCAAGTTTTCATCGACAACATTTAAATTCACTTTGAATTGAATTGATCTTTATTGAGCGATATGTACATGAGAAAACTTATAACCTATACATATGTAATTATGGTGACTATTCAATTATGTCACTCTGACATTCATTTTCAGCTACATCTATTGACGAAACATACAAGTTATTTTATATACATGAAAGGATTCAAGTAATCCACAGAGCTCACCCGAGAAGTTCAAAGAGTTAAAAAAATTCTGTACACTTACAAGCTAACTTAAATAAAATAAAAAAAGAATATATACATACATAGATATTATAATTCATGTCATTACATTATAAAGTTATAGGGAAATTTTGATTTTTGTCTATATGATAGTATTTATTATTAGATTGTGATAATTATATTACTGGATTAAAAAGTATGTTCGCATACTAATTAATTTGTTACCCTCTACGAACCTGATCCGTCCTTTGGACATACAATTTTGGTAAATATAATGGGCTGCTGCCAAATTGAAACAAGTCCGAGTAATTAGACATTATTAATGACAATCCGGTAATCAGTGGTTGGTCAACCGTTGCGTTTCTACTTCGTAATGCAGTTGATGCGATAATTTGGTTAGGGTGATTAATCCAGTTACATGTTCTTTTAATTGGGAATATGTATTTAGTTGTCATTGGATCAACTACAGTGTCGCTCTGAAAAATCGTATTCAAGGTGGCTACGTTTTTACGTACATACATCCTGGATGTTGGTTACAGCGTTACAGGGATTTCAGAATCAACTTCGCACTACTGCGGAAATCCGTCGATATCTCCGCAATCCTTTGGCAGGGTGACACGATTGAGGTGTCGCCGGACTCGTCACAAAATTGCCTAAAGCGACCCTCTTCTCCGATCAGTGCACAGGGTGGTCAGAGATAACCGTCAACCTGGATGTTGGCTATGCTATCTCCGCAAACCTTTGGCGGAGTGACACTATTGAGGTATCGCCGGACTCGCCACAAAATTGCCTAAAGGGTCATTGGACCCTCTTCCCCAGTCAGAGCACAGGGTGGTCGGAAATTCGTCGATGTCTCCGATAAATTCCATTCAAGGTGACTACGTTTATACGTAGGTACATCCTGGATGTTGTGAGTGACAGCAATTTCACAATCAAGTTCGTACTACTTCGGAAATCCGTCGATATCTCCGCAATCCTTTGGCGGAGTGACACGATTGAGGTGTCGCCGGACTCGCCACAAAATCGCCTAAAGGAAAATTGGACCCTCTTCCCCAATTAGAGCCCAGGGTGGTCGGAAATCCGCCGATATCTCCGATAAATTGTATTCAAGGTGACTACGTTTTTACGTACAATGTTGTCACAGCAATTTCACAATCAACTTCGCACTACTTCGGAAATCCGTCGATATCTCCGCAATCCTTTGGCGGAGTGACACTATTGAGGTGTCGCCGGACTCGCGACAAAATTGCATAAAGGGTCATCGGACCCTCTTCTCCGATCAGTGCACAGGGTGGTCAGAGATAACCGTCAACCTGGAGGTTGGCCATCTCCGCAATCCTTTGGCGGAGCGACACAATTGAGGTGTCGCTGGACTCGCCATAAAATTTCCTCAAGGGTCATTGGACCTTTTCCCCAATCAGAGCACAGGGTGGTCGGAAATCCGTCGATGTCTCCGATAAATTGCATTCAAGGTGACTACGTTTATACGTACATACATCCTGGATATTGTGACAGCAATTTCACAATCAAGTTCGTACTACTTCGTAAATCCGTCGATATCTCCGGAATCCTTTGGCGGAGTGACACGATTGAGGTGTCGCCGGACTCGCCACAAAATTGCCTAAAGGATCATCGGACCCTCTTCTCCAATCAGTGCACAGGGTGGTCAGCGATATTCGTCAACCTGGATGTATGATGGTTTCTGGGTTAGTATGAACAGTTTTCAATAGGTGGCGCGTGCGCATTTTAGTAAGGTTGATTGGCATTCAAAATCGCTCATAAAGTTAAATTAGTATTAGTGTCACTGCGAGCGCAGGGAGCACTAGATAAAAGAGCGAGCGAAGCGAGCTCTCTTAGCTAGTATTTTTAATAAATTCAAATGTTGTCTATGAAAACATGATTGCAACAGGTAACTCTCATCTCTCTTGTTCCTTTTAACCCCTAGTGGGGCATAGGGCATTGACTACGCCTCTTTTCCACCTCTGCCTATTAGCAGCCATCGCCTTTAGCTGGTCCCACGATTTGCCTATAGATTTTCCTTCTGCCTCAACAGATCTTCTCCATGTATTTTTGGGTCGTCCCACACGACGGCTAGCATTGGTTCCCTGAGGATTCCAATCTAGAGCCTGTTTAGCAATGTTTTTTGGCTCTTTTCGAAGTGTGTGACCTATCCACTGCCACTTTCGCCTTTTGATGTCGATGCCTATCCTATTTTGGCGAGTAATTTTGAGGAGGTCGTCGTTAGATATAACCTCAGGCCAGCAAATTTGTAGGATGCGTCGTAGGTTACTGGTCACCTTCCACGTGGAACACCCATATAAAAGCACAGATTTTACATTGCTTTCGAAGATCCGGAGTTTGGTATTTCTGGAGATGTTGTGGTTTTGCCAGAGAGGAGTCAGGCTGAAAAATACTGCTCGGGCTTTATTTATACGCGACTCTACATCGGCATCAGCCCCACCATCCGCGGTCACTACGCTTCCAAGGTAAGTAAAGTTTTCGACTTTTTCTATCGGTTGTCCGGAGATAGAAATGGTGTTTTGCCCTCCTGATGACAAGCTCATGTATTTAGTCTTAGCGGCATTAATTTTTAAAGCAGCGCTTCGACTTTCACGATGCAAAGCCTCCGTCATTTGAGCCAGATTATCTGGTGTGTTTGAGAGAAGGCAAATGTCGTCCGCGTAGTCCAGGTGCTGAAAGTAATCGAATAATTTCCACCTGATACCCTTACTTTTATGGTCGCGTAGAGAATCGCAGATTACGTCGTTGATGGTAATAATGAACAGCATTGGTGATAAAATACAGCCTTGTCTGACTCCATTATTCACCTCAAAAGGACTGGACAATTCACCCTTGTGCAAGACATGACATTGGGCTCCATTATAGGACTCCTTTATAATGGAAATAAGTTTCTCTGGTATGCCTCTCCTACGCAAGGCTGTCCAGATATAAGCCCGGTCAACGCTGTCAAACGCCTTCTCGAAGTCAATGAACATAAGATGTAACGGGGATCTCCATTCAGCGGATTGTTCAATTATAATTCGGAGGGTGTTGATATGATCGCTACATGAAAAACCCTCACGAAAACCAGCTTGTTCATTGTTCAGAGTGCGGTCGATCGTGGTCTTGATCCGGTCCAAGATTATTTTGGCCATCAGTTTAGAGACTGCAGGGAGGTGACAGATTCCACGCCAATTATTGCAATCCTTGAGATTTCCTTTCTTAGGGATTTTAACAATGACGCCCTTCTTCCATTCTTGAGGGAGAGTCTCGGTTGTCCAACACTCTTGGATCAGGGGTAGAAGAATATCCGATGTAGCGTTGGTATCCGCTTTCAAAAGTTCCATGGGGATACCGTCTGCCCCCAGGGCTTTACCAGCTTCCAATGATTTAAGGGCCTTAATTATTTCCAGCTTGAATGGTACACCGGTATTAATTCTGGCCATTTGCGGAAGACTTGCTGCTTCCGGTGGAGGTGGGCTTGAAGGGTTGAAGTTGTTGTTAAGTACCTCCATTAAATGCTCTCTCCAACGGCGCAGTTGTTGTTCGTCTGTGACTAGCAGAGACCCGTCTTTATCTTTTACAGGATGCTCATGGGTAAAAGATTTGCCAGTCATAGCGAATAGTGTACTACGGGGATGGGTGTGCCCAGGGGACCATGGTCCTTGCCCATCAAGGTGTTGGACTCGTAGTGGCTGGAGGTTGTTACCCAAGTCATCCAGCTAGTGATGCAATCCCGGGGTTGGATTCCGGATGGTGTGTGCATGCGCCTGATGGAGAAATCTCCGTCTGACAACAACACCTTGTCAGTAAAAAGCCGAAGGTCCAAACTTTTTAGCGGGACCGGGAGATAAAGGCCGAAAGGCTAGGTGCTTCCCTGACGGTATACCTGTAGATGGTTAGCTTGTCACAATATCCAGGATGTATGTACGTATAAACGTAGTCACCTTGAATGCAATTTATCGGAGACATCGACGGATTTCCGACCACCCTGTGCTCTGATTGGGGAAAAGGTCCAATGACCCTTGAGGAAATTTTATGGCGAGTCCGGCGACACCTCAATTGTGTCGCTCCGCCAAAGGATTGCGGAGATGGCCAACCTCCAGGTTGACGGTTATCTCTGACCACCCTGCACTGATCGGAGAAGAGGGTCCGATGACCCTTTATGCAATTTTGTCGCGAGTCCGGCGACACCTCAATAGTGTCACTCCGCCAAAGGATTGCGGAGATATCGACGGATTTCCGAAGTAGTGCGAAGTTGATTGTGAAATTGCTGTGACAACATTGTACGTAAAAACGTAGTCACCTTGAATACAATTTATCGGAGATATCGGCGGATTTCCGACCACCCTGGGCTCTAATTGGGGAAGAGGGTCCAATTTTCCTTTAGGCGATTTTGTGGCGAGTCCGGCGACACCTCAATCGTGTCACTCCGCCAAAGGATTGCGGAGATATCGACGGATTTCCGAAGTAGTACGAACTTGATTGTGAAATTGCTGTCACTCACAACATCCAGGATGTACCTACGTATAAACGTAGTCACCTTGAATGGAATTTATCATGTCAGTTGGTGTAACCAAAAGGGACCACATCAAGAGTAGCTACATCCGAGGCAGCTTGTCCATAGACCAACCAATCACCGAAAAGCTCGAAGACCGACGAATGGATTGGTATTGCCATGTTCAAAGGCGTCCGCCTGAGAACCCCGCAAAGAGAGCGATATCAATGGAAGTTCCACTTGATGGACCCAAGGCCAGAGGCAGACCGAAGAACACCTGGATGTGTCAAATGAAAAAGCAACAATAACGCATTGGTCTCGGCGATGACACGATCCAAGATAGAGCTGCCTGTAGAAATATGCTGAGAAATTATCGCCAAAACGGGCGATGTGCCTACACCGCAGGTCAAGCAACGCGGAACCATGGAGCGGTATAAAGAACGAGGCAAGGAAGAAGAAGAAGAAAACCGGTCAAGGAACCGGTTCAGAGCGGTCAGCCCACTATGTTTCGATACGGTTAAGCGAGATCTATCGTTTGAACATAAATTCAGCCGGTTACCTTATGAGGAAGGTAGTTGGGTACCTGGCTCCTAGACTACAACTTGTCATCGCAAACATTCGCTTGCGCACCGGTGCTATTCGTCGCACACAAAACGAGCGTATATCGCCACGATTTAATGTGCAAAAACTTAAAGATCCATGAACAAAACGTGCAGTTTCTAGTGCATTGCACGAGATAGCTAATGCACAAACGCCAGATACTCCTTCATCAATTGATGATAGATGGAACATTGTGAAGGACGGTTTTATATCGTGTGGCGAAACATTTGTGGGCAGACTTCAGCGAGGTAGGAGACCATTTATCAGCGACGATACATGGTCTCTGATAACTGCACGGAAGAGAATTAAAGAGCAATTGAACTCGGCTACTGACACTACAGTCAAGCAACAACTGAGGACCGAGTACAATTCTCTTCAAAAAAGAGTGCAGAGAAGCGTAAGACGTGATAAACGCAACAACATCAACGCGTTAGCGGTGGAGGCAGAAGATGCGGCTTAGCGTGGTGACAGTGGGACCCTTTACAAGCTCATTAAGCCTTGCTTGTAAAGGGTCCCACTGTCACCACGGTAAGCCGCATCTTCTGCCTCCACCGCTAACGCGTTGATGTTGTTGCGTTTATCACGTCTTACGCTTCTCTGCACTCTTTTTTGAAGAGAATTGTACTCGGTCCTCAGTTGTTGCTTGACTGTAGTGTCAGTAGCCGAGTTCAATTGCTCTTTAATTCTCTTCCGTGCAGTTATCAGAGACGATGTATCGTCGCTGATAAATGGTCTCCTACCTCGCTGAAGTCTGCCCACAAATGTTTCGCCACACGATATAAAACCGTCCTTCACAATGTTCCATCTATCATCAATTGATGAGTATCTGGCGTTTGTGCATTAGCTATCTCGTGCAATGCACTAGAAACTGCACGTTTTGTTGATGGATCTTTAAGTTTTTGCACATTAAATCGTGGCGATATACGCTCGTTTTGTGTGCGACGAATAGCACCGGTGCGCAAGCGAATGTTTGCGATGACAAGTTGTAGTCTAGGAGCCAGGTACCCAACTACCTTCCTCATAAGGTAACCGGCTGAAAATGTGTACAGGTGGTAGTTCATCACCGCTTCTGTGCAAAACTGCTGGTCAGCCCAAAATTTAGCGGTTCCTTGTTAGGGAAATTACGCAATATGTGTGCTAATTTTGAGGTTCAATCTTCCTCATAAGGTAACCGGCTGAATTTAAGTGCATGTGTTAGATCTCGACTTCCAGATGCCGAAAGTGCCGGTCAGCCCAATTTTTAGCGGTTCCTTCCCCTATGCTGACCGCCTCAAAGCTGCAAAAAAATGACCCCTACCTTCCTCATAAGGTAACCGGCTGAATTTATGTTCAAACGATAGATCTCGCTTAACCGTATCGAAACATAGTGGGCTGACCGCTCTGAACCGGTTCCTTGACCGGTTTTCTTCTTCTTCTTCCTTGCCTCGTTCTTTATACCGCTCCATGGTTCCGCGTTGCTTGACCTGCGGTGTAGGCACATCGCCCGTTTTGGCGATAATTTCTCAGCATATTTCTACAGGCAGCTCTATCTTGGATCGTGTCATCGCCGAGACCAATGCGTTGTTGTTGCTTTTTCATTTGACACATCCAGGTGTTCTTCGGTCTGCCTCTGGCCTTGGGTCCATCAAGTGGAACTTCCATTGATATCGCTCTCTTTGCGGGGTTCTCAGGCGGACGCCTTTGAACATGGCAATACCAATCCATTCGTCGGTCTTCGAGCTTTTCGGTGATTGGTTGGTCTATGGACAAGCTGCCTCGGATGTAGCTACTCTTGATGTGGTCCCTTTTGGTTACACCAACTGACATGATAAATTCCATTCAAGGTGACTACGTTTATACGTAGGTACATCCTGGATGTTGTGAGTGACAGCAATTTCACAATCAAGTTCGTACTACTTCAGAAATCCGTCGATATCTCCGCAATCCTTTGGCGGAGTGACACGATTGAGGTGTCGCCGGACTCGCCACAAAATCGCCTAGGAAAATTGGACCCTCTTCCCCAATTAGAGCCCAGGGTGGTCGGAAATCCGCCGATATCTCCGATAAATTGTATTCAAGGTGACTACGTTTTTACGTACAATGTTGTCACAGCAATTTCACAATCAACTTCGCACTACTTCGAAATCCGTCGATATATCCGCAATCCTTTGGCGGAGTGACACTATTGAGGTGTCGCCGGACTCGCGACAAAATTGCATAAAGGGTCATCGGACCCTCTTCTCCGATCAGTGCAGGGTGGTCAGAGATAACCGTCAACCTGGAGGTTGGCCATCTCCGCAATCCTTTGGCGGAGCGACACAATTGAGGTGTCGCCGGACTCGCCATAAAATTTCCTCAAGGGTCATTGGACCTTTTCCCCAATCAGAGCACAGGGTGGTCGGAAATCCGTCGATGTCTCCGATAAATTGCATTCAAGGTGACTACGTTTATACGTACATACATCCTGGATATTGTGACAAGCTAACCATCTACAGGTATACCGTCAGGGAAGCACCTAGCCTTTCGGCCTTTATCTCCCGGTCCCGCTAAAAAGTTTGGACCTTCGGCTTTTTACTGACAAGGTGTTGTTGTCAGACGGAGATTTCTCCATCAGGCGCATGCACACACCATCCGGAATCCAACCCCGGGATTGCATCACTAGCTGGATGACTTGGGTAACAACCTCCAGCCACTACGAGTCCAACACCTTGATGGGCAAGGACCATGGTCCCCTGGGCACACCCATCCCCGTAGTACACTATTCGCTATGGACTTCTCCATAGCAGGTGTGATCCTCCTTCGGCCCCCTATTGGTTAAGCCTTACGTCGAATTCGGGCATGCACACCCCAGGCTCGTTGAACCTGTGACTACGCGTCTGTGCAGACAACGTAGCGCTGCTTTTCACATCCAGGCGGCCCCTTCAGTTTACTAGTCAGCAATGCGACTCAGGCAGTGTGGTCATCAATCCACAAACTAGCTAGATATAGGCGCGTAGGCATTTTCCACCAAGGCCGTTCTCCCTAGCTAGCCCCTTCAGGACTCGGGTCATGCGGAGCCGTCACCTCCGAAGCTCACACGACTTCCGTATGATGCACCCCCCCCCCCCCCACCAGAGGACATCAAAATCGTGCTAGGCCTTTAGTGCTTCCCTCCCGCAAACTATGGGGGGAGGTAGGCACGCCAAGAGCCACCCGTGCATAACTCAGGAGTACGGGACCGTTAGCGCCCGAATGGTCTTTGTACAGATCCTTGCCATGGCGTATCAACTGTACCAGGGGCCCCCTTGCACTGTTAGGTCCGTGGTGTCACAACTCACCAAAGATCTCTGTCCGACTACAAACAGCCTTCCGAGCTGAGTGTCACACGGACACAAACCCCCCTGCGGGGTGGATATTGTGTATTTCAATTTCACAATCAAGTTCGTACTACTTCGTAAATCCGTCGATATCTCCGGAATCCTTTGGCGGAGTGACACGATTGAGGTGTCGCCGGACTCGCCACAAAATTGCCTAAAGGATCATCGGACCCTCTTCTCCAATCAGTGCACAGGGTGGTCAGCGATATTCGTCAACCTGGATGTATGATGGTTTCTGGGTTAGTATGAACAGTTTTCAATAGGTGGCGCGTGCGCATTTTAGTAAGGTTGATTGGCATTCAAAATCGCTCATAAAGTTAAATTAGTATTAGTGTCACTGCGAGCGCAGCGAGCACTAGATAAAAGAGCGAGCGAAGCGAGCTCTCTTAGCTAGTATTTTTAATAAATTCAAATGTTGTCTATGAAAACATGATTGCAACAGGTAACTCTCATCTCTCTTGTTCCTTTTAACCCCTAGTGGGGCATAGGGCAGTGACTACGCCTCTTTTCCACCTCTGCCTATTAGCAGCCATCGCCTTTAGCTGGTCCCACGATTTGCCTATAGATTTTCCTTCTGCCTCAACCAGTGGCGCAACCAGGATCTGATCCTGGAGGGGGCTGAGACCATCTAATTATTAGGCATTTGAGTTTGCCTCCGGTAGAAACCGCCCCATGGATTTATTATGTGGCTTTGTGGATTCTCGTCGTTATCATCCGTTCAGGAGTCCAAATATAGAGGTAGGGTCATCGCACGGCATTTTGCGAATAAGGTCGAGATGCAGCTAAGCAAAAAATGGCCCACCGAAATTAGAGCATAATTTATTATAGCCCGCGTTACTGCACGTGAAAAATAGCAATTTTGGGCATGAACAAAGATCGGACCGAAGTTGGGCTAATGTCGTTCAACAGCTCCACAAACAGGACTCTCTCGCTAAGAACCGATAGATTTTGTATGTGAATTAATACGATGGCCACTCCGTATATTACGATATAACATCCAAAGATACAACAAAAATCTCCTCAGAATAGCCCATTTTTATTTTATTATTTTTGCGCAAAGATTTTTCTAAAATTCTGGGAAGGATGTTGCAACTTGTTCAGACCATCGAGCCTGGTTCACAAATTATGCTCAAAAAGAACAATAATTCAAATTTTATAAAATCTTCAATAAAGTGCATTGCTTCATATTTCATTTAGATTTTTTTAATTTCCCAATTTTTTTGGGTCTGGGAGGGGCTTTAGCCCCCTTAGCCCCTCCCGTGGTTGCGCCACTGGCCTCAACAGATCTTCTCCATGTATTTTTGGGTCGTCCCACACGACGGCTAGCATTGGTTCCCTGAGGATTCCAATCAAGAGCCTGTTTAGCAATGTTTTTTGGCTCTTTTCGAAGTGTGTTACCTATCCACTGCCACTTTCGCCTTTTGATGTCGATGCCTATCCTATTTTGGCGAGTAATTTTGAGGAGGTCGTCGTTAGATATAACCTCAGGCCAGCAAATTTGTAGGATGCGTCGTAGGCACTGATTCACGAAAGTTTGCAGTTTGGTGGTAATGTTACTGGTCACCTTCCACGTCGAACACCCATATAAAAGCACAGATTTTACATTGCTTTCGGAGATCCGGAGTTTGGTATTTCTGGAGATGTTGTGGTTTTGCCAGAGAGGAGTCAGGCTGAAAAATACTGCTCGGGCTTTATTTATACGCGACTCTACATCGGCTTCAGCCCCACCATCCGCGGTCACTACGCTTCCAAGGTAAGTAAAGTCCTCGACTTTTTCTATCGGTTGTCCGGAGATAGAAATGGTGTTTTGCCCTCCTGATGACAAGCTCATGTATTTAGTCTTAGCGGCATTAATTTTTAAAGCAGCGCTTCGACTTTCACGATGCAAAGCCTCCGTCATTTGAGCCAGATTATCTGGTGTGTTTGAGAGAAGGCAAATGTCGTCCGCGTAGTCCAGGTGCTGAAAGTAATCGAATAATTTCCACCTGATACCCTTACTTTTATGGTCGCGTAGAGAATCGCAGAATACGTCGTTGATGGTAATAAGGAACAGCATTGGTGATAAAATACAGCCTTGTCTGACTCCATTATTCACCTCAAAAGGACTGGACAATTCACCCTTGTGCAAGACATGACATTGGGCTCCATTATAGGACTCCTTTATAATGGAAATAAGTTTCTCTGGTATGCCTCTCCTACGCAAGGCTGTCCAGATATAAGCCCAGTCAACGCTGTCAAACGCCTTCTCGAAGTCAATGAACAAAAGATGTAACGGGGATCTCCATTCAGCGGATTGTTCAATTATAATTCGGAGGGTGTTGATATGATCGCTACATGAAAAACCCTCACGAAAACCAGCTTGTTCATTGTTCAGAGTGCGGTCGATCGTGGTCTTGATCCGGTCCAAGATTATTTTGGCCATCAGTTTAGAGACTGCAGGGAGGAAACAGATTCCACGCCAATTATTGCAATCCTTGAGATTTCCTTTCTTAGGGATTTTAACAATGACGCCCTTCTTCCATTCTTGAGGGAGAGTCTCGGTTATCCAACACTCTTGGATCAGGGGTAGAAGAATATCTGATGTAGCGTTGGTATCCGCTTTCAAAAGTACCATGGGGATACCGTCTGCCCCCGGGGCTTTACCAGCTTTAAATGATCTAAGGGCCTTAATTATTTCCAGCTTGAATGGTACACCGGTATTAATTCTGGCCATTTGCGGAAGACTTGCTGCTTCCGGTGGAGGTGGGCTTGAAGGGTTGAAGTTGTTGTTAAGTACCTCCATTAAATGCTCTCTCCAACGGCGCAGTTGTTGTTCGTCTGTGACTAGCAGAGACCCGTCTTTATCTTTTACAGGATGCTCATGGGTAAAAGATTTGCCAGTCAATGGCTTAATGAGCTTGTAAAGGGTCCCACTGTCACCACGGTAAGCCGCATCTTCTGCCTCCACCGCTAACGCGTTGATGTTGTTGCGTTTATCACGTCTTACGCTTCTCTGCACTCTTTTTTGAAGAGAATTGTACTCGGTCCTCAGTTGTTGCTTGACTGTAGTGTCAGTAGCCGAGTTCAATTGCTCTTTAATTCTCTTCCGTGCAGTTATCAGAGACCATGTATCGTCCATGTATCCTACCTCGCTGAAGTCTGCCCACAAATGTTTCGCCACACGATATAAAAGCGTCCTTCACAATGTTCCATCTATCATCAATTGATGAAGGAGTATCTGGCGTTTGTGCATTAGCTATCTCGTGCAATGCACTAGAAACTGCACGTTTTGTTGATGGATCTTTAAGTTTTTTCACATTAAATCGTGGCGATATACGCTCGTTTTGTGTGCGACGAATAGCACCGGTGCGCAAGCGAATGTTTGCGATGACAAGTTGTAGTCTAGGAGCCAGGTACCCAACTACCTTCCTCATAAGGTAACCGGCTGAAAATGTGTACAGGTGGTAGTTCATCACCGCTTCTGTGCAAAACTGCTGGTCAGCCCAAAATTTAGCGGTTCCTTGTTAGGGAAATTACGCAATATGTGTGCTAATTTTGAGGTTCAATCTTCCTCATAAGGTAACCGGCTGAATTTAAGTGCATGTGTTAGATCTCGACTTCCAGATGCCGAAAGTGCCGGTCAGCCCAATTTTTAGCGGTTCCTTCCCCTATGCTGACCGCCTCAAAGCTGCAAAAAAATGACCCCTACCTTCCTCATAAGGTAACCGGCTGAATTTATGTTCAAACGTTAGATCTCGCTTAACCGTATCGAAACATAGTGGGCTGACCGCTCTGAACCGGTTCCTTGACCGGTTTTCTTCTTCTTCTTCCTTGCCTCGTTCTTTATACCGCTCCATGGTTCCGCGTTGCTTGACCTGCGGTGTAGGCACATCGCCCGTTTTGGCGATAATTTCTCAGCATATTTCTACAGGCAGCTCTATCTTGGATCGTGTCATCGCCGGGACCAATGCGTTGTTGTTGCTTTTTCATTTGACACATCCAGGTGTTCTTCGGTCTGCCTCTGGCCTTGGGTCCATCAAGTGGAACTTCCATTGATATCGCTCTCTTTGCGGGGTTCTCAGGCGGACGCCTTTGAACATGGCAATACCAATCCATTCGTCGGTCTTCGAGCTTTTCGGTGATTGGTTGGTCTATGGACAAGCTGCCTCGGATGTAGCTACTCTTGATGTGGTCCCTTTTGGTTACACCAACTGACATGCGTAACATTTTCATTTCAGTCGCTGTCATTTCTTTCGCGTAACCTTCATACATGGTCCAGCATTCTGATCCATACATGAGTGCGGGACGTACAACCGTTTTGTACAACTTGCCCTTTAGCTTCAGTGGCATTTTCTTATCGCAGAAAATTCCAGAGTTTTCTCGCCACCTCATCCACCCAACTTTTGTGCGATGTTTGATGTCATCATCGCATGTAGCTCCGCTGTTCACCATCGAGCCAAGGTACTTAAACTTGGTACAAGACTTAAGCTGCTCTCCTTTGACGTACATTTCTGGTATCGGTGCATTTGGGTCTGAGAATTGGCAGCATAAGAACTCAGTCTTTGTTATACTTACACTCAGTCCATGCTCCTCCAGAATGTCAGACCATTTTGTAAGCGCAGCTTGCAAGGCAACGATGTTTGGGCTACTGAGGACTATATCATCGGCAAAAAGAAGATATATTTCTAGGCCGTCGGAGACACGTGTTAATAAGTAGCACATGATGATGTTGAAGAGCAACGGACTCAACACACTGCCCTGGTGTACTCCGACATTCACCGGAAATTCTTCGGATTCACTGGCTGTGCATCTAACCTTAGTTGTAGCTCCATCATACATGTTGTAACGCAGGGCGCCGAAGGCTATAGGGGAACGAAGCTCAATAGGCCGTGCAGGCAACTCAAAAATCAAAAGATAAAGAGAGCTTCTCTGTGAGCTGAGCAGCGGCACATGCTTGCTGTAGCTCAGACTCGGAGAATTTGGGCGGGGTTTTTGCCGCTCACAGCCCCTGTCCTGCACATATTAAAGGGATATCATGTGCCTAGTGATATAACAACACAACAAGAGGAGGATAAAAGAAATTGGAGGAAGGAATACGGCGTTGGCGAGCTCAAGTGCCTTTGATGCTCGTGGGCCCTGATGCTAGTGGGCCCTGGCCGTCTGTACCCACGAAACTAGAAACTAAAATTACCCGACCGTGAGCCCCCATGGCCAGAAAAGTTTATATAAAATTTGGGGCTCCCTTAATGGCACACCCTACACCTGGGAAACGGGCCGGGGATCTACATATTATTAAATTACATGGAGGACATCACAAACACGACGGCACAAAGGGTACTCATCCGTTATTCCAAAGCCTCAGGATCTTGTAGCCCACATGTAGGCAGTAGCACATAACCTCACTTTTTTCCCATGCCCACTTCAAGATATTTTTTTTTTTACGTGCACTTAAAGGGGCCACTATAATATTCGTAATTTCTTCTTCTTTCTTTTTTCACACACGGCACTTAAACTTTTACAAAAAAAAATCAAAAACAAATATAATAAATTAAATAAATTAACACGAAACTAAAAAACTCAAAAAGAAAGGAAACGCAAATCAAAATGTGCGGACAAAGCACGACCGATATGTCCGCCTTGACGATTCGTACCCGACTCCCCGAGCTTGGGTCGTGTCGTCACTCGCCACGACACTCGCACCCACACCACGACACGGCGAATCTCAACCGGTCACTTGCAACGGCTTCTTTTCGCTATAAAGATGATTAAAACAAGTTTTGCATATAATTGCATGCACTTTTCTCAATCATCAATACACCGAAGTTGTCTTTTGTTGGTGTGCCGACGAGCCTCTTGGGCTTGTTGACACAACAACAAGAGAAATTCGAAACAGTTGCAAGTGGATCATTACAGGGCAGCTTTTACTACAAGGCCTGCCGCGTAGAAGAAGCTGGGGGACTAACGCCGCATATCTTTTGCGTGGAAGATACCAACTACCTTGCCTTGTAGGTCCGACAACAAGTAACGATTGCTGCCTACTTTTTTAACGACACGACTCTTGACAAATTTGAAGTCAAGCTTGGAGTTGTAGTGTGCCGCCGCGTCACTTTGCGAAAAGTTACGGCGAAACACTTCATCCCCAGGCTTGAATTCAACCTGTCGAGAGCGCGTGTTGTAGTAAGCAGCATTTTTGGCATGCGCCACCTTCAGATTCTCTTGTACTTGTTGCCGGAGAAGCGACAGCTTATCGCTTGAACAAGCCACGGTAGTTGGATCTTCCAGTAAAGCCAGCTTCCGCAGCAGACCATAGGTCTTTCCATGGGTCACCATGGATTGACCAAACGCAACGAGGTATGGTGACGTCTTAATGGCGGCATGGTGCGCAGATCGCAACGCGCAATTGATTGCGGAAAGTCTCTCATCCCAATTCCGCTGATCTGGATCGATATACGCCCGTATTGCCGCAACGATGGAACGATTTACTCGCTCCGAAGCATTCGCTTGCGGCGAATACAGGGCAGTATACAGGTGGCTTACACCATATCGATCCATCAGGGAATTGAAGATGCGAGACTTGAACTGCACGCCATTATCCGTCACCATAGTCTCTGGTACCCCGAAAACATGGAAAACACGAGTCTCGAGCCAACTGGTCAGAGTCTTGGCTTTAAACTTTTTATTGGGCTCCACGAAAGTGAACTTAGTTAAATGGTCCACCACGACAATCGTGCCCACATTACCGGTTCTCGACCGGGGAAAAGGTCCTAATAGATCCATGTACAACCGCTGGAATACGCGCTCGGAGGTAAACTTGTCTTCCATAGGAGGGCGAAGACACTGGTTCGGAGCTTTGGTAGACTTGCAGGTATCACAAAGGGACACATATTCTTTGACCTGCTTAGCCAGTTTAGGCCAAAAGAATAAGGCACGAAGGCGTCTTAGTGTCTTTGTGATACCATGAGCGCTGAGCGGATGATCATGCGCTCTGGCGAGCAAGTCTAGCCGCAGCTCCTCTGGGATCCAGAGATTCCAGGAGGATTGCTCCTGCAGCTCATCTCCGGTCGCGTACTCGGTGCGTTTGTACACGAATCCATCAGATACCTTTAAATCCGGGAGCTCTTCCTTGTGCTCGGTAATGTGGTCAATAAGGTCGGTATAACTCTTCGACCGGAAGTGTGGAGAATCTAAGTCCACTTCCACGGAGTCACTAAATGGATCGCTTAAAGCCAAAGATTCTGAACAGTGGACCCGAGACAAGGTGTCGGGGACCACGTTTTGGCTGCCCTTTCGGTGGACGATGGAGAACTTAAACCCTTGGAGTTTAAGTGCCCACCGAGCCAATCGACCACTCAAATCCGGTTGATTCATTTGCCACTTCAATGAGGCGTGATCAGTAACTATCGTAAACTCATGACCTTCTACGTAGGCACGGAATTTCTTAACAGCGAGGACAGCCGCTAAACATTCCTGCTCCGTAACAGTATAATTTCGCTGGGCCGGATTAAGTTTCTTCGACATATAGGCTATTGGCACCTCAGCACCATCGTCTGTCGTCTGGGGGAGCACAGCCCCAACGCCGTCCTGACTCGCGTCGCAATGAATTGCGAAAGGACGCGTGAAATCCGGGCTGAGCAACACCGGTGCCTTGGACAAATTGTCCTTAAGAGCGCTAAATGCCGAAGAACCTTCTTCCGTCCAAGCGAAATTACGGTTTTTACGGAGCATGTCTGTTAGCGGTGTCGTGATAGCGGCGGATAGTTTTAGGCTTCGGAAAATCAGTAATTGCGCGTACTTTGCCAGAGTCAGTCCCGATGGTTCCGTGGCCGATAACGTGACCCAGATAAGAGACTTCCTTCATCACGAACTTACTCTTCTCTATATTCAAGGTCAGTCCTGCCTTCCTCATACAAAGAGCTACTTCACGAAGGAGCTTGAGGTGCTCCTCGAAGGAAGTTGTGATCACCAGCAAGTCATCCAAGTAGACAAACACTTGGTGCCGTAAATGTGCTGGGATGACGTGGTCCATTAGCCGCTGCATAGTTTGTGGAGCATTGCATAACCCAAAAGGCATTGTCACAAACTGATACAGCAGCCTGCCGGGTACGGTGAAAGCCGTCTTATCCTTTGAAGTCTCATCGAGGGGAATCTGCCAGAACGCATCCTTCAAGTCCAAACTTGAAATAAATTTGGCCTTTGGGAGGCGACTCAGAATTCCCTCGATGAGAGGTAAAGGATAAGCGTCTTTCAACGTAACCGCGTTGACCTTACGCGCATCCAGACATAGACGGACCTTATTAGGTTTGACTACCAGGGTGACTGGCGATGACCAAGCACTTTGTGACTCCTCAATGACACCCAAAGCAAGCATTCTGTCGATTTCCGCATGGAGAAGCTTTTCGACGGCGGGAGAGATCGCATAGTGTCTCTGCTTAATTGGCTTACTGCCTCCGACGTCGATGGCGTGGGAAATGAGAGACGTACGCCCTAAGCCTTCCGCTGAAAATGACGGAAAACTTGCAATGGTGGCATTGAGGGTAGTTCTTTGTATTGGGGTCAATGGGTGGTGATTAACCCCGAGGTCTAAGTTTTCTATGGACAGGGCTGATGAATATAGAGAGTCACGGAAAAGTTCGGGAGCAAGCTCGAACCTGCGCACGAAATCGACTCCAAGGTAGAGATCCTGGCTGAGGGTTGGCATGATCAAAAACTCAATGGTCTCTGTCCGTCCTTTAAAGGTGACGCAAGTGGACATTTTCCCGACTGCTGAGTGGCGCGTACCATCAGCCGTGGTAACCCCCATCCGGAACCTCTGCCAAGGATGATTGGGTGCCGCCAGGAACTTCTTGGCAAAGCCCGACGCAATTACGCTGCATGACGCTCCCGTATCAATTAAACCACTTACAGAGGTATTCAACATGAATACCTGTGCATATGGTCTTATATCATCACGGGGGCGGTTCAAAAGAATACCAGAACACTGTCGTCTGTTACGCATAACGTCGTCTGCCAAAAAGCACGCATGCGCAAGGCTGAACGTTTGCGACGACACGGTTTCAATTCGTCAGCGTTAAATATCCGACGACGAGCGTTCTCATACTCTTTTGCACGCTCATGCAGCGGCCTAAAACTGTAATGAATCTTCGCCGAGGTCGAAGATTGAATATCCGTAGAAGGTAGTGAATTTACAATAGTCCCTGCGCTGCACTGAGTCGCCAATGAACCACTCGGATTCAAGCAGAAATTGGGACGCAGCAAGATCCGAGGTGTCGTAGTTTGATTGGAAATGTCAGTGGCAAGGGATAAATTTGGTAGAGACGAATCAGGCGTTGGCACGTCAGATTGCTCAGCAGAACCCCAGTATCCTGGTTCAGTATTAGAGCCTCTGGCGTCTACAAACGCAGTGCCTACTTGCTTGCACTGCCCACTGGCAAGTTGCTCTGCGCCTTCATTGGAGACTTTAGTTGTTGAGGAGGTATCCGGCGTTCCAGGTTTTTTGAATACTGTGGACACCGCGGTTTGTAGACCCCAGGAGCTCCACAGCCGAAACAAAACACTCTGGGCTCTGCTTCACAGTCTGCGTAGGTATGTCCGGGTTTCGAGCAGTTCCAGCAAGTGGAAGGACGCTTCAGCTCCTCCACTCCAGAACACGGCTCTTCATCTTCATCTGATTTATCATCAGGTTCAAGCTCGGCGACTCGACGACGACTGAATTTACTTGCATCGTGCGAAGAATCCCATTTGCCTGCTCGTTTTTCGACAATCTCTTGCTTCTTAACGGCCAATCGGAGCTCTCGCAGAGAGTGTATCTCCGATTGGGCAAGGTATTGGGTGAGGTACGGACGCAGGTTTTTTCGCACGATGCGAGTCAACTCAGCGTCCGAAAGCCTATACGACATTTTATCGTGGATTCGCCTGATGCTCTCCACGAAGTTTTTATACGTTTCGTCCGGTTTTTGACGACGAGCACGCATCTCATCCAAGAGATCATCGTCGTCGTAATCATTACCAAATTCCTCTGTGAGAGCTTCCTTTAAAGTCTCCCAGGTGTAATGGTTACCGGTTTCGCCAGCAAATCGTCGAAACCAGCCAATTGTTGACTTGTCGAACAGGAGGTGTGCACAAAGGCACACCTGACCGAAGTCACCTCCAAAAGTACGACCAGTGTAGAGTTCAACCTGACGGATGAACTCATTCACTGACTCGCCATCGAATTTTAACCCCCAGTCGGATATTATACGGTATGGATTTCTGACTGGGGCAACAATTGCCTGGTTTTGGCGATTTGCCGCCAAAACCGGGACATCAGGCACCTGTGGAGCCTGAAAATTGCAAGGAGCCGACCCTGGCGGGATTTGGGACGCTTGCGGAACTTGATGGTGCGACGACACTGGAGGCATCATTTGGCGAATAGCCTGGTCGATATAGACCTTCAAAGTGTCGAGAAGACCCTGATGAACATCAGTAGGAGATTGAGGAACCGAGTTCCCGAGCGGAAAGCTAAAATCCCCGCCCACTTGCTGAAAAGGCAACGAAACCTTACCCGTGTCAACACCAGCTTCGCCTTCTAACACGATGGGGCCAGGCGTATTTTGAGTAAGGCGACTTGAACTAGCTGCATCAACGTCCAGCAGGGGATTCGGGTTATCTTCGGGAGTGTTTGGTGGTGTGCTTGACGAGCCGGCATAAGCCTGGCTTCTCGTCTGCATCCCCTGCCTAGGGACGGCACCACGCCCACGCCCTCTGACTGTTGATGGTGTGTGTTCCATGGGCATTGTTGTAGAATAATTAATGTGGTTGTACCAGACCAAATTATAATATGCGAAGGCACCAATAAACGCTGACTTCATCCAAAAATACGTATGTAAATATTTTTCTTGTATATTTTAATTTCTCGTTTTTGTATAGTACTTATGTATATTTACTTATTTTTTTATTTTTTTCCTTTGTCTTTGTGTGTAGATAATTAGGTTGTATATGAATAAATATGTAAGCACATGTACATGCAAGAGTGTAATTGTACTCACTGTTCGATATAATAAATTATGTAAAACAAACAATAATAACATATAATAGGGACGTTTTATTGTGTTTATCCCGTGCAGGTTTGGGTAGAACTTCATATAAAAAAAATGACACTTACCCAGGTAAAGTTAACCCGTGCAACTACCCTACACGGGATAGAGCTCAAATGTAGATGGCGGACGCATAGGGGAAATATGAGGAAATTTGTTTTTTCAAACCAAATGTGAGAGTTTTTCTAATCACGAGAAAAGATTTTGCAAAGAAATAATCATCTTTTGTGATAAAATCCACCACATCTAAAAAATAAGCCGACGAAAGCAAGTCAAAGATGCACAAAAACTGTCAAATGTCAGCTGTTTGGTCTTAACCGGGATGTTACCCGCGATCGTTTTTTTCGAGTCAGACTTACACGCGATACGAAAAAAACGTCGCTAATACATGTAACAAATAACTAAACACATACATGCAATAACAAATTATATAAACAATACCACATAGTGTAGTTCCGAGGTGATTTCAGATTGCAAAGTGTGGTGGAGAAAATTTTTTTTTTGTTTCTTATGTTTTTTGGGGTGCTGAGCTCGAATCCGGAGCTTCCCAACAAAATTTCGTTGCGGAACAGGATCAAAACCGCGAAAAAACCCAAAATTTTCGGAGTTTTCCCGTTTTTTTGTTTATAACTCCGAAAGTGTACATTTCTCCGAAAACCTATCCATGAAAATATTAGAGAAAACAAAACTGCCGGTCCAACGCGCCATTAATCATTAAAATGTGTTAAGCGGTATTGCTACAATTGATAGTCATTTTTTTGCAATTTTGACCCTGTTTTGCAACGAAATTTTGGTGGGAACTTACTGCACTCCAAAATACACAATGTACAAGATAAATGCAACTTTTACGACCAAAAATGAAAACCGTTCAATCTCAAATTTTTTTTCAGAAAATGGAAATATGTTAAAAATGGCAAATTTAAATTGTCCACTGTAGTAATACCGCTGAACAGATTTTTAATATTTATGTCTCTTTGGACGCGCAATTATGTGCTCTCTAAAATATTTATGGAGAGTTTTTCGCAGAAATAAATAGTTGCAGAATTAGGGGGCGAATAACGGAAAAACAGCAAAAATTTTAGGGTTTTTCACGATTTTGACCCTGTTCCGCAACGAAATTTTGGTGGGAAGCTCCGGATTCGTGCTCAGCACCCCAAAAAACATAAGAAACAAAAAAAATTTGTCTCCACCACATTTTGCAATCTGATGTACTAGGTTTATCACGTAGTAACTACACTAACAACCAACAAATTAATCAAACCATAACCTACTAACAATTAATAATAAATTACTACAAACTAATTAACAATAACAAGTAAAGCATGCAATAACTACCTAAAACTATATAACCAATTACCTAACTATATATCGAACAATTATCTACTTACTACTAGCATGAATAGAACGAACAAAATATACATATATGTAAATAATCCAACAACAATACAATAAATAGCAATCCGAAAAACACCCAAAATGCAAATATTAATATATTAAGAAAAATAAACAAACACACAGCTGTGACGACGCCGACGGTCAGCTATTATATTTTTTTTTTATTGAGAGGCTACTGAGAGCTAACTTAGCTAGCAAAGGTAACCCGATCAAAATGTACTATGCACATACTTTTCTTGTAATTTACTTCTTTCTTATCACTATGTATTTTTATTTTGTGTATTGTCCAAAATGCAACAACAAACAAGTTCAACACGACTTTGCCTATGCAAAATCGTATGACTGCCGATGCACGAAATTCCGAAAAGGCAACAATAATAATCAAATTGCTAACTAAACTAATGCTAGCTGCAAATCAATGAGTGCATAATAGCAATAGCCGACGGTAAAGAAACGAAAAGGTAATGACAACAACAAAAGGTACGCAAGACAAACGAGTGATCCCCATTCCGTTCCAGGTATAGAGTCTTGATTCGAGCATTAGAAAAAAAAGTGTTAAGAAATTGAAAAGGCACTTGAGCAAACCGGCACCGCATAGGGTGTAAAATTAGGGGCCAAGTAAAAAAAAAGAAGTTTCATCGTGAACATACAGAAGTTTCCAACGAATCATGTTTGGCCGCTTAAGCGCACCATTACGCCACGTCGTATTTCCAAACATTATCCATTGGTAACCCTTGCATGTTAACGATGAACTGTTGGATGCAATAAAAAAAATTATGAATGAAAATGAAGGACAGTTCTTTTCAACATTAATGTACCGAGGTAACTTCAAAAGAACCGGGCCACTGTTCTAAAGAAACTCTAAGACAGAGTAATTCCACAGTTCTTTTGAAGGCCTCTGGCACGTGACAAAAATCACTAAAACCGGACAACACCAGAAAAGAACTGCCTTTGTTAGCGGAAACTACTAGGAAAAGCTACTCTAAAAGGATGGGATGCTACAGAGGATGGGAAAGTTACCTGAAGGTAAGGTACGTAAAGTACAAAAACTAAGGCTAAAGCCTTAAAGCAGGTAACTTGAAGCGAAACGTCATTTAGTATAAGGGGAACCCTTTACCTGACTAAATGAGGCCTCGATGTTAGGCGCCAAATATGTGTAACGCAGGACGCCGAAGGCTATAGGGGAACGAAGCTCTATAGGCCGTGCAGGCAGCTCAAAAATCAAAAGATAAAGAGAGCTTCTCTGTGAGCTGAGCAGCGGCACATGCTTGCTGTAGCTCAGACTCGGAGAATTTGGGCGGGGTTTTTGCCGCTCACAGCCCCTGTCCTGCACATATTAAAGGGATATCATGTGCCTAGAGATATAACAACACAACAAGAGGAGGATAAAAGAAATTGGAGGAAGGAATACGGCGTTGGCGAGCTCAAGTGCCTTTGATGCTCGTGGGCCCTGATGCTAGTGGGCCCTGGCCGTCTGTACCCACGAAACTAGAAACTAAAATTACCCGACCGTGAGCCCCCATGGCCAGAAAAGTTTATATAAAATTTGGGGCTCCCTTAATGGCACACCCTACACCTGGGAAACGGGCCGGGGATCTACATATTATTAAATTACATGGAGGACATCACAAACACGACGGCACAAAGGGTACTCATCCGTTATTCCAAAGCCTCAGGATCTTGTAGCCCACATGTAGGCAGTAGCACATAACCTCACTTTTTTCCCATGCCCACTTCAAGATATTTTTATTTTACGTGCACCTAAAGGGGCCACTATAATATTCGTAATTTCTTCTTCTTTCTTTTTTCACACACGGCACTTAAACTTTTACAAACAAAAATCAAAAACAAATATAATAAATTAAATAAATTAACACTAAACTAAAAAACTCAAAAAGAAAGGAAACGCAAATCAAAATGTGCGGACAAAGCACGACCGATATGTCCGCCTTGACGATTCGTACCCGACTCCCCGAGCTTGGGTCGTGTCGTCACTCGCCACGACACTCGCACCCACACCACGACACGGCGAATCTCAACCGGCCACTTGCAACGGCTTCTCTTCGCTAAAAAGATGATTAAAACAAGTTTTGCATATAATTGCATGCACTTGTCTCAATCATCAATACACCGAAGTCGTCTTTTGTTGGTGTGCCGACGAGCCTCTTGGGGTTTATTGACACAACAACAAGAGAAATTCGAAACAGTTGCAAGTGGATCATTACAATGTCTCGTATCATCCTGACGTATGCCTCGGGGACATTAAGTGCTCTCAAGGCCAACCATATCAGATCACGAGGTACTCTATCGAATGCCTTCTCCAAATCGATGAACACAAAGTACAAGTCCTTTCGTGCTGCTCTATACTTTTCCATCGCAATACGAATGCACTGAATCGCATCGACTGTAGATCGACCTTCAACAAAGCCGCATTGATTGTCATTCAACCGCACAATCTTTCTCAATCGGTTGCAGACAACTCGCTCGTAGATCTTTAGTGTATGAGGTGTTAACTTTATAGCCCTATAGTTGTTGAGTTTGCGTGAGTCTCCCTTGTTCTTATAGAAAGGAAGAAGAAAACTTTCCCTGAAAGCATCAGGCATCGGTTGCCCACCTTTGATTTTGTTGAAGAGAACTGTGAGCCAACTAAGCCCGACATTTTCCATTTTCAACCAAAATTCCGCGGGAATTTTGTCCGGGCCGACTGCCTTTCCGCGTTTCATCTGATGCATTGCCTCCATCACCTCTTCCTCTGAGATATCTTCAATATTTGTGGTATTCGGCTCAACATCTTGAAAGGCTGCTCGAGGAAATTCTTCATTTAGAAGTTCGTCAAAATACTCTCGCATCCTGCTACAAATTGCCGTATCGTCAATCAGCAACATTCCTTGCGAGTCCTCCACGTACTTTGGCGCCTGTATTTCCCGAGCGTTCCTTCTCCTTTGGGCTGCGACCCTAAATATCCTGGCGTCGTGCTTAGGTCTCTCGCGCAAAGACGGTCCTTCTGTCGCAGTCTGAGTTTCTAATTCTTGGGAGAATTTCTCAGCTGCCTTCGCCTTTGCTTGAGCTACCAAGCGCTTTACTTTCTTCCGGCATTGCATATAATTTTCGCGAAGTTAAACCCGTTCGGCTTCACTGCTTGACTCACATTTCGTCCATGCCTTAACCCTAGAGAGATAATCATATTTTTTACCCCTGAAAAGATAATCATACGTCGATTCGACGTGTTGCTAGTTAACATCCTTATAACTTCTTTGTTAAGAGTAACATGTTGCTAAAAAGTAGATATATAATCATTTGTATTTAATATTAATCTGTAAAACTCATGGTTTTGCAAAATTATCATTTGTTTGTTTATATAATATTAATTTTAAAAAAGTGGTACTAGGAGAAAGTGGACTGTCCTTTCAATAGATTAAAATAAAGGATATCTTTATCGAAACAGGCTTTTAGTGGTTATATCCAAGTGAATACACATTCACATTATGAAGATTTATAAAAATGTCAATTCGGGGCAATTAAAATATTTTTCAGTACAAATTTGTTAAAGATAATCATACGTCGATTCGACGTATATTTGACTTATGACCCCCAATATCTTAGGCTGTGTGGCACCCAAGCCAATAATTTTGCCACGTAATTACGCCTACAGACATGAATTGAGTTAAATCTTGGAACCAACAAATTATAAAGCTTCACTAATGAGATATAATAAAAAGAAAAATTTCTGTACGTCGATTCGACGTAGATTATCTCTCTAGGGTTAAATGCGTTCGATTTGGCTTGCACTGCTTCCTTAGTTTCGGTGTTCCACCACCATGTTTCTTTCTTCGTGTGGAGTGGACCTTTCGAAACTCCAAGTGCCTTTTCCGCCTCACCTACTGACATTTCAGCGAAACTATTCCACATTTGTGTTGGACTGTGCTCGGTGCAGTTTATGTTGTTTTGAAACCACTCCGTCATTTTATCAATGAATGGAGTTACTACAGGTTCAAAGTTGTCGTTTGTGAGATTGTGCCACTTGATTTTTTCGACAGGCTTGGGAGTTCTTCTATTTCTTGCTCCTCCTGCTTTCAAAATAAATTCTGACAGGAGCAAACGATGTTGGCTGACGACAGATTCACCCAAGATCACCATGCAGTCTCTTACCCACCTTCTCATAAAATCGAATCAGAGGTGGTAATCGATCTGCGTTTCGTGTTTCCTATCTCCGTGTCCACTACTGTAGGTGATTAGGTGTCTCTCGTTTTTCACAAACCATGTATTTAGGATGACCAAACCATGCGATCTGCACATGGTCAGAATAGCTTCACCTTCGTCATTTCTGACCGTTGAAGGGCTACCCTTTCCACCATGGCAATCCTCGTAATCATAATTTGATTCACCCACATGGCCATTTAAATCTCCTCCCAAGAGCACCAATTCGGTATCTGGAATGGTCTGAATTAGGGTGTCAACGTCGTTCCAAAATGCCTCTTTTTCTTCTGGTGGCAGTCCCACTTGGGGAGCGTAAGCACTTATTACGTTCCACACCCTTCCGCAGATGACCAATTTGATGCTGATCAAGCGGTCACTTCTCTTCGCGACACTTATTATACTGCCAAGTAAAGACGACGCCAGAATAATGCCAACTCCGTTTCTTTGGTTTGTAATTCCATAGTAGTACAATTTGTACTTCATGGAATTCGTAAGAAACCGGGCTCTGTCGATATGGGTATTTCGCCACTTTGTCTCTTGCACGCACATAATGTCTATCCCTCTCCGCTTCATGATATCCTCAATCTCCTCGCTCTTTGACGTCATGGATCCGACATTCCAGCTTGCAACCCTTAGCTTCTCCACAATGTAATTGGACTGCCTTATATTGCTCGCCCCCGGAAACTGTCGAGCTCTGGCGCGAACTAGGTTCGCTCCGGGATCACTCAACCGCATAGCAGAAGTAGTGCCCAGCGGGGTAGTGCTTGTATCTGCGTCAATTTCCATAAGGCCTTCCATTCTTTTACACCTTTTGGAGAAAGGTTGTGTTTTTGGCACTAGTGTGTGGAAATAAGTAAATTTATGGACTTTCCTTTTACGTCCGCCGGCTATCTCCAGACGCGGCAACCCATACACACACACACTAACTGGGAGGTCTTGTTGATGTTAAAACGTGCCTCAGGCTTCAGATGTCATGGTTGCCTGCGACCTTCGCATACTAGCGGCCAAGCACCCTCTTGACCATGCATCCCTCGGCGCATGCTGATCCACCTTGGATTAGGTCCCTTTTTAGTCGCCTTCTACGACACGCCGAGAAAGGCGGTGGCATTATTCGCGACCCATGCCACAGGGCACTGGTTGACCGGTTTTAACCGGTTTAAAGTATTGAAAATACCCTCGTAAAAAATGGATTTTTGATCATACCTGATTAGGTAACCAGGCTGGATTTGTACTCAAATGGTAGATCTCGCCCCTGTCGAAAGTACTGGTCAGCCCAGACCAAACCGGTTCCTTGATGCATTTTTACCGATTCAAAATAAGCAAAAATACACCAAGTACACAATATAAAATATTTAATTTTGGGGGGATATGAAGCATTCACCCGATTAAATTTATGTTCGTATGATAGACCTCAATTCGCCTGTGTCGAGGGTACTGGTCAGCCCAGACCGAACCGGTTCCTTGATGCATTTTTACCGATTCAAAATAAGTAAAAATACACCAAGTGCACAATATAATCTACTTAATTTTGGGGGATATGAAGTAATAACCCAATTAAATTTATGTTCGTATGACAGATCCTGATGCGCCAGTCTCGAAAGTGCCGGTCAGCCCAGACTAAACCAGTTCGTTAACGCATTTTTACCGATTCGAAATAGGCCAATTTACACCATGTACACAATATAATCTACTTAATTTTGGGGGGATATTAAGTATTCACCCAATTAAATTTATGTTCGTATGACAGATCCTAATGCGCCAGTCTCGAAAGTACCGGTCAGCCCAGACCAAACCGGTTCCTTGACGCATTTTTACCGATTCAAAGTAGGCAAAAATTAGGTATGCATATAAATATATTTAATGTTTAAATCAAATTAAATTATTAAACAAACAATTAATTCAGTTCTATTGATTATATTACATATTTATCTCGGAGCTATAGATATTACTAGCAATATCGTCATTGTCGTCAATATCGTCGTGTGGCGTTGGTTCTACGATGTCTTCTATTTTCAAAGGGGTTTGTTCGCCGTCAAACCAATGGAGCTCCAGCCTTACCGAATCATTCGCAGTTGTGGTTTTCCATCCGTACCTTGTAGGAGGTAAAACTGTACATGTTGCCTTTGTGGCATTTCATTACATTGTTGAAACGTATATTGTCCTCAATATTTTTTGCTTCAATGATTTCCAGCAAGGAGGAATCAAAGTTGAATCAAAGCCCCTTATTTTTTTTAGAAATTGCTCCGAATTTTTTTTTGCTAGCATACATTTTCTCAAAAATTTCTGCGTGAGCTTTATCTACGCTATCGCAATTTCTAACAGAGTACATTAACGCGGCAAACTCTTGAATGCCACTCATTTTGTCTTCATCATTCACTTTCGATCGAGTCTGAGATCGAAAGTGAAAAAAATATATTTTGAAATATAACATTATTTTCTAATATCTTACAGGGTCAGATTTTCCCCATTCAATAGAATGCCGCAGTGTAGTGGCTACCTGTAAAGGCATGTAGTGCAGGCAAATCCTTACATAAATTTGGCCCAAGTACCTTTGATAGTTCGGTACAATTGATGCTTTCCATTTCATGTTTGCTAGCCCAGGCAATCAATATCTCTAAATAGGGGAAATTATGTTTATTACATAATGTAATAATTAAAATATCTGTGTCATTCGCTTTGATGAGAACTTTTGCGGAAGGGTTTTCTTCTGCAATTTTGGATGCATGATAAATTATCCTTGTGTCTGCTTCTTCATGATAACATACATATCCACGTTTTTCTTTTCTCAACACCTTATTATTGAAAACTCTATAAGAAAAGCATTTTTCCTCTACGGTGAGAAACACAATTTTATCTTTAAAGATAGGGACGACAGAGTCACTAGACCAGTGTGCAATGATGTTTTCAATCTAAGATGATGGTGTAACCAAGCAAAATATGGAATAACTACGCAAAATAAACAAAAATTCAATACAGTTTAAAAGAAAAGCTTGTGTGTCTTCTAAATAAGATAAGACTAACCATTCGATAAGAGTTTTGAGAAATCGGGCCTAAGTTTTTCCAAAATTACGCAGTTTGTATTGTGTACTTGGTGTATTTTCGCATATTTCGAATCGGCGTCAAGGAACCGGTTTGGTCTGGGCTGACTGGTACTTTCGAGACTGGCGCATTAGGATCTGTCATACGAACATAAATTTAATTGGGTGAATACTTAATATCCCCCCAAAATTAAGTAGATTATATTGTGTACTTGGTGTAAATTGGCCTATTTCGAATCGGTAAAAATGCGTTAAGGAACTGGTTTAGTCTGGGCTGACCGGCACTTTCGAGACTGGCGCATCAGGATCTGTCATACGAACATAAATTTAATTGGGTGATTAACCTTCCGGCGGGCGCAATACTAATCCTAACACGATCGGGCGCAATGCATCTGTCAGATTAAGTGCAGAAAAAGGGATGAAACTAAGTTTCTGTATACTTTAGACTCTTATTTATTATTGCATTGTCTTTTCGAAACAGTTCTACGTAATTTTAGAAACAAAAACCGACTCACAAAGTTTGATACCCTTCACATTTTAAATTTTCTAAGAATATTCCGCTTTAAATAGCTTCAATATTTAAAAAACCTCCAACAACTCGACCGCTTAAAAAATGTGAGCTTAGTTTACTAAAAACACACTATTGAACGATTTGGTGAACCTAAAAGTCAACACAACGTTATTACGCAATGTGAAGAGTATAACATGTGGAAATTTTCATAGAAAAGGCGAAAATAACACAATCGGGCGCAATGCATCTCAGAGATTATTTCATCCCCTCCCGCCCTTCAGACATATGGTAGATAGAAACTGAAAACTGCTTTGGATAGTTGATCGATAAAGATTAAGATACTGTGAGTTTCAGATCTCTCCCTTTTCGAATCGCTGATTGGCGCAACAAAAACTGGCCACTTAATCTGTCAGATGCATTGCGCCCGCCCGAAGGTTAATTCATATCCCCCAAAATTAAGTAGATTATATTGTGCACTTGGTGTATTTTTACTTATTTTGAATCGGTAAAAATGCGTCAAGGAACCGGTTTGGTCTGGGCTGACCAGTACCTTCGACACAGGCGAATCGAGGTCTATCATACGAACATAAGTTTAATCGGGTGAATGCTTCATATCCCCCCAAAATTAAATATTTTATATTGTGTACTTGGTGTATTTTTGCTTATTTTGAATCGGTAAAAATGCATCAAGGAACCGGTTTGGTCTGGGCTGACCAGTACTTTCGACAGGGGCGAATTGAGATCTACCATTTGAATACAAATCCAGCCTGGTTACCTAATCAGGTATGATCAAAAATCCATTTTTTACGAGGGTATTTTCAATTCTTTAAACCGGATAAAACCGGTCAAGGAACCGGTTCAGAGCGGTCAGCCCACTATGTTTCGATACGGTTAAGCGAGATCTATCGTTTGAACATAAATTCAGCCGGTTACCTTATGAGGAAGGTAGGGGTCATTTTTTTGCAGCTTTGAGGCGGTCAGCATAGGGGAAGGAACCGCTAAAAATTGGGCTGACCGGCACTTTCGGCATCTGGAAGTCGAGATCTAACACATGCACTTAAATTCAGCCGGTTACCTTATGAGGAAGATTGAACCTCAAAATTAGCACACATATTGCGTAATGTCCCTAACAAGGAACCGCTAAATTTTGGGCTGACCAGCAGTTTTGCACAGAAGCGGTGATGAACTACCACCTGTACACATTTTCAGCCGGTTACCTTATGAGGAAGGTAGTTGGGTACCTGGCTCCCGTACTATTGGTGATCGCTGCCTACATCAGCACCACGCTTAGCTCTGACGTCCATGAGACAATTCCTCCATGTTTTGGAGATGGCTATATGGTCAATCCAGGTTGCTAAATGGCAAGGTTTGTGTTTGAACAAGGTGCCGCCAATGACAAGCTGACGAGAGTTACAGAACTCTACGAACAACTCACCATTGTCGTTCCTAACACCCAGACCGTGATTGCCCATAAGATGTTCCAATCCAACATTGTCAGACCCAACTTTAGCATTGAGATCCCCTATAATAATTTTTATATCACCTCTGGGAGCCTCGTCAAAGGTGTCGCCAAGCAGGTGGTAAAAGGCGTCCTTAGCATGCTGGTCGGGGGTAGCACTGAATTATAGTAATGTTCCTTACTCTGGACTTGAATCTGACAGTTATTATTCGGTCGGAAATAGGCCTCCAATCTATAAGAGATTGGCGAGCTTCCTTGTTCAAAAGGATGCCGACTCTAGCCATTCTGGGTGAGGCTTCAAGTTCACTACCAGAGTAAAGCAGCACAGTTTGGAAACTAGGTGATAAGGTCGTTCCCGATCCGGTCCATCTTGTTTCGCTCAGTCCTAATATCGAAATTCTATATGCGGTCATTTCCTGTTCGACTTCCGTGAGTCTTGTACTACTGCACTCGCCCCACACACACACCCTATCCCTCAAGTCGCCTTCTACGACAAGCCGGGAACGCTGTGGCATAATTCTAACCCCAACACCACAGGGGTCAATTTATATTAAGCTTCGTTCATATCCACACAATTTAGCACAAACAACGTCGCGCGCAATTGTGGTGTTTTGTACGAAGCCCAGGACAGTTTTATTCTCCCCTGCCCCATTAGTCGCCTTCTACGACACGCCGGAGGAAGCGGAGGCATTATTCTTAACCCATGCCACAGGGCATAAAAAAGGAATTTCGATTTACCGCCACATCCTTTGAGATTTTCAAAATTTTCTCGGTGTTTAAACCAGCGTAAGACGGATTTAACAAAAAAAGAATCATATAATTCGGTCTAGCGGTTTCCGAGCTTTTGCGTTACAAAGAAATCACGTTCCATTTTTATACAGGGTGTCCGGAAACTGCCGCATAAACGCACCGGATTATGATTCCTCAGTTGATTTCCAGCAAAAAAGTTGTACTGAACATACCCCCTCAGCTTAACCCTTTAGCTGCCAAAGGCATTTAAATTCAATACAATTCAATTTACACTGTCCCTAAAGATCTGCAATTGGTAAAATCTATTCAAAGTATGTCGAAATCGAGCCAAAATTAACCCTAGTTTTCTGCACTTAAGGTACTAAAACTGTTAGAAATAATGGAGCTAGAATAAAACGATGTAAGAAAGATATGATCGTAAGACTATGCGCCAATTTTTAAAAGAATCGTACAAGCACCTCACCTTGGCAGAAGTTAGAGAAAATTGAGATGGAAAAAAAGATTGTTTTTGGGTCAAATCACGCAAATTTGACTTTGAAGCTCTGTAAAAACCAAACCTCTTATCCGATTTGAGTGTGGTTAGTTTTATTTTACAGGTAGATTTGTTGGCTGTAATAATCATTTTATTTCACTATTCTAGCTAATCTAGATTTGGAGATATTAGGCTTTAAGTCGTGCAAGAAAATGATTTTTTCAAAAATCTTTAAATGCCTGTGGCAGCTAAAGGGTTAAGCTGAGGGGGTATGTTCCGTACAACTTTTTTACTGGAAATCAACTGAGGAATCATAATCCGGTGCGATTATGCGGCAGTTTCCGGACACCCTGTATATAAAGAAGAAGATTGTATTATAGTATATTATTATTTTAAAGTTGTACTACTTTCATTAAGGCTTTAAATTAAATTTACATGCTTTCGTTTATTATACACTTTCGGCATCTAAGTGCAATTTCGCAATATTTGTACAGATTGTTCCAATCACGTCCGTTTAGAAGCGGTAACAGTTCTCCCTTTTCTAGTAAGTTCTTTCCAAAACAGGATCTTCTTATTTCCTTAAAGGCGGGGAATATTCCAATAAAATGTCTCGAGTCCTCCCTGGTTCCAAGATTACATATACTACAGAATATGGGCATGTTTCTTCTGTGTGGTATATAATTTAATGGGAGCAATTCGCCTCTGGCCCTAAATATCCACGAAATTTGCTGTACCGAAAAAGCGTTTTGAAAATACCTGTTGTCTTGTAATTCAAGATTCAGTTTTACGTATATTTCCCGGTGTTGCGAACTCCTCGCACTGTCTGCATTCGACTCGATCTAAGTAAGTCGCATATCACTAAGCAACTTTCGCAGAATACATACTTCGTTTGACGTGGCATCCCAAGTAAATAGCGTTCGAGTCTTCTCCGCAAGGATAACACTGCGTGACACCAAAAAACCGTCAAAAAACCTGAATGCTATTTTGGTTAGCTATTGGTTCCCATATGACAAAAATGCAATTAATTTTTTTCCTGACCCTCAGGTTTTCGAGTTACACGCCGAAATCTTTTTTAATGGTCCTCATATAGTATCTGCTACTCAATTACTGCAATTTGCAATAAAATAAGTAAATTTCTTATCAGTATCCTTAAGAGGACTCTTGGCAATAAAAATCGCCGAAAATAAATATAATTTGCTCGGTTATTTTATTTTTATTCCCTTTTATTGTGACTTAAAACCGTGAAAAAACATATTTTTTATCTTTTCGCGGCTACATATCTTTACGTAACTTTAATATTTATTATATTTTTACCTGATATACTCGTTTTTTATTATCCTTATATTATCCCTTTTGTTTTTACCTGTCATATTCTTTTTTTATTATCCTTATAATACCCCTTAAAGAGCGAAAACCGTCATGTACAAAAATTTAACAAAAACTTAAAAAGATATTGTTATGGTATAAATAGCACGTGTTGTAATAGTTTTACTTTAATTGGTTTACAATATGGAATCTGAAAGAAGTATTCGCAACCTGTGCAAAAATTCACCAAATAAATTTTGCTACGTGTGTGGCAAATATATTTTTAAATCGCTAGAGAGAAAAGTAACACAAAAATTAAGGGATGCTTATTTTGGCCGCGTTGTGTGTCAGGATAAGCCTTGGATACCCGATTTTTTTTGCATATCGTGTTGTATGTCACTGCACTCTCAAAAAACTGGAAAACAAGAAATGCCTTTCGCGGTTCCAACACTTTGGAGCGAGTCTAGCAATCATCACGACGATTGCTATTTTTGTGTGTTCGATTTTCGGGGTGCTACGAAAAAGCATAAGTATAGTGAGTTCTGTCACGAAACCTGTGCCTCACAGTGTAAACAGCACTGTTCGCCCTCCTCACAGTGATAAAAGTAACGACCCTCAGGATACACAGTTTTTCCCCTCTCCTTCATCAAGCGATCAACGAAAACCACAGCTAATTCGCCAAGAGGAATTGAATGATTTGGTACATGGTACATGGATTTCATTAAAAGCTGTTCTAAAAGGATTCTTAGGAAATCACAAAGCCGAAAACGCAGAACTTTTAGTAACAAATATGTTTAGATATAAAGAGATGGGGTGCAGAATGTCTTTGAAATGCATTTTCTACACTCCCATTTCTCTTTCTTTCCTGAGAACCTTGGAGCCGTAAGCGATGAACAAGGTGAGCGGTTTCATCAGGACATAAAAAGGTTTGAGGAACGTTTTCAAGGTCATTGGGATGCAGCGATGTTAGGAGATTATTGTTGGCGCTTACAGCGAGAAGACAGTTCTAAACATAGGAGAAAAAGTAGATTTTTTTTTTATTTTTCCCTTAAAGTAAATGTGTTTAACAATTAAGTTTATAATTTTAAGTATTTAAGTATGTTTATTATATTGTTTTATGTCCGTTTTACCAAAAAAAAATTAATAAATAATAACCGATTTGTTACTGGAACTTTATTTTGTATTATTTTCTGGGAATATCAATATCTTTCCATATCTCTGAAACTGGGGGGGTCAAGGGAAAAAGTAAATATGAGGTTTTAGTAAGAATTAAATAAGAATTAAAAAAAAATAAAAATTGGAGATGACGGTTATTTTTTTTTTAAATTTGTCACACAGTGTAATTAAGTCAGCGTAGGAAAGAGTCCACGTCTCCGCAGCATATGATAACACTTTCCTTGGAAGCCTATCGTCGCTCATGGTTGCTATTTTCATCAAGTATATTATATGCGTTTTTAGTGTATCCAGAAACACAGGCATTAGACTCGTCTCTTAATGCAGCATATAGTTAGGAGTCGTCGTGGGTAGCTGAAATACGCGCTGCAAATAATATCGCTGCCTAGTCTCCTCAGGTGATATAGGTGGTGGGGGCGCTGAGAGGACTCTATTCATACTTAATCTCCCTATTGACCGATTCACAACGGTTGTGTCAATATCTGCGATGGCCGCATGGTATGCTGTGTCATCAAATATATCGGGAGGTACCCGTTTGTATCCCTGGACGTCTCTCTCGAGATCTCTGATTCCACTCTTGACATGTCGTGGAGGGGGAGTATTGTCCATGAGATGATGGTTTGAGTGATTCTCTCGATAGACCGACCAGATATTGTAAAGACAGGAGAAGATTGTGATCACGTATTGGCAACATGCTGGTTTCTTGGTGAAGATGATCTTGGGACGACATTAGGTGACAACCTGTAGCGATACGTAGAGCGGCGTTTTGGCATGTCAGGATCTTGTTCCAGTTTGTTTCACAAACGGTTTGTGACCATACCGGTGCTGCGTAGCTGGGAATTGCTCTACCTATCGCTTTGTAGGTGACCAACATAGTTTCCTTGTTCTTGTCCCAGGAACTCCCGGCTAGTGCCTTTAGGACGTTGTTTCTACTGTGCATTTTGTCGACTACGTCTTCGACATGGTTTTTCGACTTCATCATGGTATCTAGACAGACACCAAGGATTTAGGGGTTAGTGACAGTAGGAACAACGTCATCAGCATGCCTACCCGTACGGATCCTAAGCTCCTCCGAAAATTCCTGCGTCCAGGTGGTGAGAAGTGTTGCAGTGCATTTTGACGGTGAGATGACGAGGTTGCGGATACTGAAAAACTCCACCAGTTTCTCAATATAGTCATTTAATCGAGCACACATGCCATTTAAATCATTCCCCGTGGTGAGTACGGTGCAATCGTCTGAATAGGAAATTAGTTCGATACCTTCCGGGGGTGTTGGAAGGCTCGACAGGTAGGTGTTGAACAATGTAGGAGAGAGTACGCTACCTTGTAGAACTGCTTAATTTTTCGATGCTTTGAACAACTGCCACGAAACTCGGTATAGGATTGCCTCCCAGCTAGATAGTTGGCAATCCATCTAACCTCTTGTGCAGGTACATGCATATTAAGGAGGTCGGCGAACAGCGCAGAGTGGATAACCGTGTCGAAGGCTTTCGACAGGTCAAGTGCCACTAGGACATTCTGTCACAGGGCGGTTTCTGGTTGAGGACATTATGGATGTGATGGGTGATCAGCTCCAGAGCATCTTCCTGAAGCCATGCTGGTGAGAAGCTAGCTCCGCATGTGATACAAGGGTGGGGTGGATGAGTGCTTCGAGCGTCTTTGCACCGGGTGATAAAATCGTGATTGGACGGTAGGAATCGGCGAGTTTTGCGCTTTTACCGGGTTTTAGAAGGGGGGTAATTCGACCCTTTTTCCAAAATTCAGGAATGGCAAGCGTGGATATCGACAAGTTGAAAGCCATCGTGAGGTATTCGATGGCCGGAAGATCTAGATGTTTCAATTTGGCCATCTGTAAAAGTAGTTTCGCGGATTGGTGTAGTGATAAATCATAAATTTGTTCGAAAAGTGTTTAGTGGTTTGCATTTTTTACCTGCAGCTCGGACGGTCTTTGTTCTTTGTTTTCATTTGGTCCAGTAGTCATTTCAACTCGGCTTAACTGAGTTATCTGGGCATACATTTTCGTACTAGGATATAGCGCAGTGGTAGCGTGTAAGACTCACGCCCGTGAGGTCCTGTGTTCGAATCCCACTTTTTGCAAATTTTTTTCTTTTTGCTTTTTTTCTCTTTTTATTAATTTATTAGTTTAGTTCTTGTATTAAAATGAATTGTGTTTGCGAGCAATTTTACAAAGTCCAAATTGACGGTCTATCTCAGCTCGTTTCGTCGTTGCAGAGCCAACTTAGCAAGCTGAGATCCCTTATGAAATCGGTAAATTGTTGTGAAAACAATTCCGAAGCATTGCGAGATAAAAATGTAAATTTAAAAAATAAGAAGAGTAATATAGGGAAAGACACTAAGAAAAAAACTAAAAATATTATTTCAATATCTTCTGAGCAATCTTTCGTTAGCCATGAAGCGGGGACTTCCACTGTTATTTCAGATTCATCTTCTACAATTCCTTCCAACGTTGACAAAAATCAATCTCCGATTGATAAATTTGTCACAGTTCGTAAGAAAGGGAAACATATTAAAAAACCTTCTCCTGTTGGTGATGTTATTCCCAAAAAGAGTGATAATAATAATAGGCGACACAAAAGAATCTTCGGTATCGATCAAGCTAATGATTCTCTTCGAAGTGTCCCCAGTTTCAAGGTAGTCCATGTTTCTAAGCTGCATGCTTCGGTAAAAGCAGACGATTTAAAGGAATATGTAATGAAAAAGCTTAATTTAACAGATGACAGCTTTCTTTCGGTTTATCCTCTGATAAAAAAAGATTGTGATATATCCAAATTAGTTTCAATCAGTTTCGGTTTGAAACTTCCTCATGAATATTCGAAGCAAGTGTTTTGTGCCAACTTCTGGCCCAAAGGCGTCAACATATCACCCTTCAAATTTTCAAAAAACGACAAACGCCAAAACAGTGTCCAGCAGAACACATAATTTCCAATTCATTTTTCTCGGTCTATTATCAAAATGTTGGCGGTCTTCGTTCAAGAACAAATGACTTTTACCTTGCAGCTTCACAAGAAGATTATGCTGCCATTTGCTTAACCGAGACTTGGCTTCACACAGACATTACAAATGAAGAACTTTTCATAAGAGACTATGATGTCTATCGTCGCGACCGTTATGAGGCTTCGACTAAGAGAGGAGGTGGTGTTTTGGTAGCTATCAAAACAACATTCCCATCTCATGAAGTTGAGCTTTTTCATAAGGACGTGGAACAGATATGAGTTTCTATCAATGTTTCTCGCAGCGAAAAAGTATATATTTTTAATAGCTATTTACCACCTTTGAGTTCAGTTGATGTTTATAACAAACATGTAGATAATATCTCCAAGCTATTTGCATCTTTTGAGGAAAAAGACAAATTGATTGTTGTTGGGGATTTCAATCTTGGTAATATAAGTTGGTACTGGAACGACGACGAGAAAAAAAATCTGCCGCGTGATTTACATCTTGAGTGTGAATCTGTTCTAACAGATTGTTTGTTTGCAATGGATTTGATGCAAATGAATCTTGTTAAAAATTCGATTGGTAGAATTTTAGATCTAATTTTTGTTAGTACTTGCTTGAATGCTTCTGTAATTAAAGTAGATAAACCAATTTTGCCCAATTCAATCCATCACAGTGCTCTTCTTCTTGAGTTTGTTTTTTATGATTACATTGAAGAAGAGCCCGAAGTTATTCCTACTAGAAATTTTCAAAAAGCCCAATTTGAAAAACTAAATTCAACATTTTTTAATATGGATTGGGCTCTAGTTATATCGAATAGTAATCTTATTGAAAGTTATACAATTTTTAATTCAATTTTAAATAAATCTATTCGCAAGTACGTTCCTTTAAAAAAGAACAAAATAAAAGCAAAAAATCCTTGGGCTACCAAAGAATTGTTCAAACTTAAGAGAGCAAAAAATAAGGCCCATAAATTATACAAGAAGTCATCCTCTCTTGCCAATAAAGAAAATTTCTTTAGATTGAGAAAAGAGTATGAATCAATGAATAAAAATCTTTACAAACAGTATATTGCGAGAGCTGAAAATAATATAAAGAATGACAGTAAGACATTTTGGAATTTTATAAACAGCAAGCGTAAGAATACGGGAATCCCAAAAAATTTAGAATTCAATGGCAATTTTTACAAAGATGTTCAATCGGTTTGTGACGGATTTGCTAGATTTTTCAGTTCAGTTTACAAAGTGCCAGACTCCGTTTCATCAGAAATGAATGCTAACATCAATGGAAGTCAGAGTGCATTGGTCCCTCGGATAGCTCAAGAGGACCTTACGAGTGCTCTTGAGATTTCTGAGGATGACCTATTGAATGCTATGCGTGATCTTGATGTTAGTATTCAGGCCGGACCTGATGGCATTCCTAATATATTTTTGAAGAATTGCATGCAATCGTTATGTCGTCCTTTAGCCTTTATTTTTAATTTGTCCTTGACTTCAGGTGTTTTTCTTGATGAATGGAAAGTTTCATACATAACGCCTGTTCACAAAAAGGGTCCGAAGCATCTTATTGATAACTATAGACCCATAGCTAAAATATCTGCAATACCGAAGTTGTTTGAAATGCTTATTAAAAATAAAATAGATGTTTTAATTAGCCGTTTGATATCGCCATGTCAACATGGATTCCTGAAAGGAAAATCAACTTCAACAAATTTGGTATCATTTACTAAATTTGTTGCTGATGGTATTGAGCAGGGAATGCAGGTTGATGTGGTATATACCGATTTTTCGAAGGCTTTTGATAGAGTAGATCATAATATTTTACTTAAAAAACTAGAACATTTAGGAATACAGTCAATTTTTCTAAGCTGGGTGAGATCCTATTTAACGGATAGGACTCAGTTGGTGAAGTTAAATGGCTGTACATCTCGCTCTGTTATAAAGTGTTCATCAGGGGTTCCGCAAGGAAGCCATTTAGGACCACTTTTCTTTTTAGTTTTCATAAACGATATCATCCAAAATTTTAAATTCGTGCGTGTATGGCAGTATGCCGATGATATGAAAATCGCTATGAAAATACGCAACATTGATGATTGCCTTAAGTTGCAATCCGATTTAGAAAAGCTGCAATTTTGGTGCCGCGATAATAATTTAAATTTAAATGTTAGTAAATGTAAAGTACTTAGCATATATAAATTGAAAACTCCGGCCTTCTTTGAGTACTCCTTAACAGGTAGTGTTCTTGAAAGGGTTGCCGAAATATCAGATCTTGGTGTAATTTTCGACCATGAGCTTTCATTTCGACAACACATTGATTACATTGTTTCAAAAGCGAATAGTATGTTAGGATTTGTTAAACGTAATGCGCGCGAATTTAATGATGCTTTTACTTTAAAAATATTGTATGCAGCTTTCGTTCGTTCGCACCTAGAGTATTGTTCTATTGTGTGGAATCCGTTCTATAAGGTGCATATCGAGCGTATAGAAAGAATTCAACACAATTTTACACGGTTTGCCATTTATCAAATTGGCTGGCGTTTCAAGCCAGATTATAAAACTCGCTGTTCCTTATTGGGTTTACAAGCCTTAGATTATAGAAGAACATTTTTAAACGCTATGTTTATAAGAGACCTGTTTTGCTCTCATATTGTTTGTGAAGATATATTAAATAACTTTCAAGTCAGAAATATTCCTCACAATTTGCGGCGGAACAACCTTCTTGTTCAGCCTTATCATAGAGTAAACTATGGGCTTAATGAACCAATTACAAGGTCAATTATTCTTTATAATAGTTTGAAGGACTTAGTTAATTTTAATTGTACTAATAAACTAATGTTTAAAAGAAGTTATTTTGATAAATTTCCTTATTAATATATTTTGTTTTCAGTTTTTTTTTACGATCTGCTAGAGTTTACACTCGATTGATTGATTAGTCACTTACGTACGGATAGTAAGTAAAGTGATGCCGAGAAGCCTAGTCCCGGGACAAAAGTTTCTGTGAGGCAAAAAAAAAAAAAAAAAAAAAAAAAAAAGAAATGCCATCTGGTCCAATGACCTTAGAGTTTTTAGAGTTCTTGATCGCTGCTGAAACTTGGTCCGCTGTATAGGTGGGAATAATGTCAACCGTTCGGTTGCGTATCCTTCTTTTTATTTTGCAGTTGAGCGACTTGGTCTTGGGATGTTCAATAAATTGTTTATTGAACAAGCTCGCACAAAGTTTAGGATCTGCGGTGGTTTTCTTGCCGAATCTGATGGAAGCACTACCTTTGTCTTTGGTTGGATGTGACAGGGCGCGGACTGTAGCCCAAAGCTTGCTGACACCTTTCGAGAGGTCGCAGCTTTCAAGATGCTCGTTCCATTTTTCTTTCTTGTAGGTGTTGACTTGTCGATTTATTTCGGAGTTTAGCTCCTGAATTCTGGGGTCTGCCGGATTTGCGCGTCTTAAGTTGTCCCGTTCGTCGGCTAACCTTGCGGAAGTAATTGGGAAATATGGGCGAACTTTGGGGATACGTCCTGCCGAATGAAGCGAGCTGCCGCTTTGACAATCACGTTTCTTTATGTTCTTTTCGGCTTCCCTGGTGTTTGTTGGAATAGGTAGCGCGGCGAACTTCGTCGTAGTGAACGTAGTGAAACCCTCCCAATTTGCCTTTTTGTGGTTGATAAACGTACGGCGTTCTGACGTCGTCAGTTCAGCTGGTTTATCAATTTTAATAAGTATGGGGAGGTGATCGGATTGGAGGCAGATAGTTGTCTCCCAGCGGGTTTCACTTATCAAACTGGCGCTTACTATAGTTATGTCAGGAGAACTATGGCAGGCACGAGCGACGCGTGTAGACGAAATTCCATTGAGTACGCAGAAGTCTGATGGGTCTAATTTGGTCGCGATATCTATACCTCTGGCATCATTACCGAGAAGAGAGTGCCAGAGTTCGTGATGGGCGTTAAAGTCGCCAAGTAGGATCCTATGCTGTCATGTGAGGAGTGGACCAATATCGACACAGCTGGATGCTGGTGGAACATAAATGTTTATAAGTTCGATATTGGTATGGCCGGATTTAACGGCAATAGCTTGCATTTCCGCCGTGCCGTCGTTGAAACGAAGATCTAATACACTGTATTGCACGGTTCTGTGTATTAGGAATGCAAGCCCTCCTCCTGGGTTAGGACCCTGCCTGCCGACTCTATCGCGCCTCAAAAGTATGTAATTGCCGCGGATAAATTCGGGACTTGAAGGTTGGAGCTTTGTCTCCTGAAATGCCGCTATCATAATTCTGCGTGTACTCATGAAACGGACGATCTCGCTGATCTTCTTGCGGATGCCATTGCAGTTAAACTGCAATATGGTGAGTGGGGTGTACACTGCTGCGGGGGTGCATGTGTTAAACTTGAGCGAGTATGCCTTGTTGTATTGTTGACTACGGGTGGCGGTGGTGGAGAATTGGCTCGGGAGCTAGGGCCAGGAATGGCCGGAGATGGTGGTAAACCATTAGCTTGTGAACTAAGGCCTGGGGTGGCTGGGGGCCGACTCGTATTCAGACACCCAGGAGCAACAAAGGACAACTTGTTATACTCACTCATTTTTTTTTAAGCCGGAGCAATAAAAGTGACACCATTCTTTAGAGCAGGTACATCTCAAGGACCTAAACCGACATTCTGTAAAGCGACAGTTGACTGGCGATAGTCATTTTCGTCATTTTGGAATCATCTAAGGCGACAGTCGCCCAATGTATCTTATATGGCCGTCATTTTCAAGGCGACAGTCACTTTCATGCAAAATTTACCATAAGTTCAATACGAACTCTTGTTGAAACATCAATTGTGTATCAATAACACAATGTGACACGGCAATCATAACCAGTAATTAACGCTGAAACCTTTCTTCAAAAAGTAAATTCCATCTAAATTAACAAAGCGACAGTGCAATGAAAATGATAGGTGTCGTCCTTTGGAATCATGTAAGGTCATCACTTTGTATACGGCGACAGATGGTTTTTGTGCTCGCTGTGCTTCGTGGAACAGAGACAGATATATGTATGTGTTTTGCATTATAGATACTTTAGGGTCATCCGACACCATGCACTGCAAACGTACATATGGTACGTATGGACGAGTTCCCCAAATGGGCTTATATTGTCGTCCATCGTACGATCGATTCCATGGTATATGTAAAGCGTAAGGAATTTCTTTATGTTTTTGAATGTGTAGATGTGTGTGTGTGTGTGTGACTGCTCATGTTTGGTTCGTTGGTGTGTGCTTTATTTGATGACAGTGTCGAAGTAAAGCTATCTTTAGGAGCGAGTGCATTCAGCGAACGAAATTTACTGGAAAAACACTGGAAATGCTACAAGAATTACCCGCCACCGACCTCTTCCTCCGCTGAAAAGCCTTCACGCGGAATGAGAATTTAATTGGAAGAGCACTTTTCTGCTACATTTTTCGTTCGCTGAATGCACTCAATATATTTTTTGGAGATGAACATTCATCGCTAATTTTGATGAAGAATGACCGTTACAGCCACAAAATGAAGAATAGCCACCGATTTATATGAAAAACACACACAACACCAAAAAGATTGTTCAAACGATCGGAAGTATGTGTGGCGTGGCGAACCTAACAGATCATATGGCACCTGACGACGTCAGGGTGGATAGTGGATTGGTAGTGTGTCTTTGGTGAAGAGCTTTGAACTTTGAGCGAAACATTGTAAGTTCATTATTGGTTATTGGATATGTCGACAAGTTAGCGAAACAACTTTTGAAAATTGACTCGGCGGCGGCGCGCGCCTTTGCAGTAATTTCGGGGATCGGGGGACCTGTCGAAATGAACATGTTTGTCTCTAGGAAGAGCGTGTATGAAGATATTTGTTATGCGTTAGCGGTATTTCCACAATATCTTTCATATATTATGTAGAACTACACATAAAAATAGTTGCATGTAACCACTTTTTTTTATTGGTATTGATTGGCTAAGAATGTGGATTTAAATCAAATCAGTCCAGAGAAATCGGCAAAAAATTATAAATGAACTATTAACCCGCAGTTACCCTTTTCCTGTCAGGCAGCTTATTTCTTTCCAGATGATTTTTAGTTAATTTTAAATATTTTTTTTCAAACGGCGATTGTCTGGAGTCATAGGCGCCCGCAGAGGAGGGCACTTGCCCCTCCCTGGAATTTGCAAGTTTTTTTTTAATTTTTCGGACACTTTCTGTAAAAAAAATGTTGAACCTTTTATTCAAATTCTAATGCTACAATTCATGAATTTGATATCGGTAATTTTGTGAATCATGCAAAAATATCGGACGGATTTATTGTTGACATGACTAGCAAGCAGAGTAACCAATGATGTCGTATTCTGCCAAATTGAAAGGAATTCTGTGCCGTAGCTGGGTCCTTTTCAAGCCCAATGTTGATTGTGGGGTACAAGGTCGTTTTATTGCGACAGCATTCACAAAGTATAAAGACTTCCACGGTAGTGTGAAAGAACACTTACAATCCAAATGGCATTGCGAATCGACAGTGAAAGCCACATTTTCACGAGTAATTGAAAGGGCAAAAAACTCTTGTTGAGTTGATGGATTCTGCACTCCAACAAACTATTTAAATAAACAGGAAAAAAATTATTGTCTATTGTGAAATCCATAATATTCTGCACAACGAACAATATTCCTTTAAGAGGAAAAACTGATGAAACAGAAACGTTCGACGTTCTTATTTTAAAAGATAACTTGGCAAAATCTGCCCTAAATGCGACGTACATTTCACACCGCCTCCAAAACGAAATTATCGATATCTGCAATGCAATTTTGAGGGAAAATTTTATCAAGGATGTAAGAAAAGCTCGTTCTTTTCAGTTATTGCCGATGAGTCAAGTGACATATCTGGCACACAACAGCTTTCGATAGGCGTATACGATTCCTATTCAAAGCTGAAGATGGAAACTTCTCTGTTAGGGAAGAATTTCTGGGATTTGTACCGCTTTCCAGTTTCGATGCAGCTAACCCCTGCAGTTTTGAAATTTCAAGCTAAACCGATCTTGCCCCAAACATTTTTATACCCGTCACTATGTGAAAGGGTATATTAACTTTGTCATGAAGTTTGCAACGCATAGAAGGAAGCATCTCCGACTATATAAAGTATATATATTAATGATCAGTGTGACGAGGGAAATCGATTGAGCCATGTCCGTTTGTCTGTCTGTCTGTCCGTCTGTCTGCCCGTCAGTTGCAACGCAAACTAGTCCCTCAGTTTTGAAGCTATCGGGCTGAAATTTTGTATACAAGTCTCTTTTTAGTGTACGCTGTATATATGTCGGAACGAATGGAATCAGACCATGGGGTCATGGGGCTGCCATACAAACTAACTCCTGAGAATTAGGTTCTTCTAAGAAAAACTTTTCTCTTTATGTACCAATCTCAACCAAACTTCACCCAAATGTGTTCCTAGTAAAGCGTCAAAACATATCTAGGAACGGATGGAATCGGAACATTACGTCGTAGGGCTACCATACAAACTAACGTCTGAAAATTAAGTTCTGCTAAGAAAAACTTTTTCCTTTTGATTCCAACCTTAACCAAACTTTCCCCAAATGTGTTCCTAGCAAAGCCTTAAAACATATCTAGGAATGGGTTTCTTGAATGTTCACTGGTTGTATTTATAGTTTATGATTTCAGTCTTCGCTTATATCCAGCTACAGCTACATTTTATAAATAGCTGGATATAAGCGAAGACTGAAATCATATCTAGGAATGGATAGAATCAGAACACTACGTCATAGGGCTGTCATACAAACAAATCCCTGGAAATTAGGATCTTCTAAGGAAAACTTATTTCTTTGTCAACCAATCTTAACCAAACTTCTCCCAAATGTGTTCCTAGCAAAGCCTTAACATATCTAGGAATTGATGGAATCAAATATGTATTATGTAATAGGCTATCATATAAACCAACCTCCAAATATATGGTTCATTCAAAAGAAGTTTTGTTTCTTTTGAATTTTAACTAAAACTTATCCTTGACTTGCCTCAACGCATCTAGGAACAAATGGAATCGGAACACGTCATAAGGGCCGCGCCCGAAATTAGCCTCGGTCTCGTTTTCTTTTACTTTTTCATAATAATAAAAAATAGTAGAAATATAAAGAATGAATGAAAAAGCAAGAAACGCTGGAGATTTTGTCGATTTTTGGATGAATATGGATTATGAATAAACTTTATTTTATTTTTTCCCGAAAGCCTTTTTTAAAAGCAAAAGAACAATAATTAACTCTTGTTTCACTGGCATCTGTTTGCTTGCTTGTACCAGATCATGCATCACTTTGCAAGAAAATTGCCATATTTTGCCTGGTACGTATAATTTTTTGTGTGAAATCTTAAAAAAAAAAAATAAAAAATAAGAAAAGTGTTCGAGGTTGACCCCCCCTGGAAATATTTCTGCGGGCGCCTATGTCTGGAGTTTATAAATTAGTGATTCTAAAATTAAAAAAAAAATGAAACGGGAAAAAAACTAAAAGTCGACATCGAACAAGCAAGTGACAATTGCCCATACGAAAATATTATCTTCCTTCGACAGGGTTGTCGAACCATAGTGTCAAATCTATACCTACAATGCCCGCGCCCTGTCAAGAAAAATCGCAATTTACTAACATTTACTCTAATGTAAATATTTTCGTATTCTAGACCCACTATCGCATCTATATCCTTTAAAAAAAATGTGCATCCTCACGCCAACGCCAATTTCACGCACCAAAAGATACATATAGCAATCATTATGTATAAATGACTACCATCCACCAAGTATCTATACCCGCAACTAAGCATAAAACGTATGTATGTATGTATGTATGTATATTACATGATCATAGATTGTACCCGCAAACCTGAGTCATTTATCCGATGAAGTGCAGCGCTCCTGTCCTCTTTAACTAGTCCATTCCCTAGATTTTGTAGTAAAATATTAAGTTCTTACATCATAAATAATTCCACAAATCCTCCAAAAGCGCCATTTTGTTTATTTCTTCACACCAACAACTTAAAAAATATCGAAATTATATGAACTCTCAAGCCATTTCCGTTATTTTTCGAATTTCGTATGAAAGCGACAGTAACAATGCTGTCGCTAGAAAGTGATCGCTATTCGCGACAGTTATGGGCGATTATCGCCTTAGATGATCCCAAAAAAAGCTCTGTCGCTTTTCGACCTCTGGGTAGTAGTAGCTATGTCTTTCATACACACGTAAAACCCCATGGCGATGGCGATTATCCCTTTACAGAATATACCCTCTGGATTTTCCGAAGATACGTCGGTTGCATACACAACAGATGTAAATTTCAGTACCTGGATTAATTTCGTTGCCGGCGCGAATTAATAGAATTGAGAGCAACCGCGCTGAGATGAAATGCTCCCAATTTGACGAAAAAACACATAGAACACTTCCACACACATACGCAGACATACACAACCCTCCTGCATCGAACCTTCACAGCTCTTGCCATGGAGGGGTTTTGTGGCAACTCTTGGCCGTTTCTCGTTGAAAAACAGGTGTGGTCTGCCCCGAAGAGGCTTGAAACTCCCGTATGGCAACGAGGCTGTCATCGGAAATGGTCGCCAGTAGGACCACAATTGTCCGTTCCACTTCGTCATATTTTCTTCCGCCCCATACTTGAGCGCCGTACAAAGTGAATGATTTTACAACAGCCTCATATATGTTGAACTTCGCCGTGTGAGATATATGGGGGTTATTAAAGCACTTTTGCCAGACGGAATTAATGGCCCATTTAGCCTCTTTCAACTTTTGTTGTAGGTGTGGTTCCATCCCCAAATTGCTGCTAATCGATATACCAAGGTATTTGTACTCTGAAACCACCTCTATGTTATTTCCTTTGTATGTCCGCTTTTCCTCTCGGGCTAACCAAAAACGCTTTTTGAATATCATCACTTTCGACTTGTTAAGATTTAGTTGCAGCTTCCACATATTGATATATTAAGGTGACCAGACTTCCAAAAACCAATGATGTACACATACTTGTTGAATGCGGTTTCCACGACGATTTGGAGAAACACGAGGCTAAAACCATGATCCATGCCATAAAATTATCCCATTCTGCAATTTTAAGTTCACCCCACAGCTTTCCAGGATCGAACTTTCAAAGTGTAGAGCGTATTATGCGTACTTAAAATCTTTAGGCGATTTTATACACTTCTCAATTCTTCCTAAGATGCATTGTCGTCTGACGGAATTCAACTTCGATTAAGTAGATTTACCTACATTGGTGGGGATTATGAAAAATCTATATCTGATCTCTAGTGCCACGTTGTTCGACGTAGAATATTTGCCCGACTGTGCCAAACCTATTCCTCCGGAATCTCAGCTAAATAAGCCGAATTGAAACGATTTCAAAACCTTGAAGCGACAGCCCTTTTTTTCGATCTCGTCAGCAGACTTCAAACGACAAGAATAATTTTCTAATCGGTTGAAAAGCATAGAAACAATATGGTGGTTACTATTCCTTAAATTCCTTAGGGGTTCTAACCTTCATTTAATGCACTTCCCCTGTGGTGAAAAAAATAATACTGACCACTGATCCACTCCCTCTTCCGAAAAGCTATCTACGCCAATGGTTCTCCCTAAAAAGCATGCGAAGCACAAACGTATGTTTTAACACAGAAAGATATAACAAGGAAGAGTACTCGAAATAAGATTGCATACAAAAAATTGAAGATATATTTCAGAAATTTAAGATTTCTATAAGAACAGTTGTATGATGTGGGACCTAGCTTCTCATGATACTCGCAACCTACTTATTTAAAAGCTTCGGTTTGTTTATTGGAGGAGATAAACTAATACCTCATTGGGCCCAGAATTTTTAAGCTGGCCGTGGCTTCCTAGGCACAGTTTCAATGTAGGTATGGAGTGGAGTCTGAGGAGAACACCCAGAGCGGTGGATAGTTGGTTGCGATATTTCTGGAGGAGAGTATGCATCCCACCATGGCTCCATTGATACATTAGTGATAATACGCAATTTTAACGGATTCGAAGGATATATTATTTAAAAAAAATGAACCTTGGAAGGTAGAGCCTTGAAATGTTCAAAAAATATGGACAGTGCGGCGCTCTACAAGTCTGCCAAATTTCAAAATTCCGCAAAAGAATTTCTAATTTATGTTATTTAATTTTATTTATGCACACTGACAGTACGGTGCTATGTAAGTTTTCTAAGTTTTAAAATGTTTCGCTCACGAATTTATTGCAATTTGCGCAGCCGTAACTTACGAACGCGGTAAGGCAGGACCGTGCAATTTGGAGGAAATGTGAGCGCCAGGTAGTGTGCCAAATTTACGAAAGATCGAGAAGGGTTCCCAAGTTATCGAAAATGCCAAACATAAAAGTGAGATTATCTCGCTAAATATCGATCATACAAGGTACAGGGGTCAAACTTTACACCTTAAAAGCAGACAAGACTGATCGCAAGCTTCGCCGAGGAGCTTATCATGTGGTGAATTAGGTTTCATTGTTTGGCTTGGGGAATGCTGTACATTTTGCTGTACATTTCCCAATGCTGTACGGCAGGTTAAAATGCTATACTGTACAGCAAAATGCTGTACGTCTGGTCAGCTTACTCAAGATGGTTTATCATTTTCTGGAGTTCACTGACTGACTCGGAAAGGCACCCAATAGCGTCTACTCTGCCGGGCATATCGTCCAAAATATCGTTGACGAAAACTGCAAATATATCCGGGCGGAGTTTACAGCTTTGTCGTACTCCCACTGTTGTTGCAAATGATTCGGAAAGATGTGTTCCGTTCCAAACCGAAGCGTTTGTATTTTCGTAGAGATTGTCGAGAATGCGTCCAAATTTATTTGATATTCCATTATTGTATAGCTTGTAGAATAATGCTTGTCGATCTACCGTGTCAAAAGCTGCTTTAAAACCTACGAAGAATACATACAATTTGCGTCCCTAACTCAAAAATAAACGCGCGCAGTTATACAGCACAAATATATGTGAGTGTAATGTATACAGGGTGTCCCGCATTGGGTGGTCAATACTGTAAGGGTTGATAGCGCAACTTGTTTCGGCAAGAAAATTACCAATACAATCGGAATTTTTTTTTACCGTTACCTTGTTATCGCTCTTTTTGTGAAAGTCATCAAAAATCGTGACTTGTCACGCAAAATCGTAATTTGCAGCACTCCTGATTACTTAATCCAAGATTTGATTTCAGTTTCAGAAACTACATAAAATTTCACAAAAACTGAAGTTTTTCCTGTTGCCAACATTATCGGCACTTTCAAGATACAGTTACTCAAACTTAATAGAAATTTTAAAACAGATTTTACATCGAAAATTCAAACAGTAATTTCATAACGGTGCTTTATACGTACAACTCTGCAAAGTTGATAAAAGTTGCTTCAACATGTTGGCTTTCCAACGGTATATCACTTTTCATATTTACATTGCGGGATTTTAGAATTACACATTTTGGATATAAAAAAACAAGGTAATTATTTTCTTATCGGATTATTTAAACTGAAATTTTATTCATTAATTTTGTATATTTTACTATCGCAATTTTGAAAATTTGTTAAATAAAAATTAAAATAAAGTTTTGAATATGAGAAAGAACCAATAAACTAAGAATATTAACTAATGATTAAATGGGTCTGTTTGATGAATTGGAATAATGCTGCTGGAATTGGCCTCCTCCATTTTGTATGCAGACTCGACACCTTCGGCGCATGGAAGAAACGTCCCGAAGGATTTCAGGAGGGGTTTCCTTAATGTTGTCACAAGCATCATTAATTCGCTGCAGCAGCTGTTCCCGGGATGTAATCGGCTCGGAATAGACATTGCTTTTTAAGTTACCCCATAAATAAAAATCTAGGGGAGTAAGGTAGGGACTTCTCGCAGGCCACGCAACTGTCCCAAATCTGCCAATCCGCTTTCGGGAAATTCGTTTTCCAAATATTCTTTGATAGGTCTCGCATTATGAGCGGGCACCCGTCTATCTGCCATAAATAGCAAATATTAAATTTTAACCGTTATAAGTACCGTTGTATTTCCCAAACAATGTACCAAATTTCAAATATCTTAGAGTTCTGGTCAAAATAATGTAGCGAGTCTTTTTTCGAGTCAAGGGAAAATTATTAACGATTCCACTGAAGCCATGATTTTTACCATTCAATGCGTGTTTACCTAAAATTCTGCAATGTAAATAAGAAAAGTGATATACCGTTGGAAAGCCAACATGTTGAAGCAACTTTTACCAACTTTGCAGAGTTGTACGTATAAAGCACCGTTATGCAATTACTGTTTGAATTTTCGATTAAAAATCTATTTTAAAATTTCTGTTAAGTTTGAGTAACTGTATCTTGAAAGTGCCAATAATTTTGGCAACAGGAAAAACTTCAGTTTTTGTGAAATTTTATGTAGTTTCTGAAACTGAAATCAAATCTTGGATTAAGTAATCAGGAGTGCTGCAAATTACGATTTTGCGTGACAAGTCACGATTTTCGATGACTTTCACAAAAAGAGCGATAACAAGGTAACGGTAAAAAAAATTCCGAGTGTATTGGGAATTTTCTTGCTGAAACAAGTTGCGCTATCAACCCTTACAGTATTGACCACCCAATGCGGGACACCCTGTATAATACAAGCTGTGAGAGGTCGCTTCACTCGCTCTCCATCTTGGGCTCGCTGCACTCGCACTAACATTCCCTTTCAAATCGAATAAAATTGAAATACTAAATTTAATTTTGTGAAATGCGCCACAGAGTTGAGGAGGTATAGACAACAATTGGAGAAGATAAGCTGCATTAATAAATTTTACTCCTGGACACTTTCCAGAAGTATCTCCTATTGGGAGTAGAACTCGTTCAGGTGGGTGGTTATAGAACTTACACATATTCGCCAATCCGACAAAAAGGGGAGAAAGTGGACTGGTCTCTTAGTCAATTTTCCTTTAACTCTCATCGAAGTTGAAAGTGCTGCAGGTTGACGGACGGGGAGGAATTTACTGAAATATACTATGTTCTTCAAAAAATTAGCAAAAAAGAACTGCTAATATGTCAAATTTTTCATGAGCTTTGCGACGAAGGGTACTGAAGGGGTGAAGTGGTGGAGTGAGGTGGCGATAATTTAATTAAGGACGATAATTTGATCAACACACATACACAAAAGATGATGAAAAGAAACTGCTTTCACAATTGTTCTCCAGGCCAATTTTGCAGAGGATTCAATGCGTATTTTGCTTTTGAGCGTTACATTTTTCAATAGTCATTCTGATGTTTTCGGGTAGAGCCCCATCCGGTAGGGCAAATTTACACATTTATTTTTGGAGTCTAGTCTGGCTGGTCTAGCGGTTAGTGCGCTTACCTTCGGTGCACAGGCTCATGAGTTCGAATCTCACCGTGTTCCATGGTGTTTTTCGAACTCACGAGCTTGTGACAGACTATGATCTCACTCAGATGTTAAACGAGTACCCATTTATGGGGATAAATAACACTGCTGAGCGTGATGCTGATCTCATTACCTCATCAAAAAGCAGATAAGATCTTGGAAATAGGATGTCACTAACACATCCTGCGGCCTTAGTCCAATGTTGGATTGTCGCGCCTGTTATTTATTTTATTTTGGGAGTAGAGTCCCATTTGGCGTAACATTTTTACCAGCTTGCTTATCCGTTCAGGAGATAAATGCGAAAGTGTGTAAACAAGAACCGTCTCCATAATTTTTTTCATTGTGAATTTTGTGCTTGTTTTAATTCCGCTATTCGGGATGAAGTCTATTTCTACAGACACCTCTATCTTAGATCGTGTCATCACCTCATCACTGAGACCAATGCGTTGCTGTTGCTTTCCCATTTGATACATCCAGATGGAGTCCAAACCCGTGGTGCAAATTTACTCAATATTGAATTAGTTCAGGAGATATAGACAAAAGTATTTGAAAAAACGGTTTTTAGGGTTTTTTAGACATTTTTTTTTTCAAAAAACCCTTATGAAATCGATTTTGTCCGTCCGTCTGTTCACTAAATAACTCACGAACGGCTCAACCGATTGTCATGAAATTTGGTAGGAATGTGGAGAATGGTTACAGTCTTTGGCACAAGTACCTTAGAAGTTGGTAGGAAGAAGATAGATAGATAGATAAATGTTTTATTTTCCAAATTCATCAATCAAATATTTTTAAAAATAGGTAAACTGTAAAACAATTTTATGGCTTGGCATTGCCGTCTGCCAGAATTGATTGATAATTATATATTTATCTAGTTTACATTACTTATATTATATTTAAAAAAAATTCAATTAACTTATTTTTATTGTTTCAAATTTATTATGATTTTTATGAATAATACAAGCTGGCCCGGCGAACTTCGTATCGCCTCAACTTTTAAATGTTACCAATGTGTGAGTGCGGCAAAAGTACTGAACTCCGCGAATGTGTTGAGGAGATACAGGCATAGTCTAAGAAAATTGAGCCAAAATATGGCCATCGAACGGCATGATCTTGAACAATTTTCTTAGACTATGCCTGTATCTCCTCAACACATTCGCAGAGTTCAGTACTTTTGCCGCACTCACACATTGGTAACATTTAAAAGTTGAGGCGATACGAAGTTCGCGGGGCCAGCTTGTTGTTAATACTTACACAAAATCTCACGGCTAAATTAGCTGCTTTTCGAGAGTTATAAAGCTTTTAAAAAAGGTCTAAAATAGAAAATAGTCTAGTTTATTTTTTAGTCTAGCACCGAATTTCCCAATCAAATTCTAATGTGTTATGTATATCATTGCAATGGAAAAATTTATGTAGTCTTTTTGTCCTCATATCATTTTTCTGTATCTTTTGCCATTTTTAAATAATCCCAAAAAAACCGAAAATTACCCCCATTTCCCCCTTTTTATAAGGTTGCGGACCCCTATTCGCGTGGGACTTTGTTTTCCCATAATCCGGGGGCCATTAGCAACCATCCTGCAAAAAAGATTCCAATGTAGGATTTTTGCCGACCAAATATCCTAACTTTCTTAGACTAACAAAAGCATCAGAAAATGAGCTGCGATTTTCCAGATGTGTTTCCTACTGAGGATAGCACTTATAGTTCAGTAATATCGTGTCGATTTAGTACCATTCCGTGAAAAAAATACAGAAGTTTTTTTCTCACTGTCTCTTTATGTATTATGGGGCGCTGATTCCGAATATGAACTTTGCACCCTAAAAAAAGTGCCGCAACCTTTAAAAAAGGGGGGAAAGGGGGGCATTTTTTCGGTTTTTTGCAATTATTTCAAAAACGGTAAGAGATACAGAAAAATGGTCTGAAGACGAAAAAAAATACATAAAATTATCTTTGCAATGATATATAACACATCAGAGTTTAATTGAACATTTCGGCGTTAGAATAGAACATAAATTAGAATATTTTCATTTTAGACCTTTTTTAAAAGCTCCATAACTTTTGAAAGAATGTTAGCTCAGCCGTTAAATTTTATATAAGTACTCATAATAAGTTCAAGATCATTTTAAGGTAAACATTGAGTCGCTCCGGTCAAGGACCCCCATTATCCCCCCATTTAAATTTTTTAAAACGGCATGTCCAAAACTCCCCCCAAATTGTGAGCAGAGTGCTAAATTTTGGTTTGCTACGATTGGAGGTCATAGTCACCCCACCCACCAAAAATCAGCTCATTCGGATGAAAACTAACGGTACCTCCCATACAAAGTGACCCAAGACAACTTTGTTTTACAGTTTATAAAATGAGTAGTACCTACTCGTACGTAGAACAAATTCCTGATGGGTCACTTTGTATAGGAGGTACCCTTAGTTTTTATCCGAATGAGCTGAGTTTTGGTGGGTGGGGTCACTATGAGCTCCAATTTCAACAAACCAAAATTTAGCACTCTGCTCCAATTTTGGGGGGAGTTATGGATACGCCGTTTTGAAAAATTTAAATGGGGGGATACTGGGGGTCCTTGACCGGAGCGACTCAATGTTTACGTTAAAATTATCTTAAACTTGTTGTGAATACCTATACAAAACTTTACGGCTAAACTAACATTCTTTCAAAAGTTATGGAGCTTTTAAAAAAGGTCTAAAATGAAAATATTCTAATTTATGTGCTATTCTAACGCCGAAATATGCAATTAAACTCTAATGTGTTATATATCATTGCAAAGATAATTTTATGTAGTTTTTTCCATTCTCAGACCATTTTTCTGTATCTTTTACCGTTTTGGAAATAATTGCAAAAAACCGAAAAAAATGCCCCCCTTTCCCCCCTTTTCTAAAGGTTGCGGCACGTTCTTTAGGGTGCAAAGTTGATATTCGGAATCAGCGACCCAAAATACATATAACAAAATTGAGAAATAAACTTCTGTATTTTTTTCCTGACGAAAATACGATATTATTGGACTATTAAGCATTTGGAAAATACACAAAAATCCGCTAATCTGCGAAAAGGAGGTGGAAAATCATTGACGATTTTTTTATATATTCCAGGAATATTGGCGATGGATCATGGAATTAGTCCTATTTTCTGAAACACGGTAATCCGATCAAGAAATATAGGCAAACGTATGGACAAATTACTGCCTTCATAACTTTCCAGATGTTTCGTTAGCAATAGCAGCATAGCTATTTGGGTTGGCTATCAATTCGAGAAAAGGAATCACAGAAATGGGAACATTTATTCAAGAGATACGTACTCGTACACTCCCAATCAATAGGATAGTTCCACTTGTAAAATCGCTGTATCTCGGTAAGTGATAACGGTATTTTCTGCAAACTTGGTGACAATATTTTCAGTAGCCTGCTTGTTCTTTGCATAACAGAAGGTCTCAAATCCGGAGTCCCGTTAAGATTTTCTTACCAGAATTCTTAAGAACAGTTAAAATGGTGAAGTCAATAGGATAGTTCTAGTGGAAATAAAACATCAAATAACGGTACAAAAGGGTAATTTTACTTTGAAAAATGTAGCTGGTAATAGGTAGAACTTTATTTAAGGCATCTGAGCTCAAAAAGTTAATATGGGATAGAATTGTATAGGTTTTAACGTTTTTAATCAACTTGATTAGTTGATTTCATCCTAAGCTCCTTTAAACGTTCGCAGAAGAGCTTCAGTGTTCTTAAGCTATCGTCTAACGGTATAGATCTTCCTCGTCATTCACTCCCACACATTTTTGATGATATTTAAATCTAGAAAGTATGAAGGTCTTTCCATAAGCTTGATTAGTTGGTTTTGAAATCAATCTTTTATCAGCCTTGCTTCAGAATTTGTGTTATTGTCTTGTTAAAATCTTATAGGAATGGCATGGAAAATGTCGGAAGTTTTAGGCAATGCATTAGGAATAATATCTTTAAAAGCCTGGGTACTCTGAATACCACTAATTTAAAAAAGCTCAATAGTTCCATTACAAGATATTCAATCTTAATTTGGAAACTGTAGGTATGGACTAGACAAACGCGTTATTTTTACTGACGGAATAGATTAAATCTCATCGGTTCAGATGGATTTAGGTATTATTTCCACGATTTGAGCAAGAAGGAATTCATTTTGTAGACGCATCACTCATCACAAGAAACGTCGAAGTATGGGGTTGAATATCTCGGTATGGAACTATAGAGCTTGTGGAAATTTGGGGTATTCACAACGTCCAGGCTTACGCAAATATTCCGGGTAATATAATTCTTAAAATTACCGACATTTTCCATTGAACTTCTTTGAGATTTTAACAAGATAATGGCGTCAATAATGGAGCAAGACTGATAAAAGATTGGTTTAACGACCAACTAATCAAGTTTTTGGAAAGATCTCCATATTTCCTCGATCTAAATATCATCAAAAATGTGTGGGGATGGATGACAAGGAAGATTTATACCGTTAGATGATAGTTTAAGAACACTGAAGCTCTTCCGCGAAATATTAGAGGAGCTTGGGGTAAAAATAATTTAATTTACCGGTAAAACCTATACAATTATATCCCAGATTAACTTTTTGAATTCGAATTTCTTAAATAAAGTTCTACTTATTACCAGGTACATTTTTTAAAGTAAAATTATCCTTTCGTACCGTTATTCGATGTTTTATTTTCACTGGAACTATCCTATTGACTTCACCATTTACACTGTTTTTAAGAATTCTCGTAAGAAAATCCTAACGGGACTCCGGATTTGAGACCTTCTGCTATGCAAAGAAGAAGCAGGCTACTGAAAATATTGTCACCAAGTTTGCAGAAAATACCGTTAGCACTTACCGAGATACAGCGATTTTACAAGTGGAACTATCCTATTGATTGGGAGTGTATATAGGCAAAAGTTGTACATCAAGTAATTTTGTATTGGCAAATTTTGTAAATTTTTCGACAGAAATTCTGGTCATCAATTAGATGGAAGCGGTGTAGGGTGGAGTCTACCGAAATTGAATAGAAATAGGCAGAAGAATGTAAGAAAAAGTTTTCATCATAATCTTGCTCACTGTAAATTTTCTACATGTTGAAATCCGATAATTCGGTCAGATGATGTTGGAGATCAATCTGGAGGGCCAAATTCCCCAAACTGTACTCATTGTGAACTTTTCACATGCTTGAATGCTTGTTTCGCCATTTAGGGTGTCGTTTCGCCCTACTTTCAGATGTAACTACACGCCAGGGTGGTGCAAAATCACTAAGGTCATCAAATTTGTTTGTGAAAAGCATAAGAAAATGAGCAAACTCTTTTAGTATTTTTCTCCTGCCTATTTTTCTGATTCAGCAGTAGCAATTCTTTTATCGTGAAAGTAAGTCATTTAGTGGCAATAGATATGGCAAAACCAATTCAGTTATTGCAAGTGGGAGTTTTTCAGTTGCATGTAGAAACTTACTTAAATAGACAATTCTATACCTTCAAGCAATTGCTTCAATAGTAGACTTCTGGCCAATTTTTCAAATTGTGAAGAGTTGTTCCCGTTAAAGAAAGAAACAGTACAAAATAATTATTCATCCATCATCCTGAAATCTAATTCGACAAAGAAGGAGATTAAATGCATATATAGGCAACTGGACTGTGAATTCCAAACTTCCCGCTTTTTATAAGCTATCCTGCTGATCCTGGTCGAAATTCAGTTTCGAACTTTTGCTGGGTTTTAGTACAAATTAACTGAAATAATAGGATAAGGCAAAAGGTTTCTTTAGCTTTCCAGCCTTTCCAAGCGAAAGCAAAATTTGCTGAAATATGCAAAGGGAGAGGAAATTAAACCGCTTTCACATTATTATCGATCGATTTTTGAATGTTTCAGAAGCTGTTCGGTTGGTGCTTATGGAAGAGGGAGGGGACGGGAGAGATAATTTAATTTGATAAACATACATATAGCCAAACAAATTGTGGTGTCGTCCGAAATGGCCGAATAAAACGCAAATATGATTATTTTAAAGTTCAAATATATTTTTCCATCCGTTCTCCGCGGCGGTTTTACAAGAATGATCTCGTCTTTTCTTACAATACTCTGACAGTTCTACAAAAATTTTCCTCTCTCGCTCCCCCAGCGCCACCTATCCTCTCAACCAATAATCAACCTAACGACTATTACAAATTTAAAAGTATAAAGTATTATGCTATAGCTCGGCCGTTCTGAAAATTCTGATTGCCCTCAATCAAAACTACTACTTTTTTTTAATTACAAATTTTCATATCATTTGCTGGTCAGTGTTGTTCTGTATCGACCACGCTAGAACCTTCCACCCTCCGCTCCACCCACTTCCTTATTCGACAGGATTCCACCACTCCTTCGTAGGGTAATTGAGTAATCTGACAATTAGGTACATCTCTAACAACATATCTATCATGGGGTAATACCTTATGAATAATGTAAGGTCCCCGATATTTCTCATTCAGTTTTTTGTTTGAACCCGCGGTTGTGTCAATATGTCGAATAACTACAAAGTCCCCTGGTAAAAATCTCTTCGGTGCAGTATGTTTGGCCGCGAAATAACTTTCGTTAATCTCATGCGCTTTTTGTATTGACTCTTCTGCTTCTCTTCTTTTATCTTCCATTATCGGCAGCGGGTAATTGTCCTTTACCATTACTTTATTAAGACTTCGGTAATCCACGCATTTCCGATATTTTCCATTTTTCTTTTTTACCATTACAATACTGGACGTAAACGGAGACTCACTATGTCTAATTATTTGTTTTTCTAACAGATCGTCTATTATTTCTTTCAAGGCACTCCGTTCTTCGAATGACAGTTTCTTAGGATAATGATGAAAAGGTACATCTGTTTCTAATCGAATTTTCATTTCAAAATCGTTTGGCTTCGAGCAAACTTCAGGATCCAAATATTCCTCTGCAATCAATTGTTTTACCTGAGCTATAACCTCTCTCACAAGCGAAGGATTGATGTCTATAGTTTCACCATCCGACTCCAACCCAATTGCCAACATGTCTATACATTCCTCTTCTACTATGTTGCTACTAACTAAATCCCTTCTATTCTGACCCATTGACACAACCACGTCGGCCTCATTCGTCGGTACAATTCTTTCGCGCATCTTAGAAGGAGCCAAATCGGAAGGTAAAACATTCACATGCGCTAACGCTACATTTTCCTCAGTGCTGGAGTTCAACGAACAAAAACACAACTCGTTCTCTTTATGCTCCGCGGTTCCCTTCGGTTTATTTCTAATTGGTATTACATTAAATGTGTTTCGATTTATCATTTTTAATACTATACCGAACTGCCCTAAGGCTTTTCGTCCCAAAAGAACAGGCGTCGGGATAAATTCATCCCGAACAACAAGCAAATCGATTTCTTCCGTTCGATCTCTAATAGTGACGCGACATTTAATTGTACCATAAGTTCGTATCGGCGTCTTCGCAATACCGTAAAAGGTGTTTTAAACAACTTCGGCTGAACTTCGAAAGGAACTGCGGATCTTTGTATCAAATTAATCGGACTGCCGGTATCAAAAAGAGAAATACGAGTTACATTCGGGCTACACATCCCTCCAACACTGATGAATACAACACTTACCAAATTGATAGCACTTATTCTCCTGGCCTCTTCTTCCTCTTCGGTGGACTGGGGATATTCATTAACAGCGGCGACAACAATGGTACTCTTCAGCTTCTGGAAATACTTCGGATTTGTGCACTGCTTCCTATCGTGGCCCGACTTCCAACATCGAAAACATAGGTTTCGGGGGCGTTCCCCATACGGGCACTGCGGACCTCGGTGACCAATCTTTGAGCAGTTAAAGCAGCGGTCGGTCTCGGTGGATACTGTACCCCTGGTGTCGCTTCGATCTGGCGGATTTGCTCCTTTCGATGTACTTGCTTCCGATTTCGTCGCCGTCGTCGTCCCTCTTAACGCTTGACGGTGTTCATGCATATCAATCGCCCTCTTTAATTCATCCAAAGTTCGAGCGGTGTTGAACATCGCATAATCGGGTGTGCGGCTGCTCAGCCCCTCCAATACAAACGTGACCAACTCCGTCTCTGTCAGGTCGCTGCGGTAAAAGATGGCTTCCATTTCCATCACATATCTGCGTACGCTTTCATTTGGTTTTCGGTGTCTCTGCCGCAGCGCTTGATATATTTCGTGGCGACTCATGGCTCGCCCGAACTCCTTCACTAAGTGTTGCTTCAATTCGTTGTATGTGATGGCACCCCGCGCCAACAGTAAACGTGCCGAACCCGTGAGCGAAGAGCGAAGGTGAGGAGCTTCGTTAAATCGTCGGCATTCACCTGGGCGAATATCTGCTCAAGATGCCGAATGAAATCGTGGACATCGTACATGTGATCATCACCACTAAATTTGACTATCGCGTGTTCTATCTCTTGGAACGTAATCGTACGAGCCCGGTGGTCTCTCGGGAGGGCAGTTGTATGTGCACTACTTGCGGTGGCTGGGTGTAGGAGTTCACCCCTTTCCATGCGGGCGATTTCGTTACGCAATCTTAATACCTCATGCCGGCGGTGTAAATTCTCTAGCTCTCTCTCAAGCGCTTCTGCCTCCTCCTCCGCATCCGTACGGCGGCGGGATGCAAGATCGTCTTGCTCAAAACATTTCGGCCACATTAAATTTCGGATCGTCGAACCTGCGTCTGTCTCTGCCGGCGGTTGATCTACTGCGGCGGAAGGCGACCGGTGTGCTATTGAGTACTGCGGGTGTCGGTTTGTCCTGGGGCTCTGCTGCGATGGTGGCGGGTGCTGCGATAGCGGCGGTATCATATTAGTCGGCTGCGGTAACGGCGGTGCTGTCTGCTTCGATGGCTGCCTCGGTGTAGTATTGGGTGGCGGCGGTAGCGGCAGTGTTGTCTGCGTCAGTGACTGCGGCGACGTCTGAATGAATAACGGCTGATCGGGGGTCGGCGGGGTTTTCTTCTGCTGTGATGGTGCCTGTTCGTTCGGCGGTGGCGATTCGTTGTCTCTCACGGAAATATCCTCCTCTGGCTTCCCCTCTCCCTCGGTCGGCGAGACTGACTCGCCGCCATTTTCTTCAATTTCTCGTAATTCCAAATACTGACGATTTTCAGCGAAAATATGCCGCAAATCGGCCACTGTAGCCCTCGGCTCGAACGAAATCTTCGCCGCCACCAACCGATTCACTAACTCCTTCTTATTCAAACGATTTTCCATGTTATTGCGTACTTTTAAAATTTAGTTCGCACACGCGATTTTGGAAGGTTCTCTTTTTATTATCACTATTATTATTTTTCAAATGTTCGGTACACTCGCCTATATCCCACTTCTGAACTGTGGTGTCGTCCGAAATGGCCGAATAAAACGCAAATATGATTATTTTAAAGTTCAAATATATTTTTCCATCCGTTCTCCGCGGCGGTTTTACAAGAATGATCTCGTCTTTTCTTATAATACTCTGACAGTTCTACAAAAATCTTCCTCTCTCGCCTCCCCAGCGCCACCTATCTTCTCAACCAATAATCAACCTAACGACTATTACAAATTTAAAAGTATAAATTATTATGCTATAAAATGAAGAATATAAACTGCTTTCACAATTTTTCTCGGGTTGCAGATGTCTTTATAGGTATTCTGCTATTGAGGATGGAAAATCATTGACTGCTGATGAGAGCGGTGCTAAATCAGGCGAGGGACAGAATAGAACAAAATCCGCTAATCTGCTCAAAAGTATGGTTTTCATAAATTAACACGTTGCAAATTTTTCGCATGTTGCAACTTTTGACAGTTCGAGGTGGAAACCAAGGAGGGTCCAATTTACTAAAATTACATAGAATTGTGAGGGCTAATGTGGTGAAGACCTGTCTTCATTAACTCTGTCGTTCAAGTGTCAATCCAGTCAAAGAAATTTATTGAAATCCGCAAATATTTGACGACAGTTATTCAATTTTCAGAAGAATTTGTTTTCATAATTTTGCCTTTTGTGAATTTTATTCGTGTTTCAATAGCAGTTATTCTCTTGTTCGGGGTATAGACATATCCGATGGACCTTACCTTACTCAAATCCACTAAGCTATTCCGACGATAGAAACAAAGGTATGAGAATGGAGCATTTTCACAATTTTAGTAATTGTAATTTTTACTACGTTTCAATGGATACGTATTGTAGTATAGTAGTATTGTAGTATACTCTTCACTGAGTTGAGTGAAACACAACTAACAAAATAAAACAAACAAAACACCAGAATAACTATATGGATAGGTATCCGGTGAGGCAAATTTTCTTAAATCACCTTATTACCTAAAAATAAAGCCTAAAATTGGCTCTTTTAACATTTTTTTTTGGAAGCGGTAATACGAAATTTCGGTCGCTGTAGGAACGTTGCAGAAGTCTTTTAGAATTTGTTCGCAGGTTAGATAGAAACCAAGCCGTTGGTCTAAAACGTTGCAAATGACGGCCAAAGGACACACAAAAGCTGCTTTTTAAACTTTTCTTATAGAAAATTTTATTATTGTGTTTTTTTTTAGAAGAGAACAATGCGGAATAGCAAATTAACCTGCATCGGCTTATCCTTTCAGGAGATAAATGCAAATTTTGTGAAAAAGAATTTCTTTCTTTCTCATTGTGAATTTGTTTGAGTTTCAATTTCATTCAGATATTCAGGATGAGGATTAAATCAGCAGGGCAATATTCCAAAATTACGTCAAGACATTCAAGTAATATAGCCCCAAATATAACAAAAAACTCATTGTGAATTGTTGCTCATTGTGAATGTTCGGCTTATTTCAATGGGTAGGGCAAATCCAGTGGAATCAATTAACTGAAATAAAGCAACTCATTTATGAACTGTACGAAAAGGAACTGTTCCTATAATTTAATCATTGTGAATACATATTTTGCATGTTTCAATAATTACTCTGCTATTCGTGGAGGACACCTAATCGGTTGCAGTTCTGTTCGCTAAACGATCGAAAAATAAAGACGAAATTATGAAAAAAAGTGATTGTGAATTGTTGCCTATTATGAATTTCCTGTACATACATATACTGCTTGAATAGACCAACCTGTTGGGGTACACTTACTAAAAATCAGTAATTCGCCCAAGAAATACAGGAAAAGGAACGATAGATAGATACTTCCGCTCATTGTGAATTTCTCATATGCATCGATAGTTGTTCCTTCAATTGGGCTAAACACCAATACTGTGGAGAAAATTTACTGAAATCCGCTGATACAATCAAGAAATATAGGCGGAAAAATCCAAAATAGAAACCTATTGTGAATTTTGGCTAATTGTGAATTTTTTTAATGCTTCAATAGTTATTATGTTATTCCGGCCCGAGCCAATTCCAACGAACCAAAAATCATGAAAATCGGTTCAGCCGTTCTCGAGTTATAAATGGTGTAACTAACACGACTTTCTTTTATATATACAGCTCAAAACAATAAGCGCCACCAATAATGTTTCTTTGATTCTTTTAGAATTTGTTCGCAAGTTAGATAGAAACCAAGCCGTTGGTCTAAAACGTTGCAAATGACGGCCAAAGGACACACAAAAGCTGCTTTTTAAACTTTTCTTATAGAAAATTTTATTATTGTGTTTTTTTTTTAGAAGAGAACAATGCGGAATAGCAAATTAACCTGCATCGGCTTATCCTTTCAGGAGATAAATGCAAATTTTGTGAAAAAGAATTTCTTTCTTTCTCATTGTGAATTTGTTTGAGTTTCAATTTCATTCAGATATTCAGGATGAGGATTAAATCAGCAGGGCAATATTCCAAAATTACGTCAAGACATTCAAGTAATATAGCCCCAAATATAACAAAAAACTCATTGTGAATTGTTGCTCATTGTGAATGTTCGGCTTATTTCAATGGGTAGGGCAAATCCAGTGGAATCAATTAACTGAAATAAAGCAACTCATTTATGAACTGTACGAAAAGGAACTGTTCCTATAATTTAATCATTGTGAATACATATTTTGCATGTTTCAATAATTACTCTGCTATTCGTGGAGGACACCTAATCGGTTGCAGTTCTGTTCGCTAAACGATCGAAAAATAAAGACGAAATTATGAAAAAAAGTGATTGTGAATTGTTGCCTATTATGAATTTCCTGTACATACATATACTGCTTGAATAGACCAACCTGTTGGGGTACACTTACTAAAAATCAGTAATTCGCCCAAGAAATACAGGAAAAGGAACGATAGATAGATACTTCCGCTCATTGTGAATTTCTCATATGCATCGATAGTTGTTCCTTCAATTGGGCTAAACACCAATACTGTGGAGAAAATTTACTGAAATCCGCTGATACAATCAAGAAATATAGGCGGAAAAATCCAAAATAGAAACCTATTGTGAATTTTGGCTAATTGTGAATTTTTTTAATGCTTCAATAGTTATTATGTTATTCCGGCCCGAGCCAATTCCAACGAACCAAAAATCATGAAAATCGGTTCAGCCGTTCTCGAGTTATAAATGGTGTAACTAACACGACTTTCTTTTATATATACAGCTCAAAACAATAAGGGCCACCAATAATGTTTCTTTGATTCTTTGTTTTTTTTAGTATCGAGTATGGCCTCCACTTTTTGATATGCAGTCTCGAAGCCTGGACAGAACGCTTTCAATAAGCCGATCGACGCTCTCTTTTGATATTTCGTCCCAACACATTTTTAGCAATTGAATCAGCTATTGCTGATTGTGTATGTCCTCTTCAGCGGTCCACATCCGGCGTTTTAATTGATTCCAAAGATGTTCTATCGGATTTAGGTCCGGACTGTTGGCAGGCCACTCCATGACCTCAATATTGGCCTCCTCGAAAACAGACATTGTCGGCCGGGTAGTATGTGGTCGTGCATTATCCTGCATGAGGATAAAACCATCCAACATCTGTTGTGAAAAAGGAATGATATGTGGCCTAACAATCCTTTCAATATAACTTTCAAACGTAATTGTCCCGTTATTTAGGATAACAAGTTTAGTTTTGCCTTGCAAGCTAATTCCGGCCCAGACCATCACACTGAGACCGCCTTACCTCTCAATTTGATTAATGCAAGGATCCAAAAATTCTTCTCCGGTTCTCCGTCAGACTTTTATGCGTCGGTCGTCACTAAAAAAATTACTTTGCACTCATCCGCACTTCTCACTTGCGCCATTGTTGCATTATCCATTGGATATGTCGACGAGCAAATCTTAAACGATTCGTACGATGCGTCCTGATCAGTCTTGTTCTGGTAACACGTCTCCTTGACCGTTGTTGGTTTTCGTGCAAACGATTTCTGATTGTTTGGTTGCTAACAATGGTCCCAGTCGCCCTTAATAGCCTACTTTGTAGTCCACGAGCACTAATGGTACGATCCCGTCGCGCACAAAGTCGCACATATCGGTCTTCTGCGGGGTGGTTATTCGAACTCGGCCTGAACCATGACGACGGGAGACACTTCCTGTCTCCTGGTAACGGTTCCAAAGATTTTGAATGGCTCATCGCGAATACCCTAATTGCAGGGCCACAGAACGTTGCGAACGACCTTCCTCCAACATTTCTAAGGCTCTGGACGAAGCATTTAAATTTAAATGGCGCCGAATTGGTGGCATTTTGTGTTTTACAGATTCTCCTATCTTTAAAAGTGCAACAACTAATATTGCAGTTAAATAACTTGTCGAAAACTAATTCTAAATCAAAATGGGAAATAAACAAAACTTCCCAAATGTATGACTCGTGACCCCAAAAAACTGTTTAAGCCAGTTACGTTAAAGCTAATGTTGCCGAATCATACTGTGATAACTTACATCACATTCAGGTACAAAATGGCATTTTTGAAATTAATTATCACACTACAAATTCGCCAAAAGACGTTGTTAAAGTCAACCGACATTAGTGGCCCTTATTTTGTTTTGAGCAGTATATATAGATGTGACGATTAGGAGCTGAGTGATGAAGTTCACGCAACTCCAAATTCTGCATGTTCATCTACTCAGGCTTCCCTGTCACCCATTTAAATGCACATATTTACATATCTTCGTTTAAAATTCGATTACGATATCTTAGCGCGATTCTGCAGTATTCGTATAGGCCTTCCCAGTCGGCACCGTCAAGGAGAGTAAGTACTTCCATTTCGCTCAGATAATTTTTACCAAAGCAGTCTCTTCTTGTCTCTTTCAATATGGGTCATATACCAATAAAGTGCATAGTATTCTCCCGCGTCCTCATATTGCAGAGATCACACAGTATTGGCAGATCGTCACGATGCGGTACATAATTCAATGGGAGAAGTCCTCCCCTGGCCTTGAATATTAGTGATATTTTCGGCACACTAAAGCTGTTCTGGAAGTATGTGTTGGCTTGTAAATTGTGATTTAGCTTGACATAGATTTCCCGATGTTGGCTGGAACTTGCTCTTTCATACGTCGTTTCGATCTGTTGTTGCTTCACGTCTCGTATTAGCTAATAGAGAAGGTTGTTGGCTTCACGTCTTCCGTCCCAGTTAAACGCCACCCCGGCTTCATTAGCTAGCGTCTGCAAGTCCTTATAGTATAGCGATTGCGTATGTACTCCGTGAGCAAGCACTAGTGTTGGTAATCTGTCACTGCTCATATTTGATACTCTGATAAGATAGTTTATATGTAGTGTGAGAGTTTCCATAACCAGTGGCATTAATCCAGTTTCCTGCAGCAACATGTAGTTTGGTGTCTTCATAGGTAAATTAAACGTTCGCTTCAAATAATACCGCTGTAGTTTCTCAACATCATCATAGCTCCTGCCTCCCCATACATGGGCGCCGTATAGTATTATTGACTTTACTACTGCCTCATATATTTTAAATTTAACCGTGTCACTTAAGTCTGCATTCCTGAAGCAATTCTTCCAAACAGAGTTTATAGCCCACTTCGACTCCTTTAGCTTTTCATCAAGATGAGGTTCCATGCTTAGATGACTGGCTATAAACCTCTATTTCACGCCCTCTATACGTCCATTTCTCTCCTCTGGCTACACGATATCTTTTCTTGAAGATAATTATTTTGGATTTATCCAGATTAACAGTCAGTTTCCACTGATTGCAATATGCGTCCAAATAATTATTCATTTCTTGTAGCTGTTTCGGTGACTCCGCAAAAAGCACAATGTCGTCAGCATACATCAGCCGCTTCAATAATATGCCAAATGCTTCAGCTCCACCCGGACAATCTTCAAGTACATATATCATTTATGTAAATCGCAAAAGCATCGGGACTAAGTTTGCACCCTTGGCGGACACCAACATTTGTTTGGAATGACGAAGATACCTGCTTTCCACTCCAGATCACCGCATATAACTTTTCTAAAATGCTCCCGAATTTAGCCGACATTCCGCAATTATATAGTTTGTAGAATAGGGCGTGCCGGTCAATTGTGTCAAAGGCTGCCTTGAAATCAACAAAAAATGCATATAGCTTCCGTTTGTTGCCCAGATATAGTTGGTAGGAAGAAGATAACAGGGTGTCCCGAACGTTTGAAAAAAGTAGACTTTTTTAGTTTTTATCGGAGATTGACGTATGGGTATATAAATCAAAGATCTAAACGAGTACATCTCGTATCAGTTAAAACTTTCCAGTTTCGAGTAACGGTAAAAAAGTTATTGGCGTTTAAAGCTAAACTTCCTTTTCGACCTCCGTTTTTCTAAACCGTTATAGGGATCAATATGAAACTTTGCACAAAGATTGGTCAGTATGGCCTTATATACATTAAATATTAAGACTGTTGACTTTTGCTAAGAAAAAGAAAATAAAAGTAATAAGTAAATTTGTAAAATTTGAATTTGTTGGTGTGTAGCCCCTCTTAGGTTTCCAAATATGAAAATTCTGCTAAGGGTGTTTAGAAAATTACATAGGGAATATGTCTACGAATTTTCATTCGAAGAACTGTATTCAAACCGTATTTAGTATTTAGTAAGGGCCTTTCACAATGCAAGGGAAGCCTCTTAAGCATTTCTTCAATGCAATCTTTTAACTTGATAAAACAATGAACATGAAATTTGGTGGAAATGCATAGAATGGTAATAGTGTTTGCCACAAATATTTTTGAAGTTTGTAGGACTAAGTTAACAGGGTGTCCCTGAATAGCTGCAAAAGTATACTTGTTCAATACTCATAGGAAAGCTTGCGTAGGCTCTTATGTCAGGGGACACAATGGAATCATTTCATATAAGTTGCTTTTCCTTGATTAAAAAAAACAGTAACACTAGATTTACAGCTAATAATTCAGTTCATATATAAAGCCAAGCCATCCTTATACGTTTCCCTGAGTTTCTTTTTGCTCAAAGACCATCAGAAATCTTAAATCTAAAAATGCCTCCAGATTTACCTTGGAGTACTTTTATACAAACTATGGGTAAATAGTAAATCTATTTTTGGATTGGTCTAATTAAAAGTGGAACAGAATGAAAGCCGCTAACCTTTTATTCTGGAACGCGTTTATTTAGACCAATCCAAAAATAGATTTACAGGAAGCATTTCATTAATGTTGTGCACAATTCTTATTTATTGCTTATAAAATACATGTAAAAATATGTAAAATTCTATTATTGCGGGCGCAGCCCTCTGTACGCCAGTATTTTTATAATTTTGCTTATTGTGAATGGTTTGCATATTTCAATAGAGACAGTCTGGTTGTAGACAAACCCGGTGGAATTAATTTACTGAAATACTGCAATTCGTTCAAGAAATACAGAACAATATTATGTGAAAAAAGACAGTCTTCATAATTTTGCTTATTTTGAATTTTCTCCGAAGTTTTCAATACTTAGTCTGCTATTCGGGAAAATCTTCGAAAATCTGCGAGCATGTTAAAGCAATTCAAGTCTGTAAAAAAGAACTCATTATGAATTGCGACGCAGTGTTCAAACGACCAAGGTTCCTATACAGTAGCTAGACTTAGTTTTTTTTTTAAATGGGAAAAAATCACTTTGATCAACATGTTCTTCCCAATTTATCCGAACCCGCTATACTTCTAATCGTATTCGGTACAGACTCAAATACGGTGCAGCAAATTTACTAAAACCCCCTAATCCGTTCAAAGTGGCCAAGAGATGGGAAAAGAGCTTCCTTCAACATTTTGCTCATCCGTTCCGTATATCCGACTTTGGAGATATAGACAAAAATATTTGAAAAGGAACTGTTTTGAATAATTATTCTTTGTGATTTTTCGCATAAATCAACAGTTATTCTGGGTGTACACCAATCCTCTGCAATCTTTTGCAATCTACGAAAAACAAATCTTTATAATTTTGCTCATTGTGATTTTTTGCATGTTTCAATATTATTTTGATATTCAGGGAAAGGACCAACTCAGCAGGAAAATCTTCCGAAAATCCGCTAAAAAGTTTAAGAAATATAAAAACAAAAATTGAGAAAAAAAACTCATTGTGAATTGTTGCTCGTTGTGGATTTTATGTTTACTTCAATAGGAGTATAGCTATTCCGGTCGGAGCCTTGTGCAGACCCAAAAGGTGGGGTGAACTAACTGAAATCCTGTAACTCGTCCAAGAAAGACAGAAAGAAGTATAAGAAAAGAAATTGTCTTCATAATTGTGCCCCATTGTGAATTTTTCATATGTCTTGATGGTTGTCCTGTTACTTTGGGTAGAGACCAATCCTGTGGAAGAAATTTACTGAAATCCGCTCATATGTTAAAGAAATACATGCAGAAATAGATGAAAAAGAACCCATTGTAAATTTCAGCTCATTGTGAATTTTTTGCATATTTCAATAGTTATTATGCTATTCTGGCCAGAGCCTAATCCAACAAACCCAAAATCATGAAAATCTGTCCAGCCCTTCTCGAGTTATAAATGGTGTAACTAACACGACTTTCTTTTATATAATAGAAAGATATAGAATATAGATATTAGTTAGATTCTCAGACATAAGTCGGTTCTCCTTTAGCCAAGCTGCGAATCTTTTCTGGAGTATCGATGTAAAAATTTTACCGGAGGCATTCAGGAAGGAAATTCCCCGTTAACACGCAGGATCGCCTATGTCGCCCTTCTTAAAACTTGGAAAAATTACGGACTCCCGAAATTCGCTTGATACATCGCCAGTGTTAAAGATCCTATTGAATTCTTTACGGAGAATATCTATAAGATGTTCCGTCCCATACTTAAAAAACTCAACCGGCACCCTATCGTTCCCTGGAGCTTTACGATCTTTACATTGTTGTATTGCAATGCCCTGTGGCATGGGTCGCGAATAATGCCACCGCCTTTCCCGGCGTGTCGTAGAAGGCGACTAAAAAGGGACCTAATCCAAGGTGGATCAGCATGCGCCGAGGGATGCATGGTCAAGAGGGTGCTTGGCCGCTAGTATGCGAAGGTCGCAGGCAACCATGACATCTGAAGCCTGAGGCACGTTTTAACATCAACAAGACCTCCCATAGGTTAGTGTGTGTGTGTATGGGTTGCCGCGCAGTGGCGCCGGAACGAATTTTTTATTGGGGGGGCAAGATTTTTTTTCTCATATTCATATTAAATGAAGCGGTTACCATATACCGCACCTCTAGCCAGGACTGGCTCTACTATATGTGCAGAATGTGCATTTGAACAGGGCGCCTCATTAAGTGAGGCAAACAAACAATTTCAATTTTGGATTAATCTTAATTATCTCATTTTTAAAATCAAAATTTTGTATTTTTTTATGTTCTTTAATCGGAAGTTTTGAAAACTTTGCGCTTTTACATTTTAAATTAACATTTTAAAAATTTCGAAAATCTCGATTTGAAAAAAATGAGGTAAAAATTTGCACTTTTTGCGGAATTTTTGGGCGATTTTAATTTTTAAATTGTGATAGTTAGAACTATAATAACCTCTACATTAGGTCTCAAACCCCAATTTTCGAAAGTTTCGTTCAAAAAACATAAAAATTCGAAAATATTGAAAAATCGGATTTGAAAATTTAAAAATGCGAAACTACAAAATGTGCAAATGTTGATTCTTTTGTTTTCAAATGGAAATTTTGGGTTCTGAAACCTTAGTTAGAGAATATTCAATCGCAAATTTCTTTCCAAAGCTGAGGGTCCTAGTACTTGCTACAAGCCAACCCCCCTCACCTTAGTATAAGCTCTTCATTAGATATATTGCCCTGATAGTGTAGTTGGCACATAATAAACCTAGTAGATTGCAAAACGTTGGGAAAAATTATTTTTTGTTTCCTATGTTTTTTGGGGTTCTCAGCACAAAAATTTCGTTGCGAAACAGGGCCAAAATCGTATAAAAAACACCAAAAAATGACTACGAATTGTACAGATACCGCTTAACGCATTTTAAAGAGTAATGGGCCACAGTTCGTGATGGACGTTAGCCAAGTAGGATCCTATGCTGTCCAGTGAGGAGTGGACCAATATCGGACTTGTACTGTACACTGCTGCGGCGGGTGCAGGTGTTAGACTTGAGCGATTATGTATTGTATTGTTGACTACGGATGGCGGTAGTGGGGTGTTTATTTGAGAGGTTGGGCCAGAAATAGCCGAAGATCGACTATTAGCTTGTGAGCTAGGCCTGGGGTGGCTAGGACCGACCCGCGTGCAACCTCATAAACTATCGCTAATCGCCAGAATTTTACAGAATGTCTTGTCAGAATTATATTTTAGCGACTAAAACTCGCCGATGATTGTCTATCGTCCTCAACATAAACGCTCTACTTCATCTTGGCATGGCGTTTAAGCCAATCCCATGGATCTTAGGTTTGGTGACAGTAAGAAAAACGTCTTAATCAAGCTTACCACGGCAGATTGCAAGAACCTCGGAAACTCACACACCAATTTCTGTTCTATTGCCTTACATAATCCTTAGGTATGCCCAAATAAATGGTTTATATTAGTGGAAATCATTTTGTATTGGTTGTATGTATTCCTCAATTTAAACAGCTTGGGTTTTTCCTTATATTGTATTATATTTTTACGACGTTTCGTATCGTATCGTCTTCAGGTTTGTATAATTTTATTTCCTATACTGATTTTATTGATTTTTGGCGGTCTATACTGATTTTTTGTATTTTTTTTTAAATCAATATAAGATAAAATCAGTATAGGAAATAAAATTATATAAACCTGAAGATGTATCAAAAACCGATACGAAACGTCGTAAAAATATAATACAATGTAAACAAAAAAACAAGCTGTTTAAATTGAGTAATACATACAACTAATTCAAAAATTAAGAGCAACAGTGAGAAATAAAAAGATCAAACATAATAAATGATTTTGTGCCTTTACAATTTCGATTAACACGGACTGGTGGTAAGTATAAAAAATTAAGATCTGCAGTTTCAGTTTCCCATAGGTCGCAGACTTGTTCAACAAATGAAAGCAGTTTGAACAATCACAAAATATACTTTGAAGCTCTATAAAAACCCCAAACGCTAATCCGAGTATAGCGCAGTTGGTTAAAGTTAAAGACTATAGGAGGGCGAAATGGAATCAGCACCTCGATGAATGTAACCTCAATGAAGGTGTCAGCAAATTATGGTCTACCGTCCGCGCCCTTTCCAATCCTCGGAAAGAAAAGGACAACAACGCCATTGAATTTGGCAACACAAAAACCTGCGATCCTCTTCAGTGTGCTAGCCTGTTCAATAAACAATTTATTGAACATCCCAAGTCTGACGGCCTCAAGCGCAAAATTAGAAGACGGATTCGCAGCCGGCATGTTAGATTAAATGGGGGCATCGGCATATTTGCCATAAGCACTGGGACCGGTGGTCTATTGTGCGGAATTTTGACACCATACCATCTTTTACAGCGGACCAGGTTAAAAAAGTCATCGAGAATGCTAAAAACTGCAAGGCCCTCGGACCAGATGGCATTTCGATGACCATGTTGAAACATCTCGACCTTCCAGCCATTGAGTATCTCACGGCCGCCTTTAACTTGTCGATGTCCACGCTTGCCATCCCTGAAATCTGGAAAACAGGTCGAATTGTTCCCTGTCTCAAGCCAGGGAAGAGCGCAAATCTCGGGGAATCCTACCGCCCCATTACGATACTTTCTCCTGTCGTAAAGACGCTGGGGGCCCTTATTCACCCCACTCTTGTTGCACATGCGAAGCTAGAACCTCACCAGCATGGCTTCAGGAAGATGCATAGTACCACCACTGCCCTCGATGCGATCACTACACGCATTCGTGATGGGCTAAATCAACGCAGTCGTTGTCACAGAACTATTCTGGTGGCAATAGACCTATCAAGTGCATTCGATAAGGTCAATCATTCAATGCTCTTAGCAAACCTGTTGAATATACATCTTCCTGCACAAGAGATCCGTTGGATTGCCAATTATCTAGCTGGTCGGCACTCCTTCACCGAGTTTCGAGGCAAACGTTCTAAGCTTAGGAAAATCAAATTAGGTGTTCCACAGGGAGGGGTACTCTCCCCCACTCTGTTCAACATCTACATGTCGGGCCTTCCCACACCACCTGAAGGAATCGAGGTGATTTCCTATGCTGACGATTGCACCGTGAAATGTGTTTTGTGGCGAGTGAAATGCTGTTTTGTGGCGAGTCCGGCGACACCCCAATCGTATCGTTCGGCCGAAGAATTACAGAGATATCGCCGTTTGACAAAGTACATAGTACGAAGCTGATCATAAAATCACGGTGGCCTACATCTAGGGTGACGGTTATCTTTGACCCCCCTGTGCATTGATCGAGAAAGACAATCCTTTAGACAATTTTGTGGCGAGTCCGGCGACACCTCGATCGTGTCCATCCGCCATATGATTGCGGAGATATCGACGGATTTCTAAAGTAGTACGAAGCTGATTGTGAAATTGCTGTGGCCAACATCCAGGATGTAGATATGTACGCGAAAACGTAGTCACCTTGAATAAAATTTATCAGAATTATACTGGAAATAAAATGGCGACAACAACAGCAACGATAAAGCAGTCCAATCCAATTTAAATGGGCGACGTCATGTTGGCAGCAAAAGCACTGCTGCTGTTGCTGCACCCATTGTATTTCTTCCATTACACTGTATTTCATTCAGTGACAAGTCAATATTCCATTACATTCAAAATGTTGTCGATGAATACTTGATTGCAACAGGTGAATCTCATACAAAATGGAGTTTCAATTTACAGCCACTTTCTTTGAGAGTCACAAAAATTTTCGGTCTTTAAGCCTTCAGCGTAAGACGGATTAAAAAAAGAATCACACAAATGAATATCATTATTTTCAGTCAAAGACAGAAATATGCTAAAATTCAAAATTCATTGCGCGCCAATTTCGTCAAAAATATGAACGAGTCGAATTCTCATCAGGTAACATTTCCATTACAATTTAAATTTTCTTTATCTGGCAACACTAAATGTATAGAAAATGTCACACATACATTGAAACTTTCTGTGCATCACGAATGGGATGGTCACTCATACTAAGGATCATTCCATCGATTTGACATTTGCCGTACATACCACAGCTGATAGTGATATATAGTGGACCTTGTCGCACTAATGAAGTTTTTAAGCCCATTGCATGCCATTTCAACTCTCAGTTGGTGGATTGCATGTGTTTGTAAATTTAGTGCATCCTGCTCTAAATTTTATTTTGTATGAAGTCGGTCTTCTTTGTGTCCCTATTCTTTGGTAATGGTGCCTTGGACCCGCAATTATGTTTTTTCTAACATGTTCAAGGGCAGGTTATCGGAGAAGTGTATACTTTCGAAACTTTAAGCAAAAAAAAAAATTGGGGTTATTTTTGCGGTTTCGATCCTGATTTGCAACGAAATTTTGGTGGTAAGCTCCGGATTCAAGCTCAGCACTCCAATAAAACATAAGAAACAACAAAAAGATTCTCCACCGCACACTTTGCAATCTGAAATCACCAAATGACTACACTATTAATACTCATTTCTAGACTAGATCCGCTCCAGAAAGTGGAAAGTCCCCTTTTTCTTAAACGACGACAATCTAAAAATGAATATCTCTCGAATTAGGTATGTATGTTAAAAGAATAGCTCATACTGAGGGGGTGGCTCACTTTGACTGTAACTATGGATATATCTGAAATTGAAGAAACGGCTTTCAACACACAGGGCACAGGGCGCCATAATACCTATGGTTTCCTTGGGAAACGAATTCTTTCTTTTAAGAATTTTTCAGGAATCTAAATTCCCTGTTCGATCCCTGTGAACATGGAGAAGGATTAGATGTGTCAGAATGAAAACCTTCCTCGTTTTCGTTGATAAACGGTCAATAGTTTCGCTATCGTTGACCTTGTCGTTAATTCGAGTACCTCAAAATTGTTAAGGAAGAAGAAATGAAAATGGAATGACCATGTACATACTCGTAGTATACATGCACTAGATGCACGTATGCAACTTTCTGCGAACAAGATATTCCATCATGGAAAAAAATATCCACTACTAGAATTATAAATTGAATATGTACATTGTCTATGTATAAAAATATAAAATAAGATTCTTCATTTTTAATATAATGCAATATATGTAGTAGTACTAATTGCCCCTTTAGCCAAAATATTGAGGGGGCAGTTGCCCCCGCTGCCCCCCCTGTTCCGGCGCCATTGTTGCCGCGTCTGGAGATAGCCGGCGGACGTAAAAGGAAAGTCCATAAATTTACTTATTTCCACACACTAGTGCCAAAAAAACACAACCTTTCTCCAAAAGGTGTAAAAGAATGGAAGGCCTTATGGAAATTGACGCAGATACAAGCACTACCCCGCTGGGCACTACTTCTGCTATGCGGTTGAGTGATCCCGGGGCGAACCTAGTTCGCGCCAGAGCTCGACGGTTTCCGGGGGCGAGCAATATAAGGCAGTCCAATTACATTGTGGAGAAGCTGAGGGTTGCAAGCTGGAATGTCGGTTCCATGACGTCAAAGAGCGAGGAGATTGAGGATATCATGAAGCGGAGAGGGATAGACATTATGTGCGTGCAAGAGACAAAGTGGCGAAATACCCATATCGACAGAGCCCGATTTCTTACGAATTCCATGAAGTACAAATTGTACTACTATGGAATTACAAACCAAAGAAACGGAGTTGGCATTATTCTGGCGTCGTCTTTACTTGGCAGTATAATAAGTGTCGCGAAGAGAAGTGACCGCTTGATCAGCATCAAATTGGTCATCTGCGGAAGGGTGTGGAACGTAATAAGTGCCTACGCTCCCCAAGTGGGACTGCCACCAGAAGAAAAAGAGGCATTTTGGAACGACGTTGACACCCTAATTCAGACCATTCCAGATACCGAATTGGTGTTCTTGGGAGGAGATTTAAATGGCCATGTGGGTGAATCCAATTATGATTACAATCCTCGTAATGGTGGAAAGGGTAGCTCTTCAACGGTCAGAAATGACGAAGGTGAAGCTATTCTGACCATGTGCAGATCGCATGGTTTGGTCATCCTAAATACATGGTTTGTGAAAAGCGAGAGACACCTAATCACCTACAGTAGTGGACACGGAGATAGGGAACACGAAACGCAGATCGATTACCACCTCTGTTTCGATTTTATGAGAAGGTGGGTAAGAGACTGCAAGGTGATCTTGGGTGAATCTGTCGTCAGCCAACATCGTTTGCTCCTGTCAGAATTTATTTTGAAAGCAGGAGGAGCAAGAAATAGAAGAACTCCCAAGCCTGTCGAAAAAATCAAGTGGCACAATCTCACAAACGACAACTTTGAACCTGTAGTAACTCCATTCATTGATAAAATGACGGAGTGGTTTCAAAACAACATAAACTGCACCGAGCACAGTCCAACACAAATGTGGAATAGTTTCGCTGAAATGTCAGTAGGTGAGGCGGAAAAGGCACTTGGAGTTTCGAAAGGTCCACTCCACACGAAGAAAGAAACATGGTGGTGGAACACCGAAACAAAGGAAGCAGTGCAAGCCAAATCGAACGCATTTAAGGCATGGACGAAATGTGAGTCAAGCAGTGAAGCCGAACGGGTTCAACTTCGCGAAAATTATATGCAATGCCGGAAGAAAGTAAAGCGCTTGGTAGCTCAAGCAAAGGCGAAGGCAGCTGAGAAATTCTACCAAGAATTAGAAACTCAGACTGCTACCGAAGGACCGTCTTTGCACGAGAGACCTAAGCACGACGCCAGGATATTTAGGGTCGCAGCCCAAAGGAGAAGGAACGCTCGGGAAATACAGGCGCCAAAGTACGTGGAGGACGCGCAAGGAATGTTGCTGATTGACGATACGGCAATTTGTAGCAGGATGCGAGAGTATTTTGACGAACTTCTAAATGAAGAATTTCCTCGAGCAGCCTTTCAAGATGTTGAGCCGAATACCACAAATATTGAAGATATCTCAGAGGAAGAGGTGATGGAGGCAATGCATCAGATGAAACGCGGAAAGGCAGTCGGACCGGACAAAATCCCCGCGGAATTTTGGTTGAAAATGGAAAATGTCGGGCTTAGTTGGCTCACAGTTCTCTTCAACAAAATCAAAGGTGGGCAACCGATGCCTGATGCTTTCAGGGAAAGTTTTCTTCTTCCTTTCTTTAAGAACAAGGGAGACTCACGCAAACTCAACAACTATAGGGCTATAAAGTTAACACCTCATACACTGAAGATCTACGAGCGAGTTGTTTGCAACCGATTGAGAAAGATTGTGCGGTTGAATGACAATCAATGCGGCTTTGTTGAAGGTCGATCTACAGTCGATGCGATTCAGTGCATTCGTATTGCGATGGAAAAGTATAGAGCAGCACGAAAGGACTTGTACTTTGTGTTCATCGATTTGGAGAAGGCATTCGATAGAGTACCTCGTGATCTGATATGGTTGGCCTTGAGAGCACTTAATGTCCCCGAGGCATACGTCAGGATGATACGAGACATGTATGATGGAGCTACGACTAAGGTTAGATGCACAGCCGGTGAATCAGAAGAATTTCCGGTGAATGTCGGAGTACACCAGGGCAGTGTATTGAGTCCGTTGCTCTTCAACATTATCATGTGCTACTTATTAACACGTGTCTCCGACGGCCTAGAAATATCTCTTCTTTTTGCTGATGATATAGTCCTCAGTAGCCCAAACATCGTTGCCTTGCAAGCTGCGCTTACAAAATGGTGTGACATTCTGGAGGAGCATGGACTGAGGGTAAGTATAACAAAGACTGAGTTCTTATGCTGCCAGTTCTCAGACCCAAATGCACCGATACCAGAAATGTACGTCAAAGGAGAGCAGCTTAAGTCTTGTACCAAGTTCAAGTACCTTGGCTCGATGGTGAACAACGGAGCTACATGCGATGATGATATCAAACATCGCACAAAGGTTGGGTGGATGAGGTGACGAGAAAACTCTGGAGTTTTCTGCGATAAGAAAATGCCACTGAAGCTAAAGGGCAAGTTGTACAAAACGGTTGTACGTCCCGCACTCATGTATGGATCAGAATGCTGGACCATGTATGAAGGTTACGCGAAAGAAATGACAGCGACTGAAATGAAAATGTTACGCATGTCAGTTGGTGTAACCAAAAGGGACCACATCAAGAGTAGCTACATCCGAGGCAGCTTGTCCATAGACCAACCAATCACCGAGAAGCTCGAAGACCGACGAATGGATTGGTATTGCCATGTTCAAAGGCGCCTGAGAACCCCGCAAAGAGAGCGATATCAATGGAAGTTCCACTTGATGGACCCAAGGCCAGAGGCAGACCGAAGAACACCTGGATGTGTCAAATGAAAAAGCAACAACAACGCATTGGTCTCGGCGATGACACGATCCAAGATAGAGCTGCCTGTAGAAATATGCTGAGAAATTATCGCCAAAACGGGCGATGTGCCTACACCGCAGGTCGAGCAACGCGGAACCATGGAGCGGTATAAAGAACGAGGCAAGGAAGAAGAAGAAGACATTGTTGTATTGCAAGTACTATTTCTTCCGTGGTTATCGTTGCGTCAAGACCCGGGTGTGTGTAGTTAGGTCTGGCAAATTGGATAGTATTATCGCTGCTAATATTCTGAATCAACTGGCGGAAATAGGCCTCAAGTAGGTTCACGTTGATTTCATTACCAATTGTATAAAAATCATCCCCATTTATCCGCTTCACTGTTCTCCAGAACTCCTTCGAACTTGTGCAGTCAGCCAACATTTCATTTCGGCTTGTTGTTTCTAGAATTCCCGTTGCTTTTTTCTGCATATTAGTTTATATTGCTGATTTACCTTCACATACATATCCCGCATAAAAGAGTCATCATGTTTCAACCAAGCGAAAGAACGTTTCCTGATTTTATCGCACTCGTTATCGAACCAGGGCTGCTTAAAACTTTTTAGACGGGTAATCGATTTTTGTGCGCTCATTTTAATTATTTCGATAAACCGTTCCATATTCAGGTCAGAGGTACGTGTTAGATGTCTGTCCAGATTCCTTTTATATTGAGTTTGGAACTCTTCTCTCCACCCAAGTTTGGGCAACAAATTCATTGGTCGACTTGTAATACCGATGCGATCTAACCCAATCTTGGGGCATTCGGTGGCTCAGTGGCAGAGATGTCACTCTATCTCCGGTGCGTGGGTTCGAATCCCACTGTGGCCCATGGATGTTTGTGATGTCCATAAAAATGCTCCTACGGCAGCCGGTTCTTCGATGTAAATCGTCCCGGAGCTACCCGTTGTTAAAACGGCCAAAAGCTGCCAAGACCCCTTCGATTCAAGAGAAAAAAATCTCTTGAATCGCTACAACAACAACCCAAGCTTCGTGATGATTGGCAGATGATCGGAATACTGCTTCTGTTCCACCATGAATTCTGTAACGAGGGGAAGCCAGTCCCCTCCGGCCAGGCTTAAATCGATGACTCTTTGACTATTATGCCCAATGTATACAGGGTGTCCGGAAACTGCCGCATAAACGCACCGGATTATGATTCCTCAATTAATTTCCAGCAAAAAAGTTGTGCGGAACATACCCCCTCAGCTTAACCCTTTAGCTGCCACAGGCATTTAAAGATTTTTGAAAAAATCATTTTCTTGCACGACTTAAAGCCTAATATCTCCACAGCTAGACCAGGTAGAATAGTGAAATAAAATGATTATTACAGCCAACAAATTTACCTGTAAAATGAAACTAACGACACTAAAATCGGATAAGGGGTTTGGTTTTTACAAAGCTTCAAAGTCAAATTTGCGTGATTTTTCCCAAAAACAATCTTTTTTCCATCTCAATTTTCTCCGACTTCTACCAAGGTGAGGTGCTTGTACGATTCATTTAAAAATTGGCGCATAGTCTTACGATCATATCTTTCTTACATCATTTTATTTTAGCTCCATTATTTCTAACAGTTTTAGTACCTTAAGTGCAGAAAACTAGGGTTAATTTTGGCTCGATTTCGACATACTTTGAATAGATTTTACCAATTGCAGATCTTTAGGGGCAGTGTGAATTGAATTGTATTGAATTCAAGCTAAAATTAACCCTAGTTTTCTACACTTAACGTATAAAAACTGTTATAAGTAATGGAGCTAGATCAAAATGATGTAAGAAAGATATGATTGTAAGACTATGCGCCAATTTTTAAAAGAATCGTACAAGCACCTCACCTTGGCAGAAGTTGGAGAAAATTGAGATGGAAAAAAAGATTGGGTGTATTACGCTTTTAGGTCCCCAAGGGAAATTTTTGATGTTTCCGATATTTTCCGTTATATGTCCGCTATATGGCGGACGGTAAGATAAGTGTCGCTAGTGTCGATCAGAAGAACAAGAAAAATTTCCCTTGGGGACCTGAAAGCGTAATGTACCAAAGATTGTTTTTGGGCCAAATCACGCAAATTTGACTTTGAAGCTCTGTAAAAACCAAACCTCTTATCCGATTTTAGTGTGGTTAGTTTTATTTTACAGGTAAATTTGTTGGCTCTAATAATCATTTTATTCTACCTGGTCTAGCTGTGGATATATTAGGCTTTAAGTCGTGCAAGAAAATGATTTTTTCAAAAATCTTTAAATGCCTGTGGCAGCTAAAGGGTTAAGCTGAGGGGGTATGTTCCGTCCAACTTTTTTGCTGGAAATTAACTGAGGAATCATAGTCCGGTGCGTTTATGCGGCAGTTTCCGGACACCCTGTATATGCACTCACCATTGCTGTCGCTTTTTGAGCATCCATTTAGGAGTTTTAAGCCGTGTGAGTCCATAAGTTCCAGCATTTTGCGCCCGCATGCGTTTTGGATTACCAAAAGATCGTTTGTATTTAAGATCGCTAAAACGTCAGTCAGCTTATTGTAATCTTCATTCCAGTTGGTGCAGTTTAGATATGCAGGCACCAAGATTAGCCGCTTATCATTTATCCTTAGCACCATGTATGTCCATTAATCAACCTCTTCAAATGTGCAGGAATTTCCATTTGCATTTAATTCCTTTTTAACACCCAGCAACAACCCTCCACTAGCTCTAACTCTATTAGTTATCTTCTTTGCGGGAATCCATCTAACATTAAAATTCATCAATTTCTTCTCATATAATTCAAAATTATCAACGACGTTCGTTTCAAGCAGAATAATTATGTGAAAATCGTTCAAATATTTATAAAAATCATTAAAAATACCTTTGTTTTTTAATCCGACAATGTTATATGCAAATATGGTTATTCCTTTGCGTTGAATCACTTCGCAGACGGCTGGCTCTTCCTATGCGTTGTTCGGTAGTGGTAATATCGCTCCTCTTGATCTCCTGTTGTCATTGAGGATTATAGTTGTTGGGTGGGCTTCTATTTTGGCATGAAGTTTTGTCTGTCCATCTTCGTCGCCACACATGAGTTTGTTGTTGTCGAGATCAAAAGTAAACACTTTGCCATCTATTATCATTTGATCGTCTTTCGTGTACACCTTGACATTGTGGCAACGGTCCGTAAATTGTTTACGTGCTTTCAAAAGCCAGTTGCGCTTCTGCGCTTGCAAACTTGCTGTCTGTCTCTAAGAGTTATTCTAATGATGTTTCTTTCCCCGCTTGCTCCAGTCAGCTGCTGTATTTGGCTATCATCGAGTGCGGTACAACAACGCAGGGTATTCACACATAAGTTTTTAACCGTGGCCATATCATTATTATTGAGACTTTTAGGAATTTTCATTATCAAATTGTTCGCAGTAGCGTCTTTTTGCATCCGTTCAATTTGCGTTGCCTGTTTTTCGCATATCGAGTTTAAGCGATCAACAACACATCAACAACATCCTCCGGTTGCGTGACTCGAGTTGTGTGACTTTCGCAATTATTTCCTGACTATCAGCTTTCTTGACAACGTCTTGCAGCTTAGCATCGAGCATCTCTGATATCGTCACCGTCATCATTTGTACCAGTTCTAGCTTGTCCGCAGGCGTCATCGTTTTATTGTTCTTTTTGGTTGCTGAGAAAGTGTCTGGAGACGTTTCGGACAAGGGGCGTTTTGACATCTAGTTGGTGAGCGCAAAATTAGTGCTCTGATAGCAGATATATTCCGGTGCTTCTTGCGAATTTCATATACTCTTAACGCGAAATTCAATTACGTGGTGATTAGAGTGCAAATTGCAATTAAAAGATAATTTTTCTCTATTTTTAGTGAAAATTTCTATCGCGACGAATGTGAACGGCTATAACCTCCCGAGCTGTCAGCCGAATTTCCTATGCTTTGAACAACTGCCACGAAACTCAGAATAGGATTGCCTCCCAGCTAGATAGATGGCAATCCACCTAACCTCTTGTGCAGGAACATGCATGTTAAGAAGGTCGGCCAACAGCAGAGTGGATGACCGTGTCGAAGGCTTTCGATAGGCCACGGTCGATAGGTCTTGGGGTGTTCAATAAATTGTTTATTGAACAGACTCGCACATAGCTTAGGATCTGTGGTGGTTTTCTTACCGAATCTGATGGCTACACTGCCTTTGTCTTTGTTTGGATGAGACAGGGCGCGGCCCAAAAGTTGCTCACATCTTTCGAGAGGTCGCAGCTTTCAAGACGCTCATTCAATTTTTCTTTCTTATAGGTGTTAACTAGATTTGAGAGCGTCCTCCTACTGTTTACTATGTCTTTCTAACACTTCCAGTAAGCATTGCATTAATTTTGTATGCGGATGATTGCACCGTGCTCACCTTCTAAATGACTATATTTATAAACTGAACTGCAGTAGTCATTCTACTTTAAACGGACTGCATCGTTTCCTACCATCTGGATGTGAACATTTTCAGAGGCACTTGGAACTCGTACTGATCGTAGTCAGGATGACGTTGTTTACTTGGTGTACATTTGAACCATAGTCAGGGTCCAAATGTACACCAAGTAAACCTGTTTTGCCCTAATTGTAGTCATCAACGTTTCAACGACAACTAAACTCGGAGTTTGATACGGTTGCCAGCCATACCACTTCCTAGTCGTATTTTAGTTTATTATTGTACGATAGAGAATTTCTTATCTTCTTCTAAATATAAACTCGATTCTCTATGAATCTCTATATCATCAGGGCCGCAGAACACGACAAAACTGACTATGCGACACCGATATGTGTCACAGCACGTATATGACATAAACACAGATGTCACTAAACCCACATTCGATTTAGGTGGTTTAAGCATACAAACAGCCTGCAACAGAAAATTAAACCATGAATCCGCGTATGCGAAGCTCTTGGTGCTTACATATTTTATAGTAAAATCGTAATTCAGTAAGTTAGTGCATAGCGTTGTAAACGGTTAGCAGTGTACGTTGGAATCCCATTTTTGGGCCCGAAAATCCGTATTAAAGGCTGGTGATCAGTCTGCAACTCGAACCTTCGGCCATAGATGTATCGATGGAATTTACGAACGGCAAATTTTAACGCGCCGCGCCGCTCGAAGCAGGTAATGGACGGCCGGCGTAAAGCGAGGCCGGTTTTCAGAGCATTCTTGATACGTTGGAAAGCATCCTCGTGCTTTTCCAGCCAGTTAAAAACGACATCTTTTTGGAGAAGTTCATCGAGCGGGCCACGGAGAGCTCTCATATTTGGAATAAATCCGCTGTACCAAGTTACGACGCCGAGTAAAGCTTGGAGCTGTTGAACATCTCTGGGAGCCGGCAGTTGATTAATAGTCGCTATTTTTTCTGGGTCGGGGCGTCGCCCATTGCCATCAATAATGTTACCAAGAAATTTGATCTCTTTTTGAGCGAAAGAGCATTTGTTGAGTTGCAGGCGAAATCCGTATTCCTGGATGCGTCTCAACGCTTCGAAAAGGTTCTCTCGGTGCTCTCTTTCGTCCTTCCCGCCAACGATAATATCGTCTAAGTAAACGATGACTCCAGGTGCATCCATTAGTTGTTGAAAGATACTTGGTGCCGTTTTGACCCCTGGTTGTAGGCGATTGACTTGGAAGAGGCCAAGATGTGTATTAATAGCCATTAGTTTCTAGCGTAGGGGGAGGATAAAGGCAGAAAGGCTCCGGCTGATTCCTATATCCTCTTCAGTTGTGGCATAACTGCGGACCCTTAGCTATGCAGGAGGAGCTTCATAGGGTGAACGGCTCCAGCCAATTCCTATGTTTCTCTACGGGGCGTTACTTTCCCGCATTATCCGAGTAACCGCTGCGCCTGAGTGCTGTATTAACAACTTCAGCGTCTCAGGTTACTAAACGTAATAGGGTGACAAAAACCGAAGAGCACCTCCGAGGCCTCTCCATGATGGACCTCTTTCGTTTTACGAATACTATCATGGTTAAGCGATGGGCCGACAACCCATCCTTGGAAACAATTCTACGTCAAAAAACCTGGAATGAAAGCCTCGGATTGGACGGATACAACCCAACGACGACATCGAAAACGAACAACTGATTACTCTTTCGGAACCTGGAATGTACGCTCCCTGAATAGGCCAGGGGCCTTAAGGGCCCTCTTGGATCAGGTCGAAAAATATAAGCTGAGCATTGTTGCACTCCAGGGAACTAAATGGCTTAGTAGCGAGATTGATGACCGAAATTCGTACACAATTTTCACAAGTGGAAAACCTTCGGGCCACAGGGAGTTTGGAGTGGCGTTCATTGTAAACAATCAACTTAAGCCGCATGTTATCGACTTCAAACCCATAAACGAGCGGCTGTGTGCGATTCGCATTAAAACCCGGTTCTTCAATCTCTGGCTCATAAACGCGCATGCCCCCACCGAAGTCAGTGAAGACGCGGTTAACGACGAGTTCTATCACCGCCTAGAAAATCTTTTCGATTCACTTCAATCAAATAATGTCAAATTGCTGCTGGGGGATTTAAACTCCAAAGTCGGAAACGAAAGTTGGCATAGGGTGATTACTGGAGGGTGCAGCCTCCATGAAGACTGTAACGACAATGGCCAACGACTAATAGACTTCGCGACCAGCAGAAATATGGTCATTAGCTCTACCTGTTTTCCGTATCGTCGCATTCACAGGCAGACCAGATCTCCAGATCAACATATTGTCAACCAAATTGACCACGTCCTTGTCTGCAAGAGATGGGCATCGAGCATAATGGATGTTCGGTCCTATCGTGGAGCAAATATTGACTCTGACCACTATATGGTGAAGGCGACTTATAGGCGCAGAATTTCTTCGGTGCATCATTCGAGGTTCAACCCGGCAAAAATTTTTGCCGTTGACAAATTGTTGGATGATGCCACGGTGGTCACTTATACGACTGCCCTTGAGGAGAAGCTGACGCCCTTGCTAAATAACATCAGCAACAAAGGCGCCCTTGAGATCTGGGATACACTCAAAGACACCATCAAAGGGGTCGCAGAGGAGGTTGTGGGATACAAAGATACCGAGCCGCCATTGCAGCGATCCACACTGAAGAAGTGAATCGGTCTATCGCGAGTTTAGGTGCGAATAGAGTCCTCTCAGAGCGCCCACCACCAATTTCGCCTGAGGAGATTAGGCTCCCGAGAGCCACCAGAGTAACACTAGCTCAACTTCGGTCGGGCTTTTGTTCACGCCTTAATTCGTACCTTTCTCGCATAAACCCGGACATCCAAAACATCTGTCCAAACTGCAATGGCACTCCTCATGATGTGGGCCATTTGTTTCAATGCCCCGCTGCGCCACTGATCTTACCCCTATATCACTGTGGGAAAACCCTATCGCAGCAGCTATGTTTTTGTCCTTAGACCTCACGGAGACAAACATTGACGAACCATAAATCGTACCCACATAGATGCACAGAGGTTACACACCTTTCTGCACCGCTACAAGAAGAAGAAGAAGGTTGTGGGATACAAAGCCCGGCGAGCCCGAAATGATTGGTTTGATGAAGAATGTCAAAATGCGGTAGATGCTAAAAACGAGGCATATCGCCAATGGACTGAACGCGCAACTAGAGCCAAAAAAAAAAAACAAAATATGACGAGCTTCGACGATTTTCGAATAGGTTAATTAGGCTTAAGAAACGTAAGCATCTTGACGAGCAGTTGATGCAAATAAACCAAAGACTAGCTAGTAGGAACAGTAGACAAGCGAACAAGCTGATAAATTCAATTAAAAGTGAATACCAACCCAGGACCAGCCTCTGTAAGGATAAGGATGGCAACATCATTAGCGACACCGATAGCGTTGATAAACGCTGGGCCTCACATTTTGAAGAGCTTCTCAATGTTCAACCGAACAACCCCACACAAGAAGCTCCGGAGCTGATGGCTGAACCAGGCCCTCCCGTTCAACCCCCAACAGTAGAAGAAGTTGATCTCGCCATGCAAGCACTAAAACATAATAAAGCCCCGGGCGCTGACGAGATTTCAGCTGAACTGCTGAAGCATGGTGGGGAGAGCCTTGTTAAGGCTATACACACACTTATCGTTAAAGTATGGAACGACGAAATAATCCCGGAAGATTGGCGTAAAAGTATCATTTGCCCAATCCACAAAAAAGGGGATAAGTTGAAATGTGAGAACTACAGAGGCATCTCATTAGTTTGTACGACTTATAAGATTTTATCTAAGATTCTGGAAAATAGAATTAATCCGTACGCAGAAGGAATCATTGGCGAGTACCAAGGCGGTTTTAGACCTGGTCGTTCGACGACAGATCAGCTTTTACAGTGAAGCTTTTACTCCAGAAGTGCTGGGAATATAACATCGACGTATACCAAATATTTGTCGACTTCAAGCAGGCATACGACAGTATCGATCGAAGTGTACTGTACAACATTCTGCTGAATTTTGGTATACCGACTAAGCTAGTGCGACTCATAAGGATGACGATGACTAATACCGTCTCGCAGGTCAGAGTTCAGAACAGACTCACTGACCTATTTGAAACTCGTACTGGACTCAAGCAAGGCGACGGGCTGGCGCCGACGCTCTTCAACCTGGCTCTGGAGTATGTGATTCGAGCCATGAATCTGGACAGCAGTGGAACGCTACTCATTAAATCGACTCAACTAGTAGCCTACGCCGACGACATCAACATCATGTCTCGAAGATTGGGTGATGCAGAAAGCCTTCTGCATAATCTCAATAACGCCACCAAAGAAGTTGGGCTACATATCAACGAGTCTAAAACCAAGGTCATGATGCAATCAAAAACTAGAACGCCAGTAAATTCAAGCATCACAGTGGGGGACCTCAATATACATAGAATATGTAGACAACTTCACTTACCTGGGTTGCAATTTGTCAAAAGACGCCAACGAAACAGATGAGATAAAGCGACGGATACAACTAGCTAATAAGTGTTACTTTGCGGTCCTCCAAATTATGAATTCGAAGCTGGTGCACAGGAACACGAAGCTCCACGTGTATAAAACCATCATCCGACCTGTGCTATGCTATGGCTGCGAGGCATGGACCCTAACCCAAAACTCTGAACACCTGTTGGACACATTCGAGCGAAAGGTTCTCCGAAGAATCTTCGGGGCCGTTCGTGAACGAGGTGAATGACGCATCCGGTACAACCTTGAGTTGTATCAGTTGTATGATGAGCTACAGGTGTCGAAGATCGTGAAATTGCAGCGATTGCAATGGGCGGGTCATGTACAAAGGATGAACGACGATCGCATGCCCAAAAAGGTGATGAACGCGCAACGAGTGGACGGAGCCAGATTGCGTGGACGACCGAGAGCCCGATGGGAGCATTCTGTATGTGAGGACGCCCACCAGATGCTAGGCTTTCGGAATTGGAGGACAAGGTCGCGTGACCGCGACAATTGGAGGTTTTCAATCCAGGCGGCCAAGGCCCGACGTCGGGCTATCGTGCCATAAAGAAGAAGTTTCTTTGCATAGTCGTCGAGCTCAAAATGGAGAAATGCCTCTTTGATATCAAGTGCACTAAAGAGTCGTATAGAAGTAAGTTGGGCATAGTTTTCTTCTGCTGTTGGTAGCGGGTGCTTGTGGGGTTCAAGAACATCGTTTAACCCCGTGGAGTAGTCTGCACAAAGTCGGATGTCGCCGTTTTTCTTTTTGACGACTACAATTGGTGCGGCGAACTCGGCTAGTGATGGGTGTAATGACCCACAGGTGTTGCAAGCGCTCCTCGGCTGTTATTGATTCGACTGCTGCGAAGGGAACAGGTCGTTTGTTGCGGAAAATTGGTCGTTCTTGAGTGTAAGTGAAGCCTTCATTTGTGTGCAACATCTCAATGTGTCATTAAAAAGGTCAGGAAATTTTCGTTGGATCTCAGCTTCGAGTGACGTCAGATTCCTTGATGATTTGATATGGTTGCAGACTGTGGAGAGTGGGGTGTTCCAGAGGTCAAAGGACTCCATCCAGTCGTTTCCAAGTACGTTGATTTCTTGCGCGGCCACGTAGCACCAACCATTTGCCTCTCGATCGTTGAGCGTCAGGCGAGCTTTAAATTTACCAAAAATACCGATTTCATCGCCAGATGCGCTGATTGCCTTTTTAAGCTGAGGATTTCCAAGTAGGTCCCAGTAGCGCATGCCAAGAATAGTCCAGTCCGATCCGGAGTCAAGTTGAAGCCTTATGTTTTTACCACCGATTACTGGCTCGACATATCTGCGAGTGGAGACGGAGGCTGATAAGACTTGCAGACTTTTATTCCAACGCCGCTTGTTAAAATTACCGAACGATCTCCTTTGAGGTGGCTTGCTATCACAAAAACCAGCCTTGTGTCCCACTTCGTAACAATCGAAACATTTTTTATTTATGAACGGGCACTCCGCATACAAATGCTCACCATTGCAACGCCAACATTTCGCCATTCCCGGTCTGTACGATAACGGAGGGGAGCGGTACGGGGACCGTTTCGTTTCGGCTGCTCTGACTGCAAGGACTTCTGTCGATTCGGTAGACATAAAATAAACAGACAGTCCCCGCTCAATTCCGCTCGAGCCAATCCTGGGGCCATATCATGTAACTCGAAACGAAAACGAAAGTGCCGACACTTTCATATTCGATAGCAATTTGGTTTTAGGTAACTCGTTCTTTTCGAGTATTTGGTATTGCCTCATTAATGTAGAAAATTTCCCTTAGTGTGCTAGATTCAATCGACGGTCGAATGTCAAATAGAAAATATGTTTGTGTTCGGGCTCAATTTTTACGGCTTTGAACTTAATTAAACAATTCAATTTAAGCCAAAAGTGTCGCGAATTAATAGTAGAATTCGTTAATATTTCAAAAAAGTGAAAAAAAATGCTAAATAAAAAGTTCGATACTTGAGTGGGATTCGAACTCATGACCAAATTCCGGAAAACGAGAAAGCATTCCCCCAGCGACGACCAATAAAATAAAGAATGTACCCCAAGAAATTGTAAATTTATGATTAAAGCTTAATTATAAGAACCGCCATTGTACTTCTTCCATGTTTTTCATATCTTTAAAATTATATAACAAATGTTACTCTTTATACATCGAAACCATTATTTAACTTTTCTCCCCATTTTTGAAGTTATCGATAAGCTCCAAGAAAAATAAATGTTTCTTTCAATCAAACGAACTTGTTACAATAAATATACAGAGATTATATTTGTTCCCGCACAATTATAAGCGCATATACTTTATGTTAAGAAGTCCATTGTGCTTTAGTTTATAATTAAAACCCGGTTTTAACATCTGAGAACCTTTTTTGCAAGTTAAAAATGCATGTAGCGATAGCTTCTCGAGAGTGGCCTATCTCTCGAATAAATTTTCGATGCAATCCTTCATATCCTCCAACGTTTTCGAATTACGTGATAGGGGACTTTGGTTTTCGTATGGTCAAATTCGAAAGTTAATTCGTTTTCGAGTTACATGATACCACTTGGCCAAATCGAAAGGAATCGCTTTCGAATCGAATTACATGATGGGGCCCCTGGAAACTACTCTATCTTCCTTAAAAGAAAGTCTTTTCGTAAAAAAAAACTTATGGAGATAAATGAATACTTTTTAATATAATAATTAATAGCAAATACAAAAACAGGCACATACCTAAGTTTTAATTTAAAAATTATTTTTTAATTTTTGTTTGTTCAGTCCCTTTTATTAGTACATTTGTTTCCTTCTAAGGACATCATTGTTAAGTTAGGTAAATTGGGAACACATTCAGCGGCAATTTGGTTATACGCCAAATTTAACATCTAAAAAATATACGTATATTATATATAATTGATTCCAAGTAGTCCAAATTACCTTGCAAAACTGGAATGCATTCAACTTGGCCGTTGCTTTATCGGTCAATTCGTTAGAATTGAAAATCAAAGTATCTGCTATGCTCATATACTGTTCATAGTAAATCGAAGTTAGATTAAGATTCGATAAATCAAGCGGTGCAGTTATATTATTCAAATCAATCCAATTTTCTAGGTTCTTCTCTATGGTCCACTTGCTACTTAGATCAGCATAATATCCTTTTCTTAAGCAATCGACATTCTGCAGTTTTCGAAGATGTTCTAAGGACGCACTGTGGTACTTCGACCGGTCAATGGCTCGCATCAAAAGCGCTGTTGTGAGCAGTGTCCCTAAAAGGAAATACATAGTATAGGTAATACATTGAAATCAATGAGTTAACAGTAATCTTACATTTGCTATCAGGTTCATATTCCAACAACTGGTTACATGAATCTAATTGATTCTTTAAAACATCGATAACCGCTGTTCCGAATTCTGACTCGGATTTAGGATAATTTATACCATAAAACCCGTTATAGCATTTTTTCAATTCTATGCTGTAATTATCGCCATTTTCAGATTTACAAATAAGAGTATATATTACATGATTTGGAAGGTCTATATCAAAAGTGCCTTCAATCTTCCAAACGTTATCGTGTGAATTCCCTTTACGTATAGTTTGCCACTCTTGAGGTTTGAAGTCAAATCCAAAATTTGTTCTTACTTCAAATTTACGTAGGTTAATTGGATTGGACCAGGTCAGTATAACTAAGTCTTTTGAAATACGAACGGCAGCAATGCTGTGTGGTGGCTGCGAGTATCCAAGTAACCATCGTTGATAAAACCATGCGCTACTATCATTGGGATCTGTAAATGCAGCTGTCAATACTGTTTCTAATTCTTCTTTTAATTTTTCTTCCGATATAGGACGAGATGAATCCTTTTCATCCGGACATAAAAGCGGCAACAATTTACTCCGATAATGCCAAGAGGAGTAATTAGAAAAATTATTCCGAATTTTTTCGGTACAGTAGGCTAGCTCATCTTCAGCCGATACATTTGAATTTTTCACTACAAACCGCCGATAGTCCCAACAATGAACTGAAAAAAGGAATAATGAGAAATTAAATACATATGTAGTATTACATTCATTCATCGGTTTAGTTTACCTAACTAAAATTATTAAAAATGATCTTTATACAGTTGCCAAAAGTATGATAGCACTAAGCGTGGCATGGTTATTGAGCAATTTTGCTATTCGTGCTGTACAGTATAGTAATCAAAAATTTGTTTGCTGTGTTTGCTGTTTTCTTTGACTAACGGTTATATTTTTAAAAGGGATTTAAGTAAAGGGTACCAATTTCTGGAGATTAAATTTAACACTGCCATTTACTAAAATACCACGCACAACAAATATACATAAATATTTTTAAACAAATTTTAAAGTTAAATTTATAATGTTCAGAGTGCATGAAAACATGTGATTGGTGCCTACTTTCATGTTTTCGTATGAAAACCGCCCCAAATCATTTCATTTCCAATTCCAATGTTTTCTATGAAACCTTGGTTTTTATACCCTTCGCTCATAGAGTGAAAGGGTATACATATTAACTTTGTCATGAAGTTTGTAACTCATCGAAGGAAGCATCTCCGACCATATAAAAAGTATACATATACGATCAGCATGACGAGCTGAGTCGATTTGGCTATGTCCGTCTGTTGCTACGCGTTTTACCCGGCCAGTTTAAAAGCTATGGAGCTGAAATTTTGCACACATCTTTCTTTTTGTTGCAGGCAGTTTTTATGTTTGGATCGCTAAACTCAGACAAGGGGGTCATGGGGCTGTCATACAAACCTAGCTCCCCAAATTAGGTTCCTTTAAGAAAAACTTTTTTATTTGGGTACCAATTTCAACCAAATTTCACACAAATGTATTTCTATTGATGACACATAACATACGTAAGAATGGATCAAATCGGACCATGGGGTCATGTGGCTGCCATACAACCCCCCCCCCCCCATTTTGGTTCATCGCAAATTTCACAAAACCTTGAATTAATGTATCTTTATCAAAGCAACTAAAAAGGTAAAACTAAATGGAACCGTACTATGGGGCCATGCTCCCGCATCCCCCAATAAAATTGTCTGCCCACTTATTCCAACCAAACCCCACACAAATATTGTTTTGTCGACGCAACGGAACTTTTGTGAAGACAGAAGGAAAAGAATGGGGGGGGATTAAATACAAGTCGTAGGTACGCCCGAAAAAACTTTTAGCGCGAGGGGTATAAAAATTTCGGCCTCGCCCGATATTAGCCTCGGTCTCGTTTTTTTTTTTCAAATGAAACCGTATGAAAAATCAGTTCCCAAACCTAAGTTCCCCTATTCAGCACATTTCGGCTCACTTCCATATTATTACCGACACCCGAAAAAATTGGTCAGTTTCGGGTGTTTGCCTGTCGCAAAGACGCACTCTTATTGCCCATGCTAACCTAGAACCCCACCAGCAAAGCTTCAGGAAAATGCATCCGAGATGCGCTAAATCAACGAAGTCCGTGTCACAGAACCATTCTAGTGAAAATCGACCTATCAGATGCGTTTGATAAGGTCAATCATTCGATGCTTTTACACAACCTCTTTTATATGCATGTTCCTGAATAAGAAATGGCCAACTATCTAGCTGGTCGACATTGTCATTGTATTCTGCGACTTTTCTTACCACTTGGTGTTTGCGAAAAGATCCGCAGTAGGAATAAGATTCTTAAAGCACTGGCTGGCAGCAAAGCCGTGGGTCGAGCAGCGAAACTGAAGAAGTGAGTCGGTCTATTGTGAGTTAACTCTCAGCGCTTTCATCACCTATCTCGCCTGAGGAGATTAGGCTCCTGAGAACCACCAGAGCGACATTAGCTCAACTTCGGGTGGTCTTCTGCTCGCGCCAGTTAATTTTGATCTGAGTTTATTTAAACAATTTGTCCCTTCATGAATCTTCTTTATTGATTCCTGATAAGTGCATCTTTCCTATTTATGAGATTTCCTTATCAATACAATATTATACTCTAAAGATGAATTCTGATTATCTTTTCATGTTTTCTAAAATGTTTATCTCTAACATATGTGTGAGAATATTCAATTCTTATCTCTACCACAAATTGTATTAAATGTCCTAACATACATTCAAATGTTCGTGTGCACTAAGATATTCCTTAACTCTCCCCTTTGTACAAAAAAACGTCCTCGTTTTTACTTTTATTTATATTTTAAGCAAATATTCAGCGTTATTTTCTTTTAGGACTCTTAAGTATGCTTCATTTGATTTTTTCTTTATTTTTATTGCTTTACATTCGTTGAGTCTTTTACAAAGTTTTATCAAAAGTAATATAGAAGTAATAATCAATAAAATACTGCAGGTTATAATAACTGTGCTCTTCAATTGGTATACAAAATTTGTTAAGAGACTGTGAATTTGTGAATTTATAATCTGCTTCTGATTCTAAGATATCTAGAATTTGTACATCGTTTATTTGGAATTCGTGCAATAGGAACTTTACTTGATTTTCATAATTAATAAATATTTCACCATCTATTGAGGTTGTATTAGAGAAACTTATCGAGTATATACCATTGTAGGTTTTGTTATTAATTATATGTGTTCCACTTACTATAAACTTTCCTGCATTTAGTCTTTTAATTGGAATATTGTTCTCTTGCATAATATTACATTGTCCAAGTATTAGGGGAATAGTGCAGTTGTCTTTATTTTTGGTTTTACACATATTTTTATTCAAATAATTTTTACACTCTTGAAGTAAGAAATATTGTCCTTCCATTACTCCTATAAATATTACCGTATATTTACCGTACTTATTTGCTAACGCTGTTACATCATAATACATCATATTGACCGGGGAATGTTGTTTTTAATGATGTAGTATTTTCTGAACTCTTTCTTATGATATTTTCAATTAAAGAACTTTCTTCAGGGTTAGCGCGCCTAATGTTGTCACGTTCATCAGCTAACCTTGCGGCACTTGTTGGAAAGTTTGGACGAACCTTTGGAATGCGCCCTGCAGGGATGAACCGTGCCGCAGCTTTGGCAATGACGCTCCTAATGTTCCGTTCGGCCTTGTGTATATTGGTGGGAGGGGGAAGCGCGAAGAACTTCGATGACGTGAATGTTTTAAAACCTTCCCAATCAGCTTTTTTGTGATTGACAAAAGTTCGCTTCTCTGACTTGGTCAGGTCAGCTGGTTTGTCAATTCTGACTATGATTGGGAGGTGGTCAGAGGGAAGACCAGTGAGTGTTTCCCAGGAGGTCTCACTGATTAAGCTAGCGCTGACAATTATAATGTCTGGTGAGCTAATACAATTGTTTGCATCACGGGTTGGATAGTTTTCATTGAGGGTACAGAAACCTGATGCGTCCAGAGATTCGGCGATAGCTTGACCCCTGGCATCGTTGTGAAGCGCGGAATGCCAGAGTTCATGATGGGCATTGAAGTCACCAAGAATGATCCTGTGCTCTCCATTAAGAAGAGGACCAATATCGAAATGGTAGTTTGTACAGCTAGAATGTGGTGGTATGTAGATATTAAAAATTTCAATATTGGTGCTCCCTGATGAAACTGAGATGGCTTGCAATTCCGCCGTACCGTCTGAAACTACATCTAATACACTGTAATGTACGGACCTGTGTATTAGGAAGGCAAGTCCACCTCCAGGGTGAGAATCATTCGTGGCGCCTTCTCTGTCCTTGCGTATGATGATATATTCACCTTCAGCGTTGAATGGTGAATTCGCGTGGAGTTTCGTCTCTTGGATGGCTGCCATCAGAATTCTGTACTTTCTCAAGAAACTTGTGATTTCAGGAAATTTCCCTAGGATGCCATTACAGTTAAACTGCAATATGGACACCGGTGTGAAAATTGCTGGCGGAGGGGCGGGAGTTAAGCTGTGTCTTACGTTCAAGGCAACATTATTGGGGGGAGTAAGGGGCGTTGGTGGAGGGGAGGGGCCTGGTATTACCCGAGGCTGCCCAGTATTCCTACAGCCTGGAGCAACAAATGTACCTTCTATGTAATGACCCATCCTTCTCAAACCGGAGCATCTGAAATGCACCCACTCCGAACAGCAACTACACTGAAGTGACCTGGCATTTGTACCGATACGTCGGTTGCAGACACTACACATCCATACCAAGACAGGGCCTGGATTTGCTTCAATGCCGGCGCGTAAGAGAAGAATTGAGAGCAGCCGCGCCGAGATGTGATGCTCCCAATAAGACGAAAAAACATATATAACGAATCCAATCATATACACAAACATACACAACCTTCCTGCATCGAGACCTTCGAGGCTCTTGCCAGGGAGGCGTTTTGGCAACTCTTGGCAGTTTGTTGTAGCAAACGGGTGTGGTCCGCCCCGGAGAGGCGTATTGCAACTGCAAGATAATGCAATAAACAATGGTTGCCAGTAGGACCACAAATTGTATTAAATGTCCTTATCTCAAATGTTCGTGCGCACTAAGATATTCCTTAACTCGCCTTATTGACCAAGAAACAGGGGGGGGGGCAAAAGACTTCTTCCATGGGTCTTCCGCGCGGGCGCCCCCTGGTAACGGTAGTGGGTGGAAGTCTCCAGATGAATACGAGGAGCCAACTGCGACTCCGATCAGTGATCGGGACGTAGCTAAGGGGGGTATGGGGGGTGTCTCACCCCCCTAACATTTTCAATTTTCATCTGCAGTCGGCAAATTTGACCACAATGGCAATATGTAGGATTGCGATTTTCGGCATTGATAAATTTACAAAAGAATACCTGTCGATGTTTAAGGATATACATAAACATTTGAAAGTTGCAATATTAAAAGTATGTAATTGAATGTACATACTTATTAGAGAGTTTTAGTATATCGTATGGAATAAAACGACATAATTTGACATTCCATATAAAAATTCGCTTGCTTACCGTATACGAAACAAAATATCTTAATTTTGCATGTCCCAAGTAGGCATGGGTGTATTTCCGTATATTTGATGCTCTGGAAACAGTCGAAATTGGCGAAATAATTTGTCGTTTTTTACACCTACGCCTACTTAGGACATGCAAAATTAAGATATTTTGTTTCGTATACGGTAAGCAAACGAATTTTTATATGGAATGTCAAATTAATGTCGTTTTATTCCATACGATATGCTAAAACTCTCTATTAACAGAGCTATTCGGCATAAAAACATAAAACTAATGTTTAAATTGAAAAGTTTAAACTTAACATTATTGGCGCCATGAAACGCATTCGTAGTACAATAAAGTCTTTTAAAGACATTAAGAACGACATCGAAATCAATGCGTTAGTGCAAAGCTCCATGATTTTCGCAAGAAAATTATATATTAGAGAGTTACTGACGTATAAAAAACCGTATACGTAATTCCCGATTTCCAAGGAAAAATTCCCTCGCGAATCGTACGTAAAACTTTTACGAGAGTTTTCAATTAATTTTACAACAGCTAAAAATCGTGACGCGACAATTTTGACTGTTTAAAGACGTCACACACACGGAAATTTGACCATGCCTCCTTAGGAGATGCTAAATTATGATAAACTGTTTCGTATACGGTAAGCAAGCGAATTTTTATATGGAATGTCAAATTATGTCGTATTATTTCCAACGACTTGCTAAAACTCTCTATTGACTACAAAATACAACACCGAACTCGTCGTGCTCCGAAAAAAATTGGACGAATCATCTCAAACTGCAGCCGAAAGAGACTTTGCGACATTTTACCGAAAAGAGTTCAAAATCCTTCTTGACGTTTTTATCCACAGAAGAATTGGAAAAAATAGCCAAACTGCTCCAACTATTTCAGGACATATTTCACATTCTGGCCAATAGGAAAAATTGAACGACAATCTCAGTAGCTGCAGTGATCGAAACTTATTTTTGTATTTCAAAGGAGATCCCTGCATGCCTTCATGCTGAAATTCAAATTCTTCTTGATAATTGCTCCGAGTGTCAAAATTTTGGGGAGATCGCGAAAGAGGCTTTCAAACTAAGGACCGAAAACTTACAACATTATTCAGCTTATTTTGACATGTCCAGTGACATCAGCTTCGAGCGAACGATAATTTAGTAAATTAACATTAATAATCAATCATTTACGAACGCTAATGGAGGATGAACGTTCAGACAATTTGATGCTAATGTTTTCTGCGAAGGATAGTGTCCATAAAATGGATTTACATCGAATTGTGGAGCGATGGTCCAAAATTAAGTTACTGCGGTGCGGGTCACAACTTATTTGGTTGAATCAAATTTCTATACATATGACAATCCTTCATGTTTCTGGCGTTGCGTTTTTCGATGCTTACATGAACGCTCAAAAAATATATTTTGGAAATTGGAAATTTCGCTGAAATTTTCATAAAAACCTAGTTTTGTAAATTTTCTTGTCGTTATTTCAATTTTCAAAACTCACGATGCAAAACAAAACTTCGCGTGTTTATTATTCAGTATGAAATTTGTCTGCCAACTGCAACATACTCCAAATTCTGACAACACACATAGATACTAGTCGACAAGACTCATTCTCAAGGAGTTACGGTAACGGTAAAACGAGAAACTGGTCAGGCATATGCATATGCTAATATCGTTACGCTTTTATCTTTATGTAAAGTTTATTTCAATTTTGGGGCCCGCCGAACCACGAGAAAAACTTTCCCTAAAAAAATCGCATTGAAAATAAAGTTCATTCATCAAACCTCTAACTAAAGTGCATTCTCGGTGTTCTGCAAGCCTTGGTGCTCGTGATTCAGCGAACTCTCTGCATTTAATAATTTCTCTATTTTTATTAACGGAAAACGTCTGAAAAAAAGATTTGAGATGAAAAATTATCTCCAATAATTGACATTTGTGGACCAAAATAAACTTTTTATGGAAAAAGTCCAAATTAGAACATTTCGCATTTATTCGCATAATTGAGCAATTTTCGCCGAAATTCGCATCTATTTCGTAAAAACGAATTTTCCGTAACTCTAATTATAATTGGTGAGTTTTCAAAAGTAGTCGGCAAATTTTACTTTTCTGGGAGGAGCTCAAAGACAGCATCAAAGGAGTTGCAGAAGAGGTCGTGGGTTATAAAGGCCGGCGTAGCCGAACAGACTGATTCGACGACGAATGCAGGACCTCGATTGAGGCGAATAATAAAGTCTATCGCCAATACACACAACGTGCATCTCGAGCCAAGAAAGAAAGATACATTGAACTTGGCGAGTATCTAATAAGTTAATTAGACGTAAGAAACGCAAACATTTTGACCAGCAAATGAACCAAATATTAGCCAGTAAGAACATTAGACAGGCGTACAAGCTTATAAATAATATCAAGAACGGATATCAATCCAGGACAAGCCTATGTAAGGACAAGGATGATAACATCATCAGCGACATCGAAAGCGTAAACAAACGATGGGCCTCGCATTTTGAAGAGATCCTCAATACACCCCACGGAGCCCTTGAACAGTTAGCCGAACCAGGCCTTCCCGTTCAACCCCCAACAGTAGAGGAGGTGAGTCTCGCCAAACAGTCGCTCCAAAGTAAAAAAAAAAAGTGCCCGGCGCTGACGAGATCCCAGCAGAACTGATGAAACTGTTGGATATTTATGATATTTCGATCATAAAATCTAGTGCACCACATAGCCACTTGAGAATATAAACAAAAATTTAATCGTTCTTTGTAGGATTGTATTCAGATACAAAGCTACATACACAAGACCATGTTTTTTTGTTTATAGACGACTATCGCTAGTCATAAAGTATAATTTTTCAAACACTTAAAATACATATGAGATTTTCATGAACCGCGAGTTTAAGTTATGTAGTAAGTTAGTTCTTGAGCAAAGCTTAAGGAATAAAGATGAATTCAAAAACAAAATAATGAAAGTGATGATAAAGTAAAGAAAGTGTTTTCATTCATTAAAGAAAGGATAACCCAATATAGCTAAATTTCTCACAGGTTATGGGCCCAGACCCATTGCCTTAAAAAAATGTACAGTGCAACTTCTAAATAAAAAAATAAAAAAAAATATAAATGAAAAGTAAAAAAAATTAAACTTTCCCAGAAAGAAAAGTTTTGCTAGTGGATGAGTGTTTGATGAATTAATTAAAAAAAAAATTGACGTGTATCTGATTGCATTGGATTTATGGTTATAACAGTTCTAAAAAAAGAGAGAAAGGTGTTTGTGTGCGTTTATTAAAGGGTTAATAGAGGAAACATCAACTGGATAATGGATTGGATGGTATATGGCAGGTCTTATGTGCCAACAGTGAGCGAGAGAACAAGCTAACAACAGACGAACCCAAAGATGTTACCTGCAACCGAAGAAAAACGAACATGTAAAGTATGTATTGGGTTCAACCTGGCCATATATAAAAAAGGTTTGTGTCAATATCGTGAGTATTCTAAGTATAACCTCATATGGTTATGTAATATTCAGTTTCAGATATTAATTAAAAGGTAAACGCGAATTTCTGAGAGTGGTTAAGAGATCCTGTTATCAAAATAGCAATTTTGACATATCAATTTGGCTTATAATGACAGGTAAATAAGGTACAGTAGTCTGGTGAATCATATAGGGCATCATCATGGTAAAGCAATAAGTATGTTTTCATGGAAGAAAGTTATCTTAATTTGATTCATACAAATATAATATTTGGTGACAAACATTTCAAATTTCTCCATAGAAACTTATTCTCATTGATCATAGATTTGAAGGATAACATAATAATAACATAATAACATAATTCCTGGCAAGAGCCCCGGCAGGAGCCCTGAAGGTTCGATGCAGGAAGGTTGTGTTTGTCTGTGTATATGTGTGGGTACGATATATGTGTTTTTTTGTCATATTGGGAGCATTACATCTCGGCGCGGCTGCTCTCAATTTTACTAATTCGCGCCGGTGTTGAAACAAATCCAGGCCCAGAGGTATGGATTTGTAGTGTCTGCAACCAACGTATCGGTTCGAATGCCAGATCAGTGCAGTGTAATTGCTGCAGGGAATGGGTTCACTTTAGGTGTTCAGGGTTACGAAGACAAGGTCAACACTCCTTAGCATATGTTGCGCCAGGTTGTATGAATTCCGGGCAACCCAGGGCTGCTCCCAGCCCACCTTCTCCACCACTGCCCCCTACACCGCCAAACAATATGATAAGGAATGCCAGACCCAGTCTTACGCCTGGCCCTCCTCCTCCAGCAGTTTTCACTGCGCTATCTATATTACAGTTTAACTGTAATGGCATTCACCGAAAAATCGCTGAGATCACACACTTCTTGAGTTTCAACAGAATTCTCATCGCCGCCATCCAAGAGACGTTGCTTCACGCAAACTCGTCTCTAAGCGCCCATAGCGAATATGTTATACTGCGGAAAGATCGACCGGCCGCCACGGATGATTCTCACCCTGGAGGTGGACTTGCCTTCCTAATACACAAGTCCGTACATTACTGTGTATTAGATGTAGTTGCTGATGGTACGGCGGAAATTCAAGCCATCTCAGTTCCATCAGGGAGTACTAATATCGAAATTTTTAATATATATGTACCACCTCATTCTAGTTGCCCTTCTGGCTATCGTTTCGATATTGGTCCTCTCCTTTCCGGAGAGCACAGGGTCATCCTTGGCGACTTTAATGCGCACCATGAGCTCTGGCATTCGGACCTCAACAACAATGCCAGGGGTATAACTATCGCCGAATCACTTGACGCCTCAGAATTCTGTTCACTTAATGAAGACTCGCCGACTAGAGTCGTGGGCACTTGCAGTAGTTCTCCTGACATAACTATTGTCAGTGCCAGCCTAATTGCTGCTTCCCGATGGGAAGTACGTACCACCCTTAGATCAGATCACCTCCCAATCATTATAAAGATTGACAAACCAGCGAACATGACTAAGTCTGAGAAGCGAACGTTTGTCAATCACAAGAAAGCCGAATGGGATGGTTTCAAAGCTTACTCGTCGGCGAAGTTCATCGAGTTAACATCACCTATCACCATTCATGAGGCCGAGAAAAATATTAGGAACGTCATTACCACAGCCGCGGCACGTTTTATTCCGGCAGGACGTATCCCGAAAGTTCGGCCTAACTTCCCCACTAGTGCCGCCAGATTAGCCGATGAACGTGATCAGATCAGAAGCGCTCACCCTGATGATCCCAGAATTCAGGAGCTTAACTCCGAAATTGACCGACAAGTTAAAGACGGGCGAAATGGAATCAGCACCTCGATGAATGTAACCTCAATGAAGGTGTCAGCAAATTATGGTCTACCGTCCGCGCCCTTTCCAATCCTCGGAAAGAAAAGGGCAACAACGCCATTGAATTTGGCAACACTAAAACCTGCGATCCTCTTCAGTGTGCTAGCACAATTTATTGAACATCCCAAGTCTGACGGCCTCAAGCGAAAAATTAGAAGACGGATTCACAGCCGGATTGTTGACACCATACCATCTTTTACAGCGGACCAGGTTAAAAAAGTCATCGAGAATGCTAAAAACTCCAAAGCCCTCGGACCAGATGGCATTTCGATGACCATGTTGAAACATCTCGACCTTCCAGCCATTGAGTATCTCACGGCCGCCTTTAACTTGTCGATGTCCACGCTTGCCATCCCTGAAATCTGGAAAACAGGTCGAATTGTTCCCTGTCTCAAGCCAGGGAAGAGCGCAAATCTCGGGGAATCCTACCGCCCCATTACGATACTTTCTCCTGTCGCAAAGACGCTGGAGGCCCTTATTCACCCCACTCTTGTTGCACATGCGAAGCTAGAACCTCACCAGCATGGCTTCAGGAAGATGCATAGTACCACCACTGCCCTCGATGCGATCACTACACGCATTCGTGATGGGCTAAATCAACGCAGTCGTTGTCACAGAACTATTCTGGTGGCAATAGACCTATCAAGTGCATTCGATAAGGTCAATCATTCAATGCTCCTAGCAAACCTGTTGAATATGCATCTTCCTGCACAAGAGATCCGTTGGATTGCCAATTATCTAGCTGGTCGGCACTCCTTCACCGAGTTTCGAGGCAAACGTTCTAAGCTTAGGAAAATCAAATTAGGTGTTCCACAGGGAGGGGTACTCTCCCCCACTCTGTTCAACATCTACATGTCCGGCCTTCCCACACCACCTGAAGGAATCGAGGTGATTTCCTATGCTGACGATTGCACCGTACTCGCCACAGGGAATGATAAGGATGAAATGCGCCTCCGAATTAATCGCTATCTAGGACGATTACAGGCATTTTTCCAAAGCCGAAACCTCACCATCTCTGCGTCCAAATCCTCTGCGACTTTTCTAACCACTTGGTGGGAGGACATCAGATGGGAGATGGATATACGTATTGGCAACAATTCTGTTCCTACTGTTAAAAACCCCAAAATTCTCGGGCTTCACCTAGATAACATGATGACGTCTGCGAATCATGCAGCTTCAGTATGTGAAAAAATGCGCAGTAGGAACAACATCCTAAAAGCTCTAGCTGGTAGCACCTGGGGCAAAGATAAAGAAACCATGCTAGCTACTTATAAAGCGGTGGGTCGAGCGGCCGCTGATTATGCAGCCCCAGTTTGGACACATAGTCTATGTGACACAAACTGGTCCAAAGTTCAGGTCTGCCAAAATGCCGCTCTACGCATCGCGACAGGTTGCCTTCTGATGTCTGCCCAGGATCACTTACATCAGGAGACAAAATTGATGCCAATACGTGATCACAATCTCCTACTCTCTAAACAGTATCTTGTTGGTTGCTACCGTGAGGATCATCCCAATAATTCCTCCACCACGACATGTCAGGCGTGGTTTACGAGACCTTGAGAGAGAGGTTCAGGGATATAAACGGGACCCTTACGATGAAGTTACATACCGAGCCGCCATTGCAGCGATCCACACTGAAGAAGTGAATCGGTCCATCGCGTTTAGGTGCGAATAGAGTCCTCTCAGAGCGCCCACCACCAATTTCGCCTGAGGAGATTAGGCTCCCAAGAGTCACCAGAGTAACACTAGCTCAACTTCGGTCGGGCTTTTGTTCACGCCTTAATTCGTACCTTTCTCGCATAAGCCCGGACATCCAAAACATCTGTCCAAACTGCAATGGTACTCCTCATGATGTGGGCCATTTGTTTCAATGCCCCGCTGCGCCCACTGATCTTACCCCTATATCACTGTGGGAAAACCCTATCGCAGCAGCTATGTTTTTGTCCTTAGACCTCACGGACACAAACATTGACGAACCATAAATCGTACCCACATAGATGCACAGAGGTTACACACCTTTCTGCACCGCTACAAGAAGAAGAAGAAGGCTAACATAATTTTGGTATAATGAGAATGTTTTATTGTGCATTCGCTAAGTGTTTTAAAGATCAAAGGTTGATTAAATAATTGCTTCAACTTTGGATTTTAAAGTTAAGATTTCGTTTAAAAGGGTTTAATGTATGTAAGAAAAGGGAGTAGTGGTGAAGTTAAATTAAATAGCTACATAAAGAAAGAGATAGGTGTATACTAAATGTTCCACAAACCCCGCAGTTATATGCGGCGGCCTGAACTGGTGTTTCTTAAATTGGTAAAAACTCCCATGTGATTTTATAAATAGTAAAACACCAGATGGAAAGTGGCATATTAAGAAAACTGTGTGTATTTAAACATGGTAAAGAGAAACCATAAAAAATGAGAAATGCCTTTGCAAAGGTATATGGGTTGAATTTCAAGCAAATAGTTATTATAAAGCATTTGCAAAAAGGTAACTTTGTTGTGGCTAGAAATGTAACGGTAGAGGATGTAAATTTAGTTACTTCTAGGCCAAGAACGGCGACTTTAAGAGTCACCAGAGTAAAAACAATAGGTAAAAAAAGGTTGTAACGGTATATATGAAAATGAAAATGCCTAAAAAAAAAGGAAGAACTTTAAAGGTGTGAAAGGATCAAGACCTCTGATCCTTTCACACCGTATTGATATAATTAATAATTAAATAATCTTTTAAAAAAATCGTTGAAGAAACAAAGTACGGAATAATATAGAAAAATGAATCAAAGTGAAGATTTCATTTACTTTGGCACGAAACCCCCAAAATAGAAAGTCCTTTGGTTTGTGAATGGGTTCGAAACAATAAAACTGATCTTTTTGACCATGTGTCCAAATCAGTAGAAGAAATGTGATACTATTAAATTTGGTGTTCATTTAATCCGATAATAATAAAAAAAAATAAGTTAATCCAATATTTTCAATGAATCGGATAATAAAAAAAAAACTTGCGAAGAGAAATAAGTGGGATTACCAAACGAAATGCATAGTAATATGTAAAATTTAATGGTAGCTTCTTCTTCTTTATGGCACGATAGCCCGACGTCGGGCCTTGGCCGCCTGGATTTCAAACCTCCAATTGTCGCGGTCACGCGATCTTGTCCTTCAGTTCCGAAAGCCTAGCATCTGGTGGGCGTCCTCACATACAGAATGCTCCCATCGGGCTCTCGGTCGTCCACGCAATCTGGCTCCGTCCACTCGTTGCGGGTTCATCACCTTTTTGGGCATGCGATCGTCGTTCAATGGTAGCTACAGTTTCATTTTATAGGAAAGTTGTTTGTGAGAAAATGGCTTTCATATAATGGGAATGATATAATAAAAGTTAATGGCAATTCTTACATATGGGTTCTTGAATAAAAAGAAAAACATCCAAGAAAGTATGCGAAGGAGTAATTGCTTCTAATTCTTATTCCAAAAATCACAAGTGAATGGAAAGAAGAACATTTATTGATAAAATAAATTCATCATCGGGTAGAAAAATGAGCTTTATAAATAAAAATAAAAAGGTACATATAATTCGGTATATGTTCAGGGAAATATAAACCTTATTTACTTGATATAAATCTGTATTAGAGAGTTTTACACTGACGTTCAAAATACCGTTAACGTAATTTGAAATTACAAAAGAAAAACTCGCGCGTGTACCGTAAATAAAATTTTTCCGAGAGTTTTAAATAGGTAATCATAATCACGACAAATCAAAATCACGACACGACCCGACAATGTGGTCTTACGGCAACTGCCTCTACGGGGCGGACCACACCCGATTTGTATTGCTGCCAATATGCCTTCCTGGCAAGAGCCCCGGCAGGAGCCCTGAAGGTTCGATGCAGGAAGGTTGTGTTTGTCTGTGTATATGTGTGGGTACGATATATGTGTTTTTTCGTCATATTGGGAGCATTACATCTCGGCGCGGCTGCTCTCAATTTTACTAATTCGCGCCGGTGTTGAAACAAATCCAGGCCCAGAGGTATGGATTTGTAGTGTCTGCAACCAACGTATCGGTTCGAATGCCAGATCAGTGCAGTGTAATTGCTGCAGGGAATGGGTTCACTTTAGGTGTTCAGGGTTACGAAGACAAGGTCAACACTCCTTAGCATATGTTGCGCCAGGTTGTATGAATTCCGGGCAACCCAGGGCTGCTCCCAGCCCACCTTCTCCACCACTGCCCCCTACACCGCCAAACAATATGATAAGGAATGCCAGACCCAGTCTTACGCCGGGCCCTCCTCCTCCAGCAGTTTTCACTGCACTATCTATATTACAGTTTAACTGTAATGGCATTCACCGAAAAATCGCTGAGATCACACACTTCTTGAGTTCCAACACAATTCTCATCGCCGCCATCCAAGAGACGTTGCTTCACGCAAACTCGTCTCTAAGCGTCCATAGCGAATATGTTATACTGCGGAAAGATCGACCAGCCGCCACGGATGATTCTCACCCTGGAGGTGGACTTGCCTTCCTAATACACAAGTCCGTACATTACTGTGTATTAGATGTAGTTTCTGACGGTACGGCGGAAATTCAAGCCATCTCAGTTCCATCAGGGAGTACTAATATCGAAATTTTTAATATTATATGTACCACCTCATTCTAGTTGCCCTTCTGGCTATCGTTTCGATATTGGTCCTCTCCTTTCCGGAGAGCACAGGGTCATCCTTGGCGACTTTAATGCGCACCATGAGCTCTGGCATTCGGACCTCAACAACAATGCCAGGGGTATAACTATCGCCGAATCACTTGACGCCTCAGAATTCTGTTCACTTAATGAAGACTCGCCGACTAGAGTCGTGGGCACTTGCAGTAGTTCCTGACATAACTATTGTCAGTGCTAGCCTAATTGCTGCTTCCCGATGGGAAGTACGTACCACCTTTAGATCAGATCACCTCCCAATCATTATAAAAATTGACAAACCAGCGAACATGACTAAGTCTGAGAAGCGAACGTTTGTCAATCACAAGAAAGCCGATTGGGATGGTTTCAAAGCTTACTCGTCGGCGAAGTTCATCGAGCTAACATCACCTACCAACATTCACGAGGCCGAGAAAAATATTAGGAACATATATGAAAATGAATATGCCTAAAAAAAAGGAAGAACTTTAAAGGTGTGAAAGGATCAATACCTCTGATCCTTTCACACCGTATTGATATAATTAATAATTAAATAATCTTTAAAAAAAATCGTTGAAGAAACAAAGTACGGTATAATATAGAAAAGTGAATCAAAGTGAAGGTTTCATTTACTTTGGCACGAAACCCCCAAAATAGAAAGTCCTTTGGTTTGTGAATGGGTTCGAAACAATGAAACTGATCTTTTTGACCATGTGTCAAAATCAGTAGAAGAAATGTGATACTATTAAATTTGGTGTTCATTTAATCCGATAATAATAAAAAAAAATAAGTTAATCCAATATTTACAATGAATCGGATAATAAAAAAACTTGCGAAGAGAAATAAGTGGGATTACTAAACGAAATGCATAGTAATATGTAAAATTTAATGGTAACTTCTTCTTCTTTATGGCACGATAGGCCGACGTCGGGCCTTGGCCGCCTGGATTTAAAACCTCCAATTGTCGCGGTCACGCGATCTTGTCCTCCAGTTCCGAAAGCCTAGCATCTGGTGGGCGTCCTCACATACAGAATGCTCCCATCGGGCTCTCGGTCGTCCACGCAATCTGGCTCCGTCCACTCGTTGCGGGTTCATCACCTTTTTGGGCATGCGATCGTCGTTCAATGGTAGCTACAGTTTCATTTTATAGAAAAGTTGTTTGTGAGAAAATGGCTTTCATATAATGGGAATGATATAATAAAAGTTAATGGCAATTTCAAATATTGTTTCAATATCTTCTGAGCAATCTTTCGTTAGCCATGAAGCGGGAACTTCCACTGTTATTTCAGATTCATCTTCTACAATTCCTTCCAATGTTGACAAAAATCAATCTCTGATTGATAAATTTGTCACAGTTCGTAAGAAAGGGAAAAATATTAAAAAACCTTCTCCTGTTGGTGATGTTATTCCCAAAAAGAGTGATAATAATAATAGGCGACAAAATCAGTAGAAGAAATGTGATACTATTAAATTTGGTGTTCATTTAATCCGATAATAATAAAAAAAAATAAGTTAATCCAATATTTACAATGAATCGGATAATAAAAAAACTTGCGAAGAGAAATAAGTGGGATTACTAAACGAAATGCATAGTAATATGTAAAATTTAATGGTAACTTCTTCTTCTTTATGGCACGATAGGCCGACGTCGGGCCTTGGCCGCCTGGATTTAAAACCTCCAATTGTCGCGGTCACGCGATCTTGTCCTCCAGTTCCGAAAGCCTAGCATCTGGTGGGCGTCCTCACATACAGAATGCTCCCATCGGGCTCTCGGTCGTCCACGCAATCTGGCTCCGTCCACTCGTTGCGGGTTCATCACCTTTTTGGGCATGCGATCGTCGTTCAATGGTAGCTACAGTTTCATTTTATAGAAAAGTTGTTTGTGAGAAAATGGCTTTCATATAATGGGAATGATATAATAAAAGTTAATGGCAATTTCAAATATTGTTTCAATATCTTCTGAGCAATCTTTCGTTAGCCATGAAGCGGGAACTTCCACTGTTATTTCAGATTCATCTTCTACAATTCCTTCCAATGTTGACAAAAATCAATCTCTGATTGATAAATTTGTCACAGTTCGTAAGAAAGGGAAAAATATTAAAAAACCTTCTCCTGTTGGTGATGTTATTCCCAAAAAGAGTGATAATAATAATAGGCGACACAAAAGAATCTTCGGTATCGATCAAGCTAATGATTCTCTTCGAAGTGTCCCCAGTTTCAAGGTATTCCATGTTTCTAAGCTACATGCTTCGGTAAAAGCAGAAGATTTAAAGGAATATGTAATGAAAAAACTTAATTTAACAGATGACAGTTTTCTTTCGGTTTATCCTCTGATAAAAAAAAGATTGTGATATATCCAAATTAGTTTCAACCAGTTTTGGTTTGAAACTTCCCCATGAATATTCGAAGCAAGTGTTTTGTGCCAACTTCTGGCCCAAGGGCGTAGACATTTCACCATTTAATTTTTCAAAAAACGACAAACGCCAAAACAGTGTCCAGCAGAACACATAATTTCCAATTCATTTTTCTCGGTCTATTATCAAAATGTTGGTGGTCTTCGTTCAAGAACAAATGACTTTTACCTTGCAGCTTCACAAGAAGATTATGCTGCCATTTGCTTAACCGAGACTTGGCTTCACACAGACATTTCAAATGAAGAACTTTTCATAAGAGACTATGACGTCTATCGTCGCGACCGTTATGAAGCTTCGACTAAGAGAGGAGGTGGTGTTTTGGTGGCTATCAAAACAACATTCCCATCTCATGAAGTTGAGCTTTATCATAAGGACGTGGAACAGATATGTGTTTCTATCAATGTTTCTCGCAGCGAAAAAATATATATTTTTAATAGCTATTTACCACCTTTGAGTTCAGTTGATGTTTATAACAAACATGTAGATAATATCTCCAAGCTATTTGCGTCTTTTGAAGAAAAAGACAAATTGATCGTTGTTGGGGATTTCAATCTTGGTAATATAGGTTGGTACTGGAACGACGATGAGAAAAAAATTCTGCCGCGTGATTTACATCTTGAGTGTGAATCTGTTCTAACAGATTGTTTGTTTGCAATGGATTTGATGCAAATGAATCTTGTTAAAAACTCGATTGGTAGAATTTTAGATCTAATTTTTGTTAGTACTGGCTTGAATGCTTCTGTAATTAAAGTAGATAAACCGCCCAATTCAATGCATCACAGTGCTCTTCTTCTTGAGTTTGTTTTTTATGATTACATTGAAGAAGAGACCGAAGTTATTCCTACTAGAAATTTTCAAAAAGCCCAATTTGAAAAACTAAATTCAACATTTTTTAATATGGATTGGGCTCCAGTTATATCGAATAGTAATCTTATTGAAAGTTCCGCAATTTTTCAATCAATTTTATTGAAAGCTTTTCGCAAGTACGTTCCTTTAAAAAAGAACAAAATAAAAGCAAAAAATTCTTGGGCTACCAAAGAATTGTTCAAACTTAAGAGAGCAAAAAATAGGGCCCATAAATTATACAAGAAGTCATCCTCTATTGCCAATAAAGAAAATTTCTTTAGATTGAGAAGAGAGAATGAACTAATGAATAAAAATCTTTACAAACAGTATATTGCGAGAGCTGAAAATAATATAAAGAATGACAGTAGGACATTTTGGAATTTTATAAACAGCAAGCGTAAGAATACGGGAATCCCAAAAAATTTAGAATTCAATGGCAATTTTTACAAAGATGTTCAATCGGCTTGTGACGGATTTGCTAGATTTTTAGTTCAGTTTACGAAGTGCCAGACTCCGTTTCATCAGAAATGAATGCTAACATCAATGGAAGCCAGAGTGCATTGGTCCCTCGGATAGCTCAGGAGGACCTTACGAGTGCTCTTGAGATTTCTGAGGATGACCTATTGAATGCTATGCGTGATCTTGATGTTAGTATTCAGGCCGGACCTGATGGCATTCCTAATATATTTTTGAAGAATTGCATGCAATCGTTATGTCGTCCTTTAGCCTTTATTTTTAATTTGTCCTTGTCTTCAGGTGTTTTTCTTGATGAATGGAAAGTTTCATACATAAAGCCTGTTCACAAAAAGGGTCCGAAGCACCTTATTGATAACTATAGACCGTCCAGATATTTTAGCTATATATCTGCAATACCAAAGTTGTTTGAAATGCTTATTAAAAATAAAATAGATGTTTTAATTAGCCGTTTGATATCGCCATGTCAACATGGATTCCTGAAAGGAAAATCAACTTCAACAAATTTGGTATCATTTACTAAATTTGTTGCTGATAGTATTGAGCAGGGAATGCAGGTTGATGTGGTATATACCGATTTTTCGAAGGCTTTTGATAGAGTAGATCATAATATCTTACTAAAGAAACTAGAAAATTTAGGTATACAGTCCGTTTTTCTTAGCTGGGTGAAATCCTATCTAACAGATAGGACTCAGTTGGTTAAGTTAAATGGCTGTACATCCCGCTCTGTTATAAAGTGTTCTTCAGGGGTTCCGCAAGGAAGCCATTTAGGACCACTTTTATTTTTAGTTTTCGTAAACGATATCATCCAAAATTTTAAATTCGTGCGCGTATGGCAGTATGCCGATGATATGAAAATCGCTATGAAAATACGCAACATTGATGACTGCCTTAAGTTGCAATCCGATTTAGAAAAGCTGCAATTTTGGTGCCGCGATAATAATTTAAATTTAAATGTTAGTAAATGTAAAGTACTTAGCATATATAAATTGAAAACTCCGGTTTTCTTTGAGTACTCCTTATCAGGTAGTGTTCTTGAAAGGGTTGCCGAAATATCAGATCTTGGTGTAATTTTCGACCATGAGCTTTCATTTCGACAACACATTGATTACATTATTTCAAAAGCGAATAGTATGTTAGGATTTGTTAAACGTAATGCGCGCGAATTTAATGATGCTTTTACTTTCAAAATATTGTATGCAGCTTTCGTTCGTTCGCACCTGGAGTATTGTTCTATTGTGTGGAATCCGTTCTATAAGGTGCATATCGAGCGCATAGAAAGAATTCAACACAATTTTACACGGTTTGCCATTTATCAAATTGGCTGGCGTTTCAAGCCAGATTATAAAACTCGCTGTTCCTTACTGGGTTTACAAGCCTTAGATTATAGAAGAACATTTTTAAACGCCATGTTTATAAGAGATCTGTTTTGCTCTCATATTGTTTGTGAAGATATATTAAATAACTTTCAAGTCAGAAATATTCCTCACAATTTACGGCGGAACAACCTTCTTGTTCAGCCCTATCATAGAGTAAACTATGGGCTTAATGAACCAATTACAAGGTCAATTATTCTTTATAATAGTTTGAAGGACTTAGTTAATTTTAATTGTATTAAAAAACTAATGTTTAAAAGAAGATATTTTGATAAATTTCCTTATTAATATATTTTGTTTTCAGTTTTTTTTTTACGATCTGCTAGAGTTTACACTCGATTGATTGATTAGTCACTTACGTACGCATAGTAAGTAAAGTGATGCCGAGAAGCCAAGTCCCGGGACAAAAGTTTCTGTGAGGCAAAAAAAAATGAGCTTTATAAATAAAAATAAAAACGTACATACCGTGAGAATCAAAAGTGATGCCACACTTCGAAACCCTATCTTTTATTCAACATAATTTTATAATCGTAAATTTTAGAGAATGGGGAATTGTTTATCTTAAAGCGATATTCATTACAAATTAAATTTATAAAATTCATTCAAATACACACAATAGTTTTAATTTAGCAAGGACAAATTCAAAAATAGTCATATTTTTATGAATCAAAAGTAATGGCACACTTGCAACTTTCCTTAATAATAATATCTTTTTGAACCGTATTTGTTATTCACATAGCATGGTGGTGCATTTTTATGACAACGAGTTAAGCTATTTTGTTTTTTAATAATCCATACTGTCAATTTTACAATTGTTCAGTATAAAAGGCTTTTTAGAAAAATTATGACCGAAACGCAAGTGGAAATCTGAAAAATTATAATAAATTTATGGATGGAGAGAAAATTATTTCGCGAAATCGGGAAAATAGTTAAAAGGCATTATTCGACAGTGAGAAACATCATTTCGAAATAAAAAAGTTGCCATAAACTAGAAAATTTGCCGCGTTCTGTATGACCTCAAAAACTTAATCCGGTTCAAGTTAAAAACATTGTTAAGGAAGTGAAAGTTAATCCGAGGGCAAGTGCTGTAAAAATTGCTGAAAATATTACCCGTAATTTCGGCCAGTTAACGATCCGTCAGGCATTAAATGCTAATGGCTTACAGGACGAGCCCCAAGAAAGAAGCCTTTTATTTCGGATAAAAACAAAAAGAAGAGGAGACAGTATGCAAAAAAGTATGGAAATTGTGGAAATGACTTCTGGCGGACTGTATTTAGCGATGAAAGCAAATTTCAGATTTTTGGCGCTAAAAAAGGCTCAAAAATTTGGCGAAAGAAAAATTCCGAGTTTGAAGAAAAAAACATTACATCGACAGTAAAGCATGGGGGAGGTTCAGTTAAGGTGTGGGGGTGTATGTTGGCGGCAGGGGCAGGAAATCTCATGTTCATAGATAGCACTATGAAAAAGGAGCAATATTTATCAATATTGCAGGAAAATTTAGCTCCTAGTGCCCAAAAACTCGAGTTACCTAGGACTTGGATCTTCCAACAGGACAATGATCCGAAACATACCTCCCGTCTGGTAAGAGAATGGCTATTGTACAGGACACCAAAGCAACTTGATCATCCTCCTCAGTCTCCAGACCTGAATCCCATCGAACATTTATGGAAAATTTTGGATCAGCGTGTTCGGAAGAGACAAATTTTCAACAAAGAAGATTTGCAGCACGCTCTACTTGAAGAATGGGCTAGTATACCGCAAGGAGTAGCCATGAATCTTGCAGAGTCTATGCCAAGACGATTACAGGCTGCAATAAAAGCAAAAGGTTGACCGACATAATATTAGTTTTAAGCATAGTCGTTTTTTCCTATAATAAAAACAACGTGTGCCATTACTTTTGATTCTTAAAAATTGCACCATTTTCATATTTTTATTTGCGATTTGTTAATTACTGTTCGAATTCTTATGAACATTTGTTAATTTATTTACAATTAATAAAGCTTTGATTTGAGACATTAAGCTCTTTTCAATTCTTGAAACTTACAGATATATTTTGAGTCAAAGGTCATATTCTCACTGTATAATTCGGTATATGTTTAGGGAAATATAAACCTTATTTACTTGATATAAATCTATATTAGAGAGTTTAATACCGTTAACGTAATTTGAAATTACAAAAGAAAAACTCGCGCGTGTACCGTAAACAAAATTTTTCCGAGAGTTTTAAATAGGTAATCATAATCACGACAAATCAAAATCACGACACGACAATTTTGACTGTTTACAGAACATCAAATATACGGAAATACATCCATGCCTACTTGGGGACATTCCAAATTATGATATAACTGTTTCGTATACGGTAAGGAAGCGAATTTTTATATGGAATGTGAAATTATGTCGTTCTATTTGCAACGACATGCTTAAACTCTGTATTATCTCTTATTGATTCTGGGGATACTTGCTAAAGTGACAGTGAGACATTTGCTTTAGTTCAAGGATGCCAAAATTCAGAAGGATACTTGTTGTTGATAAATAGTTTGATTTATTTCATTCATGATATGGATGTTAAAACTGGAAACTTGGATTAATGTTAACATGAAATGAAAATTAGTAATCGATGTGTAGTCTGGCTGGTCTAGCGGTTAGTGCGCGCACCTTCAGTGCACAGGGTCATGAGTTCGAATCTCACCGTGTCCCATGGTGTTTTTCGAACTCACGAGCTTGTGACGGACTATGATCTCACTCAGATGTTAAATGAGTACCCATTTATGGGGATAAATAACACTGCTGAGCGTGATGCTGATCTCATTACCTCAACAAAAAGCAGATAAGATCTTGGAAATAGAATGTCACTAACACATTCTGCGGCCTTAGTCCAATGTTGGATTGTCGCGCCTGTTATTTTATTTTTATTTAATCGATGTGTAAATTGAATGAAGCAAATGCCTTATACATACTACAGTCCCGAAAAATAAAATAGCACTGAGCGAAACCATTTTCTTTTTCTTTCTGTTAAACAGAAGGGTAATAGTATTTTAACAGATTTTCCTTTGCAGCAATAAACACAACATGTTAGCTTTCTGGAAATAGCAGAATTGCTTTTGACAGCGTAAAGGTTCCCCTTTGCCATGCTAATTCAAACAAAGAAGTACAAATTTCACGAAAAAAATAATAGTGAAAGCGATACGTGGTTTAAAGTAAATTTGTATTGAATTTCTTTCTAATATAAAAGTAAAAAGTGTGGTATTAGCTTGTGCTTAGTGTTATTATTGAAAGAAAATAATAATTAATACTTTATTATACGGCTGCTGGGCTTCCGAAACTGGAGGACAAGGTCACGTAACCGCGACAATTGGAGGTCAACGATTCAGGCGGCCAAGGCCCGACGTCGGGCTATCGTGCCACATTGATGATGATACTTGAATTTAATGAACAATGGGTCGCGGAAAACATTGCACGGTTGAAAAAAGAGAACTTATAAAAAAAACTGATTTCGCAAGGCCATACTTATGCCGAAGTTAGTCGTTTAATTGGCTGTTCCAATAAAATGATTCGAAACGCTTTAATTTTTAAGCCAAGACCCGAAACACGCGGACGAAAGCGCGTTATCCCTAAGAGTTCGACTTTTAAAAAACAATGTAAAAAAGAACCATTCAAGCCTGCAAGCGAACTCAAAAGGACCTATGTCATCCGTCCAAACAGTACGAAACCGGCTTAGGGAGCATCATTTGAAGGCCTGTAGTCCCAGAAAAGTGCCCCATTTAAATGCACGATATGTAAAGCAACGTATGGCATTCGCAAACGAACATTAGGCTTGGCCAGCGGAGAGATGGAGAACCGTTTTGTGGACGGCCGAAAGCAAAATCGTCTTACATGAGAACAAAGGTTCTCGATCTTATGTAAGAAGGCCACCAAGTACAGAATACAAACCAAATTATACAAAAGATGAAAGATGATAAAACACGGGGGTTCTAGTATAATGGTTTGGGGTTGCTTTTCATACTATGGTGTTAGGCCTATTCATTGGATAAGAACGACTATGGATCAAGATGTCTACGTCGATATTTTGGATACGGTTATGCTTCCCTTTGCAGAGGACAATATACCAACATCGTGGGTGTTCCAGCAAGACAACGACCCCAAACATACAAGTAGGAAAGCTAAAAAGTGGTTAAATGACCATGGTGTGACGGTAATGGAGTGGCCATCCCAATCGCCAGATTTGAACCCCATTGAACATCTGTGGGGTGACGTTAAAAGGGTGGTTGCATACATCAGTCCGACCATTAATCACACATTATGGGCGGCGGTAAGGGACTCATGGAATTATATTTCCCCTGAAAGGTGCCAGAATTTAGTAAATTCTATGACAAAACGCTGTCGTGCAGTTATTGCAAACAAGGCTAAATTTAAGATAATTGATATTGTATCAATGATTTTTTCGGTTTTATTAATTTTTTCCATAGTTTAGAAGAACAAATTTTGTTTGGTGCTATTTTTTTTTGCGCCGTTTTTTTTATCGTTTTGAACAAAATGTGAAATATATTCAAACAAATGAGGAAAAATATTTTTGTTTGTCTTTAAATGTCTCTTACATATTCTACTATGTATTTGGAAGTTGATTGGAAACTGTCAGTTTCCTTTTAAAAATTATTTTCCTGACTCCGTATGGTGGTGCTATTTTATTTTTCGCAGCTGTACATGCACAAAGAGGGTGATTTGAAACAATTGAACACGTATACTGATGCTAAAAAGGTTTCTGAAGTCCATAAGTAGGAATATATACCCAACAAACCATCTTTCCGAGTGACGGAATTCTTTTCGGATTTCCACCACTTTTCCAAGATTAATTCCGAGACCGCACTAACACACGCAAACCGATGTCGATTTTTTTTTACGAGTTTGCACTTTGTGTAAAACGTGGAAGCCGTCTCGGAATTGTTTCGGAAAAGTATGCAATATTCCAAACAAAATCTGAGCCGTTTCCAGGTAGAGATGTTTTTAAGTAGGCCTAGGCAGTGACGTACGTTAAACAATCAACTTTTTCGTGGCCGTAACTATACTACGCGTATTTCAAATGTCAAAATATATAGTTTTGTTTTACGGGTTCGGTGCGCGAGTCAATTTCTATATGAAGTTTTGACATTGTCGTTGATATTCGCGCGGTAATCGAAAACTCTCTAATATTAATATTAAATTTTGCGAAAATATTGTTAGCCGAATAGCATTTTGGTTCGTATTTTATATGTATATTAATACTTTATTTGTTTTTGTAAGTTGTGTCGGATTTGTTACATAACTGAAAATATAGATGAGTTATTAATTAATAAAAATATTCTTTGATTTTTTTGCTGTAAGACTTGTGCAGAATGCATTTACGACCAAAAAATTCGTGCAGATCCTTTTTCCTCTCAGGTATTTAGGTATTGGTCGACAATGGTTGGGGGACTGCAAGTTGTTTTGGATTCCGGTTTCTTGGCGTTTTGGTTGCTTTGCGTCCCGTTGTGTCCCTCTTTGAATTGAAAATGAAAGTAATAACAATACAAAACCCTCCAACTGAAATTATAACCCTCCATATTCCAAAAGCGATACTCGATTCTGACCTGAATTTTAATCGAAATTGGTATAAAACTCCGAGATGACGAAACGGAAACCTGTAACGATAACTATACTGAAAGCTTTCGGAAATGTCTGCGTTTTCCGACACACTATTCATATTACGAACTCTCTGTCTCAGTATTCCGAGATGTTAAGGCTTGGATTCCAACTATGAAAAATATCCCATATTCCGAAAGAATTCCCTCGGAATGGTTTGTTGGGGCTGTAACGATAACTGTTCAGAAAAGTGTCGGAAATGTCTCTGCATTTTCCAAATGCATCATTTGAATGTATTAGTGCTCTCGGAAATGCTGAGACACTTTTCATATGACGAACCGTCAGTATTCCGAGAGTTTAAGTCTTGGATTCCAACTCGGAATATGGAAAATAGTTCCAGTATTCCGAAAGAATTCCCTCGGAATGGTTTGTTGGGTATTGGCGAATAAAAATATTCTAGAAATATTTCTTTTTAAACATTAATACAGATCTTCTGGCTACTTTTCTTTCGGCCTTATGTACATTAGTAGCTGGTGGTAGCTCGATCAACTTCTCCTACGAGTAAGCTTTGAAACCGTCCCAATCTGCTTTCTTGTGATTGACAAACGTTCGCTTCTCAGACTTAGTCAGGTTCGCTGGTTTGTCAATTCTTAAACGATTGGGAGGTGATCAGATTTGAGGGAAGTACGTACTTCACATCGAGTAGCTGCGATTAGGCTGGCACTTACAATGGTTATGTCAGGAGAACTACAGCAAGTGCCCATGACTCGAGTCGGCGAGTCTTCATTGAGTGAATACAATTCTGAGGCGTCAAGTGATTCAGCGATAGTTATACCCCTGGCATTGTTGTTGAGGTCCGAATACCAGGGCTCATGGTGCGCATTAAAGTCGCCAAGGATGACCCTGTGCTCTCCGGAAAGGAGGGGACCAATATCGAAATGATAGCCAGAAGGGCAACTAGCGGCGGGCGGTGGTACATATACATTAAAAATTTCGATATTAGTACTCCCTGATGGAACTGAGATGGCTTGTATTTCCGCCGTACCGTCATCAACTACGTCTAATATACAGTAATGTACGGACTTGTGTATTAGGAAGGCAAGTCCACCTCCAGGGTGAGGATCATCCGTGGGTGCCGGTCTATCTTTGCGCAATATAACATATTCGCTATAGACGCTAAGAGACGAATTTGCATGCAGCAGCGTCTCCTGGATGGCGGCGATAAGAATTCTGTTGGAACTCAAAAAGTGTGTGATCTAAGTGATTTTACGGTGAATGCCATTACAGTTAAACTGTAATATGGATAGTGCAGTGAAATTTGCTGGAGGTGGAGGGCCAGGCGTAAGACTGGATCTAGCATTCCTTATCGGCGGCACGTTTCATTCCAGCAGGACGAATCTCGAAAATTCGGCCTAACTTCCCTTCCAGTGCCGCCAGATTAGCCGATGAACGAGATAACATCAGAAGCGCTCAACCTGATGATCCCAGAATTCAGGAGCTTAACTCCGAAATCGACCGAAAAGCTAACGACTATAGGAGGGCGGAATGGAATCAGCACCTCGATGACTGTAACCTTAATGAAGGTGCCAGCAAATTATGGTCTACTGTCCGAGCGCCTTTCCGATCCTAGGAAAGAAAAGGGAAATAACGCCATTGTGTTTGGCAGTACAAAAACCTGCGATCCTCTTCTGTGTCCGAGCCTGTTCAATAAACAATTTATTGAACATCCCAAGTCTGACGGCCTTAAGCGCAAAATTAGAAGACGGATTCGCAACAAGAATGTTGACACCATACCATCATTTACCGCGGACCAGGTTAAAAAAGTCATCAAGAATTCTAAAAACTCCAGGGCCCGCGGACCAGATGGCATTTCGATGGCCATGTTGAAGCATCTCGACCTTCCAGCCATTGAGTATATCACGGCTGCCTTTATCTTGTCGATCTCCACGCTTGCCATCCCTGAAATCTGGAAAACAGGTCGAATTGTTCCCTGTCTCAAGCCAGGGAAGAGCGCAGATCTCGGGGAATCCTACCGACCCATTACGATACTGTCTCCTGTAACAAAGACGCTCTCTCTCTTATTACCGTAACTCCTAGCGGAGCATGGTGCGTTGATGACTACCGTGTGTAGTCATCAACGTTACAAAGACAACTGAATTCGGAGTGTGATACGGTTGTCAGTCATACCACTTCCTAGTCGCATTGTTAGTTAATTATTCTACGATAAGAATATTTCTTATCATTTTCTTCTGAATAATAAACTTGCGACGAGTCGTGCCGAGTTTGGAAACTCGTTCCTCTGTGAGTGTCTATTTCACAGAGTGGCGACCGAACGATCACGGCCACAGAGCACGACAAGACGCTGGAGGCCCTTATTCACCCCACTCTTGTTGCACATGCGAAGCTAGAACCTCACCAGCATGGTTTCAAAAAAAATACATAGTACCACCACTGCCGTCGATGCGATCACTACACGCATTCGCGATGGGCTAAATCAACGTCGTTCTTGTCACAGAACTATTCCTGTGGCAATTGACCTATCAAATGCATTTGAAAAAGTCAATCACTCAATGCTTCTCGCCAACTTGTTGAATATGCATCTTCTGCACAAGAGATTCGTTGGATTGCCAACTATCTAGCTGGTCGGCACTCCTTCACTGAGTTTCGTGGCAAACGCTCTAAGCTTAGGAAAATCAAATTAGGTGTTCCACAAAGAGGGGTACTCTCCCCCACTCTGTTTAACATCTACATGTCCGGCCTTCCCACACCACCTGAAGAAATCGAGGTGATTTCCTATGCTGACGATTGCACCGTTCTCACCACAGGGAATGATAAGGATGAAATGCGCCTCCAAATTAATCGCTATCTAGGACGATTACAGACATTTTTCCAAAGCCGAAACCTCACCATCTCTGCGTCCAAATCTTCTGCGACTTTTCTAACCACTTGGTGGGAGGACATTAGATGGGAGATTGATATACGTATTGGCAACAATTCTGTTCCTACTGTAAAAAAAAACCCAAAATTCTCGGGCTTCACCTAGAGAACATGATGACGTCTGCGAATCACGCAGATTCCGTTTGTGAGAGAATGGGCAGTAGGAATAAAATCCTAAAAGCTCTAGCTGGTAGCACCTGGGGCAAAGATAAAGAAAGCATGCTAGCTACTTACAAAGCGGTGTGTCGAGCGGCCGCTGATTATGCAGCCCCAGTTTGGACACATAGTTTATGTGACACAAACTGGTCCAAAATTCAGGTCTGCCAAAATGCCGCTCTACACATCGCGAGAGGTTGCCTTCTGATGTCTGCCCAGGATCACTTACATCAGGAGACAACATTTTTGCTAATACGTGACCACAATCTCCTACTCTGAAAACAGTATCTTGTTGGTTGCTATCGTGAGGATCATCCCAATAATTATTAGTGTGAGAAAATTGGACCAAAATATGGCCATCGAACGGCAAAAATCCTACATCTGAGGACGAAAAAAACTACATAAAATTATTTTTGCAATGATATATAACACATTAGAGTTCAATTGAATATTTCGGCGTTAGAATAGAACATAAATTAGAATATTTTCATTTTAGACCTTTTTTAAAAGCTCCATAACTTTTGAAAGAATGTTAGTTCATCCGTGAAATTTTGTACAAGTATTAACAACAAGTTTAAGATAATTTTAACGTAAACGCTGAGTCGCTCCTGTCAAGGACCCCCATTATCCCCCCATTTAAATTTGTCAAAACGGCATGTCCATAACTCCCCCCAAAATTGGAGCAGAGTGCTAAATTTTGGTTTGTTGCGATTGGAGGTCATAGTCACCCCACCCACCAAAAATCAGCTCATTCGGATAAAAACTAAGGGTACCTCCCATACAAAGTGACCCATGACAACTTTGTTCTACAGTTTATAAAATGAGTAGTACGTAGAACAAACTCCTGATATACATATATCCCACGAATTCCGATTATTCCAACTGATCTTCCATTCCAATTCAAGCGGATTCAGTTCCCCGTTCGATTGGCTTTTGCAATGACAATCAACAAATCGCAAGGGAGAGAAAATAGTACAGAAGTGTAGTTTCACGAATAAATCATACAGGACAATTTGAAACGGCTTCATATGAGTGGCCCGATGTACTCATAATGCACGAAATCGCGAGTGATATCAGTAACATATATATAGGGTATAATAAGTTGTATATGCATTGGCGCCGATGAAACGAGAGACATGGTTTTTTTTTAGTTTTTTTTTTGTTCATAGGTTACATGGCAGTTCGTAGTAAAAAAAACTCCGAGAAGTTTTCCCTTAGGGGAAAAATCTTAGATCATGTATATGTCTACGTTATTGCTTACAAAATAATCCACATTGCATCAGCCGTTTATCTTGTCACTCCAGAAGCCCAAAAATCCTTTCAAACCGATTACATACAGGCGGTTTGGTGGTCATTGTTGACATTTTAGAATTGATGACGGTATGGACCATGGTTCAAGCCCCCCCCAGGGACATCAATTGTCAACTTGTCGTGATTTTACAAGACTCGCTGCAACGGATTCTGTATTTTGATATCCATTTTCTTATACATAGCGTCTATTATGCATTCCCACAGAAAAAAGGACATTTTGAGTCCAAGGACATCTTCCTCATAAGAAGTGCTGGGACCAAAATATTAAGGATCGCACCACTTAACTTCCATCCGAGTTTCGTCGACATCGGTCCACGGGGAGAGCCAGGAGAACCAATTGAAGGATTAATTTTCGTTCGCTTCAATGGCGAATTTACCGCTATTCCCGCAACTTATCGAAATAGTGATTGTCGATTCTGAATCAGAGCGATCAAAGGATAATGTATACCAAATTTGGTGAAGATCGAACTACGGAAAGGTCGATTTTAAGCGTTAAACGTTTTCGTTACAGTTTTTCGTGACGCCTTTTCACGGAACGACACCCAGTATTTCTCAGGTAGCCTCCGCAAAGACATATACATGTCAAAAAACATTAAACTGGATGTATGTATATCGAAAAATATCGACTTGTACAACGTGATTTGCAGTGATTAGAATCAATACTGTTGTTTGAAACCAATGTTTTTCCTTCAATGAATGTTGTGTATATTAACTTTGCCATGAAGTTTGTAACACATTGAAGGAGACATCTGCGACCATATCAAAAGTACATGCGCGACAAATGCTTAGGTTCACACATATTTCCTTCCAGGAAACGGTAAAAAAAAAGTTTACCGGTTCAAGAAATGTTATTTTCGAAACTATTAAATATCACAAATAAACTGACATTCGCCTTAAATTACAGTAATTGATTTCATTCAAAGAGTCTTTTTCCACTGCGACAATTGCTTAGGTTCAGGGACGATTTTACCGTTATACTTAATGTTTTCGCTGAAAAATATTTCAGAAAAGTGTCAAGCAGGAGAAATACAAAAAAAACAAGAGAATTTTTTGTTATTTAATAGTGTATATTTCCGCCATTTTTATTTATAATTTTATAAAGCCTTCAAGGTAGGGAATTGTGTAAAGAATGCAGCACGGATAGCGGTATTTTAGACCGAGCTGTCTTAATTTCATGAATTAACTCTTCTTTAGGGTTTTACTGTTTACCACTACTGTAAACCTCCCGAACAAGCCACCCCCAAATGTTTTCTAATGTGTTAATGTCAGGGGAGTTGGGCACCCGGTCTAACAAAGTCACATTTTCCTCCAAAATAAACGATTTAACTACCCTCGCTGTATGAATTGGGGCAAGATCATGTTGCAATATCCAAGGGTCGCCTTCGTCCATGACATTTATCTTAGGGATATCCTCTTCTAAGAGCGGTTTATAAGATGAACTCGTTTGGCGACCTCGTAGGATGACCAAGACGATAGTTCCATGATATGATATGGCTCCCCATACCATAACGGAACCTATTCGGGAGTGATGGCGTGACAGGTACATAGGTTCCTTCCTAATATCATGATAATAGTAAGAGAACCCATCTGGACCGTCCACACAAAACCGTTTTTCATCCGTAAATATTACCTCTCCATTGCGACGTCCAGTTCATGAATCTTGAGGCGAATTCCAGGCGCTGTAGGTGATGCTGCGGGGTTAAGGCTGTTTTTTTCTTTAACCATAAACGTTTCAAACAAGAAGATGATCTAAGAACTCGTTGGATGGTCCTCACAATTGTTGATAACCCCAAATTCTCCCCATGCTTACGCTCAGTAAGGGACGAATTCGAGGCTTATCTTAAGAGACGTCGCCGTAATGCACCGGAAATCGCTTTTTTTCTGCCTCCTGCGTATCGTCGGCCATAATTTTCACTATCTCGTATAAAATTACTTGCAACGTTCGAGCTCCGCTGAATCCATATTGCCATTTGTCCGTTTGAATATCCTTCTTGCTTTAGTATGGAAATTGTCGCCTTTTCCTCGGCAGAAAGTTGCTTTCCTTTTGACATTATCCACGATACGACTCACAGAGTATAACGCGAAAAAAAATGTTTACAGAAACACTTCTCACCAGGACGAGATAACTCTTTAAAGTAAGTGAACCTATACAATTGTCGCAGTGGAAATTGCGATTTTCATTTTAAAAAATTCCGTTAGCTATGCGAGTTGCTTGATAGAGTTGCAATATTTATTAAAATAACCGTTAATTGAGAGAGCATTATTTAAAAATTATTTCTGATCAGAGTACATAGAAATTATATAATTTTAATGGAAAATATCCATGAACCTAAGCATTTGTCGCGCAGTGTATATGATCAGCCTGACGAGCTGAGTCGACTGGGCAACGCCAGTCTGTCAGTCTGTTGCGCTTAACGTCTAAAAAGCTATGAAGCTGAAATTTTGCACACATGCTTCTTTTTGCTGCAGCCAGTTTGTGTGTTTGAATCACTAAAATCGGATGATGGGCTGCCATACAAACCCAAACTTTTTTATTTGCGCACCAATTTTGACCCAACTTGGCACAAGTGTGTTTCTATGGAAAACACCAAAAATATCAGCGAAAAAATGGAATCGGACCATGGGGTAATGGGGCTGCCATACAAACCCAAACCCCAAAGTTAAGTTCTTCTAAGACGTCGGGCTTTGACGTTTGACCACCTCATCATCATCAATGTGGCACGATAGCCCGAAGTCGGGCCTTGGCAGCCTGAATCGTTGACCTCCAATTGTCGCGGTTACGTGACCTTGTCCTCCAGTTTCGGAAGCCCAGCAGCTGGTGGGCTTCACCTGCGGAGTTCTCCCAGCAAGCTGTCAGTCGTCCACGCAACCACGCTCCGTCAATTCGTTGTGCGTTCATAACTTTCTTTGGCATGCGATTACCGTCCATCCGTTGTACATGTCCTGCCCATTGCAGACGTTGAAGCTTCACGATCTTCGATACTTCCAGCTCATCGTACAATTGATACAACTCATGGTTGTACCGGATACGCCATTGGTCTCGCTCGTGAACGGCCTCGAAAATTCGCCGAAGGACCTTTCGTTCGAATCGGTCTAGCAAAATTTCGGAGGCTTGGGTAAGGGTCTATAGAGATTTAATTATTGATGTTTTAGTCTCTAAGTTTATTTAATATGAATTAGAACACAATTTTTAGTTCATATAAAATATTTATTACAAAATATACAATTATAACTTCCCGAACGATAGTTGACAACTAATTAAATTAAATTACATATTTTTTTTGACATGATTTTTATATACATATAATGTTGCTATGACGAAGGGGAAATCTAATCCACGACATTACCCCCCTCCTTAGAAAATAAAAATATTTCAATTATTTACATATCGATTATAACATAATATTTTATCCGTTGATGGTAGTGTTTCTATAGTGCAACACTTTCTCTGCATTGGTCGCAGGGTGTAGCTTACTATTATTGAACAGCTAAGTCACCAGCTTGTCAAAAAATCGACGTTTTATTGTTGAATTTCTTCGACCATATAAACCAGCTCATTCGACGGTGGGCGAAATACATACATAATAGTTTCAGGCATCCAGCGCGTTCGACGGCGGGGTAGAAGTTTAAATGCTCTAACATCCACCTTCTTGAGAGGTGGTGGAGCGTATAGAAGTAGGGGGAAGCTGCAATTCCGTTGTGGAGAAGGCATGACTTTTATATTCATACATTTGCTCGAGAACATAACGTTTTCGTATTTGTATTGTATGGAGGGTGTTTAGAATTAAGTACATTATATTCATAGTTATACAATACATACCTACATTTACCTACATATTGAATTTCACTCATGCTCAAATGTGCAAGATTGCAAATGTGCAATATTGCACATTTGACGCAAGCATTCCTCTTTTTTGTATTCTATTCACTTTCTGTATTCCGTATTTTCGGATTCCCACAGTTTTATGCTGACCTAGCAGTAAGTTATTCAATTGTTTAGTATATAAGTCCATTAGAACGATAAAATAAACCAGTTGCAAAACACAAGTACCCAAGCCTTTTTAATTGCTACGGTGAGGCAGCCGTAGCGCTTGTAGTCAACTCAAACAGAGGGCTTTCAACTCCTGAATGATATTAACATTTCCGCAAATACACACGAGTCACAACTTTTTATTTATTAATGTTTTTTTTATAGTGGTCACCATTTATGTAATTTTTTATTAATGAAATTTCTGTTATGTTCACATCACGTCGGGGTCACCATTTTTATAGAGATTTAATTATTGATGTTTTAGTCTAAGTTTATTTAATATGAATTAGAACACAATTTTTAGTTCATAATATTTATTACAAAATATACAATTATAACTTCCCGAACGATAGTTGACAACTAATTAAATTAAATTACATTTTTTTTTTTGACATTATTTTTATATACATACATACATAATGTTGCTATGATGAAGTGGAAATCTAATCCACGACAGGTCCATGTTTCGCAGCCATAACATAGCACGGGTCAGATGATCGTTTTGTACACGCGGAGCTTCGTGTTCCTGTGCGCAAGTTTCGAATTAATTATAGGGAGGACCGAGAAATATGTCTTATTGATGAGTGAGTCGCACTAACTTTGCCGGTATACCAAAATTCAGCATAATGTTGTACAGTACACTTCGATCGATACTGTCGTATGCCTGCTTGAAGTCGACATAGATTTGGTATACGTCGATGTTATATTCCCAGCACTTTTGGAGTATTAGCTTCACTGTGAAAAGCTGATCGGTCGTTGAGCGACCAGGTCTGAAGCCGCCATGATACTCGCCAATGATTCGTTCTGCGTACGGATTAATTCTCTTTTCAAGAATTTTCGATAATATCTTATAGGCTGTACAAACTACCCAGCCAGCATCGGCCTCATGTACCGTGAACATAGCGACAAATAAGCTTTACTTCATGAATCACGAATCGGCATTATGTATCGATAGGACGCATTGAAAGTTAGATACATGACGGTCAGCTGAAGGAATGTCGACGGATCATGCATATAGGAAATATAATGGTTTTCTCCTCAAGTGTGATTTTTGTTGCTGGGGTGATTAGAATCACGAATAAATCATGATCATTCATATAGTCTGGCTGGAGTAGTGGTTAGGGCGCGCACCTTCGGTGCATAGGGTTATGAGTTCAAGACTCTCCGTCGCCCGTATTTTTTTTTTAATTATTCATTGATGCATTGAATATATATGATACTTAACTATTACATAATGTTTACGAATAACGATTTTATAATGATTATCCGTAATAAGGCGCAAATGCGTATATATATGAAATAGGGGGACATCGTCATATACTGCTTGTATGAAAACGTGATGAATGAATAAGCGATATGTCCTTACGCGTGTTGCATGAAATAATGATTACAAATGTGTTAAATGCTGGCTGGGTAATGATATGCTCCTGTAATTCTCAAACTTCAGCTTGTCACCCTTTTTGTGGATTGGGCAGATTATGCTTTTGCGGGGATTACCTCGTCGTTCCATATTTTCAGCAGTAGCACATGTATAGCGTTGGTCAGGCACGTTCCACTATGCTTCAGTAGTTCTGCTGGGATCTCGTCAGCGCCGGGCGCTTTATTATTTTGAAGCGACTGTATGGCAAGACTCACCTCCTCTACTGTTGGGGGAGGGCCTGGTTCGGCTAACTGCTCAAGAGCTGGCTCCGCGGGGGATGTTGATGGTGCATTGAGGAGCTCTTCGAAATGCGAGGCCCATCGTTTGTTGACGCTTTCGATGTCGCTGATGATGTTACCAACTGTGTCCTTACATAGGCTTGTCCTGGGTTGATATCCGTTCTTGATATTATTTATAAGTTTGTACGCCTGTCTAATGTTCTTACTGGCTAATCTTTGGTTTATTTGCTGTAACTGCTCGTCAAAATGTTTGCGTTTCTTACGTCTAATTAACCTATTAGATACTCGCCGAAGTTCGTTGTATCTTTCTTTCTTGGCTCGGGATGCGCGTTGTGTGTATTGGCGATAGGCTTCATTTTTCGCCTCAATCGAGGCCCTGCATTCGTTGTCGGACCAGTCTGCTCGTCTGCGCCGGCCTTTATAGCCCACGACCTCTTCTGATGCTGTCTTTGAACTCCTCCAATAACTCATGGATGCCACCTAATGCAAATTAATCACACATTTTAAATTTACCGCCAAGCCCCCCCCCCCCCCCCTCATAAAGCACTCAGATTTATACGGCGCCTATGCATAATTTCCCCTGTACTAACACTAACCAAACTCTTCAGGCAAAATTGCTTCAATTCTCTCGCACTATATTACTTCCTTATTCTCTTTGTTCTGATACTATAGCTAATTTTTGTTTACCAGAGAGTCATATAAAGTTTTACTTTTAAGTGTATGCGTGGTCGAAAACATTAATTGCAGTCGTTTTCAATGAATTGCATTAGTGTGTAAATTTTCGTCGACATTTAGAGTTGCCATGTAATATCAATTCCCTGACCGCAAATGGATTGTCGTCAACACATAACATCAAATCATACTTCTTTACGTACAATAGGTGTGTTTTTTTGGTTATCCCGTGCAGGTTTGGGTAACAAAACTCCATATAAAAAAAGTGACAGGTGCGTCAGCTGTCATTTTTTTTATATGAAGTTTCGTTACCCAAACCTGCACGGGATAACCAAAAAAACACACCTAATAATTCGATTCAAAATTTAAGAATGCTATAACTATATAACTAGCACTCTAAACACTTTTCAATTAATATTTTTAACATACCGCAATGGTAACACCGAAAACGAAACGAAAATGACACAAACCTCACCCCGGTGCCATTTTCGTTTAAAAACAATGGATGCTCGGTGTTACCATTTCGATATGTACAATAGCGTAGTGTGCATAATTTTAAAAATTTCAATTGAAAAGTGTTATTTAGAGTGGTTGTTATATAGAAAAGCGCTCTTAAATTGTCGTTAATCGATTTATTGTACGTAAAATAGTATGATTTGATGTTATGTGTTGAAGACAATCCATTTGTGGTCAGGGAAATAATATTACACGGCAACTCTAATGTAGACGAAAATTTACACGACCATTTCGTGAACAATACGACATTTTGGATGCATTTTTTTCATGTACATTTGCGTGTAGATCCACTTGGAGAGAAAAATGTTGATAGTTTTTTTTTTTTTTTTTTACATAACGATTCGATCTCTTTCTTAAATGTAAAAAAAAAATCTCCTCCTAAATAGTCCAGCTCCACTCTCCCGCTACAGACACACAAATTGACCGTTTTCAGTACTGGGTCGAGATGGGTGGAGCCTCCATCTAAAACTGGAAATGCCCCGTGAACAAGCACTTCATATTTGTTTATTGAGGATCACAATCATATTCGTTAATACACTCCCAATCAATAGGATAGTTCCACTTGAAAAATGGCTGTATCTCGGTAAGTGATAACGGTATTTTCTTCAAACTTGGTGACAATATTTTCAGTAGCCTGCTTGTTCTTTCAATAATCGAAGGTCTCAAATCCGGAGTCCCGTTAGGATTTTATTATGAGAATTCTTAAAAACAGTACAAACGGTGAAGTCAATAGGATAGTTCCAGTGGAAATAAATCATCAAATAACGGTACGAAAGGATAATTTTACGTCGAACAATGTAGCTGGTAATAAGTAGAACTTTATTTAAGTAATTTGAGCTCAAAAAGTTAATCGGGGATAGAATTGTATAGGTTTTAACGGCAAATTAAGCTGATTTCGTCCAAAGCTCCTCTCAACGTTCGCCAAAGAGCTTCAGTGTTCTTAAACTATCGTCTAACGGTATAGATCTTCCTTGTCATTCATTCCCACACATTTTTGATGATATTTAGATCTAGGAAGTATGAGGGTCTCTCCATAACCTTGATTAGTTGGTCTTGAAATCAATCCTTCATCAGCCTTGCATCATAATTGGCGTCATTATCTTGTTAAAATCTTATAGGAATGGCATGAAAAATGTCGGAAGTTTGAGGCAACACATTAGGAAGAATATCTGTAAAAGCCTGGGTACTCTGAATACCTCTAATTTAAAAAAGCTTAATAGTTCCATACCAAGATATTCAACCCCAATATAGAAACTGTATGGATTGGTCAAACGCTTTATTTTTACTGACGGAAAAGATTGAATCTCGTCGGTTCAGATGGATTCAGGTATTATTACCACGATTTGAGCAAAAATAAATTAATTTTGTAGACACATCACTCAGAGTAAGAAACGTCGATGTATGGGGTTGACTATCTCGGTGTGGAACTATTGAGCTTGTAGAAATTAGGGATATTCACAACGTCCATTCTTACAAAAATATTTTGGGTAATATAATTCTTAAAATTACCGACATTTTCCATGCAACATCTTTGAGATTTTAACAAGATAATGGCGTCAATCATGGAGCAAGACTGATAAAATATTGGTTTCAATACCAACTAATCAAGGTTTTGGAAAGACCTCCCATACTTCCTAGATCTAAATACCATCAAAAATGTGTGGGGATGAATAACAAGGAAGATCTATACCGTTAGACGATAGTTTGAGTACACTCAAGACCTTGTGATAACGTTTAGAGGAGCTTGGGGCGAAACTAATTTAATTTACCGTTAAAACCTATACAATTCTATTCCAGATCAACTTTTTGAGCTTTAATTACTTAAATAAAGTTCTGCTTATTACCAGCTACATTTTTCAAAGTAAAATTATCTTTTCGTACCGTTATTTGATGTTTTATTTCCACTGGAACTATCCTATTGACTTCACTATTTGTACTGTTTCTAAGAATTATCGTAAGAAAATCCTAACGGGACTCCGGGCTTGAGACCTTATGTTATGCGAAGAACAAGCAGTATACTGAAAAAATTGTCACCAAGTTTTAAGAAAATACCGTTATCACTTACCGAGATACAGCCATTTTACAAGTGGAACTATCCTATTGATTGGGAGTGTATAACGAATATGATCGTGATCCTCAATAAACAAATATGAAGTGCTTGTTCACGGGGCATTTCCAGTTTTAGATGGAGGCTCCACCCATCTCGACCCAGTACTGAAAACGGTCAATTTGTGTGTCTGTAGCGGGAGAGTGGAGCTGGACTATTTAGGAGGAGATTTTTTTTTTACATTTAAGAAAGAGATCGAATCGTTAAGGTAGTTAGCCTATTCATTCTTATGGATTTAAATAATGCTAAGGGGAAGGTTTCGATTATTCAGTATCTTCCTGTATGTACACGTTACTTACAGTACACACTCAGAGGTAAAATGTTTTTCAGCCGATTTTAATTTTGTATGCAGTTCCAACTCTATTCCTACTCTATTGCGATGAAATTACATACCGAGCCACACTGAAGAAGTGAATCGGTCTATTGCGAGCTTACGTGCGAATAGAGTCCTCTCAGAGCGGCCACCACCCATTTCGCCTGAGGAGATTAGGCTCCCGAGAGCCACCAGAGTAACACTAGCTCAACTTCGGTCGGGCTTTTGTTCACGCCTTAATTCGTACCTTTCCCGCATATACCCGGACACCCAAAACATCTGTCCAAACTGCGATGGTACTCCTCATGATGTGGGTCATTTGTTTCAATGCCCCGCTGCGCCCACTGATCTTACCCCTATATCGCTGTGGGAAAACCCTTTGGCAGCAGCTATGTTTCTGTCCTTAGACCTCACGGACACAAACACTGACGAACCATAACTCGTACCCACATAGATGCACAGAGGTTTCACACCTTTCTGCACCGCTAAAAGAAGAAGAATCTTGTGGCTACCGCATAATAGTATTGAATTTGAGTGCCTATGAAAAATTAGTATCAAAGATACGATAAATAAAAATCATTTCTGATTAAAGTCATAAGCGCTCTTGTAAAATTTAGAAGCATTTCAAACGTACAAATCGTAATTTCCTCCAAAAACCATTAGAATTCAAACATCCACTGAAAATCGGAAGCACATTTATGCCTTCGTCCTTTAATTGGACCCTATTTGAACGTTCTGGTAAAAATAAATAAAATGCCTAATTTGGCTTCTAATTTTTAAAATGGGGAATTTTCTTTGGTACGTCTTTTTCTTCTTACGTTGGTTGGTACGTCTTAATTGAGAGCTACAGCAGATGTGTTAGCGACATTCTATTTACGCAGCCTTCACGGGTGTTTGTGTCGTGTTGCGATCATACACACTCGACGAACTGTTAATCCCCTAAAGGTATTACTAAATATGTTCACCGACCGAAAAACTTGCAGCTATGTTATTTTTTCCTGCGAAATAAAATGCAACTGCATTGTTTTCTCTAACGAAATGTCTAAAATAGGTGTCGACACTTTCTTGGGAAGTGAGTACCACCAAGCGAATTCGATTTCACAATCATCAAAATTTTGACAGCGTTCGCATGGATTTCACGTGAAATCAATGTTAGTTCCTAGAATTTTAGGACAATTCATAAGAGGAGATCCAGGATACAAATGCATATGTAATAAAAACGAAAGATTGAGACAAGTAACCCGAAAACTGTTCAACAATCGTATGTAAAATACAGTGCGAAATCAATAGATTTGAAACTGACTTGGAAATAAACTAATGAAAAATGAATAGAATTACATTCGTTAGAAGTAAGCATATTTTATTAAGAACTTATTATTAGTAACAACATGAGTCAAATCAATGTCGGCAAAATCATCCTACACATCATCCCACTTGTAATACTAATATCAGCATTATTTATAGCATGTTGTGTTACAGCTGACAGTGCTGGCCGTCTGAGAATCTAAGCAAATACCAAAACAAAAAAGATCTGAACATATACAAAATACTAAATCGGGAAAGTTGCTGCATTATTATACGGTCACTCAATTGCCGTTCATTAAACACCCGTGCTGGCATTTAGGTTCAAGTTTATATACTACATAATTTGACAATGTGGCATATTACTCGGAAAACATTCGAACAAATTATGTAAAAAAAAACATTTTCATTAAAACGTATGTAAGCTGTAGCTTGGGCTTACCGCAACTAAATTTCGGTAATATTAGAAGCTTTATTTTCAGTTAACGGGAAGTCCGTTATTATGGTGGAGAGCAACTGACGGTTATGACCGAATACGTTTAGACCAATTAAAAAGTGTCCCAACATCTAGGTATACTTTTTTTGGTTAGCTGCCTGTCGTATCCACACAGGCTGCCAATTGGTGGCTCGCGATGCCAATTAGCAGCAGTTATCGCATCCCCAAACAAGCGATGATGATGATACCGACAATTTTACAACTTTTGTTAGTTTTTTGTGTGAAACAGTATAATTATCGAATGGCCGCACATTTACACAAACGCACAGTGTCTGATTTTGATAATTAAATTTCTGAAAATGTTCACAATGACATTTTGACTACGCCCTTCGCCAGGTGACATTTGATTTTTGTTCGATTAAACAAGTCGAATTAAAAAATAATAATAATATATATATACATAATATACAGGGTGTCCGGAAACTGCCGCATAAACGCACCGGATTATGATTCCTCAGTTGATTTCCAGCAAAAAAGTTGTACTGAACATACCCCCTCAGCTTAACCCTTTAGCTGCCACAGGCATTTAAAGATTTTTTAAAAAATCATTTTCTTGTACGACTTAAAGCCTAATATCTCCAAAGCTAGACCAGCTAGAATAGTGAAATAAAATGATTATTACAGCCAACAAATTCACCTAAAAAATAAAACTAACCAGACTAAAATCCGATCAAAGGTTTGGTATTTACAGAGCCTCAAAGTCAAATTTGCGTGATTTGACCCAAAAACAATCTTTTTTTCCATCTCAATTTTCTCCAACTTCTGCCAAGGTGAGGGGCTTGTACGATTCTTTTAAAAATTGGCGCATAGTCTTACAGTCATATCTTTCTTACATCATTTTAATCTAGCTCCATTACTTCAAACAGTTTTTATACGTTAAGTGTAGAAAACTAGGGTTAATTTTAGCTCGAATTCAATACAATTCAAATCACACTGCCCCTATAGATCTGCAATTGTTAAAATCTATTCAAAGTATATGTCGAAATCGAGCCAAAATTAACCCTAGTTTTCTGCACTTAACCTACTAAAACTGTTAGAAATAATGGAGCTAGAATAAAATGATGTAAGAAAGATATGATTGTAAGATTATGCGCCAATTTTTAAAAGAATCGTACAAGCACCTCACCTTGGCAGAAGTTGGAGAAAATTGAGATGGAAAAAAAGATTGTTTTTGGGTCAAATCACGCAAATTTGACTTTGAAGCTCTGTAAATATCAAACCTTTGATCGGATTTTAGTCTGGTTAGTTTTATTTTTTAGGTAAATTTGTTGGCTGTAATAATCATTTTATTTCACTATTCTAGCTGGTCTAGCTTTGGAGATATTAGGCTTTAAGTCGTGCAAGAAAATGATTTTTTTAAAAATCTTTAAATGCCTGTGGCAGCTAAAGGGTTAAGCTGAGGGGGTATGTTCAGTACAACTTTTTTGCTGGAAATCAACTGAGGAATCATAATCCGGTGCGTTTATGCGGCAGTTTCCGGGCACCCTGTATATATATATATATATATATATAATTGAATTTTTTAAAAGTTTACCCAGATGTTGAGACCATACTTAAATTGCGTTTTATTAGTGTATGCGCGTTCCAAAGATCTAGAAATTCCTGTCCGGTCTTATTTTCAAAGGATGACTACACCAGCTCCAAAACCAACCTAAACGATGGTCAGTGGTGGAAGTGGTTGCATCTGCATCGGTCGACCATAGTCAAATGGCATAGGCTTAGACACATATTTGTGAATGTTATTAATAATAGTGGGTTCGAAGGATCGATCGTATCGATTCAAAGAAGTTGGGTTAATCCACATTAAAATAAACTTATGAAAATTTTAATCTGGCAACATTTTGATGTACGTGTTGAAATTTACAGGTTGTTAAAAATGTGTATAGTTGAATTCACACTGTTTCAAGAAAGCATACAAATTGTTAAATTCCATATTTTAAAGCAAGTTACGAGTAGATACATAACTTTCATCTACATTAAAAAGTTTGGTAAAACCTCTAATGCAATTTTAGGGTGATAGGGATAATGGCTCTTACTGGATGAAATACAAACAATGGAAATTTGATAAGAACAATGGTAATTGAATATTATTTTAATAATTGTTTGCATAATTTCCTATTTTGGTGGTAATGGTAAGGTTAATTTACAAATTTAATATTTTAATAAAAGGTTGCATAAGTACAATCGGTTTTATAAATACATATTAAAATGTTTTTAATAGTTATCGAGAAGTTCTAAGTTAAGGTTAAAAAATAGTTGCGAATCCATATTTTCGATTGAGAAGAATCACTTTCGATTTTAGTTCTTGTAGCAACATTTATGCATTAATATTGTGTAAGAAAAAGAAACCATTTTTGTTGTTTGTAATGAAACTATAAAATATGTGTTGTTGTTGTTGTTGTATTAGCGGCACAGACAGGAAACGTTTAATTAGTTGCATCATATTTATTCGAAGATCGTGGGCATTCCATCCTCGAGGTTGAGGTTTAGAAAGAAAGCTGCTTCGATTGGTTGTAACCATAACGCAAGTGGTGTAACCACAATCGAAAATGTGGTCTACATCGTGTGGACTGGTTCCGCAGGCTGGGCAGGTGTTTGCAACTTCATTATTTATACGTGATAAATAGGAATTTAGTCGTGGGCACCAACCGGATCGGAGCTGAGCTAAGGTGGTGCGGGTAGCTCTCGGTAATTGTTCTTCATCAGGAGATATGGCTGGAGGTTTGGTGCCAAGTACACGATTATTTGTGAGGCTTTGAGTAGCTTTACGAACGTATTGTGTGTGTATGTCTGCAATCGCCGCCTTGTAGTCGGAGTTATCGAAGGGAACCTTTTTGTATCGCTGGACTTCGCGCTCTTTGTCCCTGATAGAGCGTCTTATTCGTCGTGGCGGTGGTGTTTTGTCCATGAGTTCATTGTTCGGGTGATTTGTACGATAACATCCGACTAGATACTGTTTGGTAAGAAGTTCATTGTGGTTTCTCAAAGTCATCATCTTAGTCTCCTGGTGCAGATGACCCACTGAGGACATCTTAACACAGCCGGTGATGGTGCGAAGTGCCGTGTTCTGGCAGATTTGTATGTGGCCCCAATTTGTGTTGCAGAGACCATTTGACCACGTCGGTGCTGCATAATTGACTAGGGGGCGACCGATGGCTTTATAGGTAGTCAGAAGTGTTTCTTTGTCGGTGCTCCAAGTACTACCGGCAAGAGCTTTAAGAATTTTGTTTCTGCTCCTGAGTTTAGAGCAGATGTTCTCAGCGTGTGTGTTAAATTTGCCGGAGTTGTCTATCGTGACACCTAGGATCTTGGGAGTCCGAATAGTAGAGATGACGTTGGTGTCGATAGATATAGGGAGTTGCATATTGTACTCCTGGTTGAAGCTGGTGAATAAGGACTTTGGTGCTGAGAGCTTCAAGCCTTTACTTACAAAGAAGTCGTTGAGTGTCAGCAGGTATTCGTTGATGTGGTCGCACATTTCGGGAATGTCGTTGCCAGTCGCCATGATGGTACAGTCGTCAGCATAAGAGATGATTTCGAGTCCCGTGGGTGGTGTGGGCAGTCCTGACATGTAAAGGTTGAAGAGGGTGGGAGATAAGACTCCGCCCTGTGGAACGCCTTGTTTAATTTTCCTGAGTTTGGACTTCCCATTCCTAAACTCAGTGCAGGATTGACGACCGGCAAGGTAATTCGCGATCCATTTGTGGATATATGGAGGAGTAGTGTTGCGTAGGTCTGTCAAAAGTACTGTGTGGTTAACAGTGTCAAATGCTTTTGACAAATCGAGAGCTACGAGGATAGTGCGCTTGCAGGGTTTCGGCTGATTGAGTCCATTGAAAATGTTGGAGGTAATCCTGCCTATAGCGGTTGTAGTCCTATGCATTTTCCGGAAACCGTGTTGATGATTGGCAAGCTGGACGTGCTCCAGGAGTTTAGGCAACACTAGTGCCTTAAGTATTTTGGCCACGGGGGACAGTAGCGTTATTGGACGGTATGATTCTGCTAGAGTATGATCTTTGCCTGGCTTCGGTATGGGGGTGATACGGCCTTTTTTCCATAGCTCGGGTATGATGAAGGTTTTCAGCGACAGGTTCATCGTAGCAGTGATATACTCAATGGCCGCAGAGTCGATGTGTTTGAGCATAATCATGGCAATACCGTCTAGTCCGTACGCTTTGGAGTTTTTTCGCATTTTTTATTGCAAGCTTGACTTCGTTTGAGGTAACCTGGAGGTGTTGGTCAGTGGTGCTGTTTCGGATAGCTCTGGTAATTTTGCGCTTGAGCTTATCTTTTTCGGGATGTTCGACGAATTGTTGGTTAAATTTGTGAGCGCATTTGTCGTCGTTGTTGTATGTGTTATCACCGAATTTTATAGCTACCTTACCTTTGGGTTTTGTGGGGTTTGATAGAGCACGTACCGTTCTCCAAAGGTTGCTTACGCCGGATTTTACGTGGCATGTTTTGAAATGCGAATTCCATAACTGATTCCTGTGGTCGTTGACTTGCTGGGTTATAATGTTGTTGAGATCGCCGATGCGAGGATCATTTGGGTCTGCTGTTCGGAGTTCATCTCTCGTTTTTGCCAATTCTGCAGCAGATGATGGGAAATGCGGTCTCATGATTGGGATGCGGCCCGCTGGAATGTATCTTTTGGCTGCATTCTGGATAATCCGTCTCAGGTTTTTTTCAGCAGTACGTACGTCAGTAGGGGTTGGAAGGGCAGAAAACGCTTCATTTGTATAGGTTTGGAAGCCAATCCAGTCGGCTTTGCTGAAATTCGAATATGTCTTCTTCTCAGTGTACGTAAACTGAGACGGTTTATCAATCGTGAGGACAATAGGCAAATGGTCTGACGAGAAAGTTATGAACGGTTCCCAAGTAATGCTGTTTATGAGACCAGGGCTGGCGATGGATATGTCAGGCGAGCTTCTGCATGATCCTGCAATGCGGGTTGGTGAGTCGTCATTCAATGGACAGAAATCGGAATCATCTAGCTGGTTTGCGATGTGGTTGCCTCTGGTGTCGTTGTTGAGGTTTGAGTGCCATAAATCATGGTGAGCATTGAAATCGCCCAGTAATAGGCGATATCGCCCGGTGAGTAGGGGGGGAAATGTTGGCCTGGAAACCAGTGGGACAACTTGATGCTGGTGGTATATAGATATTGAGAATATCTATATCAACATTTCCCGACCTGATTGATATCGCTTGTAATTCTGTTGTGGTATCGGCGGCAGCGATATCGATTAATGAATATGGCAGCGAGTTATGTATCAAGAAAGCCAAACCTCCTCCTGAGCCAGTGGGTCCATCGCGTCGGATGATGTTGAAGCCTCCGTAAGAATTTAGAGATGAATCGGCATTTAGTTTGGTTTCTTGGATTGCAGCAACTAGGATGTGATGTCTGTCCATAAAGTCAGTGATCTCAACAATTTTATGTTGTAGACCATTACAATTTAGTTGAACTATCTTTGTGGTGGAGTAGTTTGCAACTTGCTGTGGTGGTGCTGGTGTAAGAGTGTGTCGTGGTGCTGTGTCGTGTGCGGAGACTGTGGGGGTGACAGGTGATGATTGCTGGCCCTGATTCGTAGGTTGTTGTGAGGTCGATGAAGACTGTTGGCCACAGATTCTGCAATTTGGTGCTATGAAGGTGCTGATCGTTGTTGTTGATCGTAAATCCGTCTTGTTGAGCCCAGAACAATTTTTAAAATGGCACCATTCCATACAGCATGAGCACTGCACTGAGGATTGTACGTTAAAATAAATCCTCTTACCACAGACGCAGCACATCCATGGACCAGGATTTATTTCGAGCCGGCGCGTATAAGTAGAATTTGGAGCAACTGGGCCGGCATGGGTTGCTCCGATAGTGTAAAAAAGATGTGATGCAACTTTTGTTTCCTGTATGTGTCGAGGGGGGTGTGCGGCTCTTGGCCATGCATAAAATGCATGGGTGTTTCCGGGGCGAAGACCCGGCCGCGATAGGAACCAAATATGTGTCAATTGTATTAAGGTTGTAGTCTGGCTGGTCTAGCGGTTAGTGCGCGCACCTTCAGTGCACAGGGTCATGAGTTCGAATCTCACCGTGTTCCATGGTGTTTTTCGAACTCACGAGCTTGTGACGGACTATGATCTCACTCAGATGTTAAACGAGTACCCATTTGTGGGGATAAATAACACTGCTGAGCGTGATGCTGATCTCATTACCTCAACAAAAAAGCAGATAAGATCTTGGAAATAGGATGTCACTAACACATCCTGCGGCCTTAGTCCAATGTTGGATTGTCGCGCCTGTTATTTATTTATTTTTTTATTAAGGTTGAAATGCAATATTATACAATATTTTATTTGAAAATATTTTAAAGAACAGACAAATAAAATACTTAATCAAATTTGAGTATACTAGGGGGCTTCGCCCCCAACTCGCTACGCTCGTTAACCTCCGGGGGCTAAATAGGTTGAGCTCAAGAACTATTAAACGGATTATATTGTTAATTAATAATTATGTTCGTATTATTCATTTAGAAATAACGATTCAATTTTTGAGGAGGCGTGTTGGATATTTATGATATTTCGATCATAAAATCTAGTGCACCACATAGCCACTTGAGAATATAAACAAAAATTTAATCGTTCTTTGTAGGATTGTATTCAGATACAATGCTACATACACAAGACCAAGTTTTTTTGTTTATAGACGACTATCGCTAGTCACAACCCAATAGGAAAAATAGAAGCGCTTCCGATAGAAGCGACGTAGAAGCGCTTCCTCACCATTTCCAAATGTGCTTCGGAGGAAGCGCTTCCACAGAAGCATATTTACGAATGGTGAGGAAGCACCGTCGTAATAGAAAACATCGACTATTTGCAACGATTGCGCACACGTCGAATATACACCGTTGTTCTAGATAATTTCATAACGTGAAAAGTGTGTGTACGCCATTCGTCTTGTTGTGATTTTTTGCAGCATACTCATAATTTGCAAAAAGAAACGGATGAACATATTTTTCTAGTCAATTTCCAAATTTCACTTATATACGGATATGAAATTATTTTTTATACAATGCATCACGTTCGGTTTTCGCATTCAATCTTTTAAAAGCACATTTCATTCACTTAAATGAGTGAAATGCGAAATTATTTTGGAGCGCTTATAGCACACTGCTTCAGAAGTGCTTACCACTCACTTCTCTAGAAGCGCTTACCACTCACTTCTCTAGAAGCGCTTACCACTCACTTCTCTAGAAGAGCTTCTGGAGCGCATCTGAAGGAACTGCTTGCCTCTGCGGACATGCAATGTTAAAAAGTACATGAAGAGGAATGGAGATGGGAAGCGCTTCTGTGCTTCCCGAGAAGCGCTCTTTTTGCCCTTCTGAAGCGCTCTTTTTCCTATTGTCTTTTTCCTATTGGGAAAGTATAATTTTTCAAACACTTAAAATACATATGAGATTTTCATGACACGTGAGTTTAAGTTTTGTAGTAAGTTAGTTCTGAAACGACGAGGTAATCCCCGAAGATTGGCGCAAAAGCATAATCTGCCCAATCTACAAAAAGGGTGACAAGCTGAAGTGTGAGAATTACAGGGCATATCATTAGTTTGTACGACCTATAAGATGTTATCGAATATTCGAGAAAAGCGAATTAATCCGCACGCAGAACGAATCATTGGCGAGTATCAACGCGGCTTCAGACCTGGTCGTTCAACAACCGATCCGCTTTTCACAGTGAAGCTACTACTCCAAAAGAGCTAGGAATATAACATCGACGTATACCAAATCTTTGTCGACTTCAAGAAGGCATATGACAGTATCGATCGAAGTGTACTGTACAACATTTTGCTGCATTTTGGTATACCGGCAAAGTTGGTGCGACTCACAAGGATGAGGATGACTAATACCGAAGCCGACGTTCTTCTACCTTGCTTCGGAGTATGTAATTCGAGCCATGAATATGGAAAGCAGCGGAACGCTACTCATCACGTCGACTCAATTAGTAGCGTACGCCGACGACATCAACGTCATGTCTCGAAGATTGGGTGATGCAGAAAGCCTTCTGCATAACCTCAATAACGCCGCAAAGGAAGTTGGACTACATATCAACGAAAGCAAAACAAAGGCCATGAAACAATCGAAAACAAGGACGCCAGAAAATTCAAGCATCACCGTGGGGTACCTCAATATTGAATCTGTAGACAACTTCAACTATACGGGTTGTAACTTATCAAAAGACGCCAACGAAACGGATACAACTAGCCAATAAGACCTATTTCTCGGTCCTCCCTATAATTAATTCGAAACTTGCGCACAGGAACACGAAGCTCCGCGTGTACAAAATGTGCTTTGTTATGGTTGCGAAACATGGACCCTCACCCAAGCCTCCGAAATTTTGCTAGACAGATTCGAACGAAAGGTCCTTGGGCGAATCTTCGGGGCCGTTCGCGAGCGAGATCAATGGCGTATCCGGTACAACCATGAGTTGTATCAATTGTACGATGAGCTGGAAGTAACGTAAATCGTGAAGCTTTGCAATGGGCGGGGTATGTACAACGGATGGACGATAATCGCATTCCAAAGAAAAAGTAATGAACGCACAACGAATTGACGGAGCGAGGTTGCGTGCACGACCGAGAGCTCGCTGGGAGAACTCCGTAGGTGAAGACGCCCACCAGCTGCTGGCTTCCGAAACTGGAGGACAAGGTCACGTAACCGCGACAATTGGAGGTCAACGATGCAGGCGGCCAAAGCCCGGGCTATCGTGCCACATTGATGATGATGATGTGAACAAGAAATCACCTAACTCTCTACAAATTAAGTTGAAATTTGTGTATAACACCCAATATAGAATAAGAAGAATATTTCCAGACCTAATTTTTTTAAGAGTTATGGTGCTCATTCGATCTGCCTATAAAAAAATATGTAATTATATTTATTACCCCGGAATATAATTTGCTGGAAAAAAATTATTGTACTATAGATCACTGAAAAGAAAATAGTTTGCAGTTTATGTCTTTAGTAGCTTTTACCAATGAAAAGATAATAGCAAAAATTAAAATGCCCCACTTCCGCGCCCCTACCATTCAGAATTGGTTTTAATTGATTCAGGAGATACTATTTAACAATCCTACTATTAATACCACAGGCATTTTACCTAGTTTGCCAATTGTTTTAATATTTTTTTAGCTATAAGTTTCCATTGAGAGGTCTATTATATTTGATTTGTTGGCTATACTTTGCCCAGTTTTAACATCTATAATTTGATACTTTGTGCAAATAGAGCAAAGATATGTTAAGGTGATATGTTCAGATAAATTGGAAGGTGTATGTGACAATCCAATCCAATTTTTTGATAGGACGTGTGGAACATATTGCCATGCATTTTTCATACAATCTGCCATGACAATCATGTGTTTTCAGGCTGATTTTTTCACATAAACCAGTGGTCGTTCTTCTGTCTGTTGTGGTTGTGGCGGGCCATTCTCCATCGAAAGTAACAATGGATGTCCATCTTCCGTCGCCGCAAAATATATAATTTTCGCTATGTTGTGTTGTGTCGTCTAAGACTGTCAATTCGATTGCACGATAAATTGCATAGTGTATGTGCTGAACGGGCGTCAGACCGATTCTGTGCATTCGATTGTTCAATCGATCGGACAGTATATGGCAAGCTTTAAACTATGTTTTCTAGCTTTTTTATTTATTGCGTTTTTTATGTATAATAAGATTAATTGTAGGCCTATATCTCCTATATCTCAGTGAACGGATTCATTTTATGTGTTTTTCCAACTCACGATCCATGTGACGGACTATGATCTTACTCAGATGTTAAACGAGTACCCATTTATGGGGATAAATAACACTGCTGAGCGTGCTGTTGATCTCAACACCTAAACAAGATCTTGGAAATCGGATGTCACTAACACATCTGCGGCCTTAGTCCAACGTTGGACTGTCGCGCCTGTTATTTTTTTTTTATAACTCCGATCTCCTTTGTTTAGCTACCTACGGCAAGCAAACAATATTCTACTCGTCACTAGCTTTCATTCGACATACGTTTAATTGCTGTTTATCAAACGACCGTTTTGACTGTCCTCCTTTAGTAAGAATAATATTTTTTTTTAAAGACCAGGGTATTTTTCTGAGATTACAACATTTAAAATATTTAGGCCCCAAAAGATTCGCAAGGATCTAGTTTTAATGAAAATGGAATTATTCGATTAAAGGTCTGGATCCTGGATAGACCTCGGGCGGAATGAAAATGAAATTTTTGTCCGCTGCGATTTTCTCAATGAAAATGCATACTTACTGTCGTGGAACATATCGGTAATGATATGGAATTCCATAAGCTACAATCCGAATATGGTTTCAACATTTTTCTCGGCCATTTTATGTACTATTTTTCGATTCCCCGGTCATTTCACCGTGGAAAATATCTAATGACCGGGGAATCGAAAAATAATACATAAAATGGCCGAGAAAAAATTTGGAACCATATTCGGATTGTAGCTTATGGAGTTCCCCATCATTTCCGACATGTTTTACGACAGTAAGCATGCATTTTCATTGAGAAAATCGCAGCGGACAAAAATTTCATTTTCATTCCGCCCGAGGTCTATTCAGGCCTTAACAATGCACTTTTCCAGAATTCTACCATGATTTGATTTCAATGACTAAAGTTTTAAAATTACTTGCCGCAAAGCCCGGGTGCATTTTGTTACAGTACAGTAATTTGAACTTCAACTAAATAATGAATGTGATCTCTCGGTTCGCAAGTGTATACACTTTTAGCTTAGACATATAAACGTTACAAACTATATATAGAAAATACTAACAGTTGCGCTCATCCAATTTCAGATATTTGTTGCACAGTAAAAGTTCGGCATTCCAATCAGGTGTTTCGGAATTTTCCAATATCCAGCAACGATGATGCCAAGCTCCATATGATTTCGGGTTTACTAATAAGCACTGTGTGGTAAAGCCCAAGTCATTATCAAAAAGACTCTGCTTCGTCCTGTCGAACTAGTAATTTAGAGATTTAACAAGAGAAGGGAATGTGAAACTTACTTGCTTTCCATCTTATCAGCCATTGCTAGCAAGCAGTCCTTGCGAATATTCCAAAGAGTGTATACGTCAGGATTCCGAGACAAAACTTGTCCTGTTGTGGTTAATAATTCTTGATCAAACTGATCTAACTGGCGCTTCTTAAAAACTAATTTCATTGCAGCACGATACAATTTTACTTTAGTTTCTTGCTCCTGTTTCTTTTTCGCTGCTTCTTCGGCAGTGGTACGCACTTTCAAACGACCATGCTGTGACGGAAAATATATATATTAATATATTTTATTAAAATTTCAGTTTTGTACCATTTTGGTATCCTATCTTCGATTTTGCTAACTATTGAAACTCCAGTAAGCTGTCGAAATATTAATTGTGTCCAGTATCCGTTGTGCCTATCCACAATTTCAGAATACTAAATCATTTTAAAGTAATTTTCTTTCATTAAAGATAAGCACGTCTAAATGGTCCACGTCATGGAAGCGATGGCAGTATTATCACAAACCGGGGATATAAGAAACGTGAGAAACTAAGAAATGATGTGATGACAGTCACCTTCCCAGGGAGTAGATATGGAGTAGACATAATGATGAAACTGCATGTAAAAACAACAACACTACATGGGACGAAAAATCTTGTCCATGGGCTCTCTCGTTCAGCGGTTCACGTCACGGTACACTTACGTCAAATGCGACCAGTTTTGCCGCACACAGCGACAAAATCGACTAGTTCAGCCACTCACATCAATACACACACCGACAAAGTCATCCGGTTCTGCTAGTTCTGTAGCACGCGCGCATTCTCTATTGTCAAATTCGGTGAACGCGGAAAACGATCCTCGCCGCGAATCTCGTTGATTTAATTCGATTGCGCGAAATAGTTACGTTATTGACTACAACATTACGTCGGGTAATTTGTGGTTGTTAGGAGCTGTTTTATGTCATAAAATGCAAACGTAGTGTGTTATCGACGGGTTGTTTATGATTCACTCATCAATTAATGTACCGTTGTTTTCCTCTCCCATTAAACAAGCAAACTTGTCCCGTCTCATTTTACGTATGCCATCTCCTTCCTTCTTCTCGGTGCACCTTCCCGTTCCCAGATGCGAAATTGCTACGAAATCTACTTCTTCTTCTTCTTCTTTCTCCTGTGATTCAAGGGGGCCTTGTTCCTGATGTCACCGCGTATCAACAGTCCACAGGTGGAGCTCCTTACTTGAATCGGTTGGCTAATACGAAATCTACGAAATGCTAGAATAAATCATTGATTAAAGAACTAACTTTAGCTGTCTATTCCATGGAATAAATTTAGCCGGGGTCATTGATCCTAATAACTAAGAGGATTGCCTCGTAGAAACGATAAATGATTGAATTTTTCATATCAGACTGGATCTGACAGGTCGGGACAATTCGTCTTTTTTACCTTTGTGTCGCACTGAAACTGCGATATGACTATTACATTTTATAGATACACTTCCTGACTTCCTGCAGCAACAATCTTTCCCCCCATTTACTTCGTAATAACTTCACAATAACACTTGACAGATGGGGACAACCCCTTTTTAAAATCGTGCCATGCAGTTTGTATGGGTGACAGCTGATTTATCATTCCTTTTTATTTCTCTATTCCATGGCCGGGGTCTTATTAAGGCCGCTATTACATAGTCATATATTGGTAATATATATTATAATAGATATTATCATATCCCTAAGCCTACTTGATTTCGCTTCCTGCACGTCTAAAAATTTATACTGAATGAATCGAGTAGGCTTAGGCATATGACATACATATTATAATATAAATATGACTGTGTAATGGAGGCCTAACTGACAGGTGTACAGTGTCCCACAAAACAATTGAAATGCTAGAAATAGAATGACGGCAGAAGCACCAACGATAATGCAGTCCATTGCGATTATGTGTGGGAAGATACTTCAGCGCCGAGTATCTATTTCACAAGAAAGCCGCGAGAGACAATCGTTCCTTTAATTAGACAAACGCCACGGTTCAAATAACGATAGTTAAACATTTAGGTATATTACGCTTTTAGGTCCCCAAGGGAAATTTTTCTTGTTCTTCTTATCGACACCAACGACACCGTCCGCCATAAAGCTATGTGTCCGCTTTATGGCGGAAAATATCGGAAACATCAAAAATTTCCCTTGGAGACCTGAAAGCGTAATGTACCACATTTATTACGATAACAATTGTTATTACATTAACTGCGCGTGACAAGTCAAATTCGTGTTCGAACGCGATAGTAACATCTGACAGTTATCCTCTTCTTGTCGCCACTAGCATTCCTGTCGGCAAAAGCTGGAACGTAGCTGTCGCCACACTACTCCCCTCCGAGTGGCTGACTTGTAGACACGGCTGATTTTCGTTCATAAACTCGAAGAACATTCTTTTCCGCATTTCCTGTCGTATCGCTTCGTACTAAGAACGCTGGCTTTAGACGATCGGTTGACACAACTATTTTTCGTCCGTTTATCTCGATGGTGAACTGCTTATCATTTGTACGGTCTACGACGAGATGAGGGCCGGTGTACGGAGGTTCCAGAGATTTTCGTACAGCATCCGTTCGCAGAAAAACATGGGTGCAAGTCCGCAACTCCTTGAAGAAAAATAAATTCGGTTTTGTGTGATGCGCAGTTGGTCTCGGTTGCAAAAGGCGCATATGTTGTCGGAACTTCTCGATGGCAAAAGGTGCGTCCGGTGTGTCCAAGTCCGTGTAAATGAACTCGCCAGGTATCCTCAAGGATGCTCCGTAGACTAACTCCGCCGCACTGCAACCAATATCTTCCTTGAGAGCTGTCCGCAGGCCGAAAAGCGCAGTGTCGAGGGCGTCTACCCAATTGTTGACGTCTTTGCACATTAATGCCGTTTTCAAAGATCTATGCCATCTTTCTACGATTCCATTTGTTTGTGGATGGTACGCCGTTGTTCGTGATCGCTTGCAACCGATTAAATTAATGAGGGCTTGAAATAATTGAGACTCAAATTGGGTGCCCTGATCTGTCGTTATAGTTACGGGGGATCCAAATCGGCATACCCAATTACGGTAGAAGGCACTTGCCACTGTGTCAGCATCAATGTTCTTTAGAGGAATAGCCTCTGGCCACCGCGAAAAACGATCGATCATCGTTAACAAATATCTGTGGCCATCAACGAGTGGGAGAGGGCCAACCAAATCTAAGTGGACGTGCTGAAACCGCTCGGATGGAACAGGGACTTCGATGTTCGCTGTCTTGACGTGTCGAGAAATCTTGCTCCGTTGACATTCTAAGCAATTTCGTGCCCATGTTCGAATATCCTTTTTGATAAGTGGCCAAACAAATTTTCGCCGTACTAGTTCACTAGTTACGCGGCCGCTGGGGTGACTGGCATTGTGGATGAACTCGAAAACGGTTTCACGCAGTGGTTTCGGTATATAGGGACGAGCCACTCCATTTGAGACGTCACAATAAATGAGATGTGGTGAATTTTCAACACTGACGCGTTGGAGCACTAACGCTGACTCGGACTGCAATAGCTCCTTTAATTCCGGATCCTTGTTTTGCGCCGAGGCTAATTGTTCTGTTGACAAAAACGTTGGAAATTCTATCGTCTCTACACGCGAAAGCATATCTGCTACCCCATTTTCCTCTCCGGAAATATGTCGAATGTCGGTCGTGAATTGCGCGATATATTCCAAATGCCGAACCTGTCTAGAGGTTGCCCGGTCAGAACGTTGATGGAAGCAGTAAATAAGAGGCTTGTGGTCTGTCCGAATATGTAGTTTTTGCCCCTCGACCAAATGACGAAAATGTTTTACTGCCAGGAAAACAGCCAATAACTCTCTGTCATACGTACTGTAACGAAGCTCTGCTGCTTGAAGCTTGCGAGAGAAAAAACTCAAAGGCTGCCACACACCATTGACTTCTTGCTCCAGCACAGCTCCTACACCCTTGTCGGATGCATCCGTGGTGATTCTTAACTGGGCGCCAGTACGTGGATGGGATAACAGTGTTGCATGCGCGAGCTGCGCTTTGCAAGCTTCAAATGCTGATACGGCCTCGGGAGTCCAATCGATAGGTCTCTTGTCATTTTTCTTACAATGCCCAAGAAGCTGGTGTAAGACGGCTTGGGTCTCTGCCGCTCCTTGTATGAACCGACGGTAAAAATTTATCGCTCCCAGGAATCGACGCAGATCGCAATTTCTCTTGGGCTGTTTGATTTCTAATATGGCTTCGACCCTATCTGGAATCGGAGCTACACCATGTTCGCTAATACGATGTCCAAGATAATCGATTACCGTTTTCGCAAAACTGCATTTTTCCAAATTGATTTCTAGACCGAAGGTCTTTAAGCGATTGAATACTTGGCGCATGTGATCAATATGCTCATCTTCGGTTTTTGAAAACACCAAAATGTCATCGATATAACATTTAACGAATGTCAAACCGTGTAATGCTTGGTTCATGAACCTTTGAAAGGTTTGGCTGGCGTTCCTTAAACCAAATGTCATCATCGGAAATTCATAGAGCCCGAATGGCGTTGCGATGGCCGTTTTTTCGATATCCTCAGCTGCAATCGGTATTTGATGATAGGCACGTCGCAGATCAATCGATGAAAATATTTTTGCGCCAGCTACCCAAAGGGTGTCATGGATGTGCGGTATCGGCGTACTATCAGGGACTGTGATAGCATTCAGACGGCGGTAATCACCGCATAGCCGCCATTCACCTGATTTCTTGCGCACCATGTGCAGTGGGCTGGCGAATTGGCTGCATGAAGGGCGGCAGATTCCACGATTGACCATCTCCTCAAACTCTTGCTTGGCTATCTGGAGTTTATCTGGTGATAAACGCCGAGGGCGTTCGGCTACAGGAGGTCCCCGTATCACAATGTGGTGCTGAACGTTGTGAACCACTTCGCTTGCCATTTTCCTGGGAGCCATAATGTCCTTAAACTCGAGGAGGAGTTCGTGAAGCTTACTGTGGTGACTAATAGCCAGCATGTCGATCTCAGTCTGTTCCATTTTTCCTGTCGCGTAAGTTCTGGTTGAGCCGTCTATGATACGTTTTTTTCCAACATCCACAAGAATGTTGTGATGGGCTAAGAAGTCAGCTCCCAAAATTGGCCTGGGAATATTTGCAAGGTAAAACTTCCAGCGATATTGTTTACCCAAACCTACATCCACTCCAAAGTCCGCTGTCCCGTAGGTCGTTATTGGTGTCGCGTTGGCGGCGAACAGTTGTAAATTGGATTTCTGTATTGGACCATGATGAGATGAATGGGGCATAACACTAACTTCTGCGCCCGTGTCGATTAGATAATTATAGTTAAATTTTTTTGTCTCGGATGTGAAGGCGGTTCGTTTTTGGCCTGCGCTCACTTACCGCCTCAAGTTCGCGCCTGAAGCGTTTCCCGGGTTCTTTCGTTTGAAGACACAGTTCCCTTCACATTTTCGGGCCGCGTTACCGAAACGTTTATGGTAAAAGCAAACTTCTTCGCCGCGCTGGTTACGACCTTGACAGGATGACCGTTGAATCGCCTCAACCGCAGTCTCCAGGGACGAGATTCTGTCCTCTGCCCGTGATGCTTCTGAAACTTCGCTTGTGTTGGGATTGTGCAGCAACGTGAGTTTATCAGCTTGTAAAGCTATCTTGTCGATATCCGAATTCTCGCTGAGAACCAGTATCTCTTGCATCCGCCGCGGAAGTTGGCGAATAAATAGATGCTTTAATAGCTCGTCGTTGCATTTTCCCCTGGCCAAATATCTCATCTTCTCTAAAAGAAGGGACGGCTTCTCCTCATGTATTTCTCCACTGAGGAGTTTGTTTAGCGAGCTACTATCGCTTTCCGCGAACAAGGAAATGATTCTGGTCTTAAGACTTTCATACTTCCCGGTTTTCGGGGGATCGGAAATTATGCTGGCTACGTATGGGAGCACCTCGGGCTCCAAGCTAGCAACCACATACCTGAATTGTGTGGCGTCGGCGGATACATTTGACACGGCGAAAATTGCTTCTACTTGCGCGAACCATAATCCAGGATTTTTCCGCCAAAAAGGTGGTAGTTTGACGGCTGCTACTGCTGTTACCTCCTCCGGTTTCGGCTCGAACCATTCTTCTCCATCGGTATCGTCATTTCGTGGTGCTGCTTCTCTGTCTGTCATGTTTGAGGTTACACGGACGGTCGGGGTCACCAATGTGGGAAGATACTTCAGCGCCGAGTATCTATTTCACAAGAAAGCCGCGAGAGACAATCGTTCCTTTAATTAGACAAACGCCACGGTTCAAATAACGATAGTTAAACATTTATTACGATAACAATTGTTATTACATTAACTGCGCGTGACAAGTCAAATTCGTGTTCGAACGCGATAGTAACATCTGACAGTTATCCTCTTCTTGTCGCCACTAGCATTCCTGTCGGCAAAAGCTGGAACGTAGCTGTCGCCACATATGAGTGACGTCACTGCCATCTAGATAGACAGGCCAAACTGCAGAAATTTGTTCTTCCACAAGTGGACAAAGTGCGTTCGTGACCAGTGACAGTTGACATTTCCAAAGCTCACAAACTCCAGTGCTTCTGAACCCAAAAGTTTAAATGTGGCGAGCGTTTATTACGAAACAAAGGTTGTAGTGCGCTTCAGTGTGTTTTTGATGTGCAATTGGTAAAATAGTATAATCAACATCGTACTTACCATATTTATCTCAAAAATCAACGCACTGGCATGTGTATATAATAGCAACTGAGACCAAATGACAGGCTGACAGCCACTGATAGTTGGATTGTGGACAATTTGTGGATTGGACTGAGCGGTACTTTGGCAGTACTCAGCGCGGACCCTGACTTACCATGACAGTACTTGTTGCATGACGACTGACAGATCAGCTGGTAATCCGGCCTGTCTATCTAGATGGCAGTGGTTACGGCCTTGATGTATCTAGATGGCGTTGCGTCAAGTCGGGAGGAAATGCTCTGAGATATTTAGACTTAAGCTCCGGATAGAGTTCGAGCGGAATGAAAATGAAACGGTAATGAACCGGCATAAAAACCGGGGTAAATTTAAAATTTTAGCTTCGAAAATTGCTGCAAAGGCGTTTTACGTCCTAAATCATCTTAAAAATAACTAAAAAAAATAATTTCCCCCTTGTCCGAATGCATTTTCAACGTGAAAATGAGTCGACTCTGTAGCATATTCTCCGTCGGGCGTGGTGAGTTTTGCAAACGTCAAACCGATTCACTGTCCACGACGAGTTCATCGTGGAAATTATCTAATGACCGGGGAATCGAAAAATAACATATAAAATGGCAGAGACAAATTGTGAAACCATTCTCGAATTTTAGTTTATGGAATTACTCAGCATTTACCACATATTCCACGACAGTATGTGTGCATTTTCATTGACAAAATCGCAGCGGACTAAAATTTCATTCTCATTCCGCCCGAGGTCTATCAAGTCCTTTAGATAGGAATTCCTCACGTAGGCGAGCGTACGTGTGTGACTAGAAAAGAATTCTACACCTCTCGAGCAACCAACGAGATGACCAGCTCGGTCGAGTCGCTGTCAACCTTTGACAACCATCCACTTGGAATCCAATTGGCGGCAAATGGCGACAAGTGAACGTGAGTGCACGAAATAGTTGGCGCGAGCGAAATACCGAGTTTTTCGATGTGATTTGTGATAAATTCACCAAAACAGTGCAGGCTGTAATCCCGCGAAAGTGTTTTAATATAAAAAAAATGCGACACAAGTTGTTTTTCCGAATTTCAAGTGCTTTGTTGTCGGGTGGTCTAGTGAACAACGCAAATACATAATCGGTGTATCTTCTCAAAGGTAATCGCGTGTGTACCTAGATTTTAGTAGTGCTATGTCAATGCCCAAGCAACAATTCGTTTGCTTTAAAGAAGCACTCCATCCTGTAGCAATCATATAGGACCACGAAATTAATTTATTGTGTGACATCGCTTCAAGTAATATTTCGATCCGATAAAACATCCTTAAAGTATTTTCCGGAAAGCTTATATCATCATTATGGAATAAATTTAAAGATGGTGGTATAAAACTTCGATAAAACTGTCTCTAAACGTTAACTTAAAAAAGTACTCCTTTAAATACTCCACTCTTGTGTTTATTGGATGATACAGCACACACATGCAATGGTCTCTCTAAGTTAACTCACACACATGCATTATATTCTTCTATAGCACAGTCGGTGTCATTTTTATAGTCTGACATTCGTATGGTCATCCAATAAATTGTTCACCGTAGTTTTATAGAAGGATGGACTTTGTGATTTAATGAATTGACACTTATGAAGTGCTCTGGAATACCACGTTTCTTGAATTGAATTCATTGAGATATTGCTTTTAACCAACATTTCCCCTACTCCTTGTTAGCTTATGAACCAATTAAGATAATCTCAGCGCAGAAAATGTCTGTATTTTATTGAAGAATGTGTGAATTTAATGAGCTTCAACTGATTGACATATAAAGAAGAAGGTGCATAGGAGAAGGGTCGATAAAGAAGTGTCGAGCACTTGTAGCAGGGAGTAGATATGGAGTAGACATAATGAGCGCTTATATACCGGTTCTTAATTTAAACTATCTTAAAGCATTTTTCGAGATAGTACCTTTTCCATAGGGTGAATATACCGTCCTAGTCTAGTTCGCGTATTAACTTCCTCTTGTTCTTTTTATTCGAATTGGTTGTGGAATGTGCAGATGTTTAGAAATGGTTGATCTGACATTGTGATTATTTGGACAATATTATGATTAGAATTTGTTAATCTCGCGTTTTTTATAACCAGGAATTTCATATAAACTTTGTAGCGAATCGAAAATTGAAAACGATATCATTCCAGTAACAAGACGGCTTCGCTCTTCCTGGATAAATTTCAGAGACAATCGCTTGTCTAAGCATTATGGATTGGTAAGCACCTCGCCATCTGTTGCGAGCGGGACTAAATTTAGTTTCGATTAGTTAGTGCACCCCGTATATGCCGTCCAAAAATAATTTAAATTTGCCTAAAACTTTTTATCTTTGCTCCGGTATATAAGCGGTCAATGATGAAACTGCATGTAAAAACAACAACACTACATGGGACGAAAAATCTTGTCCATGGGCTCTCTCGTTCAGCGGTTCACGGTACCCTCACGTCAAATGCGACCAGTTTTGCCGCACACAGCGACAAAATCGACTAGTTTAGCCACTCACATCAATACACACACCGACAAAGTCATCCGGTTCTGCTAGTTCTGTAGCACGCGCGCATTCTCTATTGTCAAATTCGGTAAACGCGGAAAACGATCCTCGCCGCGAATCTCGTTTGATTTAATTCGATTGCGCGAAATAGTTACGTTATTGACTACAACAATACGTTGCTCGGGTAATTTGTGGTTGTTAGGAGCTGTTTTATGTCATAAAATGCAAACGTAGTGTGTTATCGACGGGTTGTTTATGATTCACTCATCAATTAATGTACCGTTGTTTTCCTCTCCCATTAAACAAGCAAACTTGTCCCGTCTCATTTTACGTATGCCATCTCCTTCCTTCATTCTCCCTGACTTGTAGTGTTTACGAGCAATGTTATCTATATGTGAGGTTGACCGAGTGGTTAGGGCGTCGGACTGGCGTACGACAGTCGCTGGTTCGACGCTGGCTGCGGGAATTATTTTTTTTCTCTTTTTTTTTTGCAATCGCGAGAAAATGACAGAAAATGATGACATAACACATGATGTATGTCTTTCTCGAAGCGTAATTCAGTGCTACAATAAGGTTCTATTGGATCAAAAAATGGCGCCAGATGCCATTATTGGCTATTATTCAGTGTTTATACCCTGTAAAGTGCCCCTATTGTCGTTAGAAGAGAATATTTTACGAAGTATTATAGGGATGAAATTGTTACTTGGGTGTCGGTCTGCAAATGATAGTTTAACGCGTTTTTAATTGATGTTTTCATTTGAAACATTTGCGCGATTTTGTGGTTGGCAGCCAAGCGATTCGTTCGCAAGCGTTCGTACCTCGTTCGTAAGCGTTCGTACACGTTTTGTACGAAGCAAGTACGAACGTTTACGACGTAAATTCGTCTCGTTAATGTGTACACAGACCAGTGGCGGTTACTCCTTAGGAGCACATGAGCACGTGAACCCCTACACTCATCATAACCATTACATCGCAAAATTACTTCCCTTCGTAAAATTTTGTATCAGCAAAAATTCAAATTTATATAAAAATCTATATCAACTATCTCAAACCCGCGAAAAATAACCGAAATTGTTAATACAAGTCAAAGACAACAAGCCACCTCTATTCTCTAATCGCACGTGCGGTTAGAGTTGCTTGTATCCGTCATCCGTTTCCATACGATCATATGCGATGTCCCATAGTAGCAATCGACGCACACTCGCTGCCGTAGGAGCACACAAAATATGTGCGAACAGTGAAAGAATTGAGTGCAAGCTTCAGTATCGGTGATGTTTTTTTCGTTTGATACGTTTTCAATTGATGCAATTTGCATTGTTTATATGAATCCTTATGATAACGTATCAATTGCTCAGTTTGTTTTTAATATTTAAATAACAAGGCAAAAATAATGACGATTGTACTCGTATTAAGTATGGCTAAACAATATTTACAAATTTATTTATAATTTGGAAACATGTGCGGATGATGTAGTGTTACCAACAAAATAATCGTGATTATTTTGTAGCATTTTGTAATTAAAAATTGTTGTTTAACCCATGTTGTACAATTTTTGTACACACTTTTAGAGCTATATCCTCTGGTTGAAAATCCGTTAAAAAATAATTTCTGATGTATAATTTCGAGGATATGAGTGGTTCGGAAATGAACGTTTGGAGCTAGAACTCTGATATTTACTATTGTGTATCTATTATTCGAGAAATTAAGAATTGTTAAATTTGTAATTATTTGAATTAACATCCATAGTGAAAACCGTTTCTATCGCACGGAGAGAAAAATGTGCAATGAATTCAACAAAATCATACAATGAAATTCACAACATAATAATTTCAATAAATTTGTAGTGAAAGTTATTAAAATGTAGTGAAATTGATTACAATTCAGTTTTTACTGGTGCTGGCATATTGTAAAAATGATTGCAGTGTAATGACAAAAATCATTGCATGATATTTGTATCGATAGTAATATTTATTGTGTTTATGGTAATTTTCACCACTGTCTGTAATAATAATTATTGCATGGTGTACATGAAATTAACAAGAGCGCATAATAATTATGAAACTGTCAAAAAATAAGACAACTAATTTATTCGCATAACTTGTAATCTTAGATAGCTTAGGTGTAGGACTACGAAACGATAGGTCCCCGGTTCAATTTCCAGTAGAAGCAAATTGTAAAAAGGTAAAGTTAAAATAGGGAAAAAGAAGTTAAGTATAAAATAGAAGTTAAAAATAAAAAAGATAAAAATAGAAAAAGGAAAAATAAAAAAAATCACTATTTGTATTTTTTCTATTATTGCCGAATTATTTTCCTGGCAAATTTTATTATCAAAATTGTTAATTTTACTACAGCGCAATGACATTTTTCATTACAGATGTAATAACTTTTACATCAGTTGCAGTAGGGTCAAAAATCGTTACAAATGCAATGGTTTTTATTACAGTTTTAATACCTTTCACTACATTTTTTTCTCCGTGCGGTAACCATATAAGCAGAAATGCAATTTATATTTGTTGCACTTTAAGATCGTCTTCAAGATATTTCGCTTCTTCTCTTCCTAAATTCGATCATTTGTATTGGCCTACAATTTAATAATATTAGCCACAAAATATCTCTATATGTATAAATACGACGAAACGGCTATGAAGCCAAAAAAGAAATTCTTCTAATAAAAAAATGTTGAAAAGCTACATAATGGTACAAAGTTCAAGGGGTAATGAAATTAGTTTTTTTTGCATAATTTTGAAGAATTAGTTGCTCTTGTTTGTTTCAGTTGTGAACCCCCAATTTAGGAGATCACGAGCCGCCACTGACACAGACGTTTCAAATTTCTCTCTGTTTCGGGGGCTACACAGTTTTTATTGTTGCTACACAGCCATTATGCGCGGTCGAGCATTTTTTGGTTTCTTATCGGTTTTGTCGGTTTTAAAAGTGGATCGGCGACTGATGACGTTGCAATGCTAGTGAAGAAAAATGTTCAAAGACTACATGGAGTCAGCCGGTCAGTATTTTGGGTAAGTACATACAGAAATCTCGTTCAATTTGCGAGTACCAAATAATCTATTTACACTTTTATCCAAAGTCTGGGACGACCCCTACATTATCAGAATCGTGCCGACCGGAATGGAAGTTCGAAGCCTATGGTGACAGAAACAGTGGAGAAAAATGTTCGAAGACTACATGGAGTCATCCGGTCAGTGTCAGTCTGGGACTACCCGTACATTATCAGATTCATGCCGACCGGATTGAAGGTTCGAACTGCGTTGCATTCAATCTGTTGATTTTCCCAAGCAACGACAACGGCTTCTGCAACAGAAAAACTTTCAGCTGGCATTGGAAATACAGTAAATTTCACTTTACCTTTCCTCTAAAATGTGACCGAAACCCAACTTTATTTTCAGAATATTTCCAATGAATCGGTGCTGAAGAGGAAAAGAAATTCGTCAAATCAAAACGTTGTATGTATTTTCTGTATCCAATAAATCTTATCTTGATGACTGCTCGACACGAAGTGACCGCTTATCATTTTATCCACTGAGAGTGCAACATGTATAACTGTGAATTTAATATATAAACGAATTCAACTAATACATAAATATTATATACTCTTCTCTTCAGTCATCATACTACGCCATCAATATTTGACAATTACATTTCTCTTAACTCTAGGAACTCAAATCATTACATTATATTTCATTAATTTACTTTTTTATCTTGTATTTTGCAGCCGGTGACGATATCGAATAAACAAATATACGGTAGCCTAGTGTCCACTGTTCAACAGCCAGCCGTCTACGTTAGATTTCGAGATGCTTCCAAGTCAGATATGTATAATTCAATCTTTTGTATTGTGCAAGATTCTTTGTGTTATTTTTGCTTGTTTCAGCATACGACGCCAATGTGATAGGTGGAAGATGCAACAACCAACAAATTCAACAGGTGCTATGAAAGTATCTGGCAGAGGTTCGATATAATGGTCAAAATGAATTGATGAAACCGTCCGATACGAAGAAGCAAGAATAAGCAAGCAAGGTAGCAATACCTATCATTGACACGACACTGTTAAAATGTTATTTGTAGGTAAGTGACTTACAATTTCTGACTATACATAAAATTAATTAAAACTTCAATCCCCCGTAAGGGGGAAGATAAAGGTTGAAAGGCTTCGGCTAATTCCTATATCTTCTTCAGTTGTGGCATAACTGCGGACCCTTAGCTATGCAGGAGGAGTTTCATAGGAAAAGGACTTCGGCCAATTCCTATGTCTCTCTACGGGGCGTTACTTTCCCGCATTATCCGAGTAACCGCTGCGCCTGAGTGCTGCATTAACATCTGCAGCGTCTCAGGTTACTTAACGTGATAGGTGACAGAAAACATTTAAGTCAACCACTAAAGCAGCATCTTCGAGGCATGTCCATGATGGCCTTTACTCAACGATTAAACCCTATCATGGTTTAGCGATGTGCCGACAACTCATCCTAAGAAAAACTTCAAGTCAAGAAACCTGAAACAAAAGCCTCGGATTGGACGGATACAAAACAACGACGACCCCGCAAACGAACAACTGATTACTCTTTCGGATCCTGGAATGTACGCTCCCTGAATAGACCGGGGGCCTTAAGGGCCCTCCTGGATCAGGTAGAACAATACAAGCTGAGCATAGTTGCAATCCAGGAAACTAAATGGCTCAAAAGCGAGATTAACGACCTCAATTCGCACACTATTTTTATGAGTGGTAAAGAGGAGGGCAACAAGGAGTTTGGAGTAGCTTTCATTGTGAATAAGCAGCTCAAGGACCACGTTATCGGCTTCAAACCTATCAACGAGCGGCTATGTGCGATCCGCATTAAGACCCGTTTCGCTAATCTCTGGCTCATTAATGCGCATGCCCCTACAGAAGTAAAAGAAGACGCGATTAAGGACGAGTTCTACAACGACCTAGAAACACTCTTCGACTCACTTCCATCAAACGACGTCAAGCTGCTGCTAGGAGACTTTAACGCCAAAGTCGGAAATGAAAGCTGGCATAGGGGAACTACTGGAGGTCATAGCCTCCACGACGAAAACAACAACAACGGTCAGCGACTTATCGACTTCGCGAGCGGCAGAAACCTGGTAATAAGCTCTACATGCTTCCCTCATCGACGAATCCACAAGCAGACCTGGAAGTCTCCAGATGAATACACCGTGAACCAGATCGACCACGTACTGATCAGCAAGAGATGGGCTTCTAATGTCCTAGATGTTCGATCCTATCGAGGAGCCAACTGCGACAGCGATCACTATTTGGTGAAGACAACCTACAGGTGCAGAATCTCTTCGGTGCACCTAACGAGAATCAACCCTGTGTAACGCAGGACGCCGAAGTGCTATAGGGGAACGAAGCTCTATAGGCCGTACAGGCAACTCAAAAACCAAAAGGAAGAGAGAGCTTCTCTGTGAGCTAAGCAGCGGCACATGCTTGCTGTAGCTCAGTGACGGAGAATTTGGGCGGGGTTTTGCCGCTCACAGCCCCTGTCCTGCACATATTAAGGGATATCATGTGCCTTGGGGTCTAAACAAACACAACAAAAAGGAGGGCTGAAATTTGCATAAAGGAATACGGCGTCGGCGAGCTCAAGTGCCTTTGATGCTCGTGGGCCCTGATGCTAGTGGGCCCTGGCCGTCTGTACCCACGAAACTAAAAACTAAGATTACCCGACCGTGAGCCCCATGGCCAGAAAAATTCAAATAAAATTTGGGGGCTCCCTTGATGAAACACCCTATACCTTCGGAACGGGCCGGGGATCTATATATTAAATTAGTTTAATTGGACATCACAAACGACACAATCGGGTACTTATCCGTTACTCAATCCAACTTTCATTGTCGCGTCGGACATGTGGGAAGTGCACATAACCACACTTATCGTTCCTTTGGGGGTTTTTTTTTTTTTTTTTAAAAAAAAGGCCACTTCACTTTTCCACTTTCTTTTTTCTTTGCACATGCAATTTTTTCTTTCTTTTTTTCCTTTTCATAAACTTCACAAAAACTTCACCAGATCAAATAAATTAACAAAAAAAAAAAGACAACGTGAAACACAAGAAAATTACGGACCAGGAAGCGCGCGACGCGTCCGCTTTAACGATTCATACCCGACTCCCCGAATTTTGGGTCGTGTCGTCTCTCGCCACGACACTCGCACGCACACCACGACACGGCGAACCTTGACCGGCCACTTGCAACGGCTTTTCTTCGATATAAAGATGATTAAAACAAGTTTTGCATATAATTGCATGCACTTGTCCTAATCATCAATACATCGAAGTTGTCTTTTGTTGGTGTGCCGACGAGCCTCTTGGGCTTGTTGACACAACAACAAGAGAAATTCAAAACAGTTGCAAGTGGATCATTACAGGGCAGCTTTTACTACAAGGCCTGCCGCGTAGAAGAAGCTGGGGGACTAACGCCGCATATCTTTTGCGTGGAAGATACCAACTACCTTGCCTTGTAGGTCCGACAACAAGTAACGATTGCTGCCTACTTTTTTAACGACGCGACTCTTGACAAATTTGAAGTCAAGCTTGGAGTTGTAGTGTGCCGCCGCGTCACTCTGCGAAAAGTTACGGCGAAACACTTCATCCCCAGGCTTGAATTCAACCTGTCGAGAGCGCGTGTTGTAGTAAGCAGCATTTTTGGCATGCGCCACCTTCAGATTATCTTGTACTTGTTGCCGGAGAAGCGACAGCTTATCGCTTGAACAAGCCACGGTAGTTGGATCTTCCAGTAAAGCCAGCTTCCGCAGCAGACCATAGGTCTTTCCATGGGTCACCATGGATTGACCAAACGCAACGAGATATGGTGACGTCTTAATGGCGGCATGGTGCGCAGATCGCAACGCGCAATTGATTGCGGAAAGTCTCTCATCCCAATTCCGCTGATCTGGATCGATATACGCCCGTATTGCCGCAACGATGGAACGATTTACTCGCTCCGACGCATTCGCTTGCGGCGAATACAGGGCAGTATACAAGTGGTTTACACCATATCGATCCATCAGGGAATTGAAGATGCGAGACTTGAACTGCACGCCATTATCCGTCACCATAGTCTCTGGTACCCCGAAAACATGGAAAACACGAGTCTCGAGCCAACTGGTCAGAGTCTCGGCTTTAAACTTTTTAATGGGCTCCACGAAAGTGAACTTAGATAAATGGTCCACCACGACAATCGTGCCCACATTACCGGATCTCGACCGGGGGAAAGGTCCTAATAGATCCATGTACAAGCGCTGGAATACGCGCTCGGAGGTGAACTGGCCTTCCATAGGAGGGCGAAGACACTGGTTTGGAGCTTTGGTAGACTTGCAGGTATCACAAAGGGACACATATTCTTTGACCTGCTTAGCCAGTTTAGGCCAAAAGAATAAGGCACGAAGGCGTCTTAGTGTCTTTGTGATACCGCCATGAGCGCTGAGCGGATGATCATGCGCTCTGGCGAGCAAGTCTAGCCGCAGCTCCTCTGGGATCCAGAGCTTCCAGGAGGATTGCTCCTGCAGCTCATCTCCGGTCGCGTACTCGGTGCGTTTGTACACGAATCCATCAGATACCTTTAAATCCGGGAGCTCTTCCTTGTGCTCGGTAATGTGGTCAATAAGGTCGGTATAACTCTTCGACCGGAAGTGTGGAGAATCTAAGTCCACTTCCACGGAGTCACTAAATGGATCGCTTAAAGCCAAAGATTCTGAACAGTGGACCCGAGACAAGGTGTCGGGGACCACGTTTTGGCTGCCCTTTCGGTGGACGATGGAGAACTTAAACCCTTGGAGTTTAAGTGCCCACCGAGCCAATCGACCACTCAAATCCGGTTGATTCATTAGCCACTTCAATGAGGCGTGATCAGTGACTATCGTAAACTCATGACCTTCTACGTAGGCACGGAATTTCTTAATAGCGAGGACAGCCGCTAAACATTCCTGCTCCGTAACAGTATAATTTCGCTGGGCCGGATTAAGTTTCTTCGACATGTAGGCTATTGGCACCTCAGCACCATCGTCTGTCGTCTGGGTGAGCACAGCCCCAACGCCGTCCTGACTCGCGTCGCAATGAATTGCGAAAGGACGCGTGAAATCCGGGCTGTGCAACACCGGTGCCTTGGACAAACTGTCCTTAAGAGCGCTAAATGCCGAAGAACCTTCTTCCGTCCAAGCGAAATTACGGTTTTTACGGAGCATGTCTGTTAGCGGTGTTGTGATAGCGGCGTAGTTCGGAACGAACCGCCGATACCACCCGCACATGCCAAGAAATCGACGAAGTTGCCTTACAGTTTTAGGCTTCGGAAAATCAGTAATTGCGCGTACTTTGCCAGAGTCAGTCCCGATGGTTCCGTGGCCGATAACGTGACCCAGATAAGAGACTTCCTTCATCACGAACTTACTCTTCTCTATATTCAAGGTCAGTCCTGCCTTCCTCATACAAAGAGCTACTTCACGAAGGAGCTTGAGGTGCTCCTCGAGGGAAGTTGTGATCACCAGCAAGTCATCCAAGTAGACAAACACTTGGTGCCGTAAATGTGCTGGGATGACGTGGTCCATTAGCCGCTGCATAGTTTGTGGAGCATTGCATAACCCAAAAGGCATTGTCACAAACTGATACAGCGGCCTGCCGGGTACGGTGAAAGCCGTCTTATCCTTTGACGTCTCATCGAGGGGAATCTCCCAGAACGCATCCTTCAAGTCCAAACTTGAAATAAATTTGGCCTTTGGGAGGCGACTCAGAATTCCCTCGATGAGAGGTAAAGGATAAGCGTCTTTCAACGTAACGGCGTTGACCTTACGCGCATCCAGACATAGACGGACCTTATTAGGTTTGACTACCAGGGTGACTGGCGATGACCAAGCACTTTGTGACTCCTCAATGACACCCAAAGCAAGCATTCTGTCGATTTCCGCATGGAGAAGCTTTTCGACGGCGGGAGAGATCGCATAGTGTCTCTGCTTAATTGGCTTACTGCCTCCGACGTCGATGGCGTGGGAAATGAGAGACGTACGCCCTAAGCCTTCCGCTGAAAATGACGGAAAACTTGCAATGGTGGCATTGAGGGTAGTTCTTTGTATTGGGGTCAATGGGTGGTGATTAACCCCGAGGTCTAAGTTTTCTATTGACAGGGCTGATGAATATAGAGAGTCACAGAAAAGTTCGGGAGCAAGCTCGAACCTGCGCACGAAATCGACTCCAAGGTAGAGATCCTGGCTGAGGGTTGGCATAATAAAAAAATCAATGATTTCAGTCCGTCCTTTAAAGGTGACTGATGCCGACACTTTTCCGACGGCCGAATGGCGAGTGCCATCAGCCGTGGTAACCCCCATCCGGAACCTCTGCCAAGGATGATTGGGTGCCGCCAGGAACTTCTTGGCAAAGTCCGACGCAATTACGCTGCATGACGCTCCCGTATCAATTAAACCACTTACAGAGGTATTCAACATGAATACCTGTGCATATGGTCTTATATCATCACGGGGGCGGTTCAAAAGAATACCAGAACACTGTCGTCTGCTACGCATAACGTTCCGCCAAAAAGCACGCATGCGTAAGGCTGAACGTTTTGGACGACTAGGTTTTAGCTCGTCAGCGTGAAATATCCGACGACGCGCGTTCTCATACTCTTTTGCACGCTCATGCAGCGGCCTAAAACTGTAATGAATCTTCGCCGAGGTCGAAGATTGAATATCCGTAGAAGGTAGTGAATTTACAATAGTCCCTGCGCTGCACTGAGTCGCCAATGAACCACTCGGATTCAAGCAGCAATTGGGACGCGGCAAGATCCGGGGTGTCGTAGTTTGACTGGAAGTGTCAGTGGCAAGGGACAAATTTGGAAGGGACGAACCAGGTGTTGGCACGTCAGATTGCTCAGCAGAACCCCAGTATCTTGGTTCAGTATTAGAGCCTCTGGCGTCTACAAACGCAGTGCCTACTTGTTTGCACTGCCCGCAGGCAAGTTGCTCTGCGCCTTCATTGGAGACTTCAGCTGTTGAGGAGGTCTCCGGCGTTCCAGGTTTTTTGAACACTGTGGACACCGCGGTTTGTAGACCCCAGGAGCTCCACAGCCGAAACAAAACACTCTGGGCTCTGCTTCACAATCTGCGTAGGTATGTCCGGGTTTCGAGCAGTTCCAGCAAGTGGAAGGACGCTTCAGCTCCTCCACTCCAGAACACGGCTCTTCATCTTCCTCTGATATATCATCAGGTTCAAGCTCGGCGACTCGACGACGACTGAATTTACTTGCATCGTGCGAAGAATCCCATTTGCCTGCTCGTTTTTCGACAATCTCTTGCTTCTTAACGGCCAATCGGAGCTCTCGTAGAGAGTGTATCTCCGATTGGGCAAGATATTGGGCGAGGTACGGACGCAGGTTTTTTCGCACGATGCGAGTCAACTCAGCGTCCGAAAGTCTATTTGACATTTTGTCGTGGATCCGCCTGATGCTCTCCACGAAGGTTTTATATGGTTCGTCCGGTTTTTGACGACGAGCACGCATCTCATCCAAGAGATCATCGTCGTCGTAATCATTGCCATATTCCTCCCTGAGAGCTTCCTTTAAAGACTCCCAGGTGTAATGGTTACCGGTTTCGCCAGCAAATCGTCGAAACCAGCCAATTGTTGACTTGTCGAACAGGAGGTGTGCACAGAGGCACACCTGACCGAAGTCACCTCCAAAAGTGCGACCAGTGTAGAGTTCAACCTGACGGATGAACTCATTCACTGACTCGCCATCGAATTTTAACCCCCACTCGGATATTATACGATATGGGTTTCTGACTGGGGCAACAATTGCTTGGTTTTGGCGATTTGCCGCCAAAACCGGGACATCAGGCACCTGTGGAGCCTGAAAATTGCAAGGAGCCGACCCTGGCGGGATTTGGGACGCTTGCGGAACTTGATGGTGCGACGACACTGGAGGCATCATTTGGCGAATAGCCTGGTCGATATAGACCTTCAAAGTGTCGAGAAGACCCTGATGAACATCAGGAGGAGGTTGAGGAACCGAGCTCCCGAGCGGAAAGCTAAAATCCCCGCCCACTTGCTGAAAATGCAACGAAACTTTACCCGTGTCAACACCAGCTTCGCCTTCTAACACGATGGGGCCAGGCGTATTTTGGGTACGGCGACTTGAACCAGCCGCTTCAATGTCTACCAGGGGGTTTCGATTCTCTTCCGGAGTATTTGGAGGCGTGGTTGAAGAGCCGGCATAAGCCTGGCTTCTCGTCTGCATCCCCTGCTTAGGGATGGCACCACGTCCACGCCCTCTGGCCGGTGATGGGGTGTGTTCTATGGGCATTGTTGTTGTATGGTAATATGGTTACACAAGACAAAATTAAAATATGCGAAGGCACCAATAAACGCTGGCTTCTTCCAAAAATACGTATGTAAATATTTTTCTTATATATTTTAATCTTTCGTTTTTGTATGTTATTTATGTATATTTACTTATTTTTATTTTTTTTCCTTTGTCTTTGTGTGTAGATAATTAAGTTTTATATTAATAAATATGTAAGCATATGTACATGCAAGAGTGTAATTGTACTCACTGTTGGATTTAATAAATTATGTAAAACAAACGATAATAACATATAACACATGAAACAAATAAATATATACATACATGCAATAATAAATTATATAAACAGTACCACAACCAACAAATTAATGAAACCATAACCTACTAACAATTAATAATAAATTACTACAAACTAATTAACAATAACAAGTAAAGCATGCAATAACTACCTAAAACTATATAACCAATTACCTAACTATATATCGAACAATTATCTACTTACTACTAGCATAAATAGGACAACAAATTATATTAATATATCACCAACAATGCAACAATCCCAAAATAGAACACCGAAATACGTACATATAATACTAGAGATAATAAATTAACAAAAATATATGTATGTATATGTACAATGCACCACAGCTGTTACGACGGTCAGCTATTATATTTTTTTTTTCTTGTTGAGTGGCTACTACTGAGAGCTAATTCCAATTAGCTAATGTAGCCCAAAATTCCACTTTAACTCTGTACTCTGTTTATATCATGTAGCATCCAACAGGTCTATCACAATTTTATCTAGAAAATTGTATGATCGCCGATGCTCACTAATGCAAAATCCTGATTCGAGGCTAATTGCAATACAAATGCAAAAATGCTTAATGTAATGTAGAGCCGACGGCAAGAAAGCAATAAGGCAAAAGGTAACAGCGATAATGACAACAACAAAAATGTACAATGTAAGACAAATAATAGATCCCCATTCCGTTCCAGGTATAAAGTTTTGATTCGAGCATTAGGAAAGGTGATAGAAATTGATAAGACACTTGAGCAAACCGGCACCGCATAGGGTGTAAAATTAGGGGCCAAGTAAAAAAAAAAAGAAGTTTCATCGTGAACATACAGAAGTTTCCAACGAATCATGTTTGGCCGCTTAAGCGCACCATTACGCCACGTCGTATTTCCAAACATGATCCATTGGTAACCCCTGCATGTTAACGATGAACTGTTGGATGCAATAAAAAAATTGATGAATGAAAATGAAGGACAGTTCTTTTCAACATAAATGTACCGAGGTAACTTCAAAAGAACCGGGCCACTGTTTTAAAGAAACTCTTAAGACAGAGTAATTTCACAGTTCTTTTGAAGGCCTCTGGTACGTGACAAAAATCACCAAAACCAGACAACACAAGAAAAGAACTGCCTTTGTTAGCGGAAACTACTATAGGGAAAAGCTACTCTAAAAGGATGGGATGCTACAGAGGATGGGAAAGTTACCTGAAGGTAAGGTACGTAAAGTACAAAAACTAAGGCTAAAGCCTTAGAGCAGGTAACTTGAAAAAGAAACACAACTTGGTATAAGGGAAAACCTTTTCCTGACCAAGTTGGGCCTCGCTGTTGGGCGCCAAATATGTGTAACGCAGGACGCCGAAGTGCTATAGGGGAACGAAGCTCTATAGGCCGTACAGGCAACTCAAAAACCAAAAGGAAGAGAGAGCTTCTCTGTGAGCTAAGCAGCGGCACATGCTTGCTGTAGCTCAGTGACGGAGAATTTGGGCGGGGTTTTGCCGCTCACAGCCCCTGTCCTGCACATATTAAGGGATATCATGTGCCTTGGGGTCTAAACAAACACAACAAAAAGGAGGGCTGAAATTTGCATAAAGGAATACGGCGTCGGCGAGCTCAAGTGCCTTTGATGCTCGTGGGCCCTGATGCTAGTGGGCCCTGGCCGTCTGTACCCACGAAACTAAAAACTAAGATTACCCGACCGTGAGCCCCATGGCCAGAAAAATTCAAATAAAATTTGGGGGCTCCCTTGATGAAACACCCTATACCTTCGGAACGGGCCGGGGATCTATATATTAAATTAGTTTAATTGGACATCACAAACGACACAATCGGGTACTTATCCGTTACTCAATCCAACTTTCATTGTCGCGTCGGACATGTGGGAAGTGCACATAACCACACTTATCGTTCCTTTGGGGGGTTTTTTTTTTTTTTTTAAAAAAAAGGCCACTTCACTTTTCCACTTTCTTTTTTCTTTGCACATGCAATTTTTTCTTTCTTTTTTTCCTTTTCATAAACTTCACAAAAACTTCACCAGATCAAATAAATTAACAAAAAAAAAAAGACAACGTGAAACACAAGAAAATTACGGACCAGGAAGCGCGCGACGCGTCCGCTTTAACGATTCATACCCGACTCCCCGAATTTTGGGTCGTGTCGTCTCTCGCCACGACACTCGCACGCACACCACGACACGGCGAACCTTGACCGGCCACTTGCAACGGCTTTTCTTCGATATAAAGATGATTAAAACAAGTTTTGCATATAATTGCATGCACTTGTCCTAATCATCAATACATCGAAGTTGTCTTTTGTTGGTGTGCCGACGAGCCTCTTGGGCTTGTTGACACAACAACAAGAGAAATTCAAAACAGTTGCAAGTGGATCATTACACCTGCCAAGATCTTCGAGGTTGACAATTTGATTGATGATGCCACGGCGGCTGCGTATACAACAGCACTAGAGGAAAAACTGTCGCCCATGCTTGATGACATCAACAATTTAGGCATCCATGAGTTCTGGGAGGAGCTCAAAGACAGCATCAAGGGGGTCGCAGAAGAGGTCGTGGGCTATAAAGGCCGGCGCAGACGAGCAGACTGGTTCGACGACGAATGCAGGGCCTCGATTGAGGCGAAAAATGAAGCCTATCGCCAATACACACAACGCGCATCCCGAGCCAAGAAAGAAAGATATAACGAGCTTCGGCGAGTATCTAATAAGTTAATTAGACGTAAGAAACGCAAACATTTTGACGAGCAGTTACAGCAAATAAACCAAAGATTAGCCAGTAAGAACATTAGACAGGCGTACAAACTTATAAATAATGTTAAGAACGGATATCAACCCAGGACAAGCCTATGTAAGGACAAGGATGGTAACATCATCAGCGACATCGAAAGCGTCAACAAACGATGGGCCTCGCATTTTGAAGAGCTCCTCAATGCATCATCAACATCCCCCGCGGAGCCAGCTCTTGAGCAGTTAGCCAAACCAGGCCCTCCCGTTCTACCCCCAACAGTAGAGGAGGTGAGTCTTGCCATACAGTCGCTTCAAAATAATAAAGCGCCCGGCGCTGACGAGATCCCAGCAGAACTGCTGAAGCATGGTGGAACGTGCCTGACCAACGCTATACATGTGCTACTGCTGAAAATATGGAACGACGAGGAAATCCCCGAAGATTGGCGCAAAAGCATAATCTGCCCAATCCACAAAAAGGGTGACAAGCTGAAGTGTGAGAATTACAGGGGCATATCATTAGTTTGTACGGCCTATAAGATATTATCTAAAATTCTTGAAAAGAGAATTAATCCGTACGCAGAACGAATCATTGGCGAGTATCAAGGCGGCTTCAGACCTGGTCGATCAACGACCGATCAGCTTTTCACAGTGAAGCTACTACTCCAAAAGTGCTGGGAATATAACATCGACGTATACCAAATCTTTGTCGACTTCAAGCAGGCATACGACAGTATCGATCGAAGTGTACTGTACAACATTATGCTGAATTTTGGTATACCGGCAAAGTTAGTGCGACTCACAAGGATGACGATGACTAATACCGTCTCGCAGGTCAGAGTGCAGAATCGACTCACTGACCTATTTGAAACTCGTACTGGACTCAAGCAGGGCGACGGGCTGGCGCCGACGATCTTCAACCTTGCTTTGGAGTATGTAATTCGAGCCATGAATATGGACAGCAGCGGAACGCTACTCATCAAGTCGACTCAATTAGTAGCGTACGCCGACGATATCAACATCATGTCTCGAAGGTTGGGTGATGCAGAAAGCCTTCTGCATAACCTCAATAACGCCGCAAAGGAAGTTGGACTACATATCAACGAAAGCAAAACAAAGGCCATGATGCAATCGAAAACAAGGACGCCAGCAAATTCAAGCATCACAGTGGGGGACCTTAATATCGAGTATGTAGACAACTTCAACTATCTGGGTTGTAACTTATCAAAGGACGCCAACGAAACCGACGAAATTAAGCGACGGATACAACTAGCCAATAAAACATATTTCTCGGTCCTCCCTATAATTAATTCGAAACTTGCGCACAGGAACACGAAGCTCCGCGTGTACAAAACGATCATCCGACCCGTGCTATGTTATGGCTGCGAAACATGGACCCTCACCCAAGCCTCCGAAATTTTGCTAGACCGATTCGAACGAAAGGTCCTTCGGCGAATTTTCGGGGCCGTTCGCGAGCGAGACCAATGGCGTATCCGGTACAACCATGAGTTGTATCAATTGTACGATGAGCTGGAAGTATCGAAAATCGTGAAGCTTCAACGTTTGCAATGGGCGGGGCATGTACAACGGATGGACGATAATCGCATGCCAAAGAAAGTGATGAACGCACAACGAATTGACGGAGCGAGGTTGCGTGGACGACCGAGAGCTCGCTGGGAGAACTCCGTAGGTGAAGACGCCCACCAGCTGCTGGGCTTCCGAAACTGGAGGACGAGGTCACGTAACCGCGACAATTGGAGGTCAACGATTCAGGCGGCCAAGGCCCGACGTCGGGCTATCGTGCCACATTGATGATGAATCTTATATTCAGACAAATGATTCTCAAGTTGCGCCTTTGTTTCGTCTCAACCAACGCCTTTTGGAAGAACAATTGGAAGAACCGGAGAAAACGTTCAAAAATATTTCAAGTTTGGCGAATTGATAATTGATAATCAAACAAAAGAGCAGCACAAGCGGGCCGTGGAGTTGCTCCGTCCGCAGGCAAACGTATTTATGATAATCCTATTTACTGTATAGTCTAAGCATATTTTTCCTTCCGTTATACAGGTTCCTAGCTCCAGTCTTAACGGACACGAACGTACCATTGAATATCTTCTGTTAACTTGTATGGAAAATTATAGTGACTGATAAATGTGGATCGACCTTATATACTGAAAATGCGGTGTAGTTGTTGTTTGTACTTATTTCCTCAGGACAGCACAGGGTTGGATTGGATTGCACGTTAATGTCCATTATGACAGACAATATAAATACCCACAGTCAAGCTGAGCACGAATCCGGAGCTTCCCACCGACAATTCGTTGCGGAGCATGGCCAACATCGCCAAAAACAAACATTTTTGAAGTTTTTAAATTTTTTTGGCTTATAACACTGAAACTGTGCATTTATGCGATAAGAAACCAATGAACATGATAGAGAAAACATTATTGAGGGCCCAACGCGACATAATTCTTTAAAATGCGTTAAGCGGTATTGCTACAATTAATAGAATTTTCTTCGTTGTTCTTTTGCTCTTTTGATCTTGTTTCAGAACGAAATTTTATTACATAATAAAAATAAAAGCAGAAACATCGCATGAATTCTGCCGAAGCCGGTCCCAAAAAAATTTTTTCTCCAAACTGTGATAAATAATAAAATACATGCGTAAGTATATTTCCCTTGGAGCAAATCAGTAGGTCCGTTTTATTGGGTCAGAACAGAATAACTTCCATACAAATTTGACAGGAGTTGTTCTATACCCTAGAAGTTAGGCTTTTCTCCCAAGCAACAATTCGTTTGCTTTAAAGAAGCACTCCATCCTGTAGCAATCATATAGGACCACGAAATTCATTTATTGTGTGACATAGCTTCAAGTAATATTTTGATCCGATAAAACATCCTTAAAGTATTTTCCGGAAAGCTTATATCATCATTATGGAATAAATTTAAAGATGGTGGTATAAAACTTCGATAAAACTGTCTCTAAACGTTAACTTAAAAAAGTACTCCTTTAAATACTCCACTCTTGTGTTTATTGGATGATACAGCACACACATGCAATGGTCTCTCTAAGTTAACTCACACACATGCATTATATTCTTCTATAGCACAGTCGGTGTCATTTTTATAGTCTGACATTCGTATGGTCATCCAATAAATTGTTCACCGTAGTTTTATAGAAGGATGGACTTTGTGATTTAATGAATTGACACTTATGAACCCAAGCAACAATTCGTTTGCTTTAAAGAAGCAATCCATACTGTAGCAATCATATAGTACCACGAAATTCATTTATCGGGTGACATCGCTTAAAGTAATATTTTGATCCGATAAAACATCCTTAAAGTATTTTCCGGAAAGCTTATATCATCATTATGGAATAAATTTAAAGATGGTGGTGTAAAACTTCGATAAAACTGTCTCTTAACGTTAACCTAAAAACGTACTCCTTTACGGTACATTACGCTTTTAGGTCCCCAAGGGAGGGAAGTTGAGGTCGACACTAGCGCCCCTAACGGCGACTAGTGTCGTTTTGGTTTGAATATGTGGTGCAGGGTTTGTGTCTACGGCTGAATTTCCCTGGTGATATCCACGCGGGGTTCGAGTCTCGGGTTGACAATCATGTCATTACAACAAGCTCGGAATTTCGTTGGCAATTAATGTACAGAAGGGCAAGGAAATCAGCTTTAAGGTTTTAGTTCTTGATCATGACAAACCTGCTGACACGCAAGAAGATTTATCTGGTGGAGCTGTGGTATGTATGGCTGTAAAACATGTTTCTTTAAAGCGACAATGTTTATAGCAGGGTATTCCCACTCCCACAGAAGAACGGCTGAGCTGCTGCAGTTAAGCAGAGCTATAGTACGCATCATCTGTGGCATTCTCACAGGTCATTCCTGCCTGAGATCACATTTACGCACAATGAGAATTGTGCAAGATGCGAGCTGTCGATTCTGTGAAGAAGATGACGAAACCTCCTTCCACGTCTTATGCGAGTGCGATGCACTGGCCCAGCGTCGCTGGTCACACCTCGGAGTGGCCTTTCCAGATACGGACGACATAGCTTCGACATCTATACACCACCTCAACTCGTTTCTGAGCACGATCAACCTTGATCGTCAGGCGTAGTCCTGCTCATCTGCGACTAGGGCGATAGCACAATAGGCCCACTGGCTTCAGTGCTGCGAAACCCTTCGGGTTCACGCCCCTCTACAATCTACCATGTACCCAGGTATTGCCGATCGTATGCAGAAGGAGATCACTGCCCTCGCCCCATCAACCATGAAGATCAAGATCATCCTTTTGGAATTAACGAATAATTTATTGTTTTGTGTGCTATAATCTGTTCGGCATAAAACAGTTTATTAGCAAACAAAATTTTCCTTAATAAAGGACATATCACCTGGGAGGATAATTTTGCCTCTACGGGAGGAAATGTTTCTGAAGCAGAGCATGCACGGGATCCTATTGTGCGAGTCATATTGAAAGGATTAAAGCGCCAAGGAGTGCAAATCACGCTCTACTCCAAATTAAATTTTTTACAAATTTCGGTAAAACTGCACTCCCTGCTGAAGCTTTTCATAATTTTCCTTTAGAATTGTAAGTCGATGTAGACTTACTTAGTCGAGGTTCTCTAAACCAGGCGACACTGCCAATTAGAAGAAGCTCTACTTAATGCTCTGAGGGTTAATTCAGTGGAAAGAAGTCATTACGAACGCTCAAGTGTCTAATAACTTTCAAGTAACAACGCCAGGCTGGGTCAGGTGGTCACTCAGGGTGAGACATAACTTTGGAAGGAGCATCTCACCGTTGGGCGGTTTTTAAAATTCGTAATTGAAGCTAACATTTTTTCACTAGTTTTCGCTATGAAAGCTTGAAACAGTTTATTGGTAAATGTGCATTTGCGCATTGTACATTGTGGAGTTTTGTAAACCAAAAATAAATTAAAACAGATGCATATAAAAACAACACTTGTATTCTTTTAATGCTTGAATTATTGTGTATAAATAATTGCGCACATTGAAGTAATATTTTCAAACCCTCTCTCACAAGCGGACATCTCCCGTGGCCGGACGAAAATGCTGGAACCGCGAGTGTCCGTCCACGGGAGTTTTTACTGTATATACATATTTGGATAGGAGTCCGAAAGTGCCGTCACTTTCGTATTCCATTCGAAAGCAATTTAAATCCTGTAACTCGTTCGTTTCGTTTGGTATTGTCTCAAGAAACTGGCGAACTCCCCTTTTAAATTTCATAGTCGCCTAGGAGCAATGTACTAGTAATAAAAAAAAACGAAATATTACTGGAAATGTAAAAATTTTATAAATAAAAATATTATAAACGACTAATAGTCCTGACACACTAGGGCATAAACTCGTTTCATAAACCGCAAAAAAATGAGCTTTTATAACCACGATACCGTGACACACTACACAATTGCGGGTTATGAATGTCATAATATTGTAAATGAGCTTTTGCAAATTGACAAATAAATACTTAATGTCAGAAAATCTAAATTTAGTGTTGCAGAAATCAGAGTTCGCAGATATTTACAGAATATAGTCTGGGTTTTTTATTTTAAAACTAATCGATAATAATTGTGTATAGAATGTTTACGCACATACATAATATAATTATATTATATATTACATGTATATATTTTAATATATATATTCGATCGGCGTAGTGTGCATTTCCAGTCACACTTTTGACTGGACGTCGCAGTGGGGTGGAAACATAAAGAGTCAACACGTAGGTGTTGCTATAGCATACCTGAAGTCATTCGCAGATCGCTCTTGAAAAGACCCAGAAATAAATACAAGCTTATTAGGGGCTTAGTACTATTTATTCATAATAATTTATTATATAACTCATTCTCAAAACTCATGATTGCGTTGTCGAATTCCGACATCATTCGATTAAGGTTTAACGTTTAACCTTTGCCGAACCCGATCTATTACCTTCTTCGTTGCTCAAATTGTTGAAATATCGAGTTCGAGATGGTTTTGATTGGGCGTGAATTTGCTGTTTTCGAATAAAAATGCTCCTGTTGCTCACAGCGATTGTCCGCTGCTTCGACAATTGATATCCCGATTTGTCGTCGGTTGATTTGATCTGGATATCAACCATTTTTGATTTGCTTCCGTTGGTTGGTACTGAATTGAAACATCATACGCAACTCAGTAATTGATTATGATGTTCGGATCTGAAAGAAAATGATTTTCATCTTCATTTAAAATACCTAATGATTAAAATTTCATTTACCAATAAATGGCCTTAGTCCAATATTGGATTGTCGCGCCTGTTATTTTTTATTTTTAATAAATGGCAGCGCTTCGATAATGATTGTCATTGTCATTTGGCATATGACACATTAAAATATGTGCGTATGTATATCACATGGTAACTAGGATATATTCAATAAAAATGAGCTTTATGGTGGTTATAATGCAGGTTTATAATACAAAGCTCCACTATATTGCGGGTTACGAGAGCTTATTGCGGGTTAGAACGTGGTTACGAGAGCTTTCATAAACTCAAAACGACACGACACATAAACGCGTTATAAACCGCATATAAACTCGTTCCTAGCTCATAAACTGCAATCGTTCGTAAACTCGTTTAGGTGTGTCAGGACTATAAATCAAATTGTAAAACTTATAGTGAAACCACGGACATTTGTACTCGGGGACATTTTGTACTCAGTCTTCGAGACTTCGTAGACCTTCTCCTCCTTCGGCTTAACAACCGACACATTGTCCGGCAAAGGTTTCTTCGGTACAATCTTGTAGTTGGGATCCCACGGCAACATGATTTTCACATTGATGGTGTCGGGTGGCTGTCCCCACGTAATTGTTGCACGGATCACCCGAGTGGATCTATTTGGTACGTTGTCCGCGCAATTGATCCGCCACTACAACTTTGCCATCCTTGGCGCCCGACTCCATGATGAAGCGCAACACACCGTAACAAACACGACGCACAACCAAACCTCCGGTCAACTTGTACCTCAACGATTCGGCCTGGGCGATGGCACAAAGACCGCGAGTCGCAACCTTTCCGGCGTACAACTCATCCTTGCCGGGTTCGAAGTTGAAACCAATGAATAAGAAGAAGAAAAGGAACGTCTTCCTGAACTGAAAATTTTGGTAACCATTTGTTCAATATTATCTCACCTACCACTACTATCGTAATCTACCAGTGGCGTGACACATATTTTTTTCAGTAGGGTCAACAAAAATTGGTGCGGTGTATATGATAACTTGACAAGTAAAATGTCTCATGGCGTTCCTGTACTCATTTTAATCATATCGGGAGGAAAGTACATATTGGTGTTTCCCACGAAAAATATGAAACATCTAAATAGGGCAAACTATGAAACATCAGCGAAATTTTATATGCCCAAAAAATCACAAAAGGAAGCCTTAATCATAAATCTACCCCCTCCTCCTTTCTCAACCGGGCTTGGGACCGGCTTTGGCGTAGTTACGGTAGTAGTCAGCATTTTTTTCAGCAATGCATTGTGCGTGATATTTTGCCCTGCTATTATCAGAGACAAACTTTTTTTATAGAATTTTTATTTTATTTGCCCAACGTTTCGCCTATGCAGCATCTTCACGGTAATTGTCTTTTTTTAATAATTTATCTATTTTTACTGTAACGTAAAGATTCTGCGTACCTTATTTTTTTGTAAGAAACATACATATACCTGAAACTGAAAAAAACCCTGAAGATGTCATTGACTCTGTCAGGATTTTTCTTTGACATAAACCGCTTATTTTAGTCCCGAACGCCGAACAACGGTCAGTGGTACAGTCAGCCCGCGAGTCAGGGGTACGTAGTCGACTATGTCAGCATGACATGGTTTGCAGGGCTATGGTCTGCAGATACATACGCCTTGTGAACTCGTTGTTTTCCTTTCGAAACCGTCTGAGCCAAGCGAAGGTTCGATTTCTCCCCTTCTCGCATTCGTTGTCAAACCATGACTTTTTGGAAATCTTTCTGCATGACTCGTTTTTTTGTGCACTATTTTTAATTATTTGAGTAATATTAGCAATGGAGGTGTCATTTGTTTGCGCTAAAAGCCTTGAAAGCTTGTCGATGTATTGTGGCCTGTTTTCTCCTCGCCAATAACGAGTCTTGGAATTAGGTTCATTGAGGTCGCATTTGTTCTGCCGATGCAATCTAGACCAATCGTTGTAATTATTGGTAGATGATCGGAGAACTATCTGTTTTCCACCGTGAAGTCCGCTATGAGAGGCAACCAGTCCCCTCCGGCCAGGCATAGGTCAATGACGGTATGACCATTGTGTCCTATAAAAGTACACTCCGCATTCATATCACTCTTCGAACATCCATTTAGCGCTTTCAGTCCAAAACAATCACTTAGATCTAGTACCTTACGCCCACATGCATTGACTTTGCGATCCTTGCTGTGACGGGTTGCGTTGCACATCCTGTTCGCCATCGTTAGCTCTGCACCGATCCTTGCATTAAAATCGCCCATTAAAAGCAGGTTGGTACTGTTGAGTGCACAGAGCGTGTCCGCAATTGCAACTGTTTTTCCCTTCTGGTGTTGCCTCATTCTCCAATTTATCGCAAACATATCAACGCCATCTCTTAATAAAAACTAGAACTAACATTAGTGTGACCACATGAATAAATTAGGAATTACAAAATACTACAGCTCGGCCAATCTGATAAAATGATCGACTCGATCATGACAAATTTATGAAATTTCTACAAGTTACGAATTAAACGAGGAAATTGCTATATATTATAGATAGATAATCAATTACAAAGAAATTAAATGATGCAAACTACGGATAGACAATCTTAAAGTTATCACTAGCTTAACACTATTTAAGTAAATGTTGCTCTTCGAATTGTTCATCAGCGTAAGATCTTGTGGCTCGACAATCAGCCCAGCGACGCATGAGACGACTCAACTAAACCATCGTATGGTATCTGCGTTACCTGAAAGTTCTCGATGTCTCGTATCACGTACCTATCTTTAGGAAGAACTTTATGCACAAGATAAGGTACCTTAAATTTCGGAATTAACTTTTTGTTTTTCCCCACTGTGGTATCGTTATTTCTAATAACTACAAACTCTCCCTCTCTGAATACTATAGGTGGCTTATGACTACTACTATGATATTCAAGACTCTTCTTCTGAGATTGTGCAATTGCAACTGCGGACTCGTCCCGAATTTTGGACAGATCCCGGTCAATATTATTCTGAAGTTTCTCATCCAAATATTCTTCCATCCAATCAATATTGATGCCGCGTTGCTTCACACCAAAGAGCAATTATTGATAGCATACTCCACCTGACAAAGCATTTTAACCCAGTCGGAATGTTGCATTGGTTCAGTCAATTTACTAAGCATCGAAGTAAGCACACGATTCACTCGCTCTACTTGGCCATTAGCCTGTGGAGATGCAAAGGCCACTTTCACATGCTCGATGTTGTGTTCAGCAAGAAACGTAACGAAATCATTGGAAGTAAAACAGCTACCTCAATTTTGGCTCGATTTCGACATACTTTGAATAGATTTTACCAATTGCAGATCTTTAGGGGCAGTGTGAATTGAATTGTATTGAATTTGAGCTAAAATTAACCCTAGTTTTCTACACTTAACGTATAAAAACTGTAAGAAGTAATAGAGCTAGATCAAAATGATGTAAGAAAGATATGATCGTAAGACTATGCGCCAATTTTTAAAGGAATCGTACAAGCACCTCACCTTGGCAGAAGTTGGAGAAAATTGAGATGGAAAAGAGATTGTTTTTGGGTCAAATCACGCAAATTTGAATTTGAAGCTCTGTTAAAACCAAACCTTTTGTCCGATTTCAGTCTGGTTAGTTTTATTTCACAGGTAAATTTGTTGGCTGTAATAATAATTTTATTTCACGATTCTAGCTGGTCTAGCTTTAGAGATATTAGGCTTTAAGTCGCGCAAGAAAATGATTTTTTCAAAAATCTTTAAATGCCTGTGGCATCTAAAGGGTTAAGCTGAGGGAGTATGTTCGTACAACTTTTTTGCTGGAAATCAACTGAGAAATCATAATCCGGTGCGTTTATGCGGCCGTTTCCGGACACCCTGTATATTTTCGTTTAGACACAACTGACGGAAGGGGGCCATAGTGGTCAATATGAACAGTATCAAACGGAACAGACAATTTCGGAATATTATGCAAGTTGCATTTGCTATATTGAGAAGGTGCGGAAAACATAATACACTTAAGGCAATTTTGAATAAATTTCTGAACCTTAGGTTGCATATTCGAAAACCAATAATGCAATTTAAGTTGATCAATGCATTTAACAATACCACAATGCCAGTTTTTCATGAATTACGCGTATAATATTTTCCTCCATTTCCTGCGGAACATACATCATCAGTCGACCACCAACGTCCTTACGATACACTAACCCGTCCTGTAAAATTAATGGTTCGCATGAACCTGACTCTAATTGATTACGGATTTTGACAATGCAAGGGTCACGATTTTGGGTAATCTGCAATCGTATGTCTATATCGTCACAATTAATCAATGCCACTGCTCCAGATCTACTTAATGCATCTACGTGGCCCATATTTGCCCCACCACGGTGTTACACACTATAGTCATAATCTTCCAATTCCAATGCCCAACGTGCAATTTGCGCATTAAGGTTCTTTTTGCTCAGAGTCAACGTCAAAGAATTACAGTCGGTGACACTTCGAAATTTTATACCATGTAAATACGTACGGAATCGTTTTAGACAATAAACAATGGCCAATGTTTCAAGCAGGAAACTGTGGTACTTGGATTCAGCATCTGAAGTCCTGCGTGAGAAGTATGCTACCGGATGAAATTTTCCATCATCTTGGCGTTGCAACAAAACGCCACCACACCCTGAGCTAGCATCACAATGCAGCTCGGTTTCACGATTTGGGCTGCATATCGCCAAAACAGGAGCTTCCACCAGTTTGGTTTTTAATGTACACAATCATTAGTCATATTAAAGGAGCAGTTTTTCTTGACAAGGTCTAATAATGGTTTAGCAATTCTCGAAGAATTCGGAACAAACCAACGGAAATACGAAAAGAGACCAAGACATGACTGTAACTCTCGAGTATTCCTAGGAAGCGGATAATTTCGAATATTTTCTACCTGACGATTACCAGGCCGAATCCCTTGGAAATTCACAATGTATCCGAAGTATTCAATTTCGGAATAGCAAAATTGAGATTTCTTCAAGTTCAATTCTAAACGACATTCACTCAGCCGTCTTAACACTTTACCCAGTGAGTGCATTCAGCGAGCACATATTGGAAAAAACAACTGGAAAGTGTTCTCTCCCCGCGTCCCACTCACCCGCTAATCGGTCCACATGCGATGTATCGAAAATTTCCCCTATGAAGCGTTGAATTGGAATGCTACATTTAGATGTGTAGCTGCTACTTGGACTGCTCGGTCAACTGTCATGCACAGCTGCTCGACCATCAATACTGAAAATTGTTTATTTATAGTTCAGCTGAAAAAAATGTCATTTCTGAGCCAGGTTTTAGTGAACGTTATAATATTGTGCGATGAGAGTACGTATTTTGAAAGGAAAGTTCCAGGTTTAGGTTTTTTGAAATTTTGATTGCCGCACCAAACGGCATACGTAAATACTCGTATTGACCCATAGGTGTCACAAATGACGTAAACTTAACGGAATCATTCGCCACTCTTACTTGATGAAAACCACTCTTTAAATCCAAGAGAGTAAAGTATTTCTTATGCTCCAGATACTCTAGACAGTTTTCAATTAATGGTAATGGGAAATTGTCTCGCACTGTCAATTTGTTGAGAGCTCGAAAGTCAACACACATTCGAATTGAACCGTCTTTTTTTTCTAACCAGAACAATGGGAGAGGCATATGGTGAACTGCTTGGTCGGATAATTCTCTATGATTGCAAATCAGTAATTATCTTTTGCACTTCGGCCCTATCGAATACAGACAGACAGACAGTCTGGGTGAGAAATTAAACGGAATATCGGAAGTGAGTTTGATCTCTATCTCAAAATCCAACCTGTTTTCAGGAATTTCAGATTGATTCAAATAGTTCACACGAAACAATTCCATGCATGCTTTCCTATAAGTATCGCACAGCTTACTATCAATGTCAATACAATCTTTCCCAACCGGATCTAAGTCTATAGCAAAAATTTCAGACATCACGTAATCCGTAGAACATACATTCGGACTAATAGGCAACACAGACTGCTCATCAGACACCAATAAATCTATCACTTCATTCTTAACTTTGAATTTTTCAGCCGGCTGATCGTCGAATACCACTCCTGCGGAAATTACAAAATTACTAAATGCAGTAAAGTCATGTGTGCAAAAAAGACAACATTTCGGAATACACTTCAATTGTTTGTAATTCAACGCTTTATTAGAGATAGTTACAGGAGACTTGTCAAAATCGTCATTACATTTCTTTAGCTTAATACGAAAAGAGTCTAGGAAATTACGTCCGCGCAAAAGAGGCATCGGCAATATGTCATCTGCAATAATAAAAGTAACTATAGTGTTTGTCTCATTTAAAAACGTAAAGGTAACTGGAATTTGACCAAAAGTAAATAATTTGACTTTTCCTATCCCCATATGATTAGAATAGGTCGGTGAACTCAAGCACAATTCTGGGGGCACCAAGGATTTACAAATGAAGCTGGCTGGACTACCCGTGTCAAATAAAGAAAATATTTTTTTCGGATAAGCACACATTCGTTTACCGATTCGAAAAGCAACACTTACCGGATTTGTCGGCGGAAGCTCGGAAGAAGACTCGCCACTTGTTTCGTCATAGGAATTCAGTATAACAGCAACTCGCCCGGACTTAAGAGTTAATGTGGTTTCTGGGCAATTTTTCAAAACATGCTCAAGAGAACCACAACGGAAACAAGATCCAACCGCCCTCTTTGCTTTTTTGCAGTCCCTCGAAAGATGCCCTTTCTCGGAACAATTGAAGCAGAGCATATCTGCCTTTGACTTTGGAATTGGTTGACTTGCCGCTGCGGCTGGTTTGCGCACCGTACTCGTGGCTACTGCCGCTTCTCACCAATAGCGATCATAATCGCGTGCCACCCGATGTAGATCACTTAATGTGCGAGCCGAGTATAGCATTCCCATACGGCTCGATGAGTCTTTTAGACCGGAAATGATTTGCTTTATGAGCTCTCCTTCACCAAGATCGGGACCGTGCGAAGCGACTTCCTTCATTCTGATGATATAATTAGATAGGCCTAATTGTGTGTAGTACTTAATTTTCGCCATCTCCGCCAACACATCCGCAATCGAATAATCGGAATGTTCGAGACACCAAACAAGAACAGACAAGCAAACGGAATATTACAACTGAAGACGATTCTGAATAACGTAATGTTTGTAGACGGAACGGAATTTGCACAAAATGCCTCGAAATCGCGGAATATCTCAATTTTGTTGGCCGGAATTTCAAATAATGCCACGGAATGAACACTAGACACAACACGTATTGTTCCAATCAATATGCGTATGCAATTTCTTCAATATACGAAGCACTACGTCGTATGCAAACAATGTTCGTATTTTAGCAATAGTATACACCAAATTACCACGGCACGTGTAACCCCACACCTGAGATTTTATGTTCTTTATTAAAATCAAAGAGTGTATTATTTTTCACAGTATATTTTTTAAATTAAAATGTTCTTTATTAAGTTGTGGCGTGCACGCGGTTTAATTGCAACTGTTTCTCCCTTCTGGTGTTGCCTCATTCTTCAACTTATCGCTATAGGGATTGTAGGTCAAGTGGAATGAAATCCCTATTTGAATAATCAACAATTTATTCCCTGTAGGAAAAATGGCAACTGGTCTAGAAAATAAGTAGTTTTAAAACTATTTCCAATGTAACTACTTCCGCGACTAGTTCAAAAGTAATGCAGATCGGAACAGTTTGGTATCTTTTTGGACTAGCCATCAACTTGTTATTAGGAATCGTCGTGAGTCGTTCATATTCGTTTCATTTTGACATATGGTGTCAACTTACAGTGAAAAAAATTCTTTTTACAAAATAGTGCGAGTTTTATTTTAAGAAATGTGAAAAAAGGCATTGCGATGAAAAAGAGCGACAACGAAAGAATGCAAGTAATGTTTGTAATTATGTATGTATGTTAATTGATCTCACGGTCCTAATTTTTTATATTTGTTTTTTTTTTTGACTATGGGTTGATTTTTTTTTTTTCAAAATCCAATAAGTACTATTCCAATTATTTTATGTCTATTATTATGCAATTTTTTGCATTTAGAGCATCTTAACGTATAATTTTCTTGTTTCTTCTGTCTATACGATTTCTTTGGAATGAAAACAAAAGTGTAATAGAATTTCTATATAAATAGAAGTAAGAAACCAAACTGAGGCTAATTTCGGGCGCGGCCCTTCACTCTCCTCGGGCTAAAAGTTTTTTTTCGGGTGTACCTATGACTTGTGGTTAACGCCCCCTTCTTTTCCTTCCGTTTCCATGGCGGCGAAAAAATAAAATTTGTTAGGTTTGGTTGGAATAAGTAGGCAAATAAAAACCCTTGTCTTAGAAAACTTTATTGGGGAAGCAGGAAGGGAGCATTGCATTTATGATTTTGTTGTTTCGATTCAGACATATAAATTCGATTCCCGCAGGGGAAGTGTGTTCATGTGACACACATATTTGGTGAGTTGCGACACCACGGACCCGAGCAGCGCAGGGAGGCCCCTGGTATGGTTGATACGCCATGGCGTGGATCTGTACAAAAGACCTTCGGGAGTTGACGGTCCCGAGCTCCCGAGCTCGTCATGTATGGGTGACACAGCATAGCTTGACTTTTTCCCTATTCCTTCAAAAAGTCAGCTATACAAGCTCACACGACGCAGTGCTTCCTCGTAGGGGAGAAACCACATATAAGCGTACGTGTCTAGTCTCGGAGTTGGCGGCTTCGCAGAACCCAAGCCTCGAAGGGGCCAGTTAGGGAGAATGGCCTTTGCGCCTATACCTAGCTGGCTTGTGGATTGATGACCACACGGCCCGAATCAAATTGCTACTTAGTAAACGGACGGAGGCCAAACCTATGTGAACGGTAGCGCTATGAGTCTGCTTTAAGCAGACGAGTAGTAAACAGGCATAACGATCCTGCGGAGGCGTCCGAATTCGTTAGGTCTTCCGAAAGGGGGCCAAAGGAGGATCACACCTGCTATAGAGAAATCTTTAGCGAATAGTGTACCTCGGGGATGGGCGTGCCCAGGGGACCATGGTCCCTACCCATCTAGGCGTTGGACTCGAGGGGGTTCGTGGTGATAGACAAGTCGACCAGCTAGAGTCGCATCCCAAGGTGGGGATCCAAAGGGAGGCATCCCGGCGGAGAACACCATTCCGGCTTTAAGCCGGATAAATCTCGTCGTCCCGCAAGGGAGGGAGGTTATGGCTGCATAGCTCAGGTACTCCTAATGGCGAAGCGTAGTAGACGCAGGATGGATATAAATTCGATTCAGACAATAAATGCGAAATTGGTGTAAAAAACATTTTCTTAGAAGAACCAAAAAGGGGGGTTTGTAGGGCAGCCTCATGACCCCCTGGTCCCTTTCCTTCCATTCTTACATATGTTTTGTGGCATCAATAGAAATACATTTTTATGAGGTTTGGTTGAAATTGGTGCAGAAATAAAAAGTTTTTCTCAGAAGAATATAATTTGGGGAATTGGGTTTGTATGGAAGCCCCATAACCCCCCGTCTGATTCCATACATTCTTACATATCTTTTGTGGCTTCAATGGAATCACATTTCCACATTTGTGTAGAGTTTGGCTGAAATTGGTGCGGAAATAAAAAGGTCTTCCTAGGAAACCCAAATTAGGGGGGTTGGGTTTGTGTGTCAGCCCCGATGTTAGCAATTCAAACTTACAAACTGCTTGCAATGAAAAGAAGTATGTGTGCAAAATTTCAGCCCGATAGCTTTTAAACTGGCCAAGTAAAACGTGTCACAACAGACGGACATCGTCCAATCGGGCCAGCTCGTCAAACTGATGATAAAATACCCTTTCACTCTACGAGCGAAGGGTATCAGTATCAGCTCTCTAAAGAATTTCTTTTTTTTTTATCAACACTAGCGACAATTACCTTACTATTTACCATATAACGGACAATGTCTGAAACACAAAAGTTCGAGTTATGAGAACAGATAGCAGAAGAAGCGGCTGGAATATTGATGGATTTTTATAAATTTGTTATTCTTTAAGTTTTTAAAAAATCAAAATAACGCTGACAATTATGAATAAAGTGTAGCTTCGGTAGCTCAGTAGGTAGATATGTTTCATCTATTCCATCACAAACAGTCGAAACAACAAATCGGGCAAATATAGAAGTCGATATGTTGCAGGAAGGTTTTCTGGAACTACTCTTTTATAACGACGAATTTCTTTTTATAAAAAGGCGCCGTTTATAACCATTTAAAATTTGCAACAAAGAGCACACCATGAGCATTAATAAAGGGTCCCTAATCTTTGTATTTGGGGTAGCTGGGAAAGGAAATTAATTGATTTTTCGGTCTCTTTCCTGTTCCCATATCGAACCTTAGGGACAAAATATGTATTTCTGGATAGGATTCAGATTTACAGTGTAGAATAAAACATTCTGTCTGATGAAAATAAGTCGACGTATCCCACAAGCCCTTCCAAAATAAAACAAAAAATCTTAGATCCAGCGAATTGTCGCCTTGACCGATGCGGTATAAGTGCTAGAGTGGGTGTTGTAAATGCAGACACAATCTTTCGAATGTAATATTCAGTCAGTCAATGGAGGCATTGATAACAATGCTACTAATTCTTTAAAAGTGTTTTTGGAACCATTTCAGTACCAGTTACAATGTAATGCGAAACGCACCAATCCTCTTACTGATAACAGTCTTACTAGTTCTTGAACTAGTATTTTGGAACTACTTCCACTACTAGTTGATTAGTAATGCAGGAGGAGTCAACACTGACTCCATCCTATGACAAAGCTTAATTAATGTAGCTAGTTGTTTGCATATAAATGGAATCGAAGTCGGAACTAGTTGTACATCTTTGAGAAGTGGTTCCGAATTAGTTAAAGAACTAGTCCATTTCCCGACTGGGTTATTTTAATAAACAAATTAGAAAATATGTCGAATGCGTATGTGTACACGCTAAGACGCCATTACGTTGACTGTGCTGTTTCGATGATGATGAAATTCCAATTTGACATCTGATGATAGCGCCACGATGGTAGATGGTGGTAAGTGTGGGAAGTAGCGAATAACGGCTGGGCGCTACATTACTCCCCCCTGAGTGGCATTGCTAGGTACTGCAATGTTAACGAATTGTAACGTCTCGTTGAAGAAGTTCGGCGTGTTGACTTGTGTATGGTTTACGATGTTCCTCCTTGCGTGGCATGCGTGGCATTCCTATCGTCGAATGACACTGACTTTGCAAAAGTTGCCTTACTTCTGGGACCAGAGTAAGTTCGCAGAATTCCTGGTGGATGACGCGGATGAGAAGATGAAGGTTGGGTTGGCATTGTTGACGGGTCGATAAACTCCGGAAAGTTCGGGTTCAACAAGTGTGCTGGCTTGAGTCGTTCCGTCGAAATCGTCGCTTCTTTTCCAGAAATGTTCAACTTGAAGACACGGTCATTGATTCGTTCAATAATCGGATACGGTCCAGTGTAGGGTCTTTGTAGTGATTTTTTAGCTGCGTCTTGGCGAACGAAAACATGTGTACAATGAAATAGGTCTTTGTATTTGTACACGAATGAACAATCTGCACGATGATGTTGTACGGGGGGTTGGTCGTAGTTGCTGCATGTGCTCACGAAGTCGTTCCACCACAATGAGTGCATTCAGCAAGCACATATTGGAAAGAGCTACTGGAAAGTGTTCTCTCCCCGCGTACCACTCACCCGCTAATCGGTCCACATGCGATGTATCGAAAATTTCCCCTATATAGCGTTGAATTGGAATGCTACATTTAGATGTGTAGCTGCTACTTGGACTGCTCGATCAACTGTCACGCACTGTGCTCGACTGGCTTTGTTTAGAATTAAGTACATTATATTCATAGTTATACAATGCATACCTACATTTACCTACATATTGAATTTCACTCATGCTCAAATGTGCAAGATTGCAAATGTGCAATATTGCACATTTGACGCAAGCATTCCACGTTTTTGTATTCTATTCACTTTCTGTATTCCGTATTTTCGGATTCCCACAGTTTTATGCTGACCTAGCAGTAAGTTATTCAATTGTTTAGTATATAAGTCCATTAGAAAGATAAAATAAACCAGTTGCAAAACACAAGTACCCAAGCCTTTTTAATTGCTACGGTGAGGCTGCCGTAGCGCTTGTAGTCAACTCAAACAGGCTTCGAACATCAATACTGTAAATTGTTTATTCACATTTCAGCTGAAAAAAATTTATTGTGCGATGAGAGTACGTATTTTGAAAGGAAAGTTGCATCAGTTTTAGGTTTTTTGAATTTTCAATTGCCGCAATGTCTGCGGATGTATCAGCTGGTAAGAGAGAACTGACATTTCATGTAGCAAGTCCATTCAGCGAACACAAATTTAGCAGTTTTCCAATTTCTTGTGGTGGGGATATGTAGCACATCACAATATGTGCTCGCTGAATGCACTCAATGTGTGAGTCGAGCTGTACATCTTCGCTGATAAAAAATTCACCGGGCACTCGTAAGGTAGTGCCATAGACCAACTCAGCTGGTGGACAGTTTAAATCTTCCTTTACCGTTGTGCGGAGTCCCAAAAGAACAGTAGGGAGAGCTTCTGTCCAATGTTGGTTGTTATGGCACATTAGCGCTGCTTTTAATGTGCGAAGCAGACGTTCTACCACCCCGTTCGCTGCAGGGTGGTATGCCGTAGTTCTGGCTCGATGACATCCGACGAGACGAAGAAGTGCCTTCATAAGTGCGGATTCTAGCTGGGATCCACGATCAGTAGTGATGGTTGCAGGTGCTCCAAAACGACTTATCCAATGCGAATAAAACTTGGAAACAATCGTCTCCGTTGATGCATCACTCATCAGAATGACCTCCGCCCATCGCGTGAAACGGTCGATTATTGTGAGAGCGTACGTGTATCCATGAGACGAAGGAAGGGGTCCAACCAAGTCCAGGTGGATATGTTGAAAACGTGAGTCCGGTGCAATGAAGTGTTGTGGTGTGTTTTTAACATGTCTGCTTACTTTAGAGGCTTGACACGCCGCGCACGTTCAAAGACCATCTGGCGATGTCTTTTCGTAGACTAGGCCACACATATTTTTGCCGGACCATTTTGCTCGTTGCTCGACCGTGGACTTGGTCGAACACCCTCCGTGGAAGAGGTTGTGGGATATATGGGCGCATTGAAATGTCGCAGTATATTGTTTGATCCTCCTCGACTTGGCAAGGCTGTAGTCGAAGTGAAGAATCCGAAGAATCTGAGTTAGGGATACTCTGCAATTCTTCATCGCCTTTTTGGGCTTCAACTATGTCGGCAGAAGTTATCGAACTGGATTGCGAGACGGCGTTGATGTTGTTCAAACGCGACAATGCGTCTGCCACAATGTTTTCAGTTCCGTTGACATGTACTATGTTCGTCGAAAATTGCGCGATGAACTCTAGCTGCCGTGCTTGTCTGGGATGTGCTTTTTCTGCTCGTTGATTGAACGCAAAAATTAGCGGTCTATGGTCTGTACGAATAGTGAAAGCTCGACCTTCAAGCATAAAGCGAAAATGTTTAATGCTTTCGTAAATTGCCAGGAGCTCTCTATCGTATGTACTTCGGTTTTGTTGCGCAGTACTCAGTTTCTGTGAATAAAAACCAAGTGGTCTCCAATGACCGTTCTGCCGCTGTTCAAGAACGGCGCCTATGGCTGTGTTGGAGGCGTCAGTTGATAGCATGAGGGCTGCTTCCGGTTTACGGTGCGCTAGCAAAACTGCGTTAGTAACTAATAGCTTACTTTGTTCAAATGCCCTAACTGCAGGCGTCGTCCAAGCTACTGGCCGCTTATCTCGTTTTCTCCCGTCCATTGTCAACGCGTTTAACGGTGCTAGTACTTCTGCGGCGTTAGGGAGAAACCGGCGATAAAAATTAATTATCCCTAGGTAACTCCTTAGTACGCATTTGGATGCATTAACCTTGATGCCGTATGCTGCTAACCGGTTGAAAATTTCCCTGAGGTGCTCGATATGTTCCTCATTGTTCGAAGACGCAACGATAATATCGTCGGGATAGGCGTAACAAAAAGATAGTCCGCGGAGCACAGTGTCCAAAAACCGTTGAAAGGTCTGCGCCGCGTTGCACAGGCCAAACGTCATTTTGCAGAATTCGAACGATCCGAACGGTGTACAAATGGCAGTTTTTGGTATGTCGTCTGGGTGTATCGGAATATGATGATACGCGCGTTCGAGATCGATCTTGCTAAATACTTTTTTGCCATATAAAACGCAGGTAAAGTCTTGTATGTGGGCGATTGGGTACTTGTCTGGTATAGTGACGGAGTTGAGTCGCCTATAATCTCCACAAGGTCTCCATCCACCCCCTTTTTTCTCGACCAGATGCAGCGGGCTGAACCAGGGACTGTCGGACGGTCTCCAAATGGCATGTATTCGAACTCCTTTTTAGCGATGGTGTATTTTTCGGGCGGAAGACGACGTTGACGTCCGGAAATGGGGTAGCTATCGGTGTGAATACGGTGGACTACTTTGTGGGTTTGTACGTCTGTGCAATTAGAACTCGCGGTCAGCTGAGGGTATTCCGAGAGTAGTTTCGAAAATATGCTGCTCTCCTGAACTGTGGAGATACGAACAGACTTTTCGGTAAAAAGTTCTGCAACTGCGTGTAATTGCGTAATACCGTCGACGAGTCTCTTTCTGTTTATGTCAACCAGAAGATTAAATTTGCTAAGAAAATCGGCTCCAATTATAGGATGCGACACGTCGGCGATATGAAAATACCATGCCATAGATCGCCTCAACCCAAAATCGACGTGTAAAAGTTGCTCGCCGTATGTATTAATTACCGCATTGTTGGCTGCATGTAATTTGAAATTTGAAGGTTTATGTTTGTATTTGTCGGTCCGTGGAATGACTGACACAGCTGCTCCTGTATCAATCAGGAATTTCACTCCAGTATGGTTGCACCGGAGGATGAGTCTGTGAGATTCGTTTGTGTCGTCACCCATCACAGAGCTAGGCGACAACGACCCTAGTTTCCCGACTTCTTGCGGAAATTGCACGGTTCTTGACACTTGCGAGCATTTTCGCCAAAACGTTTGTGGTAGAAACAAACGTTATCCCCTGTGTCGCGAACCACTTTTTTCTCGTATATCATTTCTTTGCAAATGTTAATTCCTAGTACAGTAATTGCATTATGGAACTGACCTACGACAATACGTACATCATTTATCGTCCCCTTTCCAGGTAATCAAATCGCACCAACAATAGCATTGCATTATAGATGTGTCCATCGAAATATCTTATGTATATGCTCTTGATGGTGTGATTCGTACTGGAAATGAGTCAGTGGCGTTCCCCTTATTTTTTTGTTGCAGTGACGACAGCTCGACTGTAGAGCCGTGGTTCGCAACAAATGGCGCCCAAATTTATGGTTGGCTTTTTATATCCGATAGCTGAGGCTATCGTTTGATTTTTTTGTAGAAATCAGCTTGAATTGGAAGTCTGCGGTCCATTACCGCGGGCCACGCGTCGAGAAGTCGTCATTGCAGCAATGGCGCTCAACGCTTCCCTAATAGGAGGGTGGATTCCATCGTAGGATGTCTCGACTGCTCCTACGTCTCCCGCGTGGGATAGGCCCTTGTGTGGCCGCGAATCGAGCCCGGCGTACGGTATATTCGTCGAATTAGGCACAAAGAGAGATTGCACCTCTAGGGCGCGACGGAAATCCAACCTCCTTCATTCTTTTCTCTCAATCCCAATTTTAATGCCTGTCTAATCCCATCCTTATGTGTCTATCCTGAAGGACGCAACAGAACCGTAAATTTTCTTTTATTTTTTCATTAGTCAATAGTATAGATTAATTGTTTGAATTTTGATTTTAGAGTTGATTCTCGCTTTACTATTTTTCTTTTCTATTTTGTTTATTAAATCTATATGTATTTTTATACCCTTCACTCGTAGAGTAAAGGGTATATTAACTTTGTCATGAAGTTTGTAACGCATTGAAGGAAGCATCTCCGACCATATAAAATATGTATATATATGATCAGCATGACGAGCTGAGTCGATTGGGCGATGTCCGTCTGTCTGTCTGTCCGTCTGTCCGTCTGTTGCTACGCGTTTTACTCGGCCAGTTTAAAAGCTATCGAGCTGAAATTTTGCACACATGCTTCTTTTTATTGCAGGCAGTTTGTATGTTCGAATCGCTAAAATCGGAACGTGGGGTCATGGGGCTGCCATACAAACCTAACCCCCCCAATTTGGTTTTTCTAAGAAAAACTTTTTCATGCGTACACCAATTTCAACCAAATTTCACACAAATGTGTTTCTATTGATAAGACAAAACATATGTAAGAATGGATCAAATCGGACTATGGGGTCATGGGGCTGCCATACAAACTTAACCCCCCAAATTAGGTTCTTCTAAGAAAAACTTTTTCATTTGTGCACCAATTTCAACCAAATTTCATACAAATGTGTTTCTATTGATGCCACAAAACATATGTAAGAATGGTTGGAATCGGACTGTGGAGTCATGGGGCTGTCATACAAACCCAAATTGAGTTTTTCTAAGAAAAACTTTTTGATTTCTGCACCAATTTCAATCAAACCTCATAAAAGTGCATTTCAATTGATGCCACAAAACATATGTAAAAATGAATGGAATCGGACAATGGGGTCATGGGGCTGTCATACAAACCCAACCCCCAAATTGAGTTCTTCTACGAAAAACTTTTTTATTTGTGCATAACTTTCAACCAAAACTCGTAAAAGTGCATCTCTCTTGATGCCATAAGACATGTGTAAAAATGAATGGAGTCGGTCTATGGGGTCATGGGGCTACCATACAAACCCAACCCCCCATTTTAGATCTTCTAAGAAACATTTTTTGGTCACCAATTTCAAAAAAACTTAATGCGTCCTTGTCAAAACAAAAAAAATTAAAACGAATGGAATCATACTATGGGACCATGCTCCCGCATCCCCCCAATAAAGTTTTCTGAGTAAATATTTTTATTTTCCCACTTAACCAAAAACACACAAATATTGTTTTATCGACGGCACAGAAGGAAAAGAATGGGGAAGGATTGAACACAAGTCATATGTTCGCCCAAAAAAAACTTTTAGCCCGAAAAGAGTGAAGGGTATTCAAATTTCGGCCGCGCCCGAAATTAGCCTCGGTCTCGTTTTTTATCAACTTTCCATTGAATTTGCTTGCTTATATTGGTCTCTACGCCGCAAACATGTACATGCTCGGAAACTCGTGCTTCATCATACTTTTCTATTCTACATTAAAACTAAAAAGACAATTCGGTTGCAGTACAGCCAGCCTTGTGTAACTGGTGTTAGATTTCGTCCTGATATTTGAATTCCTGGAGAGGTTCATAGTCCAGACGTCCAACATACGTTCTCCATGCGTGTATCGGGCATACTTCAGCCTGTAGAATGTATGAGCGACTTTTCTGCTCACAATTGGGTATCGTCGCGTATCGACCAACTTGATTAAGAATCTCTCAAGGATCGATGATCCGGCTAAATAAAGCAAGAATTTAATAAGATGACTGTGATTGAAGTCCGTAATAACCTCCGCTGTAATCGGTTGACGCCAAATTCTGGAGAAGAAATGTCGGATCTCCCCGTGGATTATATATTACTTCTCACATTTCCTCGACCGAATACAGCGCGGGTACTTTATCTTTGTTTAAACCAGGTCCATTCACAGCCACCTCATGAAATTCTTTTTGTTCGGACTCAAAATAATAATGCCCGGCTGAATGAGACGCTTCTCCTGGGTGTGAGTCGTCCCCACGATTGTCGCGAACCACTTTTTTCTCGTATATCATTTCTTTGCAAATGTTAATTCCTAGTACAATAATTTAGGCCTGTTCCAAAAACCGGGATCCCGGTACAAAACCGGTGTTCACTTGGTACCGGACCCGATATTCTAAAGTACCGATATCCCGTTTTTTTTGGTACCGAGTTAAAAAAACCGACCGACGAGTCGGTTTTTTGTACCGAGTTAAAAACCGACCGACGAGTCGTTTTTTTGGTACCGAGTTAAAAAGAACCGACGAGTCGGTTTTTTGGTACCGGGTTAAAAAGAACCGACGAGTCGGTTTTTTGGTACCGAGTTAAAAAGAACCGACGAGTCGGTTTTTTGGTACCGGGTTAAAAAGAACCGACGAGTCGGTTTTTTGGTACCGAGTTAAAAAGAACCGACTAGTCGGTTTTTTGATACCGAGTTGAAAAGAACCGACGGGTCGGTTTTAGGGAACCGAGTTAAGAAAAAACAGCCGACGAGTTGGTGTTTTGGTCAGGTTTTTAAGCACCGATTCAACTGCAGTTTTCTTTTTTCAATACTTTAGTTTTCAGGTGTTTTTTTTTTATTTTTACACGTGTCGGTTTTTTGGTACCGAGTTAAAAAGAACCGACGAGTCGGTTTTTTGGTACCGGGTTAAAAAGAACCGACGAGTCGGTTTTTTGGTACCGAGTTAAAAAGAACCGACTAGTCGGTTTTTTGATACCGAGTTGAAAAGAACCGACGGGTCGGTTTTAGGGAACCGAGTTAAGAAAAAACAGCCGACGAGTTGGTGTTTTGGTCAGGTTTTTAAGCACCGATTCAATTGCAGTTTTCTTTTTTCATTACTTTAGTTTTCAGGTGTTTTTTTTTTATTTTTACACGTGGATGTGGATCATTACTATCGGAAATGGTATCATCGAAAGGTGTCGACTAGGGATGAGCATCGAACATCGATGTTTCTGAAACATTCATATTTTTGGTTCGATGGTCTATATTTTTACCATCGATGGTACAGCGTCGATGTTTTTTTGAACATCGATGGTCAATGTTTCTCTCCATCGGTGTTTTATAACCATCGATGGCTTGAGGCTCAACCGATTGTCATGAAATTTAGTAGGAATATGTAGAATGGTAACCGTCTTTGGCACGAAATACTTAGATATTAGAAGTTGATAGGGCAAAGATAACAGGGTGCCTCGAAGATTTGAAAATTTTGAATAACTCGCGAACGGCTCAACCGATCGTTATGAAATTTGGTAGGAATGTATAGAATAGTAACAGTCTTTGGCAAGAAATACTAAGAAGTTGGTAGAGCAACGAAAACGATAATAGGGTGTCCCGAAGATTTGAAAATTTGTTCACTAAATAACTCGCGAACGGCTCAATCGATCGTCATGAAATTTGGTAGGAATGTATATAATAGTAACTTTATTTAGCAAGAAATACTAAGAAGTTGGTAGGGTAACGATAACAGGGTGTCCCGAAGATTAGAAAATTTGTTCACTAAATAACTCGTGAACGGCTCAACCGATCGTCATGATATTCGGTAGGAATGTATATAATAGTAACTCTATTTGGCAAGAAATACTAAGAAGTTGGTAGGGTAACGATAACAGGGTGTCCCGAAGATTAGAAAATTTGTTCACTAAATAACTCGTGAACGGCTCAACCGATCGTCATGATATTCGGTAGGAATGTGTAGCATGGTAACAGTATTTGACAAGAAATACTCAAAAGTTTATAGGGCAAAGATAACAGGGTGTCCCCAGGATTTTAAAATTATTGCTAATTTCTGGTCCAATTAAGATGATCTCTCCGCAGAAACTACATGTATTTTATTGATAAATGTATGGATTTAATCAACATGGTCTACCTGTTTAGAAGCAAACAAAAAACAAAAGGAACACGATAATATTCCTGAACCGCAAAGCGGCGATTTGTGGATCGGAAATGCAAACATTTTTTCGGAATAGAACCTTCCTCAATGATACAAAATGTGTCGCGCGTCACACTAGTGTACACTACATTGTCGCGCGACAATAAACTACCTGCCGCGGTCCGGTGTTACATATTTTTAACTCTTTAGTTTCGAAAGGTAGACAAAGATAATCCTTTCGTAAGAATGAAAATGAGCGACACACAGACTTGAGTGCAACTGCATGTTTTTTATTGCTGAAACTGAAAGATTTTATGGCATGACAGGCGCCTTCTTTTTTGAATTTTTCAGGAGAGAAGATCTTGAATGATTTTGTACTTCACACACAAATGATGGAATGTTTCATGTTACGAAACCGGTTGAAATTTTACACCAATAATGATTACGCAGTAAAGGGTCGTTCACACTTTCCAACAAGATGTAAGACTTTTGAGTCTTTATACCTACTACACATTTGTCTTGCATATAAGCTCATACTAACCAAACTTTTGTGCAAAGTTTCATATCGGTACCTATAACAGTTTAGAAAAACCCAGGTGATAACGTAAGCAAAGCACCTATCACTCCGTTGCCGTTACTTGAATAACTGATATAAAATGTACTCTTAGAGTCCTTTGAATTGAGTACCCGTACGTCCATCTCCGATAAAAAATAAAAAAGTCGACTTTTTTCTCCTCTTCGGGACACCCTGTTATCTTTCCCTACTAACTTCTAAGGTAGTCGTGCCAAAGACTGTTACTATTCTACACATTCCTACCAAATTTCATGACGATCGGTTGAGCAGTTCGCGAGTTATTTAGTGAACAAATTTTCAAATCTTCGGGACACCCTGTTATCTTTGCCGTACCAATTTCTAAGTATTTCGTGCCAAAGATGGTTACCATTCTACACATTCCTACCGAATTTCATGACGATCGGTTGAGCAGTTCGCGAGTTATTTAGTGAAAAAAATTTCAAATCTTCGGGACACCCTGTTATCTTTGCCGTACCAATTTCTAAGTATTTCGTGCCAAAGATGGTTACCATTCTACACATTCCTACCGAATTTCATGACGATCGGTTGAGCCGTTCGCGAGTTATTCAGTGAACAAATTTTCAAATCTTCGGGACACCCTGTTATCTTTGCCGTACCAATTTCTAAGTATTTCGTGCCAAAGATGGTTACCATTCTACACATTCATACCGAATTTCATGACGATCAGTTGAGCCGTTCGCGAGTTATTCAGTGAACAAATGTTCAAATCTTCGGGACACCCTGTTATCTTTGCCCTACCAATTTCTAAGTATTTCGTGCCAAAGACTGTTGCTATTCTACACATTCCTACCAAATTTCGTGACGATTGACGAGTTCCCGAGTTATTTAGTGAATAAATTTTCAAATTTTAGGGACACCCTGTTATCGTTTTCGTTGCCCTACCAGCTTCTTATTTCTTGCCAAAGACTGTTACTATTCTACACATTCCTACCAAATTTCGTGACGATCGATTGAGCCGTTCGCGAGTTATTTAGTGAGCCCATTTTCAAATCTTCGGGACACCCTGTTATCGTTGTCCTACCAACTTCTTAGTATTTCTTGCCAAATAGTGTTACTATTCTATACATTCCTACCAAATTTCATGACGATCGGTTGAGCCGTTCGCGAGTTATTTAGTGAACAAATTTTCAAATCTTCGGGGCACTCTGTCATCTTTGCCCTACCAACTTCTAAGATCTAAGTATTTCGTGCCAAAGACGGTTACCATTCTACACATTCCTACTAAATTTCATGACTATCGGTTGAGCCTTAAGCTATCGATGGTTATAAAACATCGACCATCGATGGTCAAAAAAAAATCGACCATCGAACCAAAATAATGAATGTTTCAGAAACATCGATGTTCGATGCTCATCCCTGGTCGACACCTTTCGATGATACCATTTCCGATAATAATAATCCACATCCACGTGTTAAAATAATAAAAGACCTGAAAACTAAAGTAATGAAAAAAGAAAACTGGAATTGAATCGGTGCTTAAAAAACCTGACTAAAACACCGACTCGTCGGTTGTTTTTTTTAACTCAGTACCAAAAAACCGACTCGTCGGTTCTTTTTAACTCGGTACCAAAAAACCGACTCGTCGGTTCTTTTTAACCCGGTACCAAAAAACCGACTCGTCGGTTCTTTTTAACTCGGTACCAAAAAACCGACTCGTCGGTTCTTTTTAATTCGGTACCAAAAAACCGACTCGTCGGTCGGTTTTAACCCGGTACGAAAAAACCTGAAAAAAACCGGCTCATGGTTGAAGTGAATCGTTCTTTTTAACCCGGTACCAAAAAACCGACTCGTCGGTTTTTTTAACCCGGTACCAAAAACCGACTCGTCGGTTTTTGAACTCGGTACCAAAAAACCGACTCGTCGGTTTTTTTAACTCGGTACCAAAAAACCGACTCGTCGGTCGGTTTTTAACCCGGTACTCATAAAAACCGGCTTATGGTTAAAAAAAACCGTCGGTACTGAAAAAAACCTGAGTCAGGGAAACCGCTTGTGGTACCGGGTATTGAAAAAAACCGAAACCCGGTACTGAAATCTCGGTACCGAACAGGCCTAATTGCATTATGGAACTGACCTACGACAATACGTACATCATTTATCGTCACCTTTCCAGGTAATCAAATCGCACCAACAATAGCATTGCATTATAGATATGCATGGACCGGTCAGCGTGTCCATCGAAATATCTTATGTATATGCTCTTGTTGGTGTGATTCGTACTGGAAATGACAATAAATGATGTACACATTACGTATCTCTATGTCCAAATAATAGACAATGCGTGTGGCGTAGACGGTTGGGGGGATGGCTCACTTGGAGTTGAATTCGATTTTTTTTTTGCGATGCAGCCGCTACTTTGGGTTGATTGAACCTTTGGCTGCATTGCAACGGGAAAGATGGGTTGACGCATAGACATACATACATATGTATATCTATGGGTTGACGAGTCAGTCGGAAATTAGGAGCCGACCGAGGGTTGTCCGTAAGGACGCCGCGGCGCGGTTTTGGCGACGGTTTTCTTTAGCTGCATTTTTTTTGGTTGATTTGAGTGGGCTATAAACAAACAATAATTCCGGGCGGTGTTTCTTTTTGTGCTGAAAACTTTGCGTTTGATGATGATCAGGAATTTATAGTTAGTGACCGGTGCTCGATGAGCATTATTGTGGAAATATTATGTTCTGTTCCCAGTGCGGAGTGAAAGAATATTTGAATATTTTGTAGAAAGTGAGAGCAAAGAAAATATTTCACCCGGTGCTAATAAAATGTTATGAAAATTGATCTATTTAATTATCAAAATTTTATTGATCTTCTGAAAAAAAAACAAATATAACCCCCCCCCCCCCCACACACACACACTCAACCACACATACACAAACCGAATGTACGTGGACTAAAATAATCCGTTGTGGAATCAACAGGGTGTTCCGCAATTAATGAACAATACCTTGTCTTAAAATATACAAGGTGCCCCTCATTGAGAGGACAGTGTTGCTGAAGCGTTATCACCTGATGTTTTGAGATCGGACCGAGATAGGAGAGAGAGAAGCCGAATTTGGATTTAATTATATTTTCTTTTTGTTTAGTCTGAATTTTAAAAAGGGGATATTCTTTTTAGTTTTCCGTATTATCTAGATGTGTCTGAAGGCGTCATGATCGATCATCGACGACGGATTTCACGTAAATTTTTTTTTCACTTCTCTATTTTTTTTTACTTCTCAGTTTTTATGTTTATTCTCATTTAATTTCAGTTCCATTCTATTTTCAATTGATTTTTTTTATCTTTAATTTTGCATTTGTTTTCTTAGTAAATTATGAATTTTTTTTACTTATTTTCTTTTTTTTAATTCCCCTTCTATCTTTTATAATTTTTGTTCATTTTTCGTTGGATTAATATAAATTATAATGTAACAATTCATCCTTTTCATTTCGGGGTTCAACCGTGTCCCGAAGGATGGGCACGTCCTTTCCTCCATCCCGTTCCTTTTAGCTTTCCCCCATAAAAAAAGAAAGGTGGCTTAACAAGGAGGGGAATGCGCTGATTCAAATCGCCCACGCCGCGCGCTGACCTCGCCGGGTCATTATGCCACCGAGTCAGTGGCGTTCCCCTTATTTTTTTTGTTGCAGTGACGACAGCTCGACTGTAGAGCCGTTCGCAACACCTGATTTGAGTTTGTTGCGATTTCGCGAATGTGATCTGTCGCGGCTAATATGCTGTAGGCTCCGTTCCAAACGATCAAAACGCTCAGTCAAAGCGTGCAGGGCATTGGACTCGACAGGCGCTACATTTTCCTTCTCGGTAAGCGCGGATACTGACGGCCATGCGTTGCATTCGGCTAAAATTTTATCCGCCATTTCAGCCAGAACAGTAGCGTCAACTTTGTCAGTGACGATAAGAATTGCCCTTACTCGCGCGGGAAGCCTACGTAACCAGAGCGACTTAATTGCGTCCGCTGTTAATTGGTCACCGGGTAACAATTTCATTTCGCGATACAAAAATGAAGGTTTCTTGTCTCCCAACTCTAGTTTGGTCAGCACTTTCGTCAACTTGGTTTCATTTGTATCTGCGAAACGAGCAATAAGCTGACGTTTGAGTTCGCCGTAGCGGTCAGTGCTTGGGGGTTTTTCCACCACATCTGCCACCTGATCCAGCAATGAGGATTCTAGCGATGCCACCACCGCGTTGAACTTACTTTGGTCGGACACGACCCGGCTGCCAGCAAATTGCGCCAAAGTGATGGTCGCCTTTGCCAAAATGGTGTAAGCTTAACATTTGCTACTGAATCCAAATGTGAAAACGTGTAAGGCGGCAATAATTCGCGAGATGGACCCGCGGTAGGAGGCTTGGGCGAATCAAGCGGGTTTGTTGATGGTGGTTTTGGCTCCGTCATCGTAAATTTGTGTTATGAAAGTAAAATATATTACCTCGAGCAGCAGTGTACGTTGTTGATGCAATGCGTTGTACCTCGTTGGTGGAAGGTGACGTGCCTTGTCTCGCGAAACGACGTACTGCGATGATGTGTACCAATGCACGATGTTGATGCGACGCGTAGGCCCAGGTTTTGTTGATGTAACGCGCTAAAGTCCGTTGCGATGCGTTGAACAAGTGTGGACGTGTCTAGACAAAATGGCGATCGAAGTGACGCGCTGCCGAAAAAACAAATGCGCACAAATTTTCGATGATTGTCGAGTCGCTGGGCACGAAATGCACTGCCGGCGGCTCTGTCTGCGGGTGATGAGTATGTTGGAACTTAACGCAAAGGTGCTCCGAGCAATGGGGCACAATACAGAGGGTGCCTTGACTGCGAACTGCCATCAAAAGGGGCGTTCCGGCTGCGAACGCTCCGTGTGGCGAAACGCAATGAAAAGGCGCTCCGGCTGCGCTGGGTTGGGCGCGCTCCGTTGAAACCACTCCAAGTGCAGGTGCGATGTGTAATGGGGCGTCTGCGTGATGAGCGTCTGGGTTAATAAGACGCAATTTGCGAGGCGAGTTGAAAATGTGCACACTTCGCGAACAAAACTACTACCGTAGGGGTCACCACTATAGGGATTGTAGGTCAAGTGGAACGAAATCCCTATTTGAATAATCAACAATTTATTATTTTAATAAACAAATTACAAAATATGTCGGATGTGTATGTGTACACGCTAAGACGCCATTACGTTGACTGCGCTGTTTCGATGATGATGAAATTCCAATTTGACATCTGATGATAGCGCCACGATGGTAGATGGTGATAAGTGTGGGAAGTAGCGAATAACGGCTTTGCGCTACATCGCAAACATATCAACGCCATCTCTTAACAAAAACTAGAACTAACATTAGTGTGACCACATGAATAAATTAGGAATTACAAAATACTACATATTAAACGAAAAATAAAATGAAAATCATGAGTTTCATGTTTTTCATTTTATTATGACAGTTTCATGATTTTCCTTTTGTATAAATTTTGTACTCGCTGAGGCAGACATAAAAGTTGAAGTCCATCCAAATAAAATTTATAAGCAAAGTCATGTAAAGTATTTTGAATTCATTAATAAAGAGTTTTAACAAGCCGTAAAATGCTAAAACGTTAAATAAAAATTGCGATATTTTTTGGTCGACGTATCCTAGGATACTGTGAAAGGAGTGTTTTGCTTAATTTAAAGCAGAAAAACTCGATGCAATGACAATTCATAATTTTATCATCGCACCTATTTCTATACGGATGCCGAATCGTACACCAAAACCATTTTTTCGACTTGCTAAAACTCTCTAATATATAATATAATATATAATATATAATATATAATATATAATATATAATATATAATATATAATATATAATATATAATATATAATATATAATATATAATATATAATATATAATATATAATATATAATATATAATATATAATATATAATATATAATATATAATATATACTCCGCAAAACAAAATAAGGGCCACTTATGTCCGTTGACTTTAACAACGTCTTTTGGCGAATTTTTAGTGTGATAATTATTTTCAAAAATGCCATTCTGTACCTGAATGTGATGTTAGCTATCACACTATCATTCGTTAACATTAGCTTTAACGGAACTGGCTTGAACAGTACTTTTGGGGTCACGAGTCATACATTTGGTAGTTTTGTTTATTTCTCATTTTGATTAAGAATTAGTTTTCGCCAAGTTCTTTAAATGAAACATTAGTTGTTGCAGATAGATAGAAAGATAAGGAGAATCTGTAAAATACAAAATACCAACAATTCGGTGCCATTTAAATTTAAATGCTTCGTCCGGAGCCTTAGCAATGTCGGAGGAAGGTCGTTCGCAACGTTCTGTGGCCCTGCAATCAGGGTATCCGCGAAGAGCCACTAAAAATCTTTGGAACCGTTACCAGGAGACAGGAAATGTCTCCCGTCGTCATGGTTCAAGCCGAGTTCGAATAACTACCCCCGCAGAAGACCGATATGTGAGACTTTGTGCGCGACGGGATCGTACAATTAGTGCTCGTGGACTACAAAGTAGGCTATAAAGGACGACTGGGACCATTGTTAGCCCTCAAACAATCAAAAATCGTTTGCACGAATACTAACAGTGGTCAAGGAAACGTGTTACCAGAACAGAACTGGGCAGGACGCATCGTACGAATCGTTTAAGATTTGCTCGTCGACATATCCATTAGGATATGCAACAATGGCGCAAGGTGCTCTTCTCGGATGAGTGCAAAGTAAAAATTTTTAGTGACGACCGACGCATAAGAGTCTGGCGGAGAACCGGAGAAGCGTTTTTGGATCCTTGCATTAATCAAATTGAGAGGCAAGGCGGTCCCAGTGTGATGGTCTGGGCCGAAATTAGCTTTCAAGGCAAAACTAACCTTGTTATCCTAAATACGGGACAATTACGTCCGAAAGTTATATTGAAAGGATAGAACATCTTTGGGATCAATTAAAACGCCGGATGCGGACCGCTTAAAAGGACATACACAATCAGCAACAGCTGATTCAATTGCTAAAAATGTGTTGGGACGAGATATCAATAGAAAGCGTCGATCGGCTTATTGAAAGCGTTCCGTCCAGGCTTCGAGACTGCATATCAAAAAGTGGAGGCCATACTCGATACTAAAAAAACAAAGAATCAATTTTTTTTACAGATTAGACATACAAATTAACTGTTATTGTTACGATAACATGACCGCAAAGAGTAAGCAATCCGAAAAAATGCTAAAAAAAATGGAACTTTTGGTCAAAATTTAATAAAACTCATTATATTTAATGAAAAACATATTGTTTTATTAAATTAGACCAACAAAACTATGATTTTCCTTTTCCACAAAAAAATAATTAGAAAATTATTAGTGGCCCTTATTTTGTTTTGAGCAGTTTATAATATATAATATATAATATATAATATATAATATATAATATATAATATAAAATATATAATATATAATATATAATATATAATATATAATATATAATATATAATATATAATATATAATATATAATATATAATATATAATATAAATGTGATCACCGCGTTGTCATTAAACCTGTCGTAGGCCATCTTATGTACAAATCTCAAGTCCAAATCACTGTAATGGGCCGAAAATTATAGGATTTTTAGAATCTCGGGATCTGCTGCCGCTTTATTTAATCTAAAAATTAAATTGGATTAAGGAATTGGGAGGGTTTTCTGCGGATGAGACCCTAAAAATAAAACAAGACTTCACGGAATGCTCATAAATATAATATGGAAAAATGTGAGGAAGATTTGAAAAATTAAGCCTGATGTCGTTTTCTGCCCCCTAAAACTCTTCTTCCAATAAAGGAAGGAATCGTCGTTGAGTACTTTGAGTACGGAAAGGTCATGCTTCGTCGAATAGATGATGCTCAACTTAGGCGCCTCATACAAATCACCGTTTCGTAAAATGTTTACAAAATTTGACGGATTTTCAATTATTAATTTGTTTAGAACGGAAAAACGTCGATTTTGAATAATTTTGTAAGTAAATCGATTTACCAATAATTTTTCTCAATTCAGTGTTTTTCGGAAGGAGATGTAATATACATTTCATTTTAAAATGTAATAAATAAAAACATTTGACGTAAACACGTTGACATAATTCAAAACATGTATTCGAATCATAAAATATATATTCTAGACTTAATAGAAAGCTGGGTTTAATGAATGTGGAGCTCTTTTATATACTAGAGGCAGAGCGACCCATTTTGCGGTCCCAACAGGGGTTTTATTTCATTTCGCCTATATAAATTTAGACATTTCTTCTCCCGGAGTTCCCTTGATTAATTTAATTCTATGTATGAAATTAACTGCATTGTATAGGCGATCTCGGCGTGGTCCAGGAAATATATAGTGTTTGCAACATTATATACACTCCTCTATATGCAATGTAACGTTGACTCGAAATAGCCTATAAACGGCTGAGTGAAGGCACCATGCCCACAAGGGGTTACGGTACAGAGAAGAAGATAGGCGATCCTTATATGAGTGCGAAATACATCATTATCATTCTAAAATGAGGAAGAATTTTGATCCCTTTCCTAGTCAATTTTATTTGAAATAGAAAAATACCAGTTACGAATTGTAATTGTATGGACACACACTTATCGTCGATTAGCTACCTATATAAAAGTTCTAAAAGTAACAGAAAGCTCATCAATTTCTAATAAAAAAATTATCCTGCTTACTTCGACTAGCCGCAGTGTACCCGGAAAGTAAGTACATCGGCACGGTAAGTACCGTACGAAAAATCAGATCAAAATCATGAACAATTTCATCGAAACGGGATAAATGTGATGGTGCTTAGTCGATTCCAGGGTTAAGAATCACTATGAAATTTGAAAACGCAATGCACTCATCAAATGTGAGAATTTTTTTTTCTTTTCACGATACGGTGTTGTCTTGGCTCGGTATCCCGGATCACCTTTAATCCGGATCATTAAAAGTTACCACCATGTATTTTATAGTCCGGATTTTGGCAGTAAATGTTGACTTTACACTCCGGAGATTTATGATGTTCAAGGTGTAATGGCACATTTGGTCTCGTATTTACTTATGGGGCAGTTTGAGCAAGAACGCGGTGACTACTTTTAAAAATACATTTATCGATATTTTATCCTCTTTTTAATTTGTTTCGGCGGTTTTACTACAAAAAAAATGAATGGGCTTATCCGGATTTTTGGTCTTGATCCGGATTTCCCCTTCCAATAGTTAATCCGGATGATCGAGTCAAGACTGTACTTGAAAATTCGATTAAAAAATCAGATGAAAAAAAATCCATTAAAATTTCATGAAAAATGATATCCCTCTTTTTAATGTGAATTCTCCATCGTCCTTCTAATTCATCAACAAATAAGAAATACATACATATTTGCTTGCTTTGCCAATCATAAGAATGCAATAGATACGCACATAATTACAAACCTATGAATACCTTCGCATCTACAACGCGTACTCCATGACAACGGCAGTTGATTACAATTGAGAGGATTACTAAATTTGTATATCGTTCTCTCAATCAACGTTGCCGCAATGACCGCAATGTAGCTAAAAATATCTTTCCGGCATGCACGGACCTACATGGGACTACACAGCACTACGTGGCATACTCGCGGCACCACGCGGGGTACACATAGATTGTTGAAGAGAACAAATGACCTCTCTTCGCATTGAGGAACGAATTGCAAGGCAACGTGTAGCTTCTCTTCGTTAGATTGAAATTATGCAAAATTTTGGTGCCATTTATTTGTACTACGTGAACTATCTGTATACTTATTCTGCTGTGCTATGACGACATGGAGCAGCTGAATTACGGCACTGCCATCTAGATAGACAGGCCGGATTATCAGCTGATCTGTCAGTCGTCATCATTGATCCTAACAACTAAGAGGATTGCGCCGTAGAAGCGATAAATGATTGAATTTTTCATATAAGACTGGATCTGACAGGTGGGGACAATTCGTCTTTTTTACCTTTGTGTCGCACTGAAACTGCGATATGACTATTACATTTTATAGATACACTTCCTGACTTCCTCCAGCAACAATCTTTCCCCCATTTACTTCGTAATAACTTCACAATAACACTTGACAAATGGGGACAACGCTTTTCAAAATCGTGCCATGCAGTTTGTATGGGTGACAGCTGATTTATCATTCCTTTTTATTTCTCTATTCCATGGTCGTCATGCAACACAAGTACTGCCATGGTGAGTCATGGTCCGCGCTTAGTACTGCCAAAGTACCGCTCGGTACAATCCACAAATTGTCCACAATCCAAATATCAGAGGCTGTCAGCCTGTCATTTCGTGTGACTTGCTATGATATTGTTGGGTGTCTAGGATACGTCAACCCAAATTGGCAACAGATGGCGCTACGCCAACCTAAATTATATTCCCTACTGGGCACCAGATGGCGCTAGTATCACTAGCGAGACAACTTATGGGCCGAAGTTTCCAGAACGTCGAAAATTGGTATATAAGGGCGTCGACTAGAGTCAGTCAGTCAGTCTAGTTTTAGCCGTGAATAAATAATGTCGAGTCAATAATTAGTGAAGTAATTAGTAGAAATTGTAAACCGTGTATATCCGTGTGGTTGTAATAAATAGTGTTACAGTAAAGCGAGTGTTATTCATTGTCGTGTACGCGAAAATCTATCGAACCCACTGGAACGTCTAGAATAGACGAGGAATATACAACAATTGGTGTCAGAAGTGGGATTTTCAAGTACGGTGTAGTGTGACTCGTGCGCGGAATATACGACGTGAAACTGCGAGTGTCGAGCGAATTCGTGAATATTCGAGAACTCGACGGTAATTTTCGAGAAAGTTCTCGTTGGAAAGTTCTGGATTGTGAACTTACGCGGTCGTGTTGAACTAGTGTGGACAGATCCAGTGCGTGAAACTGTGTGACGAGTGTATTCGGGAATATTCGAGAATTCTACGAGAATTTTCGTGAAAAATTCGCGACGGCAAATTCTGGAAAGTGAACGCAATCGTGTCGGACTAGTGTGAAGAGATCCGGTAAACGTGAAATTGCGTGTGCTAGTGAACATTCGAGAACTCGACGAGAATCTTCGGGAAAGTTCGTGACGGAAAGTTCTAGAAAGTGAACTTACGAACCTCGAGTCGGACTATTGTGGACAGAAAAACTTCTCGGAAGTGAATTAGGACGTAACGTGTAGAATTCGAAAACATTCTAGAAAGTTCGATTCGTGTATAATTGAACTGTGGACAGTTTATAGTCGAGAAACGGTCAGCCAAGTCCGAGGAGGCAATGAGCAAGATGGAGGAATCAATAAAGTCCGAATTGAAGGAACAGAATGCCAAGACTGAGGAAGCACTCATCGAACGAATTGCGGGTTCCGAAAGATCGATAGCAGCCAAGCAGGAAGAAGCGTTCAGCCATTTAAAGACCAGTCTTGAACACCAATTTGAAAAACAAAAAGGTGAAGTTCTAAATATAATCGATGACAAAATCAAGACGGTGGCCGAAGAAGTCCAGATGTTAAAGAACGATCTGGAACGTTTGAAAACAACGAATGTCAACCAATACCCGCAGAATGCAGGAGTAGTCGGAAATATCCAGAAGTCTAATAGCGACCTCGAAACATCGAGAAAAAGTGAAATATTTAAAACCGACTCGAATATTAAAAGTCTAAAAGCGCCTACTTTCGATGGACAAATGTCTTGGAACATCTACAAGACACAATTTGAGGTTGCTGCGGTGGTAAATAGTTGGTCGGACAGTGAGCGCGCCACGGCTCTTGTTCTAGCATTGAGAGGACCTGCTGCTGAAATCCTGCAATCGATTCCTGCTCCACTGCAGACATCTTATGTGGAGCTTGTGAAGGCGTTGGATGGGCGATACGGTGACGAGCACATGAAGCAAATTTATCGATCACAGCTTCGTAACCGGACACAGAAACCAGGAGAAACTCTTCAACAATTGGCACAAGATATTGAACGGCTGGCTCTTTTGTCATACCCGACCTCGGAGCCAGAACATCGAAACGAAACAGCAGTCGATGTGTTCGCTACAGCTCTCCTGGATCGTGAACTACAACAGGCGTTACGGCTAGCTGACAAGCGGACGATCAAGGATGCACTTGCATACAGCCTGACATTTGAAGCTGCGAAGCAAGCTGCCCGTAATTGTGTGCGAGTTCGAGAGGTAGTGGAGGATTGTGTCTGCCAGCGTATGGATGCATCAAGGCAAGATACCAACAGTTCAATTCGATGCTGGAATTGCGGTGAACAGGGCCATGTGCGAAGGAATTGTCAACAGCCGAGGAAGACACAAACATTCTGCAAAAGGTGTGCTCATCAAGCAAGACAAGCGAGTCTGCAAAGCGCGAATCAAACCGCCCCCACTGCCAGGGAGGCGGGAAACATGTAAAAGCCAATCTCAAGGGGCAGAGGTTGGCTTGTGGAAATGGTGCCCCCAGAACTACCATCTCCGTTTCATGCGTTCACCGAGGCGAAAACGATCTATGTCTAGTCGGCTGGATAGGAGACAAGCAGTGTATCATCACCATCGATACTGGCGCAACAAAATCAATATTAAGACCGGACACCGTGAAAGGAATGAAGCTTGTGAACGACAGAAAATTCGTGCTTCGAACAGCGACCGGAGGAGAAATGGGTGTGCATGGCGAGGTTAACAAACGAATACGACTTGGAGATGTTACGTTCAGCCACAAGTTTTTAGTTGCCGATATCACCGACGAATGCATCCTGGGAATGGACTTCCTGAACACAAACGGATTCATGTTGGACTTGGGACGAAGGACACTGAGATGGCGCAACATCGAGATTGTCGCACAAGTACCACGAATGGAAACGCCGGCCCTCCGAGTATTGGTAGCGGAGGATATGGATATACCGAAGATTTCGGAATGCGTAATGCGAGCGAGACTGGATGGGGGTCCTGGAGGCCATCATTTCTATGTAGTGGAGCCAACGAAGTTACCAGCGCTCAAGAACTTGATGGTAGCGCGAAGTTTGGTGAGGATTGATGAGGAGCAGCATGTGCCGATAAGAATTATGAATGTGTCGGAACGCGATGTAAAGGTGAAAGAAGGGACGATATTAGGGAACTGTCAACCAGTTTTATCAGTAACAGCAATAGATGTCCCGGACGAATCTAAGCCCCGTGAAATCAGAAAACGCGGAATTCGTGCCGATACAATTATAAAGAACAACACCTTGTCACCCGAACAACGATCGCTCGCTATGAAATTGATAAACGAGTACGAAGACGTTTTCTCGACGAACGACGAAGATCAAGGCCGAACTAATAAGGTTACGCACCGTATTGATACCCAAGGCGCTCAACCCATCAGACAGGCTCCCAGGCGACTACCTCTGGCCAAACGCGATGAAGCACATAAAATGATCCAAGAGATGGAAAAACAAGGTGTCATCGAACCGTCAAATAGTCCGTGGACATCGCCTGTAGTCCTTGTTAAGAAGAAGGACGGCAGCACACGATTTTGTGTTGACTACAGGCAGCTCAACAGCGTGACGAAAAAGGACAGTTATCCACTACCCCGGATCGACGACATCATGGACACATTGGCAGAAGCGAAATGGTTTTCGACATTGGATCTGAAAAGTGGTTATTGGCAAGTGGAAATCGAAAAGAACGATCGAGAGAAAACGGCATTTTCTATTGGATCCGGCTTGTGGCAATTTGTAGTGATGCCGTTTGGAATATGCAACGCGCCGGCCACATTCGAGCGTCTGAGTATGTGCTGCGTGGATTAAGCTGGAAGACATGCCTCGTATATCTGGACGATATAATTGTGATCGGAAAGAACTTCGAAGAACACCGCGCAATCTGAAGGAGGTCTTAGCGAGGCTACGTGCATCCAACTTGAAGCTAAGTCCAAAGAAGTGTATGTTCTTCAGCAACGAAGTTGGTTATTTGGGACACATTGTCTCTGCTGAAGGAATACGAACAGATCCAGACAAAACGGAAGCAGTGAGACAATGGCCAGTCCCGAAAGATAAACATCAGCTGCGCAGTTTTCTGGGTTTGGCCACCTATTATCAGTGGCGTATTTACAGGGGGGGGGGGGGCACAGGGGGCACGTGCCCCCCCCCCCCCTGTGAGCACATCAAACTTTTTTCACACCATACTAAAAATTGCAGTACCAAATGTTCCCTTTTTATTTTGAGCGTTTCTATTACTAAACTTTGTAAATCTTTTTCGAGACATTATCATCACATCATCTTCTCCATTCGCCAGATCTCCTCGCTGATGAACCCTTCCTATCTCTGCTTGAATCTGTTCGGAAACAAGGACTGCTATTGAAAGTCTCGTCATGTGTTAAGTGACCCCATCTTATGTTGATATAAGTTGAGGAGATGTTGTTGCGGTATCGATGCCTTGGAAGCCGCTGAATTGATAAATATTTGAAACAATCGGTCTGATTTTCCGATCGGGCTTGTGTATTTTAATTTGGCCGTAAATTCGTGTTGGGATGCCGTAAAGGTCTTTAAACCAGATGCTTCTCTTTCTGTTAAAATGCTAAAAATTAAAGTGTTTTGGTGGGAAAGCATTTTTAGCGTACATTTTCGAATTCCTACGGTTCGGTGTATGTGGTGCCTTGCCTGGGGTACTTTCTTCAATACTTCAATTTTCACGAAGTAAACATCATCGTAGCCATTCCTTCTCATTTCTATTTCGCAATTGATTTGTTAAAGCATGTTGTTTCAGCTTACCATCTAGGACTCGTTTTAAAAGGTATTGCAGATACTATAGATTTGAAGCTAGTGTAGTACATATGGAAATAACAAACAATCATACCTTCCTGCTTACTTTTGTTGCTTCATTTTATTTTATCGATTGATCACTTCCCGGCTCTATGCCACGGATAGTTCCTACACGGCTGAAAATGTTGGTGTAGTTTTTATAAAAAAATATATTCATACATTTCCATATAAAAACTTTATCAAAAGTATAATTGAACTATATTAAAAGTATAAGTATTCTTGATAAAAATTTTACCTTCAATAGTATAAAATTGATAAACAAATTTATACAAACCGCTCGAAAAAATAAAAATTATAATACGAGTGCAGTCGGCTTCGAATCCACAATTCTGTGATTTGCAGGCAAGCGCGCTGTTCACTGAATCAGACAAACTATAAATCAATAGATTTATAGGTTAAATTGGTTTCTTGCGTTGATAATGTAGATTTGATAACATAGTAGGATTGATTCTACCCTTTTATGTTTTAACAACATTCAATGCAATTTATTCTATCCCGAACGGTGTAAAATGTATATCAAAAGGGTATTTGGATAGTTTTATTCTGTAGCGGTTATAAATTAATATAATTTTTGAATAAACTAAAATTGTAAGTTGAAAAGGGTCAAATTTGATTCAAGATTTGGAGTAGATAGGAGTCAAACTATTTTATTTATAAAATGTACTCCCGGTTTACACCTAAATTTACAACCGTGTAGTATTCTGGATTGTACTTGTAAAATATTATTCGGCACTTGTTACGATTTTACGGAATCTGTTACTAGATTTTTGACAAAACATACAAAGGCCGCTTTTTCAGTAAATCCTAATTTGCATTCAAATTCGCTTAAACTTGCCCTGGAATTCAAGACCACAATGTCAGCCAAAATTTTTTGTTTCAGCTTTTCATTTGTGTTTCTTTCAAAAGTAAGCAGAACTACTTTTTGGCGGAATTTGGCCGAAATTTGTCAGAATTTCGGACGATGCATGAAATTTCTCTTCCAAAGCAAAGTGTTCCATCTGGAATCCGTTTTGTCATATGGAAACAGTCTCTTTGGTCATTGCATTAACCTTAAAGCGGGCGCGCGGGCGGTAATTTACCGCCCTGTTCATATAAACACGCAAAGCTTTTCTCCCGTTGGCCGGACCGAAGTGGGAGGAGTATGTATTCTTAAGTCATACTGTTATACATACGATACAATAAAATGTTGGGTAAATTTTACGTTCCATACCTTTCCAGCGGTCATCAAACGTTCGGAGATGGTATATTTTGGTATATAGTTGTGTTCAAAATGTGTGTGATCTGTGTAATATCACTGAAGTGACGTGCTTCGCTAAAACTGCAAAACTTGTTTGATTGTTCACCAGATAATAGTTTTTATGATGATAACTTATATTTGGGACATTAGTCCAGTACAATTGGTTCAAAATAGCCCCAAACCTAAACATCCAAAAAGAAAAGAAATTTTTGATGCCAAATTGTTGAATATACTGCCTAATATACGCAGTAAAAAGTTACACTAATTTGCGCCATGGGTTAAGGGAGGAGGGGGTGGCAAAGGGGTGAAAATTCAGTTTCCTGCAAATATCTGGAAAACTATGAGTCTGACCTTAAAATGTCCTGAGGACAAAACAAACTACATAAAATTACCTTTGCAATGATATATAACAGTCTAGAGATTAGAGATTATACTCTAGACCCAAAAGTATTATAGTGAATTTACATTTTTTTAGTTTTACATTTTGCATTGTAACTCTTGATAAAATAGATTAAGGATCATAAGATCTTGTCCATATATTGTTAACAAAACTTGTTTGATTTGTACCAAAAATTGAAGTGCTCCGCCCATTGACGCCCCCCTCACTCCTCCTAGCATTTTTCAAAAAGGCATGCCTGTAGCTCCATTTCAAATTAAGCTAGGCAGATCAAATTTGGTGGGGTGCCTAGTCTAAGCCATTATGCTCCTTACTAAAAATTATTAGCATCCGATCAAAACTAAGGGTACCCCCCATACAAAGTGACCCAAATTTCTAACAAATTTTACATTTTTTCACTTCTAAATTCTACCTAAAATAGAAAAAAAAAATTATCTCTTAGAACGTCCTTATAACAGTTAATTGTAGTCTTCTGAATGTATATCCGAAAGTTTGTAAAAGAGCGTGCCTTAGAAGTACGAAAAATCGAGTTTGAAGATTGCTAGTACACGTTACTCGAAATATTCGCAAATAGTCTTAGAACTGGTATCACTGACCTTCAAACCCAATTTTTTGATACTTGTAGCGTACGCCTTGGTACAACCTATTAAATATACATTCACAAGACTACAATTAACTGTTCTAATGACGTTCTAAGAGATAAATTTTTTTCTTGTATTTTACATAGAATTTAGAAGTGAAAAAACGTGAAATTTCTTAGAATTTTCGTTCACTTTGTATGGGGGGTACCCTTAGTTTTGATCCGATGGTATTCATTTTTGGTAGGGAGGATAATGGAGCTTAGAATAGGCATCCCACCAGATTTGATCAGCCTGGCTCAATTTACAAAGAAGCTACAGGCATGCCTTTTTGAAAAATGTTAGGAGGAGTGAGGGGGGCGTTAATGATCGGAGCACTCCAATTTTTGATACAAATCAAATAAATTTTGTTATCGATATATAGACAAGATCTTATGACGGTAGGTATATCCTATCAAGAGTTACAGTGCGAAATGTAAAACTAAAAAAATGTAAATTCACTATAATACTTTTGGGTCTAAGGTATAATTTTCTGAGAAAATCTCTAGACTGTTATATATCATTACAAAGGTAATTTTATGTAGTTTGTTTCGTCCTTAGGACATTTTAAGGTCAGACTTATAGTTTTCCAGATATTTTCAAGAAACTGAATTTTCACCCCTTCGCTACCCCCTCCCCCCTTAACCCATGGCGCAAATTATTGTAACTTTTTACTGCGTATATTAGGCAGTGTATTCAACAATTTGGCATCAAAAATTTCTTTTTCTTTTGGATGTTTGGGTTTTGAGCTATCTGTACTAGACTACATGCTCTTCTTTCAATTAACCATAATTATGAGAATGGAAGTTGTACGATTGAGCGCAAATGGAGGGGAAAAGACGAGGGCGGTAAATTACCGCCGCGCGCCCGGATATGTCACAAAATGGTGCGCGCCCGCTTGAAGGTTAATTCCATAGCTAATTAAGTACATATTCGTAAAATTCCTTTTCGACTTCAGGCTCCTTCGAACTTCACTACGCAAACTTTTTTAAGGCCCTTCGTATTTTAGTTCAGGAAAATCCAAAAGCAGTTAATGAGTCTTATTCTAAGATCTGTCAGGAAAACTAAACTTTTGGTGTAATAAACCTGAAATGCAAAGGACTCTCAGGCCCGTATTTATAAACATACCTTAACTCAAGGAGACCTTGAGTCAAGGATGCCGAAATTAAAATAAATGTCATTGTCCATACTTTTTCATAGAAATCACTTATATTCACGAGTCAATGCATCCTTGATTTAGGGAGAAACTCAAGGAGACCTTGAAACTTTCTATAGTCAACCTCACTTGAAGTCAAGGTAGCTACCTACCTTGAAATATCAAGGATCAATGTTTTTCCTATGTAGCTGCTTTTGGTTATCCCCACACCAAAACTTTATGTAACAAATCAGCCCCGTACTCTGTGCCCCCCCTTTGAGAATTTTCTAAATACGCTGTAACACTTATTGGATTTTGCTTGGTCCCAAAATCCTTCGAAGACGGAGTGACCCTGCCGTGAAGGCCGGTCAGACACCTACGTGCGCAAACCTCCTCAGTCTAACCACGACGCGTGCCGGTGCCCTAGCTCAGCTACCGGGAGTATAGGGGGGGGGGGTCCAAAAAGATGTGTGGTCAGACTGCCTCGCTGGTGTTGCCAAAAAAAAACTTAATCGCGTCATGTCCTGCACTGAAAAAGAAAAAAAATCACAACCCGACGAACTGAGCACACCTGAAAAAGAAAGGGGGTATTATGGCTAGTTTGAGATCCCTCTCTCTCTCGGCACAGGTAAATACAATGGTGGTTGCGCACTTACCGTGTCATAGCGAGCCCGCTCAGGGGTTTTCTTAGTCTAACGCCTCGCACTAACACGCACCAAAAGAACCTAAATTCGCGCCAAACGTTCCAAATGGAACGTGCGGTTGCCAGAGGAGCAGAGCAATTCGCACCAATTCCGCTATACACGCGCGCCGAGGAAGCACTTTACCGCTATCATCGGCAGCAATGCAATAAAATTGCCGTTTATTTTCGCCGAATACGGTCACTGTTATCGATCGCAACACCTTAAAACCGTATATGGCCACAAAAGGGAAACTGGAAAATTCGGCTATCACCGGCAGCAATGCGATAAAAGACTGACTCTGGGGTTTGTCACTCCTTCACTGTACATATGTTAGTATTGATACCACACCAATCACTTTCAAAAGGGGACAGCGCGTGAGTTCACTGCATCGTCAACGTCTCGGACAGTACTCTACCGTAACGGAGGTGGGCAAATTCCTGGGTAAGGCACGCCACGCCACGCTTGAGAAGAATAAAAAGCGGCGACGACTCCGATGGTTACGCCGAAAATATAACGTATCACGCGAACCGTCCCGGAAGGGCACTTTACGCGTTCCCGGGGATAACAACGAAGATTCTTAGCGGGACGGGAGCGGATAACTCCTTTTTCCAGGTCCCGGCGGCTGGTCCTAACTCCCCTCGGTGGCTGGAAGACGTCTCTTCGCCAGAAGAATTTACTCCGGTCGCGGCTGGTGGAAAACTGACCCCTTTCCTGCATTTTGAGCCGCCTTATATAGCGGACGACCGTGCACTCTGCTGGTGTGTGTGTGTGTTCTGATCTTCGACCACGTCGTTCACATACAGGCATTCGCGCATGGTTGTGTTAGAGCAAAGTACACTACACGCACTCCACAAATGCGGGTATGTGAACGGCATGTTCAAAGATCATAGCGTATGCTTTGTGTGCGTGTGCGTGTTCGGGAAATCACTTCCACAACATGGAGGACGATTTCGTGTGCCTTCAGAAGCGTATTTCATTGTGTAGGTGTGTGTTCGATGAATGGTGGAGATTTAGTGCTCCGCGCTCGAGCGATTCGAATTTGATATCGAAAACGGTCTTTCTCATGACCAATATTTTACGTGTTCGAGCTCTTGGAATTTCTTATGAAAAACGGTCTTGCTCATGACCAATGTTCTACGAAGACACACTACGTAGTAAATACGCTTGCGAAGGCACACGAAAGTGTGCTTATGTTACAACGCAGGTCCTTATCTTCGGGTTCGACCCAAGAAAAGGACCTGAGAATCGTGGGACGATGTGACCGAATTAACGAAGGAGGTCCTTTGTATGGAATATGCCGATAGGTTTTCCGGATAAGTCAGCCATTAAGTAGCGATTGTTGCCCACCTTTTTTAAGACTCGGCTCTTGACGAATTTGAAGTCCAGCTTGGAGTTGTAGTGCTCAGCGGCACTGCTCTGAGCGAAGTTACGTCTGAATACTTCATCTCCAGGCTGGAATTCCGTTTGTCGCGAGCGCAAGTTATAGTGGCCGGCATATTTATTGAAGGCCGTTTGTAGGTTTTGTTGAACCTGTTGCCTCAGTACGTTCATTTTATCCTTGGGTTCCAAAGGCTCGCATTCCTCTCTTAATAGGTCCAAGTTTCGCAGGAGTGCATAGGTGTGACCATTTGTAATCATTGATTGACCGAACACCACAAAATAGGGAGACGCTTTTATTGACGCATGATAAGCTGAACGGAGAGCACAATTGATTTTCGAAAGGTTTGAATCCCAATTGTTTTGTGAAGGATTTACGTATGCTCTAATGGCCGCCACTACGGAACGGTTCACTCTTTCGGACGCGTTTGCTTGAGGCGAATATACGGCAGTGTACATGTGCTGCACTCCATAGCTCTCTAGCATTGCGTTAAATACATGGGCTTTAAATTGTTGGCCGTTATCGGTTAGAATGGATTCGGGTACCCCAAACACGTGGAACACTCGTGTCTCCAGCCAGTTGGTTAAAATCTCGGCCGTAAACTTCCGAATCGGCTCCACGAACGAGAACTTCGAAAAATGGTCGACCAACACGACGGCTCCTATATTTCCAGCCTTCGACCGGGGAAAAGGTCCTAATAAATCCATATATAGGCGTTGGAAGACGCGATCGGAACTGAAGTGTGTTGCCATAGGAGGCCGAAGGCTTTGATTCGGGGCCTTCGTCTGTTTGCACATGCCGCAGGAGGAGACGTGCTCACTTACCTCTTTGGCCATGTTGGGCCAAAAGAACAGCACTCGGAGACGCTGGAGAGTTTTTGCCACTCCTCCATGGGCACATAAGGGGTGTTCGTGTGCACGTATTATTAGCTCGTCGGTAAGCCCCTTTGGGATCCACAATTTCCAAGCCTGCTGCTCCTGGACTTCATTTCCGGTCGCGTATTCGCAACGTCTATATACGAATCCATCAGCGGTTCTCAGATCTGGGAAAAGTCTGGGCTCGGACTCGACGCGATCTACCAGTTCCTTATACTCCGGGGAGTGAAAATGTGGGGAACTTAGATCGATTTCGACAGAGTTTTCGAAGGGTGTTGCTACCGACAGAGAGTCTGTACAGTAGACTCTTGATAGGGTGTCCGGAACCACGTGTTGACTCCCTTTACGGTGCAGAATTGTAAATCGAAACCCTTGAAGTTTCAACGCCCAACGGGCCAGTTTACCATGTAAGTCCGGCTGACTCCTCAACCACTTTAGGGACGCATGGTCAGTTATGATTGAAAAATCTTGGCCTTCAACGTACGCCCTAAACTTCTTAACAGCGGTGACTGCTGCCAGACATTCTTGCTCGGTCACGGTATAGTTTCGTTGGGCTGAGTTTAGCTTCCTGGACATATATGCGATGGGTACTTCGGAACCATCATCAGCCACCTGAGTTAATACTGCTCCTATGCCGTGTTGACTTGCGTCACATTGTATCGCAAAGGGGCGCGTGAAGTCAGGGCTGTGCAACACGGGTGCCGAGGTTAAACAGTTTTTCAACGTTTGAAAAGCCAGGAGTCTATCCTCAGTCCAAGCGAAACTACGACCTTTGCACAACATGTCTGTAAGCGGTGCGGATATAGAGGCGTAGTTCGGTACAAACCGGTGGTACCACCCGCACATCCCCAAGAATCGCCGAAGTTGTTTGGTGGTTGAGGGTTGAGGAAAGTCGGTTATTGCCTCCACCTTACTTGGATCGGTTCGGATCGTACCGTTTCCTATGATGTGCCCTAGGTAACGCACATGTGTCATAACGAAATGACTCTTCTCGACATTTATCGTTAGCCCTGCTTTCCGGAGACAGAGAGCCACTTCTTGAAGGAGTAACAAGTGTTCGTCAAAAGTGGTGGAGATCAGCAACAGGTCGTCTAAGTATATAAACACTTGGTTCCGCAATTGTGCCGGGATTACTTGGTCCATTAGGCGTTGCATCGTCTGTGGTGCGTTGCACAAACCAAAAGGCATGGTCACAAATTGATACAACGCCCTTCCAGGGACTGTGAAGGCTGTCTTATCCCTTGATGCTTTGTCGAGGGGAATTTGCCAAAAGGCATCCTTCAAGTCTAAGCTCGTTATAAACTCGGCCTTTGGCAAGCGACTCAAAATCCCATCGATAAGCGGTAGGGGATAAGCATCCTTCAAAGTCACTGAATTAACTTTCCGTGCATCCAAGCACATGCGCACCTTGTTGGGTTTTACTACCAACGTAACGGGTGACGCCCACGCACTTTGAGACTCTTCGATTACCCCCATCTCAAGCATCCTGTCTACCTCCTTATAGAGGAGCTTTTCAATGGCCGGAGAGACAGGGAAATGTCTCTGCTTTATCGGTTTGGTATTTCCGACATCTATAGCGTGGCAGATGACATTTGTTCGCCCCAAGCCCTCCTTGGCGAAGGACGGAAACATCGAGATGGTGGCGTCAAGCCTCTTTTTCTGAATAGTGGTCAAGGCATGCTGGCTCACTGTGTCCCCAAGTTCTTCAGACAGCACTGCCGATAAATGTTGAGAAGAGATAAACAAGTCACTAGCCAAATCGAAGCTACGCACAAAGTCTACGCCAAGATAAAGGTTTTGCGTGAGAGTAGGTATAAGTAGGAACTCAATTGGTTTGGTTCGCCCTTGAAAGGAGACTTCCGTACGAATTTTACCTATAGCCGAATGGCTAGTACCATCTGCTGTTTTAATTCCTAACTGAAATCTCTCTAATCGGCAGCGTTTATCGTTTAGCAGCAACTTAGCAAAATCAGACGCGATCACGCTACAGGAAGCCCCAGTGTCTATTAATCCACTCAACGACTCCCCTAGAAGCGAGACGGTAGCGTACGGGCGTATGTCGTCTTTTGGCTTATCCTGCAACATAACCTCACAATATTGACGACGGTTGTTCATCACCTTCTTCCAGAACCTCCGATATCGTAGTGTGGCACGCTTCGGTTGGTGTAGCTTAAGTTCATCAGAACTGAAAATTCGCTCGCGGGTGGCTATATAGTCTTGCAACCGCTGGTGTAAGGGCTGGAAACTGTAATGCGGGGAGGGTCCCGCCGAGGGAGAAGGCTTTTCCGGGTGCGGCAGGTGCCTGGACTCCCTAGGAGTCAAAAGCGTTATAGGTTTCATTACATTTTCGGGTACTTTGGTGGATATGTGCGGTAGTTGGTTTACTGGACTAGTTTGAGTAGAACGGACGTCGTATGTAGGTAATTGGGTGGGTCGAACGTTTCTTGGAAATCCATTTGATGTGCTTGACGTAGCCACGTCGGATTTTGTAGAAGAGTTAACGCGGTTCGTTTGACTAAGTTGACTCTTCTGAAACCGAGGGTTTATTGTGGACTGTTGAAAGTAGTTACTTCCGTTTGCACTGCTTTGGAAGTCCCCTGGTGGAGTTGGGGCTTCCGGGGCAACGTGTTTTTTTGTACTGTGCAACGTTCACATTGTGGTTTTACTGTTCCGGGAGCGCCACAACCGAAGCAAAATAACTCCCGCTTCTCTGTGCACTCCATATACGAATGTCCCGGCTTCCTACAGTTCCAACAAGCGGATCCTCTAGCCAGCGCAGCTATATTTTGTTGCACATCTCTTGTCTGAGTGGATATTTCCGTTGCACACTCGGCAACCTTAAGGTTGGGTTTTCGAAGCTGGTGATTAGAGTTTCGATGGGCCATTCGTTCTTTATAATTTTCTATGTCTCGAACAGCTTCCCGCAAATCGATCAAACTGTCGAATCTAACTCGGAGCAGCTGAAGACCCACATCCTCTCGAAGATTCCTCTTAACAATCACCGTCAGTTCCCTGTCTAATAAAGGGTTTCGCATCCGATTATTTATCTGGCGGACCTCTTTCAAATATTCATCGAACGGCTGTCCTTCTTTGTGGAGACAACTACGCATCATCTCCAACAACTCTGCGTCGTCATATCGATCGGTAAATTGTCTCCTAAGGGCCGTCCGTAAAGATTCCCAGGTGTAACAGTTCCCGGCGGTGGCCACAAATTCCCGGAACCAGTCAGCGGTTTCCCCAGTGAAAAAAAGGTGCGCATATACGCAAACACTTGGGTAATCACCTCTAAGCATTCGCTCAGTACATAACTCTACCTGGCGTATAAAGTTATCTACCGCGGTTCCATTAAATTTTAACCCCCAACCTGAAATAGTTCTCTGAATATCATAAGGTGAGATGGGAGTTCTAGCTTGTACAAAATTTACTTGATGATGCCCAGCATCTGTTCGCGGAATGGTTATGTTAGGTGTATCATTTAATCCCATTGCAGCGAGACGCTTTGCGCATTCTAGTTCCACAAGTCTTTGTAACGATTCGTCAAGTTCTTGTAGAACTTCATCGCGGTGTGTCGGGGATGAAGTATTCGTCGGTCCACTTCCATGAGGTTGCGTGCCTACAACCTGTTCGGAACGCTGTGGGCCCGTAGGTCCTGTCTGTATAGATGGAGCTGTTTCTCGGCGGTCCACCCAAGCGGGCGGCTTTAGCCCCCACCAAGGAGGTGGCTGCTGCCCATACCATGGCGGAGGAGGTTGCCCCCACCACGGTGGTCTTTGTGATTGCGACGCAAACTGTTGTTCCCACCCAACTGGTGGTAAACCCCAACCGGGATATGAGTCTCGGCTTCGCTTGTCTAAAACTGGCGGCTGCTCGGCTTGTTGGGCCGATGGCGGCTGCGAATGAGTTTGCTGTGGTGGAAATACAGGACTTTGTTGTGGCGGAGGTAACTGACCTTGTGGGTCTCCCCCAGGCTCGTTGCTTTCCCGACTCGATGGCGGAAACTCCGCAGCACCAGGGTTGAGCTGCGCCCTAGCCTGCGATCGAGTCATTACGTTAGTATCTCTGCTTACAGCCCCCCTACCGTGAGCTAGCGTCGGCGGTGAATGATTAAGTGGCATTTTAAAGATTAATCTAATTACTACTAAGTGATCTTATAAAACGAGTCTACGAAAAAAATATATGATTCAACCGGCAGATGCGATACGATGCTTAAATTTCTAACTTAGTGCGGTAATGTCAAAGGTAACGTTATTCAAATCGAGATAATATGTGATATTTGCGATACTTAAGTGTAATTTGCTTCCCAACCTTCCCTTGGCCGTTCTGGTAACTCTTTTGTTGATGTGTTATATATTTTTTTTTCTAGGTGTGCTTCACGTCGTTTGGCTGTGCATTGCAAACAAAAACAAGGGGACAGTACAGCAGGATTCCCCCATCGCGACTCTATTCGGAGCAGTGCATGGGCTCAGACTGCGAAAGTCGGGGTCCAGTGTAAACACCGCTCCGCCGCATTTCCCTCGGGTCTTTACCCAAAACACAACGCGTCAAAAGCCGGGACGAGGTCCTCCTACGTACTTGTTGGAGAATACTAGCTAAGGTCAGTGTCTACACACAAAGGTGGGAAACCGTCAGAGGAATCTGGTCTGAACGTCGGAAGAACCTCCCGATGTCAGCAATTCCAAAAAAATTCCTTGTGACCAACGGATTGTCCACTTGCAAAAGCAACTCAAAACTACACCACGTAGACACTGCCTATTTGGGAATAGGAGGGGATGGGATAAGCTACGTTAAGAGGAAGGGAAACTTAGCTGAAGGGGAAAAGGGTTGAAGGTAGAAAAAAAAATTGGGCCGGACTTGTGGTTCCCTGGTACGTGAAGTACTAAATGAGGCTTTAACCTCGACAGCTGACAAGTCCGGCTGTGGGGCAATTTGAAGGGAACTCTAGGTGGGATGGTTCCCGTAGTTGAACAAAGTCAACCAGGTATTTACTTGAGGGCCCCACGTTGGGCGCCATTTGTAACACTTATTGGATTTTGCTTGGTCCCAAAATCCTTCGAAGACGGAGTGACCCTGCCGTGAAGGCCGGTCAGACACCTACGTGCGCAAACCTCCTCAGTCTAACCACGACGCGTGCCGGTGCCCTAGCTCAGCTACCGGGAGTATAGGGGGGGGGGGTCCAAAAAGATGTGTGGTCAGACTGCCTCGCTGGTGTTGCCAAAAAAAAACTTAATCGCGTCATGTCCTGCACTGAAAAAGAAAAAAAATCACAACCCGACGAACTGAGCACACCTGAAAAAGAAAGGGGGTATTATGGCTAGTTTGAGATCCCTCTCTCTCTCGGCACAGGTAAATACAATGGTGGTTGCGCACTTACCGTGTCATAGCGAGCCCGCTCAGGGGTTTTCTTAGTCTAACGCCTCGCACTAACACGCACCAAAAGAACCTAAATTCGCGCCAAACGTTCCAAATGGAACGTGCGGTTGCCAGAGGAGCAGAGCAATTCGCACCAATTCCGCTATACACGCGCGCCGAGGAAGCACTTTACCGCTATCATCGGCAGCAATGCAATAAAATTGCCGTTTATTTTCGCCGAATACGGTCACTGTTATCGATCGCAACACCTTAAAACCGTATATGGCCACAAAAGGGAAACTGGAAAATTCGGCTATCACCGGCAGCAATGCGATAAAAGACTGACTCTGGGGTTTGTCACTCCTTCACTGTACATATGTTAGTATTGATACCACACCAATCACTTTCAAAAGGGGACAGCGCGTGAGTTCACTGCATCGTCAACGTCTCGGACAGTACTCTACCGTAACGGAGGTGGGCAAATTCCTGGGTAAGGCACGCCACGCCACGCTTGAGAAGAATAAAAAGCGGCGACGACTCCGATGGTTACGCCGAAAATATAACGTATCACGCGAACCGTCCCGGAAGGGCACTTTACGCGTTCCCGGGGATAACAACGAAGATTCTTAGCGGGACGGGAGCGGATAACTCCTTTTTCCAGGTCCCGGCGGCTGGTCCTAACTCCCCTCGGTGGCTGGAAGACGTCTCTTCGCCAGAAGAATTTACTCCGGTCGCGGCTGGTGGAAAACTGACCCCTTTCCTGCATTTTGAGCCGCCTTATATAGCGGACGACCGTGCACTCTGCTGGTGTGTGTGTGTGTTCTGATCTTCGACCACGTCGTTCACATACAGGCATTCGCGCATGGTTGTGTTAGAGCAAAGTACACTACACGCACTCCACAAATGCGGGTATGTGAACGGCATGTTCAAAGATCATAGCGTATGCTTTGTGTGCGTGTGCGTGTTCGGGAAATCACTTCCACAACATGGAGGACGATTTCGTGTGCCTTCAGAAGCGTATTTCATTGTGTAGGTGTGTGTTCGATGAATGGTGGAGATTTAGTGCTCCGCGCTCGAGCGATTCGAATTTGATATCGAAAACGGTCTTTCTCATGACCAATATTTTACGTGTTCGAGCTCTTGGAATTTCTTATGAAAAACGGTCTTGCTCATGACCAATGTTCTACGAAGACACACTACGTAGTAAATACGCTTGCGAAGGCACACGAAAGTGTGCTTATGTTACAACGCCACTGCCTATTATCGGCGATTTGTCAAGGATTTCGCGAAAATTGCAAAGTGCCTTCACTCTTTGGTTGAAAAGAATCGTCCGTTCATATGGAGTCAAGAATGCCAAAACGCATTTGAGTCATTAAAGGCAGAACTTTGCCAAGCACCCGTGTTGGCGTATCCGAAAGCTGGAGTCACATTTATTCTTGACACGGACGCCAGCAACACCGGAATTGGTGCGGTACTATCGCAAAATGTTGACGGCGAAGAGAAAGTGGTGTCCTATTTTAGTCGCGTGTTGTCGAAGAGTGAGCGAAATTATTGCGTGACAAGAAGAGAGCTGCTAGCAGTTATCGAGGCGACGAAACACTTCCACAAATACCTTCTTGGCCAGAAATTTATACTGCGAACGGATCATGCTGCGTTGAGATGGCTATTAAACTTCAAAAATCCGGAAGGTCAAGTTGCTAGATGGATCGAACGGTTGCAGACATACGAATTCGATACGGTCCATAGAAGTGGAAAAGTGCACAGTAATGCTGATGCTCTCTCACGCCGTCCATGCCCCCTTGGATGCAAACACTGCGCTCGAGTGGAAGAGAAGGAAGCCGAAAATACACGAAGGCTGACATTGTTGCCTATGGAAGGCTGGAGTCCGGAGGAAATACGCAAATCCCAGTTGAACGACTAGGATATCGGTTCGATTCTCGTGTGGAAGGAGTCCGGAGAAAGGCCCAGTTGGAACGAGGTGTCAACCTTTGGGTCAACCACGAAAAGTTATTGGGCTCAGTGGAATTCTCTTCACGTTGAGGATGGCATGCTAAAACGGAAATGGGAATCAGCGGACGGAACGTCATGTATAATGCAGCTGATACTTCCACGGAACAAGGTCGACGAAGTGCTGCGAGAGATGCACGAAGGAACATCGGGAGGGCATCTTGGCGTCAACAAAACCTTGGCGAAAGTGCGTGAACGATTCTACTGGGTTCATGCTCGAAGTGACGTTGAAGAGTGGTGCCGCAGGTGTACGAGTTGTGCAGCGGTTAAAGGACCAGCGCGAAAACTGAAAGGAGCTATGAAGACATACGTCGTCGGTGCGCCGTTTGAAAGAGTCGCTGTGGATATTGCGGGACCATATCCAGAAACCGATCGCGGAAACCGGTACACATTGGTAGTGGCTGATTATTTTAGTAAGTGGACGGAAGTATACGCAATACCCAATCAGGAAGCGACCACGGTGGCGGATCAGCTTGTCGAAAATTGGGTCTGTCGATATGGTGTACCTTGTGAGCTACATTCTGATCAAGGGCGAAACTTCGAATCTGGAGTGTTCAGCGAGATGTGCCGGCTATTGGGAATACGGAAAACTAGGACTACGCCTCTACACCCTCAGTCCGATGGAATGGTCGAACGTTTCAACAAGACATTGAACGAGCACTTAGCCAAAGTTGTGTCGAACAATCCGCGAATATGGGATCAACACCTACAGCTATTCTTGATGGCATACCGTGCGGCTGAGCACACATCAACAGGAGAAACCCCATCAAAAGTTCTGTTTGGAAGGACAATACGGCTACCTGCGGATGTAAAATTCGGAATTACGCCAGCGGAACAATCAACATCAGTTCCTCAGTATGTGTACGACTTAAAGCAAAGTTTGGATAATGTGCATAAGTTGGTGCGAACACGATTACGATTGAATGCGGATCGTATGAAAACGAGATACGACTTAAGGGCTAACACTGCCGGGTTCAACGAAGGAGATCTCGTTTGGTTATACAACCCTCGTCGCAGAAAAGGAGTATGTCCGAAGCTTCAGCAGAACTGGGAAGGACCGTACGAAGTTATCACCCGTCTTAATGATGTCGTATATCGTATTCGAGAGCATCGGAAGCCGAGAGCGAAAATGAAGATCATACATGTGGATCGATTGGCACCCTATCGAGGCAACGATACGGAAGAGACCGAAGCGTGTTCTGTTCGGGACGAACAGGTTTAAGGAGGGGGTAATGTTGGGTGTCTAGGATACGTCAACCCAAATTGGCAAAAGATGGCGCTACGCCAACCTAAATTGTATTCCCTTCTGGGCACCAGATGGCGCTAGTATCACTAGCGAGACAACTTATGGGCCGAAGTTTCCAGAACATCGAAAATTGGTATATAAGGGCGTCGACTAGAGTCAGTCAGTCAGTCTAGTTTTAGCCGTGAATAAATAATGTCGAGTCAATAATTAGTGAAGTAATTAGTAGAAATTGTAAACCGTGTATATCCGTGTGGTTGTAATAAATAGTGTTACAGTAAAGCGAGTGTTATTCATTGTCGTGTACGCGAAAATCTATCGAACCCACTGGAACGTCTAGAATAGACGAGGAATATACAACAATATATACATGCCAGTGCGTTGATTTTTGAGATAAATATGGTAAGTACGATGTTGATGTATACTATTTTACCACTTGCACATCAAAACACACGAAAGCAAACCATAACCTTTGTTTCATAATAAACGCTCGGCACATTTAAACTTTTGGGTTCCGAAGCACTGGAGCTAAGTGAGCTCTAGAAATGTCAATTGTCACTGGTCACGAACGCACTTTGTCCCATGGAATAGAGAAATAAAAAGGAATGCTAAATCAGCTGTCACTAGGCCTGTTCCAAAAACCGGGATCCCGGTACAAAACCGGTGTTCACTTGGTACCGGAACCGATATTCTAAAGTACCGATTTCCCGGTTTTTTTGGTACCGAGTTAAAAAAACCGACCGACGAGTCGGTTTTTTGGTACCGAGTTAAAAAGAACGATTCACTCCAACCATGAGCCGGTTTTTTCAGGTTTTTTGGTACCGCTTTTTAACCCGGTACTCAAAAAAAAACGGCTTATGGTTAAAAAAACCGTCGGTACTGAAATAAACCTGAGTCGGTTTTTAACCCGGTACTCAAAAAAACCGGCTTATGGTTAAAAAAACCGTCGGTACTGAAAAAAAAACCTGAGTCAGGGAAACCGCTTGTGGTACCGGGTATTGAAAAAAACCGAAACCCGGTACTGAAATCTCGGTACCGAACAGGCCTAGCTGTCACCCATACAAACTGCATGGCACGATTTTAAAAAGCGGTTGTCCCCATCTGTCAAGTGTTATTGTGAAGTTTTTACGAAGTAAGTGGGGGGAAAGATTGTTGCTGGAGGAAGTCAGGAAGTGTATCTATAAAATGTAATAGTCATATCGCAGTTTCAGTGCGACACAAAGGTAAAAAAGACGAATTGTCCCCACCTGTCAGATCCAGTCTGATATGAAAAGTTCAATCATTTATCGTTTCTACGGGGCAATCCTCTTAGTTCATAGGATCAGTGCTTTGTCCACTCGTGGATGAACAAATTTCTGCAGTTCGGCCTGTCCTTCGAGCAGGTATTAATAGGAGAGGAAACATCACTTAAAAAGTGTGCCGAAAGCGCAAATTCATGGGAGAGAAAAATTCAATAACAACACTGTTGAAGCAAAGCGATTTGAGACAAGTAGAGTAACAGTACATCTCAATTCAAACAAAGTTCTATGCTTTGACAACCCACTATTAAAGACAAAGAGAATGAAGAAAAAAAAGAATTCAACCAAGCGCACACGAATTTTTGACACAATTACTACTTTACTGTTAGATGCTTGCTCTCCCATGTATTAGATTCTCGGCACATTTTTGAGTGGTCACTTTGTATGGAATTCGTAACTTTCGCCCTCTCCTTATATTAATACCTTCTCTAAGGGCCTATCTGTCTAGATGGCAGTGGTAACCTTAGAGCAGGTATTAATAGAAGGAGAGGAAATGTCACTTAAAAAGTGTGCCGAAAGCGCAAATTCTTGGGAGAGAAAAATACAAGAACAACACTGGTGAAACAAAGCGATTTGACACAAGTAGAGTAACAGTACATCTCAATTAAAACAAAGTTCCATGCTTTGACAACCCACTATTAAAGACAATGAATGAAGAAGAAGAAGAATTCAACCAAACGCACAGGAATTTTTGACACAATTACTACTTTACTGTTAGATGCTTGCTCTCCCATATATTAGATTCTCGGCACATTTTTGAGCTGTCACTTTGTATGGAATTCGTGACTTTCGCCCTCTCCTTCTAATAATACCTGCTCTAAGGTGGTAACGGTCTTGATGTATCTAGATTGCGTTACTCGAGCTATTAAAACTATTGAACGCAGCCATTGTTATCTCAACTGTCACTGAATAGTTATTTATCTACATCTACTGCTGTATTTTTTCATATTTTAATTCATTTTAATTTCTTCAAGATGTTAATGTGCTTCCGTAGCTGGTAAACTATCAATTTGTAATATGTATTAGCCAACGTCAAGAAAATCTCTTTATAGGTCGCAAGAATGGAGCTTGTTAGTGTGCCACCGAAAGCAAATTGTCAGATTTCTTAGCAGCTCTGAGATCGCGACGGCACTTCGGCCCTTTTATTTTATCGTGCATCCAGACTTGTTTGGAAAGCATCCAGAACAGAGAGTAAGTTGAGTGAAGATAAGCTTATTTAATGTCTATAGTTTCTTAGGATGGATGCAACTTTTTCCATTTGATTACGCTTCATTTTAAAGAAGAAATTAAGTCGTTTTAAGGACAAGGAAATAAGCTTAGATTGTTAATAACAAAATAATTTTTGGGTCCTTTCTATAATGATTTCCACCGGAAGAAAAAGGAATGGGGTTAGGTAACGGATAAATACACATTTTATTAGGCAATTTGGGAAAAAACAGACCCGCTTTAAATTCGACACCTTCGAAATCGACCCGAGCGTATTACTCGTAATGGTAAAACTCAAGGCAGTACAGACGCCAACAAAAATCCGTACTTTTGTCTGCACTTCATTTATAAATATTGTCCTCTATCTCCCATAATAGCAAATGAAAGAAAAAGTGGTTGTCAGCTCACACCATATATAGGCCAGTCAATAAACCGAAATATAAGGCGTTAGGTCGCAAAAAATTGCTCGGCTCTGGTTTTTTGGGATTTTGTTAGGATAGATACTAGAAGTGTACCACCAAGTTTGCAACTTCGAAAAATCTGTGCTAACCCCGTGACCATCAAAAAGCCTCAAAATTTTCGGACTTTTTTCATATTTTTGTTTGTAATTTCTAAAAGGTGTTTCCTACAAGTAAGTTGTCCACTACACTGTTAAAGCTAAGAAAATCTTCTTTAATTTGAGTGTAACCATAGCTATGTAGGCGCAAAGGATCCCAAGATACAGCACTTTTTTTTCAAAAAACAATGTTTGTTTTTTGAAAAAAAGTTCGAACTTGTAATTTTAGTCCAGTTCCGAGCTGAATATCGGCTTAAATGCGCATTCTACGGAGAAAGTCATGTGACATGAAGTTATAAACTAGTTACTTAGCTGTATATATGTCGGAACGAATGGAATCAGACCATGGGGTCATAGGGCTGCCCCTGAAAATTAGGTTCTTCTAAGAAAAACTTTTTTCTTTATGTACCAATATTAACCAAACTTCACCCAAGTATATTCCTGGTTAAGCCTCAAAAAATATCTAGGAACGGATGAAAGCGGAACACTACGTTATAGGACTGTCATGCAAACCAACCTCTGGAAGTTAGGTTCTTCTAAGAAAAACTTTTTTCTTTATGAACCAATCTTAACCACCCTTCCCCCAAATGTGTTTTTAGTAAAGCTTCAAAAAATATTTAGAAACGGATGTAATCGGATCACTAGGTCATAGGGCGCCGGAGATACTGAAATCTCCCCATTTTCTTCAATTGAACCTAAAATGTTTTTTTAAAAATACAATTCAAAATTAAATTTTAAAAGTAGTAAACTTCGTTTAGTGAGAATAATGTTGCATTCGTTTCTGGTCATGGGAGTATCAGGCCTTTAAACTTCGTTTTCTTGGCATGATATGTAAGAAAATGTTGGTGAAAATAAAAGTTAAGAAAAATAAATGTTCGGGTTGTAGATGTGTCCGTTTAGGCAAGTTCGACTGTATTCGTACATATGTTTCCATAGAAACCTTGGTTGTTTACAATTGAGAGAAATTTAGTTAAACGGCTGTTTTTTTTTTTAATAATAAGGGACCCATCTACTACGGGTTTGACTGATTTGATTTAGGGCTCCATTACACAGTCATATTTATATTATAATATCTATTATAATAGATATGATCATATCTATCATGGAAAATCAAATTTTTACATATTACACTACATCATATTTATATCATAATATCTATTGTTTATTCAAGTGTCAAATACAAAATTTGTTTTCTAGGCCAAGCAATGAACGCATAAAAAGTGGGTGTAGAGAACATCGAAGGAGGACGATTTTTTTCTTCAGTGTTTTGTTAGGAGTTGACAGGAGGTAAGGCTACTAATTTTACTCGGAGCTGAGGGGTGCGCTAACGCGGGGAGGGTGGTTTAAATGTGCAATTTAGTGCTATTTTTTGTGTTTTGGGCTATATCTCAAAAAGGTGAGTCGTAGAGAAAAAGTTTTGAGTAAACATTAAAGCTTTCTAAATGTCTTATTTATTTGCCCATACATATGCAAAACTCCTAACGGTTCTTCAGATATTGTTTATGTATGTTTTACTCCGAACCATCCATTATGGATCCATGAAATAAAAACAGTCACACCCCCCCCCCCTTCCCCTCCCTCTTTATCACAGCGTTTGTCTTTATCCTTGTAAATAGAGAAAATTGAAAATGTTCGACTTTTAATAAACAATATTGGAAGAACCGTTAGCAAGTACGGACAAATAAATAGGACATTTACAAAGCTTAAATGCTTACTCACAACTTTTTTCTCTGCGACTCACCGTTTTCGAGATATAGCCCAAAACACAAAAAATTGCACCTTTAACTCCCCACGTTAGCGCACCACTCAGCTCCGAGTAAAATTAGTACCTCCTAACTACTCCTAACAAAATACGGAAGAAAATCGTCACCCTCTTCGATGTTCTCTATAATGTCTTCTTTGATTGGCCTATTCCTTTAGTCGCGGAAATGCATCAAATAATGGCGAATTGTGTGTTTTTGGGGTCGCTTATTACTTTCTATTTGATTCTAAGAAAGAAGAACAGGTATAAAAAGCCTCTTTGGGTACGTCCCTGGGTCGCCAGACGCGAAGAACACGGAATTGTGACGAATTTTTATTTTGACGTTTAGATATGATGATAGGTTCTATTTATAGTACATATGATAATATCTATTATGAAATGCCATTACACGGTCATATATATGATAATATTTCTATTTCATAATAGATATTATAATAGAAATATGACTGTGTAATGGAGCCCATAGACCAAATAAGATTTTAATATAGTGTGAACCAGCTATAAGGATAATTCGTAGTTTAAACGGCAGTTTAACTTTTTGTACACATTTTTTAACCATCGACGGTTTAACTGACAACCATTAGTTAAACCATGATTGTACATCCGGCCCTTATTAAGAAACTGGATGACTCTGTGCTTTATTCTTATATGCCGTTGGAAAGCTAAGATACTACGCCAACTTTTGTCAACTTTGCAGATTTGCCACTACAATGTTCGGGTTTAATTTTGACATTAAAAGTTGAAATTGACATTTCTGCAAAATTCAAAACGTCGTATCTCGGAAGATACGAAACCGTTCGAAACGTTCGATATGTCCTTTTATTGGAAATTTTGTGTGCCTTTAGAAGAATATGAAAAACATTGATTTGGCTAAAGTGGAAGCTAGAAAATACGAGTTTTTCGAAAAAAGTCGTGTTTTTTTACAAGAATCACAAAATACTCCTTAACGGTAAAAGCTAGAGAAATAATTTTGACGACATTTTTCCTAAAACATCCTATAGAGTCTACCATTGGTCTATGGCTAACCAGTTGCGGGATACCCTGTATAATTACAATATTCTTCTTTTATTTTCAATACACAGTAGTATTAAACGAGTAGTAAAGAAACATTTTTAATTAAAAATTAATAGAAAAAAAAAGAAAATCTTAATCTTCCCATTCGCTTTCACTATTCTCGTTTGCAACCGGTATACTGCTGTACCACTGCACCACTTCTTCCAGAACAACCCCTTTGTTGCATAGGTCCAGTAAATCCCTCTTTTTTGCAGCATTTATACCTTAATGGGAGTTGTAAGCAGGCACAATTTCATTTCAGGGAGTTTTAAAATTTTAGGCACTGGTCCTTAGGAACGAAGAAGGATAAATTATATTCTGTGCAGAAAATGTGCACATACTGGCTACTACTTATAGCAGAAACGTTGTCTTTTTCACACTCCTCTTCATACAGACGGTGCATTAAATGCATGATGTTTAAATCTCCCGATAATTACTTTTTATTGGACGTTTTGCTAATATAATGCTCTCTTAATGGGAAACTCTCTCTATGTGACGGTTCACGGTTTATCATCGCCATTAAATGTCCCAAAGGATGGTTAGTGGTTGGTTAGTGCAGTGTTGGACGATCCATTTGAAATACACAATATTTAAATAAAAAATCAAATTAAGAGTTTGTAAAACCTTCTTTAAAAAGAAAACTGTGAATTTCAAATGGACCGATCAACACTGTATACTATGTATTTAGATTTTGCAAATTTAGTATTAATCGAGCTAAAATTCAGGACATTTGTACATAGAATGTGATTCGATGCATTCTGTGATTGAACAAAAAATGAAGCGCTCAAATATTTTCATTATATATTATTTGAAAAGAATTTTCGCAGAGGCAAGCACAAAGAAGCCTTATGAAACATGTGAAATTATGTTTGGCGATTTCGCTGATTTGAAAACATTAAGGGCTTCGGCTTCCATAATGAAAAAGCAGAATGTAGACGATGAACGGGAAATAGTTAGCTGGCTAAAAATAAAAAGCCAAATTCAACAATAGAGAGCAAAAAAAAAATTAAAACAACAGGCCGGCGTGACTTTGGACTAAGGCCGCAGATGTGTTAGTGACATCCTATTTCCAAGATCTTAACTCTTTTGTTTTTGGGTGTTGAGATCAACAGCACGTTCAGCAGTGTTGTTTACTATTTAACTTGAAAAATAATTTTACAATAATTGTAATTATGATCTATTGAAGAAGTAAAACACGATTAATGTTTTTAGTTGAATGCAACATGTACACATATGGACAAAAAATAAGTACACCCAAATATTTTTTTCTTAACACCCTGTAGCCAATAAAAATCGTTTGATGATATTTTGTTCCCTAATTGGATAGGAATTAAATATTATATACACTAACCATTTAAGATAAAACTAAAAAAGGCTGGACAAAATAATAAGTACATTTTAACTAATTCAATTCATTTTTGCTTTTAATTTGACGTTAGTTAGCACACCAAAAAAGAATGAAAACACAAATCCCGATAAAAAGTCAGAAACTATTGTGAAAAAGTTAAAAAAAAACGATGTCGTACCTACATACTTATTATTTTGACCAAACTCACTATCCACTTCAAAGTTTATACCGGTCCGGACAAAGAACATAGGGGGAGCCATCTTCTTTTTCGGGTTCCTTGGCATTGTTGTATCCCAGTTTTTATAATGCCTATCTATTTCGATTATTACAATATAATAAATACAATAAAAATCAGGAATAAAATGGTGCAAGAGGATGTACTTACTTTGTTGTCCATATGTGTATTTGATAACAAAAGTTTTGAGATGTAAAAATTATAAAATCTAAAATATCAAGAATTATGCATTTTCGCAACGAAGTTTTTTAATACGAATACGAGTTGGTTATAAACTTCGACCACATATTAATAACTGCCGACTGCGAAAACTTTATATAGAAAAACATGGATGATGACGCAGACAGCCGTTGAGCAGTGTACACGTGCTGTGTGGCTTATGCGAATGCAATGAAGTGTTCGTAGGTGGTATCAGCGCCTAAAAAAACAGCATATAGGAAACAGAGAAAATGACACAGGTAGCCGCTAAAACCGCGCGCATGAGATGAAAATGCGTTTATGAGATCTTATGAAAAAATTAAGATAATAGACCAATTGATTTTTTTTATTGGACGTGTGGAAAATATAGGAGCATACAATAAATTTTTCATACAATCTGTCATATGATTGATTAACAATCATGTGCTTTTAGATGTTGATTTTTTTCACATAAACCGGTCCGGATGTCCGTCCATCATCCATCGCCACAAAATGTATAGTTTTCGCTATGTTGTGTTGTGTCGGTGGACCGTGAGACTGTCATTTTAGATTGCACGATAACTTGTATAATGTACATATATATATGCCGTACGGGTGATCGATTGTGTCCAATCGAATTTACTATCGATTGTACAATAAATTGGAATGTGTATGGCAAACCTAAAAAATAATCGCTCTTTTGTATTGGACAATATTTTCATAAAAATTTCTTACAATGATTACCAATAAGTTGTTTTCAGTTGTTGATTTTCATATAAACCAGTTACCATTCTTCATGTTGTGGCTGTTGCGGTGGGGGTCGCCGACAGTTTTTGAGGTCAAGGTTGTAGTCTAAGAGCCCAAGTGGAAATTAGTTGTAAATCTATTTCCTATCCATTCTGTTACACATTATCGCAAATTTCACGATTGGAGCAAAAAGGTAGTCTGCCTCCTGGACAGTGGGGCTAAAGAGGTGGCAGACAACTTCAAAGTCGTTAATAGCTGCAAATATTTGCAACTATTTCCTGGCTTTTGACTCATATACCATTTCATAGAGGACGAGTCCCCGCATATATATTCCAAAAGGCAGACAAAAATTGGGGGGCTAACATGGTCGCAGACACGCTTCAAAATTTGAAATTTGTATGAAAAATCGGAAGTGCTTCTACAAAAATAACGCTAACTCCATCATGCTAAATCATATAGATACAGTAAGAGCCTAAATATTTTCCAGACACTTCCCTCATTACCTAAGCCAAATTTCACTTCAAAATACTAATTACAACCCGGTTGATTTATCAATCGAAATTTGACTATTTTTCAAGTAAATTCACAGGAAATATAGTACCGCAAATAGTAGCATTTTCCCCTAATATCACACGGATGGCCATCAGCAGCGATTCCTTCTGAATGGGATATACATAATTGAAAAGGGATAGCTACGTTTTCCCGAAAAACAAAATCCCGCCTGTTTAAAATCCCGCTTTTTCTGAAAATTCCCGTCCTACAAAATCCCGCCATTTCAATTTCCCGCCCATTAAAAATCCCGACTCTTCAAAATCCCGCCTTCTCAAAATCCCGCCATCTCAAAATCCCGCCATCTTAAAATCCCGCTATATCAAAATCCCGCTAATGTATAATAAAAAAAATCCCGTCAAAATCCCGTCAAAAAATTTATTTCAATTGTCGATAAATAAAATGTTCAGTTTTGTACAAATTTATTAATTCATGTTTATGAGCTGTAGGGTTTTTCATGATGATAGGTTTTTCAGCAGATAATTTTGTTTGCACTCTCGCTTTGCAAATAAGTTTCTCTTGGCACAAACCCATCGAAATGTTTTCTTTTGTTTCCGTTCAAGATGGCAATGAAACCCGTCCACCACAGGATTGTCACCACCTTTATTATTTTTCACGACTTCGACATTAATATTTCCACTCATGATATCCTGTGAAAATAATAGTTATTTTCGTTTTTTCACATCTAACTGTAAAAACTCACTTTATAAGTATTTTAACTGCGATATTATGTTCAATCTTACTGATCACAGTTCACTGATAAGTAAATACTAACTAACTATCATTTACTGACAAATCTGCCTTGTTGCAAAAACATTTTAGCGGAAAATGTATAGTACCGTCATTAAAGGTAAGTATTCTTTCATAAATCGCGCGCGCGATTTATGAAAGAATACTTACCTTTTATGACGGGATATTAAAAAACGGGATTTTGAAAAGCGGGAATTCAAATTTCGGGATTTTGAAATGGCGGGATATTAAGTTGGCGGGCTTATGATTAGGCGGGATTTTAATCGAGCGGGATTTTAAAGTGGCGGGATATTAAAGTGGCGGGATTATGAAAGTCGGGATTTTGAAAAGCGGGAATTTGAACTTCGGGATATCGTACCTAACCCAATTGAAAACACTATGTTGAGCTTATATTTTCCAAGGCAGACAAAAACCTTTCAAAGGACGATCAGCAGACAAGCCCTTACATGTGGCAAAAAGTGGAATTTTGCGAGAAATAACAATTACATATCTCTCGTGGCAGCATTTCTCCCTAATATCACACGATGGACCATCAGTCGCGATTTCTTCTCAAAATGGATATCATTCAGAACACCATGCTAAGTATATTATTTCCAAATGCAAGACCCTAGCTAATTTCGGGCGCGGAAGAAATTTAGATACGCTTAACTTCCTTTTTGTCAAGGATTGAAATCGAGAATCTTTGAGCACAAATGTATATGTTTTGTTGTTCAGATTTTGTTTTTTTATGATGGCTGATACGTTCAATTTATTAAAAAAACAAATTCTGATGGAATAATGTAATAAGTAATATTCATAGGGAAATTGCGGTCCATATCTGATCGGATGTTGATTATTTTTGTGTTTTGGCAGATTGAAAAATACGAGACGTAATAATATTTCCGCGCAACGCCAAAAATGACTTCACAGAAAACCTTATTTGAGGGGATTGGGGTTTGTATGGCAGCCCCATAACTCTAAAGTAGGATTTTGTTTATTTTGCATATATTTTTTTTTGTATCGGTGTAAGGTTCGATTAGAATTTGTGAACAAATAAACACATTTTGGGGGGATTGGCTTGTATGGCAGCCCTATTATCCAATGGTCCATCCATTTTTATACACGCTTTGAGATTTATATAGAAATCATACGTGGAAACATTCGTTGAAATTTGTGTACAAATAAAAAAGTTGTTGTTATATAAAAGGTTGTTCCATGACAAAGTTAATATACCCCTTCACTTTTCACGCTTACAAACGGAACAAGGCTTAAGTAAAATCAAAAGACGGATTAAAGTCGATTGTCATTATTATTATTTGCTCAAACTCCGCCGCGCTTGCCGTGGTTGAGCGCATGCATCTTTACCTCCTAATTGCTATGCATACATTCACACTACACACAAATCGATCTCTTCTAAAACGCTTTTCAGAGATACGCTTCGACCTTCCACTTATGGTCTTGAAATAGTTCGTCACTTTCGACATTCGATCTACCTCTGTGGCTGGGTGCGGACTGGTGTGTTCAACCCGCGCATCCAAGTGCAGCGCATTTGAATACATAGGTACATGCGATGTTTGAGATTGACGAGCTGAAACGACAAAAAAAGGAATTGACAAAGCATCACCAGCTAATGTATGAACAAGGATACTTATCTGATCCGCACCGCCAATATCGCCACTTGCATCACAGTCAAGCTCTGCTCATCGCTTCCCAGCACATGTTGGCGCAATATCTTCCTTCTGCGTCTTGCTCATCGTCCTGGCCACATCATCGTTCCGACCGAGAGTTCCTGAAAAGTAAAACAATACACAAAGTATCACGCACACCTCGGATCGCACAATCGTATACTTATCTGAGGATTGTTTCGCCTATTGCAATCCAACTATCCTCGCACTCCCACTCGCTATCATCTTCGTCATCATCGTATACAGGGTTATTGGTTAAGTCGACCTATTCCCTGCAACACGTTATAATAGGGTCAAAATGCAACAAAGCGAGGCCATAAATGTTAGGCCGATTTTCAATGGTCACTGAGATATATGAATTTTTAGGTTTTTTGAAATAACCTAGAATTTTGCCATTTAAAGTAAGAATTAAAAAAAACTACTAAGGTAATGGGCTTAAACTAATTTTTGGATTTTAGTCAACACTATAGCAGACATTTCTTAATCATTTAAAATTTCAAAAACCCATCATAATTCGAAATTTTTAATTTTAAATAAAAAAAAATTTCTTAAATTTTTTTAAAGATATTTTTTATTGTAGTATTACTAAAAAAAATTATATGACATGACTCCATGTCAGACCACTGGAAAAACATACGCGTGTTGTCAGCTTTCCAAAAAGGTGTCAATGTCAATACAAATATTTGAAATAATTGCAACAGCTAGCTGCAACTTGTTCGGGGACCATCATTTACTTTGATAAAAAATGAAATAAAGCGGTACGTTATACGATGCATTTTGAATTTAATGACATTTATTTCATTTTTTATCAAAGGAAATTATGGTCCCCGAACAAGTTGCAGCTAGCTGTTTCAATTATTTCAAATATTTGTGTTGACATTGACACCTTTTTGGAAAAGTGGCAATACGCGTATGTTTTTCCAGTGGTCTGCAGACTCCATGTCATATAATTTTTTTTAGTATTACTACATTAAAAAATATCTTTAAAACAATTTAAGAAATTTTTTTTTATTTAATATTAAAAATTTCGAATTGTGATGGGTTTTTTAAAATTTTAAATGATTAAGAAATGTCTGCTATAGTGTTGACTAAAATCCAAAAATAAGTTTAAGCCCATTACCTTAGTAGTTTTTTTTAATTCTTACTTTAAATAGCAAAATTCTAGGTTATTTCAAAAAAACCTAAAAGTTCATATATCTCAGTGACCATTGAAAATCGGCCGAACATTTATGGTCTCATTTTGTTGCATTTTGAACCTATTATAACGTGTTGCAGGGAATAGGTCGACTTAACCAATAACCCTGTATATCTTCGTCATCATCATATATCTGGAAACTTAATTCTTTTTAACAACCAATTTGATCATTTAAACTCACCGAAATTATTCACCTTTGAATTATATACATTTGCTTTTGTTTACTTCGAATTATTGCTTTGTTTACTTTGAATGTCATATCAGCTGATCAGCTTATGTATACATATTTGACCCGATTAGAACATTAGAATCCTGCAACACGATATATGTAATTGAAATATTAGATAAAATTATCACATACTTGAACCATTTACGATATTTGCTAATATGTATGTACATACTTTCACATTAAATACATACTCATGTATTAGATTCGTATTAGATTTAACCGTAAACTTGAATAACGTTTCAATCGTTCGATACGAGGTTTCAAGGAAGGACAAAATTAGAACACCGCTGACTTGATTTGTCGATCTCGAAGTGTGTACATTGCCTTTATTAAATTCGAATATATATTATCAGTTAATTTGCAAGAGTTTAATTTGAAATTGGAAGTTTATCGAACATTTTTTTGATGGTCCGTCGAGTATTTTGTTGAAATCTTTCGAACATTTTTTGGTCCGTCGAGCCGGATCTCGCGAATTATTGCAAAAATTTGTTGAATTTTGTGCTTTTATCGAAAAGTTTTCGCGAAAAGTGATAGTGTCTCTCGAATTTAGTGCAATCCTGCTTAACCAATCCAATCGTAAGTCATTTCCCTCTATCATTTATCATTTATTCCTTTGTGGTGATATAAATAATTCTTTCAATGGAGAATCTTGTGCAAAAGCAAAAATTGCACTTAGAAAATTTAATGCGGTTAGTGGCAAGTCATAATCGGAAAACCACTAATCCGCGAAGAATCCTTTTACAAAAATTAATTGAAAGAATAGAAGAAATGAAACAAAAGGTGACATACAATCACGAGAAAATTTTAGACATGCTAAAGGGTGATCCGTCCGAATTAGAGCATCCGTATTTTAAAAACGGAGTTTTCGACGAAATCGAGGACGGGTGCATGTCATTTATCGTTTTATTAACTGAAACGTTGTCTGAGTGCTCCACTAGTAATGGTGTCGAAAATAGCAGTTACATTGCTGATAACCATTCAGATTTAAAACTTCCACGAATTTCACTAAAAACTTTCGATGGAAGTTATGAACAGTGGATACCGTTTAAAGATCTTTTTATGTCGTTGATATATAATCGTACTAGTCTGTCGGCTGTTGAAAAGCTGCATTATTTAAAAAGCAGCTTGAGTGGGGAGGCCGCAAATCTATTAAGCCATTTGCAAATTACGGAAGACAATTTCGAAAATGCATGGAAAATATTGAATGAGAGATACGATAATAAGGATATTTTGTTGAAAACGCAATTCCGTAAACTTTTTAATTTGAAAAATGCTTCTGAGTCCGCTTCCTCCTTGAAAGTACTGCTTGATAGTACTACGGAGTGCGTTCAAGCGATTGAAAATTTGAAACCACAGAACTTATGGCATAGTGTGCTGATATATATAAGATTGCCCTCAAATACTAGGCAGTTGTGGGAGCAACAACAAGTTCCCAAAAAGCCAACGTCGTCTTTCGAAGAATTAAAGCAATTTATACAAAATCGCTTTCGAGCATTGGAAGCGTGTGGTGTAAACTCGCTAAGGGCTCCTCAACCATCCATGAAGAGGATAAATGCGTGTCAATCAATCGTAGACACTAGTTGTGATATTTGCAAAGAAAACCTCAAGATTTTTCAATGTAAAAAATTTATTGATGCTAATCCCAATGACAGGTTTACGTTAGTCAAACGCAATGGATTATGCCTCAACTGCCTGCGAAAGGGACATCTTTTTTCAAATTGTCCCAGTAAATCAAGATGCTCGCATTGCCAAAAATCCCACCACAGTTTACTGCATCGAAATGTAGCCCTGAACACAGGAAATTGGAACGCAACCGCGAGCCAGTCGTCCTCAAATAATCAACCAGGCAGCTCGAATTTAGTCTCGCATCACATTGGAAATAGTCAGGAAGTGCTATTGGCAACAGCCATCGTAGCGTTGGAGTCATCGAAGGGTCGTTTATTCGTTCGCGCTCTTTTGGATCAAGGTTCGCAAATTAGCATCATCTCTGAATCCGTCGTTCAGCAGTTGGGTCTGAAAGGAAGAAAAATTAGTACAAAGCTCTTTGGAGTTGGTCAGACAAAAATTAATACTGTTAATAAACGTGTTGACACAAAGCTTATTTTAAAGGATGAATCTAAGTTCAAGTTCAGCGCTATAGTTATGAACGAGATAACTAGTATTGTTTCTTCACATACTTTGTCGAATAAAAATTAAGCGATCTACAATTGGCAGATCCTAGCTTCGATCGACCTGGGAAGGTTGAATTGTTACTTGGAGCAGATGTTTACGCTCATGTAATTCTCGGAAATCTGCGGAAACTAGATTTTGTACCCATTGCCCAAGAAACAAAATTGGGATGGGTTATATCTGGTCAGACCAACAATGTTCAGGCCAGATATCACAGCTTCAATATTGTCATCGATCACTCCGATAATGATTTGCATCAACAATTGCAAGAATTTTGGAAATTGGAGGAAATCCCAGGCGATGATTTGTGTGGAACCTTGGAAGAAAAACAATGTGAAGAACACTACAAAGCAAATGTTACTAGAAATGAAAATGGTAAATACATGGTTCGATTGCCATTTATTTCACACGACGCCCAACAAACTATCGGGAACTCAGTTCGTTCAGCGAGCACAAGTTTCTCCCATCTTGAAAGACGCTTGACATCAGATCCAGAATTAAAGGTTGACTACTCGAGATGTCCACAAGAATACATCGATGCTGGTTATATGGAGGAATGTACTGGAAGTGTTCCTCATCCAAATTACTTTTTGCCTCACCACGGTGTGCGTAAGGATAGCTCAACCAGCAAGCTACGCGTTGTCTTCGATGCGTCAAGAAAAACCTCAACCGGAGTTTCATTGAACGACACATTATTAACTGGGCCATCACTGAGTTCTAGTATAACGTCTGTATTATTACGTTGGAGATTTTACAAGTATGCATTCGTCGCGGACATTGCGCGAATGTATCTGCAAATTGATGTACATCCAGATGATAGACGTTACCAGATAATCATGTGGCGGAAGGAACCGATGGATAAACTACGCAACTTTTATTTGAAGACCGTTACCTTTGGCCTGACGTGTGCTCCATTCCTCGCAATTAGAACGCTCCAGCAATTGGCTGAAGACGAAAAGGATAGGTTTCCAAATGCCTACAAAACGATAGCAGAGAATTTTTATGTTGACGATTTGCTATCTGGTGGAAGCACTCTAGATGAAGCAGTAGCATTAAGGAAAGAAATTGATTCTGCCCTGACAACAGGTGGATTTAAATTGCGCAAGTGGGTTGCAAATGATGACAGAATATTAGAGGATGTGCCAGAAGAAGACATTGAACACACTAATGCTCTTAATTTGGACTTCCAAGGAGTGAAATCGCTTGGTATAATATGGTTGCCATCCTCAGATGTATTCACATATCGATATCGTCTTACTGAAACAAAATCACACTCGAAAAGATCGATGCTCTCCGATATTGCCCGTTTGTTCGACCCAATGGGTTGGCTTTCCCCAATTATTATGAAAGGAAAGTTGTTTTTGAAAGAATCGTGGAAGCATGGCAACAACTATGATGAACCAATTCCTCAAGATTTGGCAGAGGATTGGGTAGCTTACAGGGAAGATCTCTTAGAACTTGAACACATAAAAATTCCTCGATACTCTGGGCTCACCGAACATTCGGTAGCAGAACTACACGGATTCTGCGACGCATCTAAGGTTGCCTATGCAGCGGTCATCTATCTTGTGTGTCGCAACGAATGTGAGTCGAATGTACACCTACTAATGTCGAAAACCAAGGTGTCTCCAACGAAAGAGCAAACAATGCCACGCCTAGAGCTTTGCGGTGCCGTTTTATTATCGAAACTCATGAAATCGGTAATCAACACATTGAAATTTGAAGGAAACGTGCATCTTTGGTGTGATTCCTCGATTGTCCTTGCATACATATCGAAACCCCCAATCAAATTGCCTATTTTCGAGGCTAATAGAACCACACAAATTCACCAGAACATGGGAAATCGACCTTGGCTTCATGTCCGCTCTTGGGACAATCCAGCAGACATCGCTTCGAGAGGATCCCTAGCAAAAGGATTCTCTAATGTCAAATTATGGTGGTATGGTCCACCTTGGCTGCAACAACCATCATCTCAATGGCCCAACTCGTCACCAGATGAAGTGATTTTTGAAGAGCCGAAATTCATAGTCAACCACGTATCGAAATCGAATCCTGATAACTCCACCATCGAACAACTACTCCAAAAATTTTCATCTTTAACTTTACTTCTTCGAGTTACGGCATATTGTTTAAGATTCGCTGCAGCTGTTAGACATCGACCTCGTCAATCTGGAATTTCTTTAACCGCCAAAGAAATTGCAACCGCAACAGAATTTTGGATAAAGCATGCCCAACGGAGTGAATTTCACAACGAAATCAAAGCATTGGAACGACATGAAAAACTGGAGAAAAATAGTGAAATACTGAAACTTTATCCATTCATCGACGGAACTGGATTACTGCGAGTTGGTGGTCGGCTGACAAACTCTGATTTGCGATACGATGAAAAACATCCAATCATCATTCCGAAGACCAGCAGATTGATTCAACAATCGCACATCGCAACTTTACATGGGAATGTTCAATTGATGTTGGCCACAATTCGACGAAAATATTGGATTATAGACGCTCGAAATATGATAAAGGCTCATTGTCACAGATGCATTAAATGTTTCCGTTCAAAAACAGTCCTCACAATTAATGGGAAGTTTACCCAAACCTCGGGTTACAATGACTCGACCTTTTACTCACACCGGCGTCGATTATTGTGGTCCCTTCTTAATAAAGGACCGAAATGGACGTGGCAGCCGAACGCATAAAGGCTATTTGGTCATTTTTATCTGCTTTACCGTAAAAGCGATACACACCGAACTAGTGAACGACTTGACCACACAATCATTCATAGCGGCACTCACCAGGTTCGTCGGAAGAAGAGGTCTCTACAGTCACTTATACAGTGACTGTGGGACAAATTTTATTGGAGCGAACGCAGAGTTACGGAAAATTGTCGAAAGCAATTCTGTTCAGCACAAATTGGTGGACATGGGCATTACATGGAAATTTAACCCTCCGGCCTCTCCACACTTTGGAGGCTTATGGGAAGCTGGTGTGCGGTCAATAAAATACCATTTACGGCGAGTTGTAGGTACTACAAAATTAACATATGAAGAACTGCTCACCACACTGGTGAAAATTGAACGATGCCTCAACTCTAGGCCCCTTTGCACACTAAGTGACGATCCCAGCGACGAAATTGCTTTAACTCCTGCGCACTTTCTAATCGGTGATACTCTCTTAGCGGCTCCAGAAATCGATATAACCGAACAAACCATTAATAGACTCTCACGATGGCAATTGACACAACGTTTATCACAAAACTTTTGGCGAAATTGGAAAACAAACTACCTGAGCTTATTGCAGCAACGTCCCAAATGGCTGTCCCCTGTCGAACCTCTTAAAGTTGGAGACTTGTGTCTACTTAAAGACGAAAACAGTCCTCCATATCGTTGGCCACTTGCTAGAATCATCGAACTGCATCCGGGAGCTGATTCCATAGTTCGAGTTGTCACCGTAAAATGTAATGAATCCACCTACAAAAGGCCAATTACGAAAATTATTCCATTGCCATTAAATTGAAAACATTTAGAATATATCACCACATTCCCTTCCCCAAACCCATTAATCCTTAACTATGCACTTGAAATGAACTTGAACTATATAACGAGGTGGCTGCAAATGCTCAACATAGTTGGGACGACTTTGCTCCATCAAGTTAAATAGTTACACAGACTTTGTAATACAACACAACATTCGAATTAGTCATTATTATCATGGCTTCTTACATGCCCGCCTATGATGAAGATCGGAATACAACACACAATATACACAACAACGAGCTCGCTGACAAACCGACGAGAAGTATCATATTTGTCAATTTAAACAATTAACTAAACCTATTGGTAATTACAGATAGATATTAACCAATATGTACTCACCGCACTTGCTTTTCGAAATCTTGCCTTTCAACGTTCATAGTCGATTTAAAAGCCTTCAAACTCGAATCCTGTCTTGCAATATCCACAATCGATGGAAACCACGAATTATCAACATCCACAACATTGGTACCACACACGCAACACCACTTTCGACAAATTTCTGGACTCAACTTCATCGTCCAGCGGGGGGGAGAATGTTTGAGATTGACGAGCTGAAACGACAAAAAAAAGGAATTCACAAAGCATCACCACCTAATGTATGAACAAGGATACTTATCTGATCCGCACCGCCAATATCGCCATTTGCATCACAGTCAAGCTCTGCTCATCGCTTCCCAGCACATGTTGGCGCAATCTCTTCCTTCTGCGTCTTGCTCATCGTCCTGGCCACATCATCGTTCCGACCGAGAGTTCCTGAAAAGTAAAACAATACACAAAGTATCACGCACACCTCGGATCGCACAATCGTATACTTATCTGAGGATTGTTTCGCCTATTGCAATCCAACTATCGTCGTCGTCGGGATCCTCGCACTCGCCACTCGCTATCATCTTCGTCATCATCGTATATATCTTCGTCATCATCATATTTCTGGAAACTTAATTCTTATTAACAACTAATTTGATCATTTAAACTCACCGAAATTATTCACCTTTGAATTATATACATTTGCTTTTGTTTACTTCGAATTATTGCTTTGTTTACTTTGAATGTCATATCAGCTGATCAGCTTATGTATACATATTTGACCCGATTAGAACATTAGAATCCTGCAACACGATATAATTGAAATATTAGATAAAATTATCACATACTTGAACCATTTACGATATTTGCTAATATGTATGTACATACTTTTACATTAAATACATACTCATGTATTAGATTCGTATTAGATTTAACCTTGAACTTGAATAACGTTTCAATCGTTCGATACGAGGTTTCAAGGAAGGACAAAATTAGAACACCGCTGACTTGATTTATCGATCTCGAAGTGTGTACATTGCCTTTATTAAATTCGAATATATATTATCAGTTAATTTGCAAGAGTTTAATTTGAAATTGGAAGTTTATCGAACATTTTTTTGATGGTCCGTCGAGTATTTTGTTGAAATCTTTTGAACATGCGACGAAACACAAATTTGAGAAAGAGGTCAGCTCGTAAAGGTAATTTCACCGTGGAAAATATCTAATGACCGGGGAATCGAAAAATAATACATAAAATGGCCGAGAAAAATGTTGGAACCATATTCGGATTGTAGCTTATGAAATTCCCCATCATTTCCGACATGTTCCACAACAGTAAGCATGCATTTTCATTGAAAAAATCGCAGCTGACAAAAATTTCATTTTCATTCCGCCCGAGGTCTATTCAGGCCTTTAGATGGCACTGCGGAAGAATCTTAAGCTCCAAAATACCGATAAGGCATCTGTTAGCTTGTCTGTGCTTCGACCCAATTTGCATAATGTCTATTAATTTTACCCTCAGGTGTATACAGGGTGTCCGGAAACTGCCGCATAAACGCACCGGATTATGATTTCTCATTTGATTTCCAGCAAAAATAAGTTGTACGGAACATACCCCCTTAGAATAAGATACAATTTTGTGTTTCCTCCATGGGCGATTCACGATGATTCATATTGAGTATGTACATCATTTCGAAATTCGCCGACGAACATATTCGAAAACAGATGCGCTCTCACCTAACCTATCAAATTACACACGATATCAAAACAAAGAGAAAAATGAACCGTATTGAGCACTTTCTCTTAAAAGCGACTAAAACAACACCAAAATTTCTCAATGAGCATCCAGAAATTTACATTTCAAACAGCGACAAAGGCAATATAACCATCATTGCCAACAAATGCGAATATGAAAGAAAGATGGATGTGTTGTTAAATGATCCGAATAATTTTGTTGCATTAAATTCAGACCCGACAACTTATTTGCAAAGAAAAAATAACCGACTGATATCCACTTTAAATAATAAATGTCATAAGTACATTGATGAGAAACAAGCAAAAAGAATTAAAACATATACAGCAATTCCCCCGCGTATATTCTGTCAACTGAAAATCCATAAACCAGACCGACCACTACGACCTATTGTTTCCACCATAAACTCTGCAGCGTACAAAACATCAAAGTTCCTCGCAAACATCTTGAGGAAAGCGTTTCAGTCAAATTTTGCCCTAAAGAACTCCGCGGAATTTGTAAAACAAGTCATCAAACGAACTATACCGTCTGATCATAAGCTTGTATCATTCGATGTTACAAACTGTTTTATTAACATCTCGACAGACTTAGCTTTGCGCCTCATCGAAAGAGATTTTGATCGGTGTGTTAGCAAACACACAAAAATCCCTAAGAAAGTTTTTCTAAATTTGCTAAGATTCTGTCTCATAGATTGCAACTACTTCAGCTATAATGAAAAGTTGTACTCAATGAAATCCGGGTTAATTATGGGATCGAGTCTTGCACCGATTTTGGTCGAACGTGTGTTAGATGACCTTGTAAAAGAAACACTTATTAAATTTGATTTTGTCCCATTATTCTGGAAGTCATATGTCGATGATCACATTACAGCTGTTCCTGTTGGCAAGATTCAACAAGTTCTCGACACGTTACACGAATATGACTCGAACATTAGATTCACATATGAATGTGAACAAAACGGCAAACTCGAATATCTGGATTTGACTCTACATCGCACAAATAATTGCCGGATCATTACGAATTGGTACCATAAGCCGATTGCCTCAAACAGATTGTTGAATTATTATTCAAACCATCCGAATAAAATGAAAACCAATGTGGCAAAGTCATTTATCCGAAAAGTATTTCGAATCAGCCATCGTCAATTCTGGAATCAAAATCTTACACGGGTAAAACAAATTTTATTAAAAATCAACTATCCGCCCGCAATGATAGAGAAAATGATTGGCGAAGTACGACAAACCCGAAATGTTAACTTGAATAGTTATGATTTCCTATCAACCGAAAAAAGCTCTACGTCACTACCAGCAAATGCCGAAAAAACGTTTTCTTCAATGGTTTACATACCAAAGCTAAGTGAATCGATTGCACGGTCCTGTAAATATTTTGTACCGCAGCTTGATATAGCCATGCGTCCGCATGCAAAAAACGCGACTTTGTATACACCCTTAAAGTCGAAAATCCCTACTGAGGAAAAATCAGGAGTAGTATATAAAATAGACTGCTCCAACTGCGACGCAACATATATAGGCGAAACGATTCAAAAGCTAGGCAGTCGCGTGAGCCAACATCAAAACGACACCAAAAAGGCGCTTACTAACAACTTATCGGCCTTAGCAAAACACGCGATTAAAGAAAACCACGAATTTAATTTTAAGGAAGCGAAAATTCTGGCTAATGAACGCAATAAAACCAAATTCCAAATAAAAGAAGTAAACCAAATTATTAAATATGAGGATACTTCTTGTAACGGAAAAAAGTGATAAAAAAGGCTATTCGAACACGTACTACAATTTAATAAAATTTGGATTAAATAATGATTTTACATTGTAATAAACTAGTACATACATACATCCATTTTCTATATGAATAAATATGTCATAACGTCCATAATTTAACTTGTCTGTTTGACATTCATACATCTACTACTAACATACATTGTCAGTCTTTGTGTTCAATGTGTCATTGTTCTATTTAGTTTTTTCAAAACAACGGAAAAAAAGGTAAAATCATCCTTTTATCCATTTAATTATTATATATTAAAGTCATGTATTTATTGTTTATATGTATATAGAAAACCCTGAAGATGGTCAATTGACCGAAATATATTGGTTTTAAAGTAAACAAATACAGCTTTTATTTCAAACCCATCGTGAATCGCCCATGGAGGAAACACAAAATTGTATCTTATTCTATACAACGATTCTGGCAAAACAACACTTTTAATCAAATACCCCCTTAGCTTAACCCTTTAGCTGCCACAGCCATTTGAAGATTTTTGAAAAAATCATTTTCATCCACGACTTAAAGCTCAATATCTCCAAAGCTAGATCAGCTAGAATAGTGAAACAAAATGATTATTACAGCCAATAAATTTACCTATAAAATAAAACTATCGGCACTAAAATCAGATAAGAGGTTTCGTTTTTACAGAGCTTCAAAGTCAAATTTGTGTGATTTTACCCAAAAACAATCTATTTTTCCATCTCAGTTTTCTCCAACTTCTGCCAAAGTGAGGTGCTTGTACGATTCTTTTAAAAATTGGCGCATAGTCTTACGATCATATCTTTCTTACATCATTTTACTCTAGCTCCATTATTTCTAACAGTTTTTATACTTTAAGTCCAGAAAACTATGCTGGAAATCAACTGAGGAATCATAATCCGGTGCGTTTATGCGGACACCCTGTATATTCACAATCGTCAAAGGTGCTTTTTTTAAATTAATATCTTGAAAATATTTGCGCTATTCTTCGGCTTTAATTATATTTAGATCTAGGGAATCATTAAAGGAAAACTATAATTTTTGCGGTAAAAATCACCAAGTGCTGCACTTGGTTATTTTTACCTCGAACATTTTCTGATGCCCTGTGGCATGGGTTACGAATGATGCCACCGCTTTTCCCGGCGTGTCTCGTACAAGGCGACAAAAAAGGGACAGGAGAGATGATAACTCTCACAGTGACAAATCTGAAGCCTGAGGCACATTTTAACATCAACGAGATCTCCCATAGATTAGTGTGTGTGTATATGGGTTGCCGTGTCTGGAGATAGCCGGCGGACGTAAAAGGAAAGTCCATACATTTACTTCTTTCCACACACTAGTGCCAAAACACAACCTTTCTCCAAAAGGTGTAAAAGAATGGAAGGCCTTATGGAAATTCACGCAAATATAAGCACTACCCCGCCGGGCACTGCTTCTGCTATGCGGTTAAGTGATCCCGGGGCGAAATTAGTTCGGCGAGCACTATAAGGCAGTCCAACTACACTGTGGAGAAGCTGAGGGTTGCAAGCTGGAATGTAGGTTCCATGACGTCGAAGAGCGAGGATATTGAGGATATCATGAAGCGGATGGGGATAGACATTATGTGCGTGCAGGAGACGAAGTGGCGAAATACCCATATCGACAGAGCCCGGTTTCTCTCGAATCCCAGGAAGTACAAATTGTACTACTATGGAATCACAAATCAAAGAAACGGACTTGGCATTAATCTGGAGCCGTCTTTGCTTGGCAGCATAATAAGTGTCGCGAAGAGAAGTGATCGCTTGATCAGCATCAAATTGGTTATTTGCGGAAGGGTGTGGAACGTAATAAATGCCTACGCTCCCCAAGTGGGACTGCCACTAGAAGAAAAAGAGGCCTTTTGAAACGACGTTGACACCCTGATTCAGACCATACCCATTACCGAATTGGTAATCTAATCTAAATCTAAATGGCCATGTGGGTGAATCAAATTATGGTTACGAGGACTGCCATGGTGGAAAAGGTAGCCAACGGTCAGAAATGACGAAAGTGAAGCTATTCTGACTATGTGCAGATCGCACGGTTTGGTCATCCTAAACACATGGCTCGTGAAAAACGAGAGACACTTGATCACCTACAGTAGTGGACTCGGAGATAGGAAACACGAAAAGCAGATCGATTACCACCTCTGCTTCGATTTTATGAGAAGGTGGGTAAAAGACTGCAAGGTGATCTTGGGTGAATCTGTCGTTAGCCAACATCGTTTGCTCCTGTCAGAATTTATTTTGAAAGTAGGAGGAGCAAGAAATAGAAGAACTCCCAAGCCAGTCGAAAAAATCAAGTGGCACAATCTCACAAACGACAACTTCGAACCTGTAGTAACTCCATTCATTGATAAAATGACGGAGTGGTTTCAAAACAAACCCACTGCACCGACCACAGTCCAACACAAATGTGGAAAAATTTCGCTGAAATGTCAGTAGGTGAGGCGGAAAAGGCACTTGGAGTTTCGAAAGGTCCACTCCACACGAAGAAAGAAACATGGTGGTGGAGCACCGAAACTAAGGAAGCAGGGCAAGCCAAATCGAACGCATTTAAGGCATGGACGAAATGTGAGTCAAGCACTGAAACCGAACGGGTTCAACTTCGCGAAAATTATATGCAATGCCGGAAGAAAGTAAAGCGCTTGGAAGGTCAAGCAAAGGCGAAGACTGAGAAATTCTACCAAGAATTAGAAACTCAGACTACGACCGAAGGACCGTCTTTGTACGGGAGACCTAAGCACGACGCCAGGAAATACAGGCGTCAAAGTCCGTGGAGGATTCGCAAGGAATGTTGCTGATTGACGATACGGCAATTTGTAGCAGGATGCGAGAGTATTTTGACGAACTTCTAAATGAAGAATTTCCTCGAGCAGCTTTTCGAGATCAGCCGAATACCACAAATATTGAAGATATCTCAGAGGAAGAGGTGATGGAGGCAATGCATCAGATGAAACGCGGAAAGGCAGTCGGACCGGACAAAATCCCCGCGGAATTTTGGTTGTAATAATGGCTTGAATATTGAATAGAATAAAAGATCACTTAGAAAGGAAAATCGATGGCGAACAGGCTTTTTGATCATGGTGGTGTTTTTTTTAGATGAGTATTCATGCAACTTACGTATGCTGCAGAAGCGGTTTTGGACAGTTCCGTCAGCGACAAGCCGTTGGAAATATAAGCTATTTGGAAGGCTGACCGTAAGTGCAAAGTTCAAATTACGCGTCGCATCGCCCATTCACATCTCGAATATGTGAAAGACAAGGACACCACATATCGTATGATCCAGTCATTGCGTTCAACATTCGAACGCACTAGTATTACTAGTGAAATCAGTATTCGAAAGAAAATGCATATGATGAAGTGTGCGGAATCGGATAGCCTACAGGAACATTTTTTATGTTTCGACAAACTAGTTCGCGAGTTGAACGCGTCTGGTGGTGAAACGAACGAGCGAATGCTAGTCGTAGCATTAATGATAACGCTACCGAAGAAGTACGATATGGTCGTAACAGATTTGGAGACAATAGAACCTTTGTCGATGCATTTAGTTCGGTGCCGACTTCTAGATGAAGAAAATAAGCTTAGTTTCACGAATTGCATGAACTAAAAACTCCTGTCATTATTGGTGTTGCGAAAGACGGGGAGACAATCAAAGCAACAAAATGCGAATCGATACGTGGAATTGCTATCGTGAACAACAAGGAACAGCTGTGTACACTAGAAAACGTTTTGTTTATTAAAAACCTGAAATACAATTTATTGTCTGTAAGCCGACTAGAAAGCGCTGTTTTTAAAGTTATTTTTGCCGATGGATGGATGGATGGATATGGCGCTGAGATAGGTAGGGCTGGTTGCGCCCAATACTGCAGCTTGCTGGCTTATTGTATATCCCATCTAAGCGAGAACGTTTCATGTTAAGAGCTCTGTCCTTCGTATGAGGCTTAGAAGAAAGCTAACCAGGTTTACTTTGGGTGCACCCATTGTGGTAGTTTGAGCCCCAAAGAAATTTTGTCTCCAGCTCATAAGAGCGGGGCATTCGAAAATAACGTGCGAGGCTGATTCCTCGTCTTCGTTGCAGAGGCGGCATAGTGCGTCTTGTGAGTAGATCCCAATTGTATGCAGATGTTTTCGTAGGGTACAATGACCGGTTATAAGGCCTGTCACTGCCCTGAGGTTCGTTTTACTTAGACTGAGGGCTTCGGTGCAGTTGGTTTGCCAGTTAGATTCCAGCATACGCTTGCTGTGCCTGAGCCCTTCAGCTAGTCTCCATCGATCTTGGAATTTATCCTCGGTCCATCGTCTAGCAACGGTTCTGGCAGTAGATTTACTGATTCCGATTGTAGGTTCAGGACCAGTTAAGGGTAGTTCGGAACCCTCTCTTGCAAGGGCGTCCGCTTTCTCATTTCCTTCGATCCCCTTATGTCCCTTCACCCATTTTAGAGTTACTTTGTTTCGGGTAGCTAGGTTTTTGAGATTTTGTTGACATTCCCAAACCAATTTAGAGGTTGTTTTGGGATTTGCAATGGCTTTTATAGCAGCTTGACTATCGGAGAGAATAAATATGGTCTTATTGGTATATCCCTTTCGAGTACTCTCCCTCGCTGCAAGGTTTATGGCTATAAGTTCTGCCTGGAACGCAGTTGTATATTGACCTAGGGGTTTGGAGATACTATAGTTGTTGGTTTTAGTATAAACTCCTGCCCCTGTTCCTTCGTCTGTCTTCGACCCATCCGTGTACCACACGATGTGATTTGATAGATGGTTGTCGTTCCATTTACTCCAGTCTTCCCTAACCGTTGAAGTTTGGATATTGGAGTCGAAGGTGTACATGGCCGGGGTATAGTCGCTGCCCATATCTAGAATTGGGTTTGCAATAGTTTCTGTAATCGTACAGTGTCCTGTCCTTTGTGGTGTCCACATGTTCGATGATTGGAGTCTGTACGCTGCAAGTCTGCCTCTTCTGTGATTGTGAGGTCCAGTGGTGGCAGGTCTAGTAGTTTCTCTAGAGTTAAAGTTGGTGCACTGCGCATGGCGCCGGTTATGCTTGCGCAAGCCAGTCTCTGTACTGATCCCAACTTCGCTGCTGCTGTTTTTTGCTTGATTTTGGTCCACCAGACTATCGAGCCATAGGTCAGACGGGGTTTGACCACAGCTTCGTATATCCAGTGTATCATTCGTGGTTTTAACCCCCACGTTTTCCCTATTGCTCTTTTTGTCGCATATAGGGTCTGTTTGCCTTTGGCAATTGTGTTTTGCAGCTGCTTGTTCCACGTGAGTTTGTTATCCAGGGTGATTCCCAGATATTTTACCTCCGTGGTAAACTGCAGTTGTTGGTTGAATAATGTTGGAGCGCTGAGCTCTTCCAAGTTGTGTTTGCGACTGAAGGCTATTAGTGTTGTTTTGGCGGGATTGACCGATAGGCCTACCCTCCTACACCAATCCTCCACTTGGGTCAGAGCTTGTTGCATGAGTTCAGAAAGAACTCCTAGAAATTTTCCCCATATCAGGATACTGATGTCATCGGCGTATCCTAGGGTATAGAAGCCAGTGTTGTTTAGCTGGACCAGTAGGCTGTCCACTACAAAGTTCCACAGGAGGGGTGAGAGTATACCCCCCTGTGGGCATCCTTTGAGGACAGCTGTATACATGGTTTCGCCGAATAATTTTGCATGTACTTGTCGTCCTTGAAGCATCGATTTTATCCACCGACAAAGGGTGTTTTGAACTCCATGACTAGAGGCGCCGTGTACAAGAGATTCAAAGGAAGTATTGTCGAAGGCCCCCTCTATATCTAGGAAGGCCGCGAGCCCTATTTCTTTGATTTCTAGTGTGGTCTCAATCTTCCCAAGTAAATGGTGTAGTACTGATTCACATGATTTCCCCGTCTGATAGGCATGTTGGTTTTGGTGTAACGAGAAAAGCGTCAGACACCTGTCCCTGATATGTTTATCGACGAGCTTTTCCAATGACTTAAGAAGGAAGGAAGTTAGACTTATTGGTATATACGATTTCGCTAGGGTTTGGTCACGCCCTGGCTTTGCCAGAAATGCTACGTTTACCTGCTTCCAAGTGATTGGAATGTATCCTAAGGCTATGCTGGCTCTAAATAGTCTTAGTACAAGCGGAGCCAGAGTCGTAAGACCCTGCTGAAGCAGGGCTGGGTAGACGGCGTCTGGTCCTGGTGATTTGTAGGGTTCGAAAGAGTTGATCGCCCATTCCACCCTATTATATGTTACTATTTGGTTCGCAATCCGCCAGTCGTCTTTGTTAGCCCTGAGAAAAAGGGAGTTGTCATCCAACTGGTCTGTGCGTTCCGAAGTTATGGTCGATCCAGGAAAGTGAGACCCTAGAAGGACTTCCAGTGTCTCCTTACCTGTTTTTGTTTGCTTTCCATCGGAGTTTTTAAGTGTCCCGATGGGGTTTGTTGGATCCTCGGCTAGAATCTTCTGGAGTCTCGCTCCTTCATGCGAGTTTTCTATTTCTTCGCAGAACTTCCTCCAGGATTCCCTCTTGGCTTTCCTGATTTCTTTGCTATACTGGGTTAGAGTGCTGCGGTATGCATCCCATTCCCCAGTTCTTTTCGCTTCGTTGAAGAGCTTACGTGTCTTCTTACGCAGGGTATTCAGGTTTGAGTTCCACCATTTGCATTTCGCATTGGTATGTCGTCTCGTTAACCTGCAACTCTCTTCGAAGGAGGTCTTTATTGCGGCTTGCAGTTGATCCGCTGCAGCCTCCATACAAAGTGTAGTACTAATGTGTCTGGGAACTTCATTCAGATGGACGGCCAGGCGCTCTCTGTAGAGGTCCCAGTTTGTTTTTCTCGGATTACGATACAATTCAGTTGGCTTATCTACTTTGTCGATTTCCATACTTATGTATCTGTGATCCGATAGCGAAGGTTCGGGTAAAACACGCCAATGGCAGACGTTAGGAGATACGTTGAAGGTGGCTAAAGTTATATCAATGACCTCTCTTCGACGTGTTGTTACAAAAGTGGGCTCAGTACCCTTATTCAGAATTTCAAAGTTTTCTTTGATTATAAAATCATAAAGATACTCACCCCTTTTGTTTGTGTCAGAGCTTCCCCACTCTGTATGGTGAGCGTTTGCGTCCGCTCCGATGATGAGCTGCGGTGTGTGTGGTCCGCTGCTTATTAACAGTTCCTCCAGCTCTTGAGGTGGAGGAACTGTTAATAATGCCGATGGTTCTGTTCGTGTCATGCAAGGCAATGCATTGGTTCTCGTTGGTCAGCGTCGAGGAAGCAGTTCGAAAAGCGAATGTTGTTGGGACAACTTCTTCAGATAGTGATGGTGTAGCGGGGTCGCAACAAGCGAAATCCGTGAAAAAGCTTCTAAAAGTCAGTTTAAAACTATGGCATCGACGACTTGGACACCTGAATTTTGCCGACTTGAAGCGCTTACCATTGACGGTTGATGGAATAAGCGATTTTGTGGACGATTCGGAAGGAGTTTGTGAGCCGTGTATCCTTGGGAAACAATCTCGAAATTTGTTTGGTTCAGGCGGAGCACGATCGCGCCGTATATTGGAAATTGTTCACAGTGATGTTTGTGGACCTGTAACGCCTAGTACATGGAATGGAAAGCGATATTTGGTAACTTTCATTGATTATTATACGCATTTTACAGTAGCATATTTGATTGAGCGAAAATCTGAAGTTATCGATATATTCAAGAAGTATAAATCAATGGTCGAATCACAGTTTTAGCAACGTATCTCAAAATTTCGTTGCGACAATGGCGGCGAGTATAGTTCAAACACGTTCAAGTCCATGTTTCAAAAGGATGGTATCACCGCCGTCTCTATATTAAGGCCGCAATGTAGAAATCTTTCGCCTACTGTTTGCACTGTTTTGTTGTTACTTTTAATGACGTCATATCCTTGTTGTTGTTGTTTGTTCGTGTAATTCCAAAACTTAGTAGGCAAACTATGATGTCATGGAACGGCTGAGTTACGGCCTTGATGTATCTAGATGGCGTTGATGATATTCAGATACAATATACGGTACCTCACACACCAGAGGTTGTTGTTGTTGTTGTATTAGCGGCACAGACAGGAAACGTTTAATTTGTTGCATCATATTTATTCGAAGATGGTGGGCATTCCATCCTCGAGGTCGAGGTTTAGAAAGAAAGCTGCTTCGATTGGTTGTAACCATAACGCAAGTGGTGTAAGTTGCGTGGGAGCAGCTGGACAATCGAAAATGTGGTCTACATCGTGTGGACTGGTTCCGCAGGCTGGGCAGGTGTTTGCAATTTCATTATTTATACGCGATAAATAAGAATTTAGTCGCGGGCACCAACCGGATCGGAGCTGAGCTAAGGTGGTACGGGTAGCTCGCGGTAATTGTTCTTCGTCAGGAGATATGGCTGGAGGTTTGGTGCCAAGTACACGATTATTTGTGAGGCTTTGAGTAGCTTTACGAACGTCTTGTGTGTGTATGTCTGCAATCGCCGCCTTGTAGTCGGAGTTATCGAAGGGAACCTTTTTGTATCGCTGGACTTCGCGCTCTTTGTCCCTGATAGAGCGTCTTATTCGTCGTGGCGGTGGTGTTTTGTCCATGAGTTCATTGTTCGGGTGATTTGTACGATAGCATCCGACTAGATACTGTTTGGTAAGAAGTTCGTTGTGGTTTCTCAAAGTCATCATCTTAGTCTCCTGGTGCAGATGATCCACTGAGGACATTTTAACACAGCCGGTGATGGTGCGAAGTGCCGTGTTCTGGCAGATTTGTATGTGGCCCCAATTTGTGTTGCAGAGACCATTTGACCACGTCGGTGCTGCATAATTGACTAGGGGGGGCGACCGATGGCTTTATAGGTAGTCAGAAGTGTTTCTTTGTCGGTGCCCCAAGTACTACCGGCAAGAGCTTTAAGAATTTTGTTTCTGCTCCTGAGTTTAGAGCAGATGTTATCAGCGTGTGTGTTAAATTTGCCGGAGTTGTCTATCGTGACACCTAGGATCTTGGGAGTCCGAATAGTAGGGATGACGTTTGTGTCGATAGATATAGGGAGTTGCATATTGTACTCCTGGTTGAAGCTGGTGAATAAGGTGGCGGAGGACTTTGGTGCTGAGAGCTTCAAGCCTTTACTCACAAAGAAGTCGTTGAGTGTCAGCAGGTATTCGTTGATGTGGTCGCACATTTCGGGAATGTCGTTGCCAGTCGCCATGATGGTACAGTCGTCAGCATAAGAGATGATTTCGAGTCCCGTGGGTGGTGTGGGCAGTCCTGACATGTAAAGGTTGAAGAGGGTGGGAGATAAGACTCCGCCCTGTGGAACGCCTTGTTTAATTTTCCTGAGTTTGGACTTCCCATTCCTAAACTCGGTGCAGGATTGACGACCGGCAAGATAATTCGCGATCCATTTGTGGATATACGGAGGAGTAGTGTTGCGTAGGTCTGTCAAAAGTACTGTGTGGTTAACAGTGTCAAATGCTTTTGACAAATCGAGAGCTACGAGGATAGTGCGCTTGCAGGGTTTCGGCTGATTGAGTCCATTGAAAATGTTGGAGGTAATCCTGTCTATAGCGGTTGTAGTGCTATGCATTTTCCGGAAACCGTGTTGATGATTGGCAAGCTGGACGTGCTCCAGGAGTTTAGGCAACACTAGTGCCTCAAGTATTTTGGCCACGGGGGACAGTAGCGTTATTGGACGGTATGATTCTGCTAGAGTATGATCTTTGCCTGGCTTCGGTATGGGGGTGATACGGCCTTTTTTCCATAGCTCAGGTATGATGAAGGTTTTCAGCGACAGGTTCATCGTAGCAGTGATATACTCAATGGCCGGTGAGTCGATGTGTTTGAGCATAATCATGGCAATACCGTCTAGTCCGTACGCTTTGGAGTTTTTCGCATTTTTTATTGCAAGCTTGACTTCGTTTGAGGTAACCTGAAGGTGTTGGTCAGTGGTGCTGTTTCGGATAGCTCTGGTAATTTTGCGCTTGAGCTTATCTTTTTCGGGATGTTCGACGAATTGTTGGTTAAATTTGTGAGCGCATTTGTCGTCGTTGTTGTATGTGTTATCACCGAATTTTATAGCTACCTTACCTTTGGGTTTTGGGTGGTTTGATAGAGCACGTACCGTTCTCCAAAGGTTGCTTACGCCGGATTTTACGTGGCATGTTTTTAAATGCGAATTCCATAACTGTTTCCTGTGGTCGTTGACTTGCTGGGTTATAATGTTGTTGAGATCGCCGATGCGAGGATCATTTGGGTCTGCTGTTCGGAGTTCATCTCTCGTTTTTGCCAATTCTGCAGCAGATGATGGGAAATGCGGTCTCATGATTGGGATGCGGCCCGCTGGAATGTATCTTTTGGCTGCATTCTGGATAATCCGTCTCAGGTTTTTTTCAGCAGTACGTACGTCAGTAGGGGTTGGAAGGGCAGAAAACGCTTCATTTGTATAGGTTTGGAAGCCAATCCAGTCGGCTTTGCTGAAATTCGAATATGTCTTTTTCTTAGTGTACGTAAACTGAGACGGTTTATCAATCGTGAGGACAATAGGCAAATGGTCTGACGAGAAAGTTATGAACGGTTCCCAAGTAATGCTGTTTATGAGCCCAGGGCTGGCGATGGATATGTCAGGCGAGCTTCTGCATGATCCTGCAATGCGGGTTGGTGAGTCGTCATTCAATGGACAGAAATCGGAATCATCTAGTTGGTTTGCGATGTGGTTCCCTCTGGTGTCGTTGTTGAGGTTTGAGTGCCATAAATCATGGTGAGCATTGAAATCGCCCAGTAATAGGCGATATCGCCCGGTGAGTAGGGGGGAAATGTTGGCCTGGAAACCAGTGGGACAACTTGATGCTGGTGGTATATAGATATTGAGAATATCTATATCAACATTTCCCGACCTGATTGATATCGCTTGTAATTCTGTTGTGGTATCGGCGGCAGCGATATCGATTAATGAATATGGCAGCGAGTTATGTATCAGGAAAGCCAAACCTCCTCCTGAGCCAGTGGGTCGATCGCGTCGGATGACGTTGAAGCCTCCGTAAGAATTTAGCGATGAATCGGCATTTAGTTTGGTTTCTTGGATTGCAGCAACTAGTATGTGATGTCTGTCCATAAAGTCAGTGATCTCAACAATTTTATGTTGTAGACCATTACAATTTAGTTGAACTATCTTTGTGGTGGAGTAGTTTGCAACTTGCTGTGGTGGTGCTGGTGTAAGAGTGTGTCGTGGTGCTGTGTGGTGTGCAGAGACTGTGGGGGTGACAGGTGATGATTGTTGGCCCTGATTCGTAGGTTGTTGTGAGGTCGATGAAGACTGTTGGCCACAGATTTTGCAATTTGGTGCTATGAAGGTGCTGATCGTTGTAAGGTTCCTATCGCGACCGGGTCTTCGCCCCGGAACTACCCATGCATTTTATGCATGGCCAAGAGCCGCACACCCCCCTCGACACATACACACCAGAGGTAAATGGTGTTGCCGAACGTATGAATAGAACAATTATGGAGAAGGCATAATCGATGATTTCTGACGCTAACATGAAAAGAATTTTGGGGCGAGGCTATATTGTGTGCAGTTTATATTTTGAACCGTAGTCCAACTCGTGCGATAAAAGCCGCACCACACAATTTTAGCTTTGAACAAGCAAGAAACCCAATGGCTATAAGCTGTGGGGTGCGAATTCAGGCACTATTGTGATACGACGCGACGTCGTTTTTGATGAAACGCAGCCGAATGTTCAGTCATCTATGAGATGCAGTCAATCGCAGATGGTGTTGACGAGGCGGAGCATTTGAGTGATGTGGATGACATCGATTCAGGCGGAGTAGTGGATGTTGGGCAAGATGATGCCCGATGATCGATTGAATCCCAGCAAAATGAAGGCGACAATTGAGAAATGAAATTTGATTTAAAGCCGTTTTGAATTTTGAAATTCTTAATAATTCTCAATTTTCATTGATAAATAGGTTAACGTTTAATTAATTAGCAATTTCGATCATTTTGAATTTATAATATCGTAATTGAGGCGGAGTGTTGGCAATGCTATAATCACAGTAGAATTTTAATCATAGATACCTTATAGCTGTTGCGTCTAAAATATTTTTCTAATGAAATTCAATTCTTCATTAGCGTTAAAAACTATAACATCATTAACCCTAGAGAGATAATCATATTTTTTACCCCTGAAAAGATAATCATACGTCGATTCGACGTGTTGCTAGTTAACATCCTTATAACTTCTTTGTTAAGAGTAACATGTTGCTAAAAAGTAGATATATAATCATTTGTATTTAATATTAATCTGTAAAACTCATGGTTTTGCAAAATTATCATTTGTTTGTTTATATAATATTAATTTTAAAAAAGTGGTACTAGGAGAAAGTGGACTGTCCTTTCAATAGATTAAAATAAAGGATATCTTTATCGAAACAGGCTTTTAGTGGTTATATCCAAGTGAATACACATTCACATTATGAAGATTTATAAAAATGTCAATTCGGGGCAATTAAAATATTTTTCAGTACAAATTTGTTAAAGATAATCATACGTCGATTCGACGTATATTTGACTTATGACCCCCAATATCTTAGGCTGTGTGGCACCCAAGCCAATAATTTTGCCACGTAATTACGCCTACAGACATGAATTGAGTTAAATCTTGGAACCAACAAATTATAAAGCTTCACTAATGAGATATAATAAAAAGAAAAATTTCTGTACGTCGATTCGACGTAGATTATCTCTCTAGGGTTAATCTCTAGCAAGATGCGAGAATATTTTGACAAACTTCTAAATGAAGAACTTCCCAATAGCGAAGATTTCTCGGAGGATGAGTTGAAAGATAAAACACGGAAAGGCAGTCGGACCTGAGAAAATACCCGCGGAATTTTTGTTGAAAATGGAAAATATTGGGCTTAGTTTGCTCACAGTTCTCGTCAACAAAATCAAAGTCAAACAAGTTTTCTTCTTCTCTCCTATACAAATAAGGAAGACTGACGCAAACGCAACAATTAAAGGGCTATCAAGTTAACATCTCATACACTGAAGATCTACGAGCAAGTTGTCTGCAACCGATTGAGAAAGATTGTGCGGTTAGATGACAATCAATGCAGCTTCGTCGAAGGTCGATCTACAGTGGATGCGATTCAGTGCATTCGTATTACGACGGAAAAATATAGGGCAACACGAAAGGGCCTTCACTCTTTATTCATCGATTTGGAAAAGGTATTCGATAGAGTATTTCGTGATCTGATATGGTTGGCCTTGAGAGCACCAAATGTGCTACTGGCAATCATCGCTTCACAGCAATTTCAAGGCCTCTTCGGGGTAGACCACACTCGTTTGTTATTAAACGGGCAAGAGTTACCAAAACGCCTCCATGGCAAGTGCGTTGAAGCTCTCAAAGGTTGTGTTTATCTGTGTATATGTATGGATTCGATTTAAGTGATTTTTTTCTCGACTTATTGGGAGCATTTAATCTCAGCGCGGCTTATAGAATATTTTGTGGTAGACCATTATATAACATTATTGAAGTTCTTATTGGATCTTTTGTTATTCTCATTGTATTTGCTGCCGGTGTTATGTAGTTTGCAGTATATCTTGCATTGTAGTTATGCACTTGTCTATTTAGAGTTAATGTGATTGATGTTTTACTCTTTTTGTTTATAATTTTCCAGATTGTTTTTATCTTTTCAAGTTTTATAACTTTCTCTATAGGGAGCTTTCCCGAAACCTTATACACTTCTTCAGTTCAAAGCTTTATTTAACATTGTACCAATCGAATCAATATTTCCACCAGTTATCTGGCTCCATATCATTATTCCATATATTACAATTGGCATCAAGTTAGCATTGTAAATCATGTTTTTTAATTCCATGTTGAGGTGTTTTTTACGCCTCAGCATTGCAACAAATGCACATAACTTTTGTTTTCATTTGGCTCACGTGTTCATTCCAACTAAGTTTTTCATCGAAAACAACACCTAGATATTTATACTTTTTAACTCTATCAATATATTTATCGGCGAATTTTATAGTGATATCAATATCATCTTTGTTGATTTGCTTGAATAGCATGAATTTGGTTTTTTCAACATTGATTATTAATTTATTACCTAGTAGCCATTTTTGATATTCAATCATATCATGGTTTATCATGTGTTCTGCATCATCTTTTCCATAGTGAGAGTAGAGTAAAAGTGTATCATCCGCAAAGGTTGCATATTTGGCTTTAAGTGCTGCATTCTTCAAGTTATTTACATATAACAGGTATAGGGTAGGGCCTAGTATGGAGCCTTGCGGTACTCCTGAGCTTAGAATCTTTTCTGTACTAGTTTCATTATTCAATTCTGTTATAATCATTCTGTCTTTTAGATAATTTTTGATTAACTCATTTGCTATACCTCTGTTTCCTAGTTCGTTAAGAATTTCTGATAACACAGTGTGGTTCACTGTATCGAATATTACTTAATTCCACAAAAATTGCTGTGACATATTTGGATTTATCCAATTCCATATTTATAAAGTGCATTGCATCAATTAGAGCAGCGGTAGTGTTACTTTCCGTTTGAAATCCATATTGGTTTGGATCAAAACTGATTGTTTAATTTATAAAACTTAAAATTCTTTTATTAATTACTTTTTCGAATATTTTACTAAACACACTGGTCAATGCAATTGGTATGTAATTTGATGGATCATTAGGATCTCCTTGCTTAAAGACTGGTTTAATTTTAGAAATCTTCAAAATTTTCGGAAATGTTCCTTCGGTTAGGTGGTTATTTATATAGTCACATAGATATGGTGTAATTTCATTGCCAATTAATTGTATATCAGTACTTTTTATTTGGTAATAACCTGTAGATACGTTTTGTAGATTATTAATGATATCTAACATTTCTCTGCAATTAGTGGGTTCTAAGAATATGCTTCTATCGTTTATATTGTTATTGCATCTAACGCTTGCTCTAGAATTTGTTTGTTGTAATCTTTCTTCAATTGACTGCAAAATATACATTCATTTCATTGGCTGTAGTATAACTTTCTGTTCCCTTCCTACTTTCTGAATTTGCTGATAATTCCCTCTTTATTAATTGCCAAATCTTTCTGTTGTTACCTGATGCATTCTCATACTGTGTTTTTATCGAATTTCGTTTAGTTTCATTAATAAGCCTTGTTGCTTTATTTTTCAAAATTTTATATAAAGTTCTTTTATTTTCATTATTTGGATCGAATTTAAGCAATGAATAAGAAGACAAGGAAGTAGCATTACCGAAAGAAATGGTAACCAATCCGTTACTAGTGTGCATTTTACCACTACTAATATACCCCGCCAGTGGCATGACACATTTCTTTCCAAAAGAATACTTGTTGGTAAAATTGTAGAGAAATGCGTATATATTCAATGTGAAATTGAGCAAACTATTAAAAATATCCTATTTCATAACATTTTTTGCTCTAAATTAAACGCCTACCCTACCCCCTCCTCCATTTTCAACCGGGCTTGGGACCGGCTTTGGCGAAGTTACGGTATAGTTCTTAGGGATCTATTTATAGCTAAATTTTCTTAAATATACATATGCACACCTTAAAACTATCTAGTTTACTGGCCACGTACTTGAATAAGTATGGACAATCGTTGCCTGTCGGATAATTGCAGGCATGTAGTATTCGCAATGAAAAAGAATCTAGTATTCAAATATTTTTCTAATATTAATTTAACCAAGTGGTCTCTGTCATATGTGCCCAATGTTCTTCAAAAAGATTTTTGCCTATGTATGAACTTGGTACAGAATATATTTTGTATTTTGGAAGCTTCCTTGATTCAATATCGTTTCTTCCTGAAAATGTTGCAACGATCTTATTCGCTTCTCATCCTTCTTCTTCTTCTTCCTTGCCTCGTTCTTTATACCGCTCCATGGTTTCGCGTTGCTCGACCTGCAGTGTAGGCACATCGCCCGTTTTGGCGATAATATCTCAGCATATTTCTACAGGCAGCTCTATCTTGGATCGTGTCATCGCCGAGACCAATGCGTTGTTGTTGCTTTTTCATTTGACACATCCAGGTGTTCTTCGGTCTGCCTCTGGCCTTGGGTCCATCAAGTGGAACTTCCATTGATATCGCTTTCTTTGCTGGGTTCTCAGGCGGACGCCGTTGAACATGGCAATACCAATCCATTTGTCGGTCTTCGAGCTTTTCGGTGATTGGTTGGTCTATGGACAAGCTGCCTCGGATGTAGTTACTCTTGATGTGGTCCCTTTTCGTTACACCAACTGACATGCGTAACATTTTCATTTCAGTCGCTGTCATTTGTTTTGCGTAACATTCATACATGGTCCAGCATTCTGATCCATACATGAGTGCGGGACGTACAACCGTTTTGTACAACTTGCCCTTTAGCTTCAGTGGCATTTTCTTATCGCAGAAAACTCCAGAGTTTTTTCGCCACGTCATCCACCCAACCTTTGTGCGATGTTTGATGTCACCGTCGCATGCTCCGTTGTTCATCATCGAGCCAAGGTACTTGAACTTGGTACAAGACTTAAGCTGCTCTCCTTTGACGTACATTTCTGGTATCGTTTGAGAATGGGCAGCATAAGAACTCAGTCTTTGTTATACTTACCCTCACAGTCCATGCTCCTCCAGAATGTCACACCATTTTGTAAGTGCAGCTTGCAAGGCAACGATGTTTGGGCTACTGAGGACTATATCATCGGCAAAAAGAAGAGATATTTCTAGGCCGTCGGAGATACGTGTTAATAAGTAGCACATGATGATGTTGAAGAGCAACGGACTCAATACACTGCCCTGGTGTACTCCGACATTCACCGGAAATTCTTCTGATTCACCGGCGGTGCATCTAACCTTAGTCGTAGCTCCATCATACATGTCTCGTATCATCCTGACATATGCCTCAGGGACATTAAGTGCTCTCAAGGCCAACCATATCAGATCACGAGGTACTCTATCGAATGCCTTTTCCAAATCGATGAACACAAAGTGCAAGTCCTTTCGTGCTGCTCTATACTTTTCCATTGCAATACGAATGCACTGAATCGCATCGACTGTAGATCGACCTTCAACAAAGCCGATTGTCATTCAACCGCACAATCTTTCTCAATCGGTTGCAGACAACTCGCTCGTTGATTTTCAGTGTATGAGGTGTTAACTTTATAGCCCTATAGTTGTTGAGTTTGCGTGAGTCTCCCCTGTTCTTATAGAAAGGAAGAATAAAATTATCCCTGAAAGCATCAGGCATCGGTTGCCCACCTTTGATTTTGTTGAAGAGAACTGTGAGCCAACTAAGCCCGACATTTTCCATTTTCAACCAAAATTCCGCGGGGATTTTGTCCGGTCCGACTGCCTTTCCGCGTTTCATCTGATGCATTGCTTCCATCACCTCTTCCTCTGAGATATCTTCAATATTTGTGGTATTCGGCTCAACATTTCGAAAAGCTGCTCGAGGAAATTCTTCATTTAGAATTTCGTCAAAATACTCTCGCATCCTGCTACAAATTGCCGTATCGTCAATCAGCAACATTCCTTGCGCGTCCTCCACGTACTTTGGCGCCTGTATTTCCCGAGCGTTCCTTCTCCTTTGGGCTGCGACCCTAAATATCCCGGCGTCGTGCTTATTCGCTTCTCATGTTCCTTACAAAGCCAATAATACCGCATAGGTATCAAGTGCGGATAGGAAATACAAACAACAAACCATTTATTACAATACACTTTTTTCTGTTTTTTATTTCTCGAAACAACGCTCAGATCGCACATGAAACACAACAATGCACCAAAAGAATACACTAATTTCAAATGATTATCCCTGTATTTCATGTTTGGTGATACGCCACAGGCTGATGGGTAGAATCACTGCCATCTAGATAGACAGGCCGGATTATCAGCTGATCTGTCAGTGGTCATGCAACACTAGTAGTGCCATGGTTGGTCATGGTCCGCGCTTCGTACTGCCAAAGTACCGCTCAGTACAATCCACAAATTGTCCACAATCCAAATATCAGTGGCTGTCAGCCTGTCATTTCGTGTGACTTGCTATGATATACACATGCCAGTGCGTTGATTTTTGAGATAAATATGGTAAGTACGATGTTGATGTATACTATTTTACCACTTGCACATCAAAAACACATCAAAGCAAACCATAACCTTTGTTTCGTAATAAACGCTCGGCATATTTAAACTTTTGGGTTCAGAAGCACTGGAGGTTGTGGGATTTACAAATGTCAACTGTCACTGGTCACGAACGCACTTTGTCCACTTGTAGACGAACAAATTTCTGCAGTTCGGCCTGTCTATCTAGATGGCAGTGGTAGAATGTAAATTGAACATATGTTTTTATTCAAGGTCAACGCGTATAGTCACAATGGCGATGGATACAATGAACTAAATCACTAAAATTTCACTTACAGAATAAGCACTTCATTAAAATTTCTCCCGTATACTAAAAACGGTTCTAAATGATCGTGATACATATGCTTACCTGTAAAAGGATATTCTTTTACGCCCAGAAACCTTCCTGTTTTAACAGCCTTACATCGCGCACTCCATTTCTAGATTAAATCACGCACAAAATGTAATTATGTATTTTATATTTTTTTTCCGCGAGTAAGAACTTAACACTATTTTAAGCACACACACAGCGATTTGTTTAGAATTACCGATTATTTCACTAATAATTTCCACTGAATTACGGTCGGAAACTAATTGGATCGTAATCACAACGCAGCGACAACAACTCGAACTGTCATTGAGGTAGGAACAACTGATATTTTTGTAAAAAAAGAAAAAGACAGTTGGTTACCTGCACGTACAGTCACATACACAATTATGATCCATCCTTTTGTATTTTCTTAATCATTGAGTTTAAGTCTCTTATATGCAATATTCTTCTTTCTTACTATTTGAATTATATCAATTGTGATCCATTATTGGTGTCTTGTAGTCTTGTGTCTTGTAGAGTTACCAATAAATAACTAACTTCATAAATATATTAACAAAAAAAAAATTAAATAAAAAACGAGACCGAGGCTAATTTCGGGCGCGGCCGAAATTTGAATACCCTTCACTCTTCTCGGGCTAAAAGTTTTTTTTGGGCGAACATATGACTTGTGTTCAATCCTTCCCCATTCTTTTCCTTCTGTGGCGTCGATAAACAAATATTTGTGTGTTTTTGGTTAACCCATTTCCTGCCGCACCTCGACGGAGATTGTTTTTATATAATTTTCTTGTATATTCTTGATGTTTGAGCTTAGATTAAGAGAAAAAGTGTGTTTTGAATTTTTTGAGTTTCGCGGATTACCAGGAAAAAAATGGTTCGCTGACGAACCAATGGCGGAAAACGATATAAAATATTTTTCGTCAATTTACTTTGCCTGGTCATACTGCATTGTGGTATTTGGGTAAAATTAACAGGATTATGTATGATCGTGTTTATTTGTTAAAATAGGGCATTCGTAAAGTCGATTCACACGTTACAGTCACAGTTTCTGTGATTTTGCATACACATTTCTTGACTGTATGACTGACAATTTGTAAATTGATATCGAAAATCCTATGATTAAAATTAAAACGTATGAACCGCCCAATAAAAACGGAAGCATTTGTTCCGACTGAGTCATTAACAATCAGTGAACATAGGTTACGCATACTTCGTCCGTGGAATCCAGAGTGGTCCCCCCAAATTGAGGAGAATCGTGATGAAACCTTAGAGATTGGGTTCTCCCAGATCTGAACTACCGGTTTGTGTCTTTACTAATTGAGAACGAAAATAAAGAAGAAAGTTTACTTTCCCCTAAATAGATTTTTCAAGAACAACCAGCCAAATTCTATCACTAGCAATTAGTAGTGACACACATCGACAGTCCGGATCTGAGAGAACTAAAAAACGCAACCCAGTGGATTGAATTCTAGCATATCAATCTTGGCGTCTAGTCCGAGAAGACAAGGGCTCCCACGTTCATCCTGATGAGCTCCAAACTAATAAAGTTATCAGTATAGTAACTACATTAGACCCCCGATATTCTGAAATGATTGAGACCGGACCCAATTCAGATTTTCGATTTGTTTTGAATTTTCGAAATGCTTTCCTGGTGTTAATAAAATCATTGAAAAAGTAACAATTTTAACTTCTATAATCTTGTATTCAAAATATACATTCCATAAAGTTTACAGAGCAGTATACAATAATAAACTATAGAAAAGCTCAAAATTTTATCAAAAATAAAACAAAATTGGACATAAGTCCATATCGGGAATATTGGCATTGCGGATTTTGGGGGTCTAGAATATCGGGGTTTTACTGTACATGAATTTGAAATAAAATAAATGCCTTTCCTATCGTTAAATAAACATTTATGCAAGTTTGGAATGCAATTTTCTTCAACAGTTGCCAGGCCTGCATAGAAAATGTCGAGTCTCTTATAAGTGCACACAAGATATCGTTTTCCGCCAATGGTTCGTCAACGAACCATTAAGTTTAGAGTCAAATTTATTATCTTTTTTAACAAAAATGATAACTTTGTAAATAATATTCGTCATTCACAATTAGTTAGCTTCATTTATTAAAAATATTGTTTAACAGATTTTTTTGGATAAAGGTGAAATCGGAGAACATCCTAACATGGGTCACGGGGACAACAATTAGCCAAATTTACCGTTATTTTTGACGCACAATACCGAATTCTAAAATTAAAAAAAAATTTATGAACAATTTCAATGCTTCTAGAAAGCATCTGTCAAATTCATTCTTCAAAAGAATTTTACTTTTCAAGTAAAAAAAATTAAATATTAATGGTTCGTGAACGAACCAATGGCAGAAAATGGGTTAAGTGGGAAAATAAAAATATTTACTCAGAAAACTCTATTGGGGGGATGCGGGAGCATGGTCCCATAGTATGATTCCATTCGTTTTAATTTTTTTTGTTTTGACAAGGACGCATTAAGTTTTTTTGAAATTGGTGTGGAAAAAATGTTTCTTAGAAGATCTAAAATGGGGGGTTGGGTTTGTATGGTAGCCCCATGACCCCATAGACCGATTCCATTCATTTTTACACATGTCTTTTGGCATCAATAGAGATGCACTTTTACGAGTTTTGGTTGAAAGTGATGCACAAATAAAAAAGTTTTTCGTAGAAGAACTCAATTTGGGGTGTTGGGTTTGTATGACAGCCCCATGACCCCAGTGTCCGATTCCATTCATTTTTACATATGTTTTGTGGCATCAATTGAAATGCACTTTTATGGGGTTTGATTGAAATTGGTGCACAAATCAAAAAGTTTTTCTTAGAAAAACTCAATTTGGGGGATTGGGTTTGTATGACAGCCCCATGACCCCACAGTCCGATTCCAACCATTCTTACATATGTTTTGTGGCATCAATAGAAACACATTTGTATGAAATTTGGTTGAAATTGGTGCACAAATGAAAAAGTTTTTCTTAGAAGAACCTAATTTGGGGGGTTAAGTTTGTATGGCAGCCCCATGACCCCACGGTCCGATTTTAGCGATTCGAACATACAAACTGCCTGCAATAAAAAGAAGCATGTGTGCAAAATTTCAGCTCGATAGCTTTTAAAATGGCCGAGTAAAACGCGTAGCAACAGACGGACAGACAGACAGACGGACATCGCCCAATCGACTCAGCTCGTCATGCTAATCATATATATACATATTTTGTATGGTCGGAGATGCTTCCTTCAATGCGTTACAAACTTCATGACAAAGTTAATATACCCTTTACTCTACGAGTGTAGATATCTATATATTGCATTTCCATTGGCCTTGAATCTTTCGATTGGTGAATTTTGCAAATAATTTGATCGAAATGTATGTAAGCAAAATAAGTCTTGATTTCTAGTATTTCTTAAAGGAACTCTTATGGAAATTTCGCCGAGAATGTCTGGTGCTTCAACTACACCATTAACTAAATTGAATAAAAATATGGAGTCATTGGGGTAGGTTATAAAACACAACGTTCGCGCAACGTTACCTTTAATTTCAAATTAACCGGCCGTTACGGATCAGAAACTTCTCCCTACAAACAGATCCCCAACGTTCGCGCAACGTTACCTTTAATTTCAAATCAACCGGCCGTTACGGATCAGAAACTTCTCCCTACAAACAGATTCCCTAAGCACTTAGGGGATCTGTTTGTAGGGAGAAGTTTCTGATCCGTAACGGCCGGTTAATTTGAAATTAAAGGTAACGTTGCGCGAACGTTGCGCGAACGTTGTGTTTTATAACCTCACCCATTGTAATATCTTCTGGCTTCGAGAGTATTGATATTCAATAAAGCTCTGATATCCGGATAACTAATATTTAAGATATAAATATGCAGTTTATATGCTACATATCTGAGAAATTTATGTTGGACTTTTTCAATGGTATCTTCATGAGTTTTGTAATACGGATTCCAAATGATAGACATGTATTCTACATAATTTGCTTCTGACAAGAGAGAAGTATAAAGTTTTGATAGCATGTATATTATTAAAATCAGAAGAGTTTCTTATGATGAAACCAAGCATTCTACGTGCTTGTTGCGATATTACATTAATATGATTAATGAAACTTAAATAAATAAATAACAGGCGCGACATTCCAGCATTGGACTAAGGCCGCAGGATGTGTTAGTGACATCCTATTTCCAAGATCTTATCTGCTTTTTGTTGAGGTAATGAGCATCAGCATCACGCTCGGCAGTGTTATTTATCCCCATAAATGGGTACTCGTTTAACATCTGAGTGAGATCATAGTCCGTCACAAGCTCGTGAGTTCGAAAAACACCATGGATGATGGTGAGATTCGAACTCATGACCCTGTTCACCGAAGGTGTGCGCACTAACCGCTAGACCAGCCAGACTACTGAATGAAACTTAAGATCTTTAATAAGATCAACTTGTTTGATTGGGAAATTATTTACAGAATAACAATGTTGAAAAATTGTGCGGCTCCTGTTAAACACAATGTATTGACATTTTGACAAGTTCAATTAAAGTTTATTGCAAATGCAATAACGATGGAATTTATCCAAATTAGCCTGAAGAGTGGCTATATCACTATCACTTTTTATAGTTTTAAAAATTTTGCAATCGTCTGCAAAAAGCAAAAATTCGACGTTTTCAAAAATTAAACCCATGTCATACACAAATATTAAGAACAGAAGTGGACCTAAATGTGAGCCCTGGGGAACACCCGAGGAGGGTACAAATTCCCGTGAGTAACTATTACCCACTTTTACCGTTAATGATCTATTCTGTAAATAATCACCCAGCCAGCAAATAAAGAGACCAAAGAATCCAAAGTTTTTTAATTAGAAGTTCAAAGGCTTTAGTTAGCTCAGTGTATATAGAATGAACTTGATCAGAGCTATTGAACGCTTTATAAATAATATTCTCATAAGACAGTAGGTTTGTGGCAGTGGACTTCCCGGAGCAGAAACCGTGTTGATTAGGTATTATAAAAGGTCGTACATGAGGTGTTATAAGATCAGTGACAATGCTTTCAAAAAGTTTTGGAATGCTACACAGAATACTTATGGGGCGATAGTTTTTGATGTTAGCTTTGTCACCGGTTTTATAAATAGGCAAAATATTACTTTTTTTCAATTGTGGGGGGAATTTCCCAGTAGCCAAAGATTTATTAAAAAGGGTAAGGAGGGGCTGAACTAAATTAATAGCACAACTTTTTAAAAATATTGGAGGAACTCCGTCGGGGCCAGCACTTTTAGAAATGTTGAATTTAAGAAGTTTGTTGTAGAGGATATCATCAGTTATATACACATGAGATAATGTAAAACAATTATTAATTAATGGTGGATTCAGATGAGTATTATTCGGATTATAAACACCACAAAAATGATCAGCAAATAAATCAGCGATTATCGAATCATCAGAGCTTTTTTGATTACCTAAATACCTTGTACTCTGTAGTTCGTCGTCAGCTTTTAACGAGGTTATATGTTTCCGGAAGTATTTCAAGTTGGACGGTATACCAATTGCAATGATGGCTTGCAAAATCTATATTGACATATTTATTAACCAATCTTGAAAACAATTCACCAGTAGCTTCAAATATTGCAGTGAATTTGTTATCCTGTTTTTTTTTGTATTTTTTGTATCGAAGAAACTTAATCTCTATATCTGGTTTGACGCCATAATTAAGATAAATGATTTCATTTTTAAGCTCTTCACAAGTAAATTGTTTACTAAGACCATATATTGACAATTTTGGAAGACGACCATTTGTGTATTCCATACTATACTCACTACCTATTTTAGCTTTTAAATTTCCTAACAGTTTCCTACAGTTTTCTTCATTTTCCGATTTGAACAACATACTCCCTTCTCTCAATTTACGCGTGTATGTTATAGGTATTTTGTTTTCTTTTGGATTAAAATTTTCTTTAACAGATATAAATGTTAATTCATTATTCTGCTCTTTTTTGGGCTTCACTATAACCCCTCCATTAAAGGTTTTGATCTTATAAATTTGGGGTTTGTCTTTTGTTGCATCAGCGTACGACTTCATTGCAACTGCTTTTTTGCATTTCGGGCAATCAGCAGCATCTGCATCAGTTTTTGATGTTCGCGGCATATTGAATGTAATTTAGAACAAAGGAGAGTACCGTTACCGACCACAATCAACAGAGTTAAACGAAAATTAAAACAATGTTCAAGATTTTGTGTATTTATTAACCACTATGCACTTACAACACTTTAAAATATTTCAATGCTCTTTAAATTCGAACTATTATGGCGTATGTCAAAGTGACATCCTCCCTGCAACCTGTCTGCAACCGTATCGGTTCGAATGCCAATTGATGTATGGAGTGAGTCGATTTTAGTTGCTCAAGGGCTGAATTAAGATCGAGAGTGAAATTCTTCCCGCAGCGATTTTATCAATAAAATGCATAGTCGTGAAATATGTCACAAACGGTGGGGAATTCCATAAGCTACAATCCGAGACCGGTTCCATAATTCTCCTCGGGCATTTTATGTATTATTTTTCGATTCCCCGGTCATTTGACATTTCACGATGAAATAACCGGGGGATCGGAAGAAATACATAAAATGGACGATAATTATGGAACTGTTTTCGGATTGTAGCTTATTGAACTCCCCAGCATTCCCCACATATTCCACGACAGTAAGAATACATTTTCATTGAAAAAAAAACGCAGCGGACACTTTCACTCTCGATGTCAGTACTAGGCTTCAGGTTTGCGAAGGATGGGACAGTACAATGGATCATATGTTGCAGCGGGTTGTAGGTTTACTGGGCGGCATCACGCAACACCAAGCTCTTCCTCACCACCATTGCCATCACTCCTCCAACAATGTGATCTTGAATACCAGACCAAGTTTGACTCCTGCCCCTCCGCCAGCAATTTTCACACCAGTATCTATATTCCAATTTGACTGCAATGGAATCCTCAACAAAGTTCCCGAGATTACTCACTTCATGAACTCGTGATTGCTGCCATCCAGGAGACGAAGCGACATTCGAACTCGTCTCTTAGCGTTCAAGGTTAATATGTTATATTGCGGAAAGACAGAGAAGGCGCCAGGAATGATTCTCCCCCTGGAGGTGAATTTGCTTTCCTAATACATAAGTCCGTGCATTACGGCTTATTAGTTGTATTCGCTAAGGGTACGGCGGGATTGTAAGCCATCTGAGTTTCATCAGGCAGCACTAATATCGAAATCTTTAATATGTATGTACCACCTCACTTTGTTCATCTATCATTTCGATATTGGTTCTTTCCTTACTGGAGAGCACAGGATCATTGACACAGGTGACTTCAATGCCCACTGCGAACTATGGCATTCTGCTCTTCATAACGATGCCAGGTTATGAGAAACCTATACACTTACTTGCTTCCACTGATACATATCCTGCACTGATTATCATCAACCCATTGATTGCAAATGTGGTTAAGAAGAGCACGGTTGAAACCACGCCATCCTGAGTGGCAATCATAGACCCTTTTTTCTATCAAAATTACCCTGCACCTGCTAAGCCATCGGTTCAACAGATAAAAATCCACAAATGAATGACTGAATTAATTTCCCATGCCGACGATTTCAATGTTTTCAGACTCATCAGGGGGAAATGATGTGTGTGCTCAACGAAATGACTGGGTTGAGAAAACGATAGTTTTTCAGTCATCCTCTTACTACCTGAATACAGAAATTTTCGTAGCAACTTATGACGCGTACTGGTAATCGTGAAGAAGACATTATTCCTACTGTTATGAATTCTGAGTTCCCGGGAGTCCATTTAGTCACAATGCTGAAGTCTAATCGGTCGAAGACGTAATCAACAAAATTCACTGTACGAATAACGTACTAAAGGCACTGGCCGACAGCTACTGGGGTAAGAATGAAAACCCATGCTACTTACAAAGTCCCTGACTATGCGACACCAGTGTGATAGCAAACCGTATGTGACACGAACTGGAACAAGGCAAGTTAGAATACTGTTCTATGTATTGCTACAGGTTGCATCCTGATGTAATTCCAGGAACACCTACTTCAGTAAACCAGCTTGTTACCAGTGCGAGATCATAATATTCTCGGAATCGGTCAGTAGGAAGACAAGGTAGTAATATAATCCTCTCAGCGGCCCGGCCACTTATATCGCCCGAGGAGGCAAGCCTCCCTAAAGCAACAAGAGCGACACCATCCCAGCTTAATTCAGGCTGGTCTTCACGCCTCAATCCCTACCTATCTTGATTCGGGTATCTAGAATATGTGGACCACCTGTTTCAATGCCCCGCTGACGATTAAAAAAAATATTGCTACAAAAAAAGCTTTGTCATTAAGAGTCACCATACACTATGCGATTCATCGTCCGATCAATCGTGACGATCGATTGCAATGAAAATATCTGACTCACCCATCTTTGGAAATATATTTTTAACAGGGAAGTTGTCAGTCCTTAATTGTGGTGAGTGTTTTAGTCAATTTTTTTTAACATGAATTTTTCACTTTTTACGACGTTTTGTAAATCGTCGATGTCCCCTGTACATTACCTAGCATTTGAACCCTAAATTTGTTTTTATTTTAAGCTTAAAGATAACATTTGGTTTTCGTAATTGGTTGAATATTTATTTTTAGTCGCAATGAGGTTTTGCCGTATGTTTTACATTTATTTTTCTTTTTGTAGTTAGTTAACGAGGAGTCGTTAAAAAATTTGAGTGCACATCTAGAGGCTTTACAACAGAGACGTTTTGTTATGCCAAAGGAACTCCCTTTTTATATTCGCCATTCTAATGTAGAAAAACGAGGTAGGTTGATATACTTTTCTTCCCAACTGTTAGTACCACATGAGTCATATTACTTTTTAATAATTAATTTAATCCATTAAGCATATACATAAGATGTTTAAATGAAACAAAAACAAACCATTCACTTTGCTGAAACAAATAATAAAAGGGGATTCAAAAACCTAAAATTGTAAATATGAATCTAATTACTAACTAATAGGCCATCGCTCGCGACTCCCTATTATTCTTTACCTTTTAATTTGGAAAAACTTAAAATTTATTACTTCTTCGTTCCTTTTGTAAATTGGCTGATAACAGGGACATAATGAAATCTAATGCTTGAAATAGAACGGATAGCAATGAGGCAGCCGATGAAAGCAGCACCATGCATTTTAAATGGGTGACATCATGTTGGCAGCATGCTGCTGCTGTTCATCAGCAACAGCAAAATGACGTCACCCACTTAGAATGCATGGTACTGCTTTTGTCTGCTGCCTTGCTGCTTTCCGTTTTATTTTCATCTTATCGATTGGTTAGTATTATCGTTGTTGTTGTTGTTGTTGTTGCGGTGCAGAAGGGTGTGAGTCGCTGTGCATGTGCTCTAAGTTTCGTCGTCGTTCTCGCCTATTGTCTCAAGCGACAAGAACGTAGCAGCTGCAATAGGGTTGTCCCATAATGCCCTCGGGGTGAGGTTGGTGGGTGCAGCGGGGCATCGAAACAGGTGGTCCACATCGTGTGGCGCACCACCGCAGCTCGGACACCAGTTTCTCAATATAGTCATTCAGACGAGCACACATGCCGTTTAAATCATTGCCCGAGGTGAGTACGGTGCAATTGTCTGCATAGGAAATTAGTTCGATACCTTCCGGTGGTGTTGGAAGGCTCGACAGGTAGATGTTAAACAATGTAGGAGAGAGTACGCTACCCTGTGGAACTCCCTGCTTAATTTTCCTATGCTTTGAACAACTGCCTCGAAACTCTGTGAAGGATTGCCTCCCAGCTAGATAGTTGGCAATCCACCTAACCTCTTGTGCAGGAATATGCATATTTAGGAGATCGGCCAACAACGCGGAGTGAATGACAGTGTCGAAGGCTTTCGACAAGTCAAGGGCCACTAGGACGGTTCTGTCACAGTTCTGTTTCTGGTTCAGGCCATTTTGGATGTGATGGGTGATCATATCCAGGGCTGTTCTGGTGCTATGCATCTTCCTGAAGCCATGCTGGTGAGAAGCTAGCTCAGCATGCGATACAAGGGTGGGGTGGATGAGTGCTTCGAGCGTCTTTGCAACGGGTGATAAAATTGTGATTGGGCGGTAGGATTCGGCGAGTTTCGCGCTTTTACCGGGTTTGAGAAGGGGGATGATTCGTCCCTTTTTCCAGAATTCAGGGATGACAAGCGTGGATATCGACAAGTTGAAAGCCATCGTTAGATATTTGATGGCTGGAAGATTTAGGTGTTTCAGCATGGTCATTGAAATGCCATCTGGTCCAATGGCCTTTGATTTTTTCGCATTCTTGATTGCTGCTGAAACTTGGTCCGCTGTATAGGTAGGGATGATGTCAACCGTTCGGTTGCGAATCCTTATTTTTATCTTGCAGTTGAGCATCTTGGTCTTGGGGTGTTCAATAAATTGCTTATTGAACAAGCTCGCGCAGAGTTTTGGTTTTGCGGTGGTTTTTTTTCCGAATCTGATGGCTGCACTGCCCTTGTCTTTCGTTGGGTGAGACAGGGCGCGGACCGAAGCCCAAAGTTTGCTGACACCTTGTGAGAGGTTGCAGCTATCTAGATGCTCGTTCCATTTATCTTTTTTATAGGTGTTAACTAGTCGATTTATTTCGGAGTTTAGCTCCTGAATTCTAGGGTCTGCCGGATTTGCGCGTCTTAAATCGTCCCGTTCGTCAGCTAACCTTGCGGCAGCAGTTGGGAAATATGGCCGAACTTTGGGGATACGCCCTGCCGGAATGAAGCGAGCTGCCGCTTTGACAATGACGTTCCTTATATTCTTTTCGGCTTCCCTGGCGTTCGTTGGAGTAGGTAGCGCGGCGAACTTCGTCGAAGTGAACACAGTGAAACCCTCCCAATTTGCCTTTTTGTGGTTGATAAACGTACGCCGTTCTGACGTCGTCAATGCGGCTGGTTTATCAGTAGTTATTAGTATGGGGAGGTGATCGGATTGAAGAGACCTGGTTGTGGTCCTACGGAAACTGCCTCTACGGGGCGGACTACACCCGTTTTCTACATGTAAACGGCCAAAAGTTTCCAATTACCTCCCTGGCAAGAGCCCTGAAGGTTCGATGCAGGAAGGTTGTGTTTGTCTGTGTATATGTGTGGATTAGAGTTATGTGTTTTTTCGTCATATTGGGAGCATTACATCTCGGCGCGGCTGCTCTCAATTTTATTAATTCGCGCCGGCATTGAAACAAATCCAGGCCCAGAGGTATGGTTTTGTAGTGTTTGCGGCCAACGAATCGGTACGAATGCCAGGTCAGTGCAGTGTAATTGTTACTTGGAATGGGTACATCTCAGGTGTTCTGGCCTGAGAAGGGTTGGTCAGCACTCCACAGCATATGTTGCACCGGGATGCATAAATACAGGGCGACCAAGGGCTGCTCCTAGCCCTCCACCTCCTCCTCAGCCCCCAGCACCCCCAAACAATATGATCAGGAATGCTACGCCTAGTTTAACCCCTGCTCCTCCTCCAGCGGTTTTCACTCCACTGTCCTTATTGCAGTTTAACTGCAACGGCATTCACCAAAAAATCACCGAGATCACTCACTTCATGAGTGTAAACAGAATTCTGATTTCTGCTATCCAGGAGACTTTGCTCCATTCGAACTCGTCTCTTAGCGTCCATGGCAATTACGTTATACTGCGCAAAGATAGACCAGCCGCCAGGAATGATTCTCACCCTGGAGGTGGACTTGCCTTCCTAATACACAAGTCCGTACATTACTGTGTATTAGATGTAGATGTCGACGGTACAGCGGAAATGCAAGCCATCTCAGTTTCATCAGGGAGTACTAATATCGAAATTTTTAATGTATATGTTCCACCACACTCTAGTTGCCCTTCTGGCTATCGTTTCGATATTGGTCCTCTCTTATCTGGAGAGCACAGGATCATTCTTGGTGACTTTAACGCGCACCATGAGCTCTGGCATTCTGACCTCAACAACGATGCCAGGGGTATAGCTATTGCCGAATCTCTAGACGCCTCAGATTTCTGTCCACTCAATGAAGACTCGCCGACTCGAGTCACAGGCACTTGCAGTAGCTCTCCTGACTTAACTATTGTAAGTGCCAGCCTAATCAGTGCTACTCGATGGGATGCGCACACTGCTCTCTCGTCCGATCACCTCCCAATCATAATAAGAGTTGACAAACCAGCAAACCTGACTAAGTCTGAGAAGCGAACGTTTGTCAATCACAAGAAAGCCGATTGGGAGGGTTTCAAAGCATACTCGTCGGCGAAGTTCATCGAGCTACCCACACCAACTAACGTTCATAAGGCCGAAAGAAATATTAGGAACGTCATTGCCAAAGCAGCGGCACGTTTTATTCCTGCTGGACGTATCCCGAAAGTTCGACCTAATTTCCCTACCAGTGCCGCCAGATTAGCCGATGAACGAGATAACATCAGACGCGCTCACCCAGGTGATCCCAGAATTCAGGAGCTTAACTCCGAAATCAATCGACAAGTAAAAGACTATCGGAAGGCGAAATGGAACGAGTACCTAAATGACTGCAACCTCAATGAAGGTGTCAGTAAACTATGGTCTACTGTCCGCGCCCTATCCAATCCTAGGAAAGGAAAGGGCCATAATGCCATCAAATTTGGCCATAAGAGCACCAGTGAACCCCTTCAGTGCGCAAGCCTGTTCAATAAGCAATTGATTGAACATCCCAAGTCCGATGGCTTAAAGCGTAAAATTAGAAGACGGATTCGCAGTAGAAATGTTGACACTATACCATCGTATACTGCGGACCAGGTTAAAAAAGTCATTGAGAATGCTAAAAATTCAAAGGCCCTCGGACCCGATGGCATTTCGATGGCCATGTTGAAACATCTCGACCTTCCAGCCATTGAGTATCTCACGGCAGCCTTTAACTTGTCGATGTCCACGCTTGCCATCCCTGAAATCTGGAAAACAGGACGGATTGTCCCCTGTCTCAAACCGGGTAAAAGCGCTGGTCTCGGTGAATCCTACCGACCCATAACAATACTTTCACCTGTCGCAAAGACGCTAGAGGCCCTTATTCACCCCACTCTTGTTAAGCATGCTAAGCTAGAACCTCACCAGCACGGCTTCAGGAAAATGCATAGTACCACCACAGCCCTCGATGCGATCACTACACGCATCCGTAATGGGCTAAACCACAGACGTCCTTGCCACAGAACGATTCTTGTGGCAATTGACCTAACGAGTGCTTTTGACAATGTCAATCACTCGATGCTTCTCGCTAACTTACTGAATATGCATATCCCTGGTCAAGAGATCCGTTGGATTGCAATCTATCTAGCTGGTCGGCATTCCTTCACTGAGTTTCGTGGCAAACGTTCTAAGCTTAGGAAAATCAAATTAGGAGTTCCACAGGGTGGGGTACTCTCCCCCACTCTGTTCAACATCTACATGTCCGGCCTTCCTACACCACCGGAAGGAATCGAGGTGATTTCCTACGCAGACGATTGCACCGTACTCGCCACTGGGGAGGATAAGGATGAAATGCGCCTCCAAATTAATCGCTATCTCGGACGATTACAGGCTTTCTTCCAAAGCCGAAACCTCACCATCTCCGCGTCTAAATCTTCTGCGACATTTCTTACCACCTGGTCGGTGGATTGTCGGTGGGAGGTTGATGTACGTATTGGCAACAATCCAATTCCTACTGTTGCAAATCCTAAAATTCTCGGGCTCCATTTAGAGAACATGATGACGTCAGCTCATCACGCAGCATCCGTTTGTGAAAAGATGCGCAGTAGGAATAAAATCCTAAAAGCACTAGCCGGTAGCACCTGGGGCAAGGATAAAGAAACGATGCTAGTCACATACAAAGCGGTGGGTCGAGCAGCTGCTGATTATGCAGCCCCAGTTTGGTCACATAGTTTATGTGATACAAACTGGACCAAAATTCAGGTCTGCCAAAATGCTGCTCTACGCACAGCCACAGGTTGCCTCTTGATGTCTGCCCAGGATCACTTACATCAAGAGACAAAATTGATGCCAATACGTGACCACAATCTCCTACTGTCCAAACAATATCTTGTTGGTTGCTACCGTGAGAATCATCCCAACAACAGTCTCATGGACCGAATTCCTCCACCACGACATGTCAGGCGTGATTTGCGAGACCTAGAGAGAGAGGTCCAGGGATACAAGAGGGACCCTTACGACGATGATGCATACCGAGCTGCCATCGCTGAGATTCACACTGCAGAAGTGAGTCGGTCTATTGCGAGATTAGGTGCGAATAGAGTCCTCTCAGTGCGCCCTCCACCCATTTCGCCTGAGGAGATTAGGCTCCCGAGAGCCACCAGAGTGACATTAGCTCAACTTCGGTCGGGCTTTTGTTCACGCCTCAATTCGTACCTTTCTCGCATTAACCCGGACATTCAAAACATCTGTCCAAACTGCGCTGGCGCTCCACACGATGTGGGTCACTTGTTTCAATGCCCAGCTGCGCCCACTGACTTAACCCCTATCTCACTGTGGGAAAACCCTATCGCAGCAGCTATGTTTTTGTCCCTTGACATAACGGACGAAAGCATCGACGAACCATAACTCGAATCCACATAGATGCACAGCGGTTGCACACCTTTCTGCACCGCTAAAAGAAGAAGAAGAGACATGGTTGTCTCCCATCGGGTTTCACTTATCAAACTGGCGCTCACCATAGTTATGTCAGGAGAACTGTGGCAGGCACCAGCGACGCGTGTAGACGGAGTTCCATTGAGTGCGCAGAAGTCTGATGGGTCTAATTTGGACGCGATATCTATACATCTGGCATCATTTGCGAGAAGAGAGTGCCAGAGCTCATGATGGGCGTTAAAGTCGCCAAGTAGGATCCTATGCTGTCCTGTGAGGAGTGGACCAATATCGAACTTATAGCCAGAGCCACAGCTGGATGCTGGTGGAACATAGATGTTTATAAGTTCGATATTGGTATTGCCGGATTTAATGGCAATAGCTTGCATTTCCGCCGTGCCGTCGTTGAAACGAAGATCTAATACACTGTATTGCACGGTTCTGGGTATTAGGAATGCGAGCCCTCCTCCTGGATTAGGACCCTGCCTGCCGACTCTATCGCGCATTCGGGGGGGGGGGGGGGGCATTCGGTAGCTCAGTGGCAGAGATGTCTATCTCTGAGTTGCCGGTGCGTGGGTTCGAATCCCACTGAGACCCATGGATGTTTGTGTTGTCCATAAAAATGCTCCTACAGCAGCCGGTTCTTCGATGTAAATCGTCCCGGAGCTACCCGTTGTTAAAACGGCCAAGAGCTGCTAAGACCCCCTTCGATTCATGAGAAAAAAATCTCTTGAATCGCTACAACAACAACTCCATCGCGCCTCAAAAGTATGTAATCGCCGCGGATGTTAAATTCGGGTGTTGAGGGTTGGAGCTTTGTCTCCTGAAATGCCGCTATCAGAATTCTGCGCGTACTCATGCAACGGAGTATCTCGTCGATCTTCAGACGGATGCCATTGCAGTTAAACTGCAATATGGTGAGTGGGGTGTACACTGCTGCAGGGGGTGCAGGTGTTAAACTAGAGCGATTATGTCTTGTTGTATTGTTTACTGCGGGTGGCGGTGGTGGAGAGCTTGGGCGAGGAATGGCCGGAGACGGTGGTGGGCTATTAGCTTGTGAGCTAGGGCCTGAGGTGGCTGGGGGCCGACCCGCGTGCCAACACCCTGGAGCAACAAAGGACAACTTGTCATAATGTCTCATTTTCCTTAGGCCTGAGCAGTAGAAATGACACCATTCTCAGCAGCAGGTACACCTCAAGGACCTGGCATTCCCGAAGATACGTCGGTTGCATACACAGCAGATGTAGATTTCGGGACCTGGATTGGTCTCGATGCCGGCGCGGATTAGAAGAATTGAGAGCAACCGCGCTGAGATGAAATGCTCCCAATTTGACGAAAGAAACACATAGAACACATACACAGGCATACACATCCCTCCTGCATCGAACCTTCATGGTTCTTGCCATGGAGGGGTCTTTTGGCAACTCTTGGCCGTTTCGTTGGTGAGAAACGGGTGTGAATAACATGTGTTTATGATTTATTATATGCATACAATGGCCGTGTTTTTTAATTAGCTAACCTACACTATCCGGGGTAATTTTCATACAAACGCTAACCTGTGACTTTATTCAGGTTAGAAATTATATTGCTATCCAGATTTAATGAGCTTTCCAAAATTCGCCTAAATGTACGCAATCCCAATTATTTTCTAGTACGTTTTCCAATGACTAGCAAAAATTAAATTTTGAAATGAAAAGCTCTAGGGTATATAAGGTATAGTTTACATGCAACACACAAGTGTGTGCAAAAAATATAGTTTTTGTTTGTAAATTCATGTTAAAAATGTTGTTCGTCGAATTCTTATTCTAACAAAATTATGATTCCTACATAAAAATATGTTTTCATTAAAAAAAATTACATGTTAACTTTTGCGTTTGTAAAGTGAAAACGGGGCTTTAATATTTTTGAGCAAAGTTTTGAAATTAATGGCAATGCCTACGTGACAATTTGAAATTTAACCTGGATGCTACCCTCGATAGTTTTTTTTTTGCGCGTCTGGGTTAGCAAACCTGCCCCCGATGTAAAAAAACACGGCCAATAACATTCCTCAAATCGACTGTAAAAAATTTGCATTAATAAGTATGTACAATTAATTAAATCAAAAGATACAACAATTAAAAAAAATAGTTCTCTGTAATAGGTATCTCTAACAGAAAATAGTTCTCGATCCTTTTGGGTAACCATTTGTTCGGCCTCCGCCGCCGCCCTGTCGCGCCTACCGTGGTTCGGCGCATGCATCATTTTCTAAATCTCTAACTGCTATGCATACATGCACACTACACACATATCGATCTCTTCTAAAACACTGCTCGGACATTTTTCAAAGATACGCTTCGACCTTCCACTTATGGTCTTGAGATAGTGCGTCACATTCGACATTCGATCTACCTGGGTGGCTGGGTGCGGACTGGTGTGTTCAACTCGCGCATCTAAGTGCAGCGCATAGGCAGGTACATGCGACGAAACAAAAATTTGTCAATTTGAGAAAGAGGTCAGCTCGTAAAGGTTATATGTCGTCATCTCTTGGCAGCTTTTGGTGTGGATGGTATGGTTTGTAGACACGAACCATTGCTTTCAACGGGCTTTTGGACTTTAATTGAATTGTTACAAGTTAGATGGCACTGCGGAAGAATTTTAAGCTCCAAAATACCGATAAGACATCTGGTAGCTTGTCTGTGTATTAACCTTATTTGGTTAAAAAAATGTCGGTAGTCAATTTATTTGAATGCACTCTATGCAAAAATGATTGTTTATCCGGAGATGACTGCTACCAGTGTGAGTTATGTAAAAGATCGGAACATGGGCTGTGTGCTGGTCTATCTAGAACACAAGCCTCCGCATTGAAAAAATCCAATTCTTCAAGAAAAAAATGTATTTTTCTGCACTATTTGCACTGCGAGAGAAGTTCAAATCGCTGGGCTTACGACCTTAGTAAATTCTCTTAAAGAGGAGATAAATCAATTAAAACACCAACTAAGCCAGAATCTAAATAAAGAGTCTAGTCCTGGGCTAATGGAAGATATTATTGCGGAAATAGAAGATCGACGGAAAGGATCCACTAACTTTATTCTTCATAGCGTCCAAGAGGCTAACTACGAGGAAGACACCAAAAAAACATTGGATGCTATTAATCACATCCTATATCCGGATACGATCGATATTTCCCAAGTGAACATTTTCCGAATCGGTAAACCAATGCCTGATAAACGTCGTCTTCTAAAAGTTATAACATCCGACATCAATCTGCCTCTTCGTATTATTAGGAGAAAAAATGATTCTTCCGTAAAAAAAATACTTGAAAGATAACGACATAAAGGTGTCACTGGATCAATCACTTCGTCAACGGCAGTATCTAACATCTTTGCGAAACGAATTACAAAACATAAAAACTTCTGAACCTAACGCCACAATTAAGTATTTTAATGGAACCCCTCGTATTATTCATAATAATCGGGGGTCAAAAAACTAACGACATTAATGATGTATGTATTATCAAAATATGCGCGGCATTTGTACCAAATTAGACGAACTGCGAACTTCCCTAGCAACTTTGGAGCATGACATAATTATTTTTACGGAAACCTGGCTAAATGCTTCTATATCAACTTCTGAACTAGGATTTATAAATCACAAAGTATTTCGGCTGGAGCGTAGTTCAAATACATCAGATAAACATCGAGGAGGCGGAGTAATTATAGCAGTCAAAAACTCAATAAAAACATTCGAGATTAACTATTTACATCAAGATATTGAACAGCTCATCATATGCATTCGTATTGGTACTGGAAAACTAATTCTATCGACTGTATACCTGCCACCCGATTGTTCGCCGGAGAGTTATTATAAGCACGCTAAAGAAATTTCCAATTGTGCAAAAATATACCCTGATGCAGACTTTTTGGTGACCGGAGACTTTAATCTTCCAAATGTGAATTGGGACCAAAATGCATGGACACAAAACAATACAAATTTGAAAAGCTCGCACATTATACATTCCTTTTCTTTTTTGAGCTTTCTGCAATATAACTATATACGAAATCAAAATAATAATTTATTAGATCTTATTTACTCCAATATTTGTAATGTAAATGTTTGTTCTAATCAATCGCCGATTGTCCCAATAGATGGCTACCATCCCGCCCTAGATATAAGTATAAATCTAGTAATATTAATAATCTCACAACCTCTTGTTTTGAATTCCTTAATTTTAAATGTGTTAATTATATTAATGTAAATAGTGCACTAGATATGATAAACTGGCAATATTTGGATAATTTACCGCTGAATGAGGCTATATCTGAATTTTACACCATTCTTAAGCACATTATCAGCAATTATGTTCCTGTTGTAAAACGACATACTGACAATTATCCAATATGGTTTTCGTTATAACTTAAAAAACTGATTCGCGAAAAAAACAGGCACATGCGTGTTATAAACATTCTGGAACCCTAATTGATTATAAAAAATTTTCTGAAGTTAGGGCTGTTTGTAAAGTAAAATCCAAAACTGATTACAAATTATATTATTGCAAAATCGAGGCTCAAATACCCCATAATATGAAATATTTTTGGAGATATGTAAACAGTTATAAATCTGAAAATGGTGTTCCTGATGACTTTCATTTAGATAGTACTTGGAGCTCTAGTAGTTTAGAAATAGCCAATATGTTTGCTACAAATTTCGCAAAAGTCTATAGCTCTGACATAAACACCCATAATCCACCTTTTCCAGATTACTCTGTTAACTTGTCTAACGTTTCAATTGATATCGACACCCTTCGGCAAAAGCTAATGGCGCTAGATGTCACAAAAAGTTCTGGACCAGATGGTATACCGCCAATATTTCTGAAAAACTGTGCCACTAGTATAGCTCATCCATTACATTCTTTGTTTAACCGGTCTTTGAATTCTGGAGATTTCCCTCAATTATGGAAACTGTGTTATGCAATGCCGATCTTCAAAGATGGAGATAAGAGTGACGCTTCTTCTTCTTCTTGTAGCGGTGCAGAAAGGTGTGTAACCTCTGTGCATCTATGTGGGCACGATTTATGGTTCGTCAATGTTTGTGTCCGTGAGGTCTAAGGACAAAAACATAGCTGCTGCGATAGGGTTTTCCCACAGTGATATAGGGGTAAGATCAGTGGGCGCAGCGGGGCATTGAAACAAATGGCCCACATCATGAGGAGTGCCATTGCAGTTTGGACAGATGTTTTGGATGTACGGGTTTATGCGAGAAAGGTACGAATTAAGGCGTGAACAAAAGCCCGACCGAAGTTGAGCTAGTGTTACTCTGGTGGCTCTCGGGAGCCTAATCTCCTCAGGCGAAATTGGTGGTGGGCGCTCTGAGAGGACTCTATTCGCACCTAAACTCGCGATAGACCGATTCACTTCTTCAGTGTGGATCGCTGCAATGGCGGCTCGGTATGTAACTTCATCGTAAGGGTCCCGTTTGTATCCCTGAACCTCTGTCTCAAGGTCTCGTAAACCACGCCTGACATGTCGTGGTGGAGGAATTCGGTCCATGAGATGATTATTGGGATGATCCTCACGGTAGCAACCAACAAGATACTGTTTAGAGAGTAGGAGATTGTGATCACGTATTGGCATCAATTTTGTCTCCTGATGTAAGTGATCCTGGGCAGACATCAGAAGGCAACCTGTCGCGATGCGTAGAGCGGCATTTTGGCAGACCTGAACTTTGGACCAGTTTGTGTCACATAGACTATGTGTCCAAACTGGGACTGCATAATCAGCGGCCGCTCGACCCACCGCTTTATAAGTAGCTAGCATGGTTTCTTTATCTTTGCCCCAGGTGCTACCAGCTAGAGCTTTTAGGATGTTGTTCCTACTGCGCATTTTTTCACATACTGAAGCTGCATGATTCGCAGACGTCATCATGTTCTCTAGGTGAAGCCCGAGAATTTTGGGGTTTTTAACAGTAGGAACAGAATTGTTGCCAATACGTATATCCATCTCCCATCTGATGTCCTCCCACCAAGTGGTTAGATAAGTCGCAGAAGATTTGGACGCAGAGATGGTGAGGTTTCGGCTTTGGAAAAATGCCTGTAATCGTCCTAGATAGCGATTAATTCGGAGGCGCATTTCATCCTTATCATTCCCTGTGGCGAGTACGGTGCATAGGAAATCACCTCGATTCCTTCAGGTGGTGTGGGAAGGCCGGACATGTAGATGTTGAACAGAGTGGGGGAGAGTACCCCTCCCTGTGGAACACCTAATTTGATTTTCCTAAGCTTAGAACGTTTGCCTCGAAACTCGGTGAAGGAGTGCCGACCAGCTAGATAATTGGCAATCCAACGGATCTCTTGTGCAGGAAGATGCATATTCAACAGGTTTGCTAGGAGCATTGAATGATTGACCTTATCGAATGCACTTGATAGGTCTATTGCCACCAGAATAGTTCTGTGACAACGACTGCGTTGATTTAGCCCATCACGAATGCGTGTAGTGATCGCATCGAGGGCAGTGGTGGTACTATGCATCTTCCTGAAGCCATGCTGGTGAGGTTCTAGCTTCGCATGTGCAACAAGAGTGGGGTGAATAAGGGCCTCCAGCGTCTTTGCGACAGGAGAAAGTATCGTAATGGGGCGGTAGGATTCCCCGAGATTTGCGCTCTTCCCTGGCTTGAGGCAGGAAACAATTCGACCTGTTTTCCAGATTTCAGGGATGGCAATCGTGGACATCGACAAGTTAAAGGCGGCCGTGAGATACTCAATGGCTGGAAGGTCGAGATGTTTCAACATGGTCATCTAAATGCCATCTGGTCCGAGGGCCTTGGAGTTTTTAGCATTCTCGATGACTTTTTTAACCTGGTCCGCTGTAAAAGATGGTATGGTGTCAACATTCCGGCTGCGAATCCGTCTTCTAATTTTGCGCTTGAGGCCGTCAGACTTGGGATGTTCAATAAATTGTTTATTGAACAGGCTAGCACACTGAAGAGGATCACAGGTTTTAGTGTTGCCAAATTCAATGGCGTTGTTGCCCTTTTCTTTCCGAGGATTGGAAAGGGCGCGGACGGTAGACCATAGTTTGCTGACACCTTCATTGAGGTTACATTCATCGAGGTGCTGATTCCATTTCGCCCTCCTATAGTCTTTAACTTGTCGGTCAATTTCGGAGTTAAGCTCCTGAATTCTGGGATCATCAGGGTGAGCGCTTCTGATCTGATCACGTTCATCGGCTAATCTGGCGGCACTAGTGGGATAGTTAGGCCGAACTTTCGCGATACGTCCTGCCGGAATAAAACGTGCCGCGGCTGTGGTAATGACGTTCCTAATATTTTTCTCGGCCTCATGAATGGTAATAGGTGATGTTAGCTCGGTGAACTTCGCCGACGAGTAAGCTTTGAAACCATCCCAATCGGCTTTCTTGTGATTGACAAACGTTCGCTTCTCTGACTTAGTCATGTTCGCTGGTTTGTCAATCTTTATAATGATTGGGAGGTGATCTGATTTAAGGGTGGTACGTACTTCCCATCGGGAAGCAGCAATTAGACTGGCACTGACAATAGTTATGTCAGGAGAACTACTGCAAGTGCCCACGACTCTAGTCGGCGAGTCTTCATTAAGTGAACAGAATTCTGAGGCGTCAAGTGATTCGGCGATAGCTATACGCCTGGCATTGTTGTTGAGGTCCGAATGCCAGAGCTCATGGTGCGCATTAAAGTCGCCAAGGATGACCCTGTGCTCTCCGGAAAGGAGAGGACCAATATCGAAACGATAGCCAGAAGGGCAACTAGAGTGAGGTGGTACATATATATTAAAAATTTCGATATTGGTACTCCCTGATGGAACTGAGATGGCTTGAATTTCCGCCGTACCGTCAGCAACTACATCTAATACACAGTAATGTACGGACTTGTGTATTAGGAAGGCAAGTCCACCTCCAGGGTGAGGATCATCCGTGGCGGCCGGTCGATCTTTCCACAGTATAACATATTCGCTATGGACGCTTAGAGACGAGTTTGCGTGAAGCAACGTCTCTTGGATGGCGGCGATGAGAATTCTGTTGGAACTCAAGAAATGTGTGATCTCAGCGATTTTTCGGTGAATGCCATTACAGTTAAACTGTAATATAGATAGTGCAGTGAAAACTGCTGGAGGGGGAGGGCCAGGCGTAAGACTGGGTCTGGCATTCCTTATCATATTGTTTGGTGGTGTAGGGGGCAGTGGTGGGGAAGGTGGGCTGGGAGCAGCCCTGGGTTGCCCGGAATTTATACAACCTGGCGCAACATATGCTAAGGAGTGTTGACCTTGTCTACGTAACCCTGAACACCTAAAGTGAACCCATTCCCTGCAGCAATTACACTGCACTGATCTGGCATTCGAACCGATACGTTGGTTGCAGACACTACAAATCCATACCTCTGGGCCTGGATTTGTTTCAATACCGGCGCGAATTAGTAAAATTGAGAGCAGCCGCGCCGAGATGTAATGCTCCCAATATGACGAAGAAACACATACATCGTACCCACACATATACACAGACAAACACAACCTTCCTGCATCGAACCTTCAGGGCTCCTGCCGGGGCTCTTGCCAGGAAGGCATTTTGGCAGCTTTTGGCCGTTTTGCAAAACAAAACGGGTGTGGTCCGCCCCGTAGAGGCAGTTGCCGTAAGACCACAAGAGTGACGCTCGTAATTACCGTCCAATATGTATTCTCTCATCAATCCCTAAAGTTTTTGAGAGCATTGTTACCGATAAGATCACCCCTTTCATTCGCCCCGCAGTAATTTATAATCAACACGGTTTTTGCTCAAGAAAATCGACAACCACCAACTTAGTTTCGTATCATAACTATTTATGCAATTCTCTTTCTCGCCAAAAACAGGTTCATTCAGTTTATACCGACTTTACAAAAGCCTTCGATACAATCAATTTTGATTTACTGATTAGAAAACTGACCAATTTTGGTATTCACGGATCTTTGCTATACTGGTTAAATAGTTATATTAGAGATATATCTTTTATTGTTAAATTTAAAAACAGTATGTCTAACGAATTTCATTCAACTTCAGGTGTTCCACAAGGGTCTCACCTTAACCCCTTCTCTTCCTATTATTTATAAATGATATCAATTTGATTTTTAATAATGTTGAATTTTTATTGTTTGCTGATGATTGCAAGATTTTTAAAGAAATTTCATCACAATCTGATATCAGTATCCTTCAATCTAGTTTAGATTCCTTTTATCAATATTGCAATGAAAACAGTCTTAAATTTAATACAGATAAATGTAAAATTATCAGTTTTAATAGAACTCAAACAATATATGATCATGTTTATTCATTTAACTCTATTGCATTGAAAGGACTCAAGACGGTAGAAGATCTTGGAGTACTCTTGGAGTAAAACTCTAAATTTCTCTTCCCATATCGAAGCTATTATTGGAGATGCCAGGCGTATGTTGGGTTTTATTATTAGAAACACGAGACATTTTTTCAATATTCACGCTTTAAAAACGTTGTATTATACATTAGTTAGAAGTAAACTAGAATATGCTTCAGTTTTATGAAACCCTCATTATCACTCCTATTGCAATACATAATCTTGAAAAAGTTCAGAATAAGTTTTTAAGATATATTGCTTACAAATCTAAAATTCCAAAATCAAACATTGATTATGAAAACATATTGGCTACTCTAAATACTCATACTTTGGAATCGAGAAGAAATTACTTAGATGGTATATTTCTTTATAACCTAATCAATTATAATATAGATTCTCCTGAACTTCTAAATGAAATTCTTTTTAGAGTACCCGCCATTAATACTAGGACCAATGATATTTTTCAAATCAAACTAAGTCAAACCAATTATGCTCAATTTTCGCCGATAGAGCGTATAAAAGCCATTAGTAATAGAATTTCCTCATATGTCGACTTATTTAATGACAACAGAAACATATTAAAAATGCTTTGCTTAACGTACAGTTTCATATATTTTTATTGTATATTCGCATTATTATATATTGAATTGTTGAATTTTAGAAATAAATAAATAGATTATAGTATAATTATACAGGGTTTTCGGAAACTGCCGCATAAACGCACCGGATTATGATTCCTCAGTTGATTTCCAGCAAAAAAGTTGTACGGAACATGCCCCCTCAGCTTAACCCTTTAGCTGCCACAGGCATTTAAAGATTTTTGAAAAAATCATTTTCTTGCACGACTTAAAGCCTAATATCTCCACAGCTAAACCAAGTAGAATAGTGAAATAAAATGATTATTACAGCCAACAAATTTACCTGTAAAATGAAACTAACCACACTAAAATCGGATAAAAGGTTTGGTTTTTACAGAGCTTCAAAGTCAAATTTGCGTGATTTTACCCAAAACAATTTTTTTCCATTTCAATTTTCTCCAACTTCTGCCAAGGTGAGGTGCTTGTACGCAAATTTGACTTTGAAGCTCTGTAAAAACCAAACCTCTTATCCGATTTTTTTTTTGTGGTTAGTTTTATTTTACAGGTAAATTTGTTGGCTGTAATAATCATTTTATTTCACTATTCTAGCTGGTCTAGCTTTGGAGATATTAGGCTTTAAGTCATGCAAGAAAATGATTTTTTCGAAAATCCTCAAATGCCTGTGGCAGCTAAAGGGTTAAGCTGAGGGTGTATGTTCCGTACAACTTTTTTGCTGGAAATCAACTGAGGAATCATAATCCGGTGCGTTTATGCGGCAGTTTCCGGACACCCTGTATAAGTACAATACATATTGAATTAATTATAGTAAATTAAAATAAGTTATGAATTAAGCATCTAAATTTGTGAATTAAAAGGACATTGTCCGTTCAATGAATAAATAAATAAATATGCATGCAGTCATTAAGAAACAGAGATAGTTCTTAAACAGTATACACAACGTTATCTATAACAACACAAATGCTAATGTATATTGATAAGAACCTTTCCTGAACTATGAACTATGTAGTTAAATTGATTGACCAATATATTTCTGAACATGACATGAACTATAAACTTATCAACAATTCAGCATATTTTTGAACTTGGAACTACATGAACTATAAACTATGTTATCAACAATTCAACAGCCATATTTTGGCCCGATTTTCTTAGACTAATACACGTATATCAATTATGTTGTGTGAATGTTTTCTATGTGAAATTTCTGATTTTTGAATTAGCTATATCTGGATAACTGTTAGGAATTCGACCTATGCTTGTAAGATGAACTTTATAGGAAATCCCGTAAGGGGGAAGATAAAGGTTGAAAGGCTCCGGCTAAATAGTAAAAGAAAAAAGATTGTTTCCTTATACTGAGGATTTTTTTTATTTTTGGTTTATCGTGTTTCGGACTCAACATATGTCCTTCTTCAGTTCCAACTAAAAGTCTATTTTTACAAGCTGATCTTATATACTAATTATTTATGAATGATTTTTGTTACACAACTACCGACTTATTCTTAAAAGTTCATATATATTTTTTTATTGCCTTTTAATTACCTGGAAAAGACTTGATGCGCAATTCCCTTCGTCGGTATTCAGGAGATTACTTTTTACCTGTTTGGCAATTTCAATGCTTTCGGCCGCGTCGAGTCTATGTAGCTGGCGTATTTTTCGGATGATTTCAACATTGTTCCAGGTGATGTTATGCTTCGTTTCTAATATGTGCTTTGCGACTGCGGATTTGTTATGTCTGATGGGATTCTTCGCTGTTAACTCTGTCTCTTTCATATGTTCTTCGAACCTTACTTGAACTAGCCTTTTCGTTTGACCTATATAGATGCTCGGACACTCGTTACATTTGAACTATTCGTCAGGGTTGTCAGGCTTTTCGTGTATCTATTCCGTTTTTAGGGTTTTTTAGAAATTTTTTTTTTCAAAAAACCCTTATGAAATCGATTTTGTCTGTCCGTCCGTCTGTTCACTAAATAACTCGCGAACGGCTCAACCGATTGTCATGAAATTTGGTAGGAATGTGTAGAATGGTTACAGTCTTTGGCACATATACCTTAGAAGTTGGTAGGAAGAAGATAACAGGGTGTCCCGAACGTTTGAAAAAAGTCGACTTTTTTAGTTTTTATCGGAGATTGACATATGGGTATTTAAATCAAAGAACTAAACGAGTACATCTCGCATCAGTTAAGATTTTCCAGTTTCAAGTAACGGTAAAAAAGTTATTGGGGTTAAAACTTAAAAAAGTTAAACTTCTTTTTCGACCTCCGTTTTATAGTCCAATAATTTAATTTACAATTTTATCACACTTCATCACTTGATCAATACTACTATTTCTACTATTACTACTAATTACATATTATAACACACGTCTAAATAGATAATATATTTAATTAACTTCAAAATATTTATTCATTAGTCCATGAAATAAGTTGTGCAAAAATATAATTATATTGTTATTATAGATTTTTTTATATTATTAATTATTAAAGCAAAATATTCTTCTTCAAACACAAACTACCACACAAAGAAAAACACTTTTATATATAAAAAAACATCAACGAACTATGTATAAAAAAAAAACACATTTTATAAATAGAGAATATTAATTTTAAACTATCAAAATTTCCAACAAGCCTTCTATGATATGAAACTTTGCACAAAGATGGGTCAGTATGGCTTTATATACGTTAAATATTAAGAGTGTTGACTTTTGCTAAGGAAAAGTAAATAACGGGTTCTATACAAAATCCACAAAGTCAAAATCCACAAGTCAAAATCCAAAAGTCATAATCCATAAAGACAAAATCCATAAAGACAAAATCCATAAAGACAAAATCCATAAAGTCAAAATCCACAAAGTCAAAATCCATCAAGACAAAATCCATAAATTTTTGTATGAAGAGCGCCGTAATGCTTATTGGGGTTGGGTTCTATACAAAATCCAAAAATACAAAATCCAGAAAGACAAAATCCAAAAAAATTGAAAAATCCACAAAGTCAAAATCCTCAAAGACAAAATTCACAAAGACAAAATCCATAAAGTCATAATTCACAAAGTCAAAATCCAAAAAGACGAAATCCATAAATTCAAATTTACATCAGTCTGCTTATCACAATTGAATATTGAGAATATTTATGTACGTTATTACGTTAACTACACAATTACCAAATCCCGGAGCATATCTAGGGACGCGGGAGCGTCTCGCACGCCAAAGAAAAACGAAGAAATTTGAACAAATAAAAAGTGAGAAGCTACTAAGACTATGTTTACACGACGGAACAAGTACGGGTTTTCGGACCTCTGTAGCTCGGACCCTGGTTGGTCCTGAGTCTTCAAATTCGGTAAGCGTTGTCGCTCGCGCCGTCTTACGAAGTGTAGAAAATTTCAAGATGATACGATAAGAAACCACCGGAGATATAAGAGTTTGAAAATCGCATTTTTTCAAAAATCTTGTTCTCGTTGTTCTCGTTGTTCTTGTCGTTCATTGACAGGGCTATAGCCTTGCAGAGGGCATCTCGGGATTTGGTCTCTTTCCTCATTGATAGAGTCTGTCGTGAAGGTGTGCATAGGCTATCGTTTGCTCCGATCCGTGAAGTAGAAAAAAAGATACAGCGGAAAATGTGAAAAAATACATAGAGTTTCTCGCTTAAATCTTTTTATATGTTTTAAAGGAAGCATTTTGCAAAAGTCGGGGATAGGCCCGAAAAAAGCCTAGAAAAGAATCGTATAGTATAGTATAATTGGTAGGACCGAACAATCTTTTGTATCCAAAATTTTCAGTTTTAGATCGTCTGCAAGAGCGGGTGCGGGTCAAAGTTCCTGTTTTGGTTCGTCTCATATATACGAGTACGTACATATTAGTTTAATATTGGATGAGCATACGCACTGTTTAAATCATCCCGATGATCCTAAAGCTTCCACCAAATCAGCGCGGTAGCGGTACGCGGTCCACACAACACACACACCACAAGAATTGACAAGTACTCCGTGGTGTACCGCGGCGGAAACTATTTCATACATTCTGACACGTACCGCTACCGTTCTGCGCTGGTTTGGTGGAAGCTTAATAATGGCGCTGGGACACCAAATCGGTTTTGTCAAGACGGTGTATTCTGTTGTGTTCAAACCAGAGTTACGTGATGATGGCATATGGAAAATCGATTTTTCAAGGAATTCTGATGAGTTAATTTGAACAAAATTTGGCATGTAGATTTATTCTTGTAATTCCACCCGGTTTGATCCTGTTGTGGTAGGCAAAAAGGTACTGTTAGTTATATAGTTAATTTCATAGCTATCCCTGATTCTTGGTCATGAAACCACTTTATTGTTGTAAAAGCAATGCTCGTCAGGACTCAACAGGTTTTCGGGACCTTTGATGAGGGATAAAAGGATATTTTCACATGTACATGTCTTTCTCTATGTGTCTTAGGCGCAATGTGGAACTTAGGAAATATGGATGTTATTTGAATCACATATTGAGTACCCAGTGAGGCTTAATGGTTACATTAAAAATTAAGATTTAAGATTAGGATGAATGTGATAGAGATGAAGTAAAGGTTTAGACTCAATTTAGGGCTAAGGTTAAAGTCAAAATCAAGTTTAGGGTAACGGATAGGGTTAAAGTTATTGTTACATCGCAGTCAACGTTATTATTAGGGTTAAATGTAAGGATAGGGTTTGGGTTAAGGTTGAGTCTGAGTTTCAGATTTAGGTATAGGCCAGGGTTATGGTCAAAGTTAGGGTTATCATTAAATTTAATGTTATGTATAAAGATACCAAGGTTAGCGAGGTTACTTGGGCTACCAAGGCCATCGGGGTTACCAAGGTTACTAAGGGTTTGCAAGATCACCAAAGTAGTCAAGTGTACTATGGTTACTACGATTACCAAGGCGAGCAAGGTTACCAAGGAGACCAAGGAGACGAAGGTTAGCAAGGGGTTTATCATTCTTATAATTATTGTTCTCAAACAAATTCGTGACAATAGGGCAATGAATATCGTCTTCATAATATATTTACGAATTTTGTAAATCGAAAACTGCAAAAAGATATGATATCTCACAAAAACAACTGTGTTGTAAAAGGTGTCCGCCAAAGAAAAAGTCATCAGCCGCAAAAAGGATTGATATAAATACATTCCCGCCAAAATACTCGCATCTTGTCTCAATGATGGTGGTGGAGCAAATTTTTTTCAACGCTATTTGGCGGGGAGCTTGAATAAGGTTAATAACAAAATAAAATCAATGTTAAGAAATTTATGAAAGAACTTTTATCGTATAGAAAAAAAACGAGTTCCATACGAAGGAAAGCTAAATAAGATTCTAAAACGCATTTTCATTTTCTATAAGACTGGAAGCTTCAAAATTATCAAGAAAAGAACATAGCAGCAAATAGTACCCTCGTTCAGCTCCCCGCCAATAAGCGTTGAAAAAAATTTGCTCCACCACCATCATTGAGACAAGATGCGAGTATTTTGGCGGGAATGTATTTATATCAATCCTTTTTGCGGCTGATGACTTTTTCTTTGGCGGACACCTTTTACAACACAGTTGTTTTTGTGAGATGCGCTTTACCTAAAGACACGGAAAAGGATTCATCCGTGGCATATACGATTTAGCCGATGACACGGAGAGGAATGCACCGGACCATAAGCGCTTCAGGTAAAGACAGACACCTAAGGCGCATATGCTCCGGGTGCATCCTTCTCCGTGTCTTCAGGTAAAGCGCATATGCTCCGGGGTTTGGTAATTGTCTAGTGCCCACGCAATAAGCATTATGGCTCTCTTCATACAAAAATTTATGGATTTTGTCTTGATGGATTTTGACTTTGTGGATTTCGACTTTATGGATTTTGTCTTTATGGATTTTGTCTTTATGGATTATGACTTTTGGATTTTGACTTGTGGATTTTGACTTTTTGGATTTTGTATAGAACCCCAAGGGTTCTATACAAGACACGGAGAAGGGGGTTCTATACAAAATCCAAAAATACAAAATCCAAAAAGACAAAATCCAAAAAAATTTAAAAATCCACAAAGTCAAAATCTACAAAGACAAAATTCACAAAGACAAAATCCATAAAGTCATAATTCACAAAGTCAAAATCCAAAAAGACGAAATCCATAAATTCAAATTTACATCAGTTTGCTTATCACAATTGAATATTGAGAATATTTATGTACGTTATTACGTTAACTAGACAATTACCAAATCCCGGAGCATATGCGCTTTACCTCAAGACACGGAAAAGGATTCATCCGTGGCATATACGATTTACCCGATGACACGGAGAGGAATGCACCGGACCATAAGCGCTTCAGGTAAAGACAGAGACACCTAAGGCGCATATGTTTCGGGTGCCTCCTTCTCCGTGTCTTCAGGTAAAGCGCATATGCTCCGGGGTTTGGTAATTGTCTAGTGCCCACGCAATAAGCATTATGGTTCTCTTCGTACAAAAATTTATGGATTTTGTCTTGATGGATTTTGACTTTGTGGATTTTGACTTTATGGATTTTGTCTTTATGGATTTTGTCTTTATGGATTATGACTTTTGGATTTTGACTTGTGGATTTTGACTTTGTGGATTTTGTATAGAACCCGGAGAAGGATGCACCCGGAGCATATGCGCCTTAGGTGTCTCTGTCTATACCTGAAGCGCTCATGGTCCGGTGCATTCCTCTCCGTGTCATCGGCCAAATCGTATATGCCACGGATGAATCCTTTTCCGTGTCTTCAGGTAAAGCGCATAGGTATGCTCCGGGATTTGGTAATTGTCTAGTTAACGTAATAACGTACATAAATATTCTCAATATTCAATTGTGATAAGCAAACTGATGTAAATTTGAATTTATGGATTTCGTCTTTTTGGATTTCGTCTTTTTGGATTTTGACTTTATGGATTTTGTCTTTGTGAATTTTGTCTTTGTGGATTTTGACTTTGTGGATTTTTAAATTTTTTTGGATTTTGTCTTTTTGGATTTTGTATAGAACCCGCTTATTGCGTGGGCACTAGACAATTACCAAACCCTGGAGCATATGCGCTTTATCTGAAGACACGGAGAAGGATGCACCCAGAGCATATGCGCCTTAGGTGTCTCTGTCTTTACCTGAAGCGCTTATGGTCCGGTGCATTCCTCTCCGTGTCATCGGCTAAATCGGGTTCTATACAAAATCCACAAAGTCAAAATCCACAAGTCAAAATCCAAAAGTCATAATCCATGAAGACAAAATCCATAAAGACAAAATCCATAAAGTCAAAATCCACAAAGTCAAAATCCATCAAGACAAAATCCATAAATTTTTGTATGAAGAGAGACATAATGCTTATTGCGTGGGCACTAGACAATTACCAAACCCCGGAGCATATGCGCTTTACCTGAAGACACGGAGAAGGATGCACCCGGAGCATATGCGCCTTAGGTGTCTCTGTCTTTACCTGAAGCCCTTATGGTCCGGTGCATTCCTCTCCGTGTCATCGGCTAAATCGAATATGCCACGGATGAATCCTTTTCCGTGCCTTCAGGTAAAGCGCATATGCTCCGGGATTTGGTAATTGTCTAGTTAACGTAATAACGTACATAAATATTCTCAATATTCAATTGTGATAAGCAAACTGATGTAAATTTGAATTTATGGATTTCGTCTTTTTGGATTTTGACTTTGTGAATTATGACTTTATGGATTTTGTCTTTGTGAATTTTGTCTTTGTGGATTTTGACTTTGTGGATTTTTAAATTTTTTTGGATTTTGTCTTTTTGGATTTTGTATTTTTGGATTTTGTATAGAACCCGCTAAATCGTATATACCAGGGATGAATCCTTTTCCGTGTCTTCAGGTAAAGCGCATATGCTCCGGGATTTGGTAATTGTCTAGTTAACGTAATAACGTACATAAATATTCTCAATATTCAATTGTGATAAGCAAACTGATGTAAATTTGAATTTATGGATTTCGTCTTTTTGGATTTTGACTTTGTGAATTATGACTTTATGGATTTTGTCTTTGTGAATTTTGTCTTTGTGGATTTTGACTTTGTGGATTTTTCAATTTTTTTGGATTTTGTCTTTTTGGATTTTGTATAGAACCCGTAAATAACAGTAAATTTGAATTTGATCGTGTGTAGCCCCTTCTAGGTTTCCAAATATGTAAATTCTGCTAGGGATATTTAGAAAATTACATAGGGAATATGTCTACCAATTTTCATTCGAATATCTGTATCCAAACCGGAAATAGAGCCAAGTTAGTATTTAGTAAGGGCCTTTCACAATGCAAGGGGAGCCTCTTAAGCATTTCTTCAATGCATATCTTTTAACTTGATGAAACAATGAACATGAAATTTGGTGGATATGCATAGAATGGTAATAGTGTTTGCCACAAATATTTTTGAAGTTTGTAGGACCAAGTTAACAGGGTGTCCCTGAATAGCTGCAAAAGTATACTTGTTCAATACTCTTAGGAAAGCTTGCATGGGCTCTTATGACAGGGGACACAATGGAATCATTTCATATAAGTTGCTTTTCCTTGATTAAAAAAAGAGTAACAGTAGTTTTACAGCCAATAATTCAGTTCATATATCAAGCCAAGCTGGCCTTACGTTTGCCTGAGTTTCTTTCTGCTCAAAGGCCATCAGAAATCATAAATCGAAAAATGCCTGTAGATTTGCCTTGGAGTACCTACTTTTATACAAACTGGGTAAATAGTAAATCCATTTTTGGATTGGTCTAATTGGTTCCATTAATGCTGTGGAACGCGTTTATTTAGACCAATCCAAAAATAGATTTACAGGAAGCATTCCATTAATGCTGTGCACAATTCTTATCTATTGCTTATAAAATATATGTACAGAAAATATTCACTATGCATCAAAATTCTAAAAAACCCTCGTATTGCGGGCGCAGCCCTCTGTACGCCGGTATTTTTTCTTTCTTACTATGTTGTCTACAAAATTGTACTAGAGTATCCGTTTTTATACCCTTCGCTCATAGAGTGAAAGGGTATATTAACTTTGTCATGAAGTTTGTAACGCATTAAAGGAAGCATCTCCGACCATATAAAAAGTATACATATTAGTTCAGTAATATCGTGTCGATTTAGTACCAATCCGTGAAAAAAATACGGAAGTTTTTTTCTCACTCTTTCTTTATGTATTATGGGGCGCTGATTCCGAATATGAACTTTGCACCCTAAAAAAAGTGCCGCAACCTTTGAAAAAGGGGGGAAAGGGGGCATTTTTTTCGGTTTTTTGCGATTATTTAAAAAACGGTAAGAGATACAGAAAAATGGTCTGAGGACGAAAAAAACTACATAAAATTATCTTTGCAATGATATATAACACATTAGAGTTTAGTCGCATATTTCGGCGTTAGAATAGAACATAAATTAGAATATCTTCATTTTAGACCTTTTTTAAAAGCTCGATAACTTTTTAAAGAATGTTAGTTTAGCCGTAAAATTTTGTACAAGTATTAACAACAAGTTTAAGATAATTTTAACGTAAACGCTGAGTCGCTCCGGTCAAGGACCCCCATTATCCCCCCATTTAAATTTGTCAAAACGGCATGTCCACAGCTCCCCCCAAAATTGCAGCAGAGTGCTAAATTTTGGTTTGTTGCGATTGGAGGTCATAGTCACCACACCCACCAAAAATCAGCTCATTCGGATAAAAACTAAGGGTACCTCCCATACAAAGTGACCGATGACAATTTTGTTCTACAGTTTATAAAATGAGTAGTACGTACAAGTACGTAGAACAAACTCCTGATGGGTCACTTTGTGTGGGAGATACCCTTAGTTTTTATCCGAATGAGCTGATTTTTGGTGGGTGGGGTGACTATGACCTCCAATCGCAACAGAGCAAAATTTAGCACTCTGCTCCAATTTTGGGGGGGAGTTATGGATATGCCGTTTTGAAAAATTTAAATGGGGGGATAATGGAGGTCCTTGACCGGAGCGACTCAATGTTTACGTTTAAATTATCTTAAACTTGTTGTGAATACTTATACAAAACTTTACGGCTGAACTAACATTCTTTGAAAAGTTATGGAGCTTTTAAAAAAGGTCTAAAATGAAAATGTTCTAATTTATGTTCTATTCTAACGCCGAAATATGCGATTAAACTCTAATGTGATATGTATCATTGCAAAGATAATTTTATGTAGTTTTTTTCGTCCTCAGACCATTTTCCTGTATCTCTTACCGTTTTTGAAATAATCGCAAAATAACCGAAAAAATGCCCCCCCCCCCCTTTCCCCCTTTTTTAAAGGTTGCGGCACGTTTTTTAGGGTGCAAAGTTGATATTCGGAATCAGCGCCCCAAAATACATATAACAAAATTGAGAAATAAACTTCTGTATTTTTTTCCTGACGAAAATACGATATTATTGGACTATATATGATCAGCATGACTTGGGGAGTCGATTGGAGCATGTCCGTCTGTCTGTCTGTTGCGACGCGTTTTACTCGGCGGGTATTGAAGCTAGCAAGCTGAAATTTTGCACACGTGCTTCTTATTGTTGCAGGCTGTTTGTATGTTTGATTCACCCAAATTGGATCACTGGGTCATGGGGCTGCCATACAAACCTAGCTCCCCAATTTGAGTTCTTCTAAGAAAAACTTTTTTATTTGTGTACCAATTTCAACCAAATTTCACACAAATGTGTTTCTATAGATAGCACAAAATATATGCCAGAATGGATCAAATCGGACCATGGGGTCATGGGGCTGCCATACAAACTTAACCCCCCAAATTAGGTTCTTCTAAGAAAAACTTTTTCATTTGTGCACCAATTTCAACGAAATTTCACACAAATGTATTTCTATTGATGACACAAAACATATGTAAGATTGAATCAAATCGGACCATGGGGTCATGGGGCTACCATACAAACCAAACCCCCCATATTGGTTCTTCTAAGACACATTTTTTTACACCAATTTCACAAAACCTTGAATTAATGTGTCTTTATCAAAGCAATTAAAAAGTTCAAAACGAATGGAATCGTACTGTGGGGTCATGCTCCGGCAACCCTAATAAAATTTTCCGAGTAAATATTTTTATTTGCCCACTTATTTCGACCAAGCCCAAAACTTTTGTCAAGACGGAAGAAAAAGAATGAGGAGGGGGATTAAATACAAGTCATAGGTACGCCCGAAAAAACTTTTAGCCCAAGCGAAGGGTATCCAAATTTCGGCCGCGCCCGAAATTAGCCTCGGCCCCGGGGGTTGGCGAGCGAAGCGATCAGGGGGCGAAGCCCCCTAGTTCCTTGCTGTTTCCTTTATGTAATTGAGTTCTTCTTCGAATCTTGTCTTAGATAGGGTATATTTAACATCCTGTGGATAATCGAGTGGAGCGCGGCTGATTTGTGTTGGTGTGAGTGCATAGAGGTGCTAGGAATTATTCTTTGGGTCGATGTCGGCTTCCGGTAAATATCGAACTGAATGTGTTGGTTGTCTCTTATAAGCATTATATCAAGGAATAGTAGCTTTCCTTCTGTTTCGATTGTGAACTGTATGTTTTTATGTAGCTTGTTTATATGTTCGAATGTTTCTGCTATTTGGGAGGTGTTAATTATGGGTTGGATACGATATCCCCAGTCACAAAATCCCCAAACCAAAATCCCCAAATCAAAATCCCCATAATCAAAATCCCCGAAATCAAAATCCCCGAAATCAAAATACCCAAAACCAAAATCCCCAAACGAAATTCCCCATTCCCCATTTGAGGTGTGATCTAAGAACGCGCGCGCGTTCTAAGATCACACCTCAAATGGGGAATGGAGACTTTCTTTAGGCTATTGTAGATGGTAAATCATCATCAATGTGGCACGATAGCCCGACGTCGGGCCTTGGCCGCCTGAATCGTTGACCTCCAATTGTCGCGGTTACGTGACCTCGTCCTCCAGTTTCGGAAGCCCAGCAGTTGGTGGGCGTCTTCACCTACGGAGTTCTCCCAGCGAGCTCTTGGTCGTCCACGCAACCTCGCTCCGTCAATTCGTTGTGCGTTCATCACTTTCTTTGGCATGCGATTATCGTCCATCCGTTGTACATGCCCCGCCCATTGCAAACGTTGAAGCTTCACGATTTTCGATACTTCCAGCTCATCGTACAATTGATACAACTCATGGTTGTACCGGATGCGCCATTGGTCTCGCTCGCGAACGGCCCCGAAAATTCGCCGAAGGACCTTTCGTTCGAATCGGTCTAGCAAAATTTCGGAGGCTTGGGTGAGGGTCCATGTTTCGCAGCCATAACATAGCACGGGTCGGATGATCGTTTTGTACACGCGGAGCTTCGTGTTCCTGTGCGCAAGTTTCGAATTAATTATAGGGAGGACCGAGAAATATGTCTTATTGGCTAGTTGTATCCGTCGCTTAATTTCGTCGGTTTCGTTGGCGTCCTTTGATAAGTTACAACCCAGATAGTTGAAGTTGTCTACATACTCGATATTAAGGTCCCCCACTGTGATGCTTGAATTTGCTGGCGTCCTTGTTTTCGATTGCATCATGGCCTTTGTTTTGCTTTCGTTGATATGTAGTCCAACTTCCTTTGCGGCGTTATTGAGGTTATGCAGAAGGCTTTCTGCATCACCCAACCTTCGAGACATGATGTTGATATCGTCGGCGTACGCTACTAATTGAGTCGACTTGATGAGTAGCGTTCCGCTGCTGTCCATATTCATGGCTCGAATTACATACTCCAAAGCAAGGTTGAAGAGCGTCGGCGCCAGCCCGTCGCCCTGCTTGAGTCCAGTACGAGTTTCAAATAGGTCAGTGAGTCGATTCTGCACTCTGACCTGCGAGACGGTATTAGTCATCGTCATCCTTGTGAGTCGCACTAACTTTGCCGGTATACCAAAATTCAGCATAATGTTGTACAGTACACTTCGATCGATACTGTCGTATGCCTGCTTGAAGTCGACAAAGATTTGGTATACGTCGATGTTATATTCCCAGCACTTTTGGAGTAGTAGCTTCACTGTGAAAAGCTGATCGGTCGTTGATCGACCAGGTCTGAAGCCGCCTTGATACTCGCCAATGATTCGTTCTGCGTACGGATTAATTCTCTTTTCAAGAATTTTAGATAATATCTTATAGGCTGTACAAACTAATGATATGCCCCTGTAATTCTCACACTTCAGCTTGTCACCCTTTTTGTGGATTGGGCAGATTATGCTTTTGCGCCAATCTTCGGGGATTTCCTCGTCGTTCCATATTTTCAGCAGTAGCACATATATAGCGTTGGTCAGGCACGTTCCACCATGCTTCAGCAGTTCTGCTGGGATCTCGTCAGCGCCGGGCGCTTTATTATTTTGAAGCGACTGTATGGCAAGACTCACCTCCTCTACTGTTGGGGGTAGAACGGGAGGGCCTGGTTCGGCTAACTGCTCAAGAGCTGGCTCCGCGGGGGGTGTTGATGGTGCATTGAGCAGCTCTTCAAAATGCGAGGCCCATCGTTTGTTGACGCTTTCGATGTCGCTGATGATGTTACCATCCTTGTCCTTACATAGGCTTGTCCTGGGTTGATATCCGTTCTTAACATTATTTATAAGTTTGTACGCCTGTCTAATGTTCTTACTGGCTAATCTTTGGTTTATTTGCTGTAACTGCTCGTCAAAATGGTTGCGTTTCTTACGTCTAATTAACTTATTAGATACTCGCCGAAGCTCGTTATATCTTTCTTTCTTGGCTCGGGATGCGCGTTGTGTGTATTGGCGATAGGCTTCATTTTTCGCCTCAATCGAGGCCCTGCATTCGTCGTCGAACCAGTCTGCTCGTCTGCGCCGGCCTTTATAGCCCACGACCTCTTCTGCGACCCCCTTGATGCTGTCTTTGAGCTCCTCCCAGAACTCATGGATGCCTAAATTGTTGATGTCATCAAGCATGGGCGACAGTTTTTCCTCTAGTGCTGTTGTATACGCAGCCGCCGTGGCATCATCAATCAAATTGTCAACCTCGAAGATCTTGGCAGGGTTGATTCTCGTTAGGTGCACCGAAGAGATTCTGCACCTGTAGGTTGTCTTCACCAAATAGTGATCGGTGTCGCAGTTGGCTCCTCGATAGGATCGAACATCTAGGACATTAGAAGCCCATCTCTTGCTGATCAGTACGTGGTCGATCTGGTTCACGGTGTATTCATCTGGAGACTTCCAGGTCTGCTTGTGGATTCGTCGATGAGGGAAGCATGTAGAGCTTATTACCAGGTTTCTGCCGCTCGCGAAGTCGATAAGTCGCTGACCGTTGTTGTTGTTTTCGTCGTGGAGGCTATGACCTCCAGTAGTTCCCCTATGCCAGCTTTCATTTCCGACTTTGGCGTTAAAGTCTCCTAGCAGCAGCTTGACGTCGTTTGATGGAAGTGAGTCGAAGAGTGTTTCTAGGTCGTTGTAGAACTCGTCCTTAATCGCGTCTTCTTTTACTTCTGTAGGGGCATGCGCATTAATGAGCCAGAGATTAGCGAAACGGGTCTTAATGCGGATCGCACATAGCCGCTCGTTGATGGGTTTGAAGCCGATAACGTGGTCCTTGAGCTGCTTATTCACAATGAAAGCTACTCCAAACTCCTTGTTGCCCTCCTCTTTACCACTCGTAAAAATAGTGTGCGAATTGAGGTCGTTAATCTCGCTTTTGAGCCATTTAGTTTCCTGGATTGCAACTATGCTCAGCTTGTATTGTTCTACCTGATCCAGGAGGGCCCTTAAGGCCCCCGGTCTATTCAGGGAGCGTACATTCCAGGATCCGAAAGAGTAATCAGTTGTTCGTTTGCGGGGTCGTCGTTGTTTTGTATCCGTCCAATCCGAGGCTTTTGTTTCAGGTTTCTTGACTTGAAGTTTTTCTTAGGATGAGTTGTCGGCACATCGCTAAACCATGATAGGGTTTAATCGTTGAGTAAAGGCCATCATGGGCATGCCTCGAAGATGCTGCTTTAGTGGTTGACTTAAATGTTTTCTGTCACCTATCACGTTAAGTAACCTGAGACGCTGCAGATGTTAATGCAGCACTCAGGCGCAGCGGTTACTCGGATAATGCGGGAAAGTAACGCCCCGTAGAGAGACATAGGAATTGGCCGAAGTCCTTTTCCTATGAAACTCCTCCTGCATAGCTAAGGGTCCGCAGTTATGCCACAACTGAAGAAGATATAGGAATTAGCCGAAGCCTTTCAACCTTTATCTTCCCCCTTACGGTAGATGGTAAATGATAGATGTTAAATGGCAGATGATAAATGGTAGATAGTAAATGGTAAGTGGTTAATGGTAGACGGATGGTAGCTTGTAAATGGTTGATGACAGATGGTAAATGGTAGATTGTAAACTGCAAATGGTGGGTGGTAAATAGCAAATAGTAGATGGTAAATGGTAATAAATGGTAGGTGCTTTAGACTATTGTAATTGAATAGTCCTACTATGCAATAAAAAAATCTCCGTCGTGGACTGATATATATGCTAATCAACGGCAAACTATTTGAAGTAACACAGAACAACAGCAGATAATGTGCAGGCGATTAAATATGCAATCGGTTCCAACAATAAGCCAACCAAGTTTTCCGCGAATATTCGTTCGCATGAGGACTTATCTCGACGATGTTAAAGAAAACCTATTATGTTAAGAACGATATATGCAATATGGACTCGAATATTTTGTTTGTGCTAATCAAAAAATAAGTTAGTATCGTTTTACGTCCCTCCTAGTGCCATTTACCATCTACCATTTAACACCTTCCATCTACCATCAACAATTTACAGTCTTTCATCCATCAACCATTTACCATTTTTTACTACCATCCATCTACCATTTACCATCATATTTCGGGTGTTTGGGATTTTATGATTGGGGATTTTGTATATGGGTATTATGATTATGGGGATTTTGTATATGGGTATTATGATTATGGGGATTTTGAATATGGGGATTCTGATTTTGGGGATTTTTCTACGTTTGGGGATTTTGTGATTGGGGATTTCGTATGGTTCCCGTTAATTATAGCTAAAATGTCGTCTACGTATCTAACCCATACTCGTGGCATAATTCCTCGTTCTTCCGTTCGCTCCTCTAGTGCACTCATGAAAATTTCGCTAATCAGGGGAGATAACGCATTGCCCATTGCCGTTCCTGCAGTGGTCTTGTAAAACTCTCCCCTGAAAGTGAAAAAACTCTCGTTCATACACATTTGTGAGTTCGACGTACTGCTTATTTTCCTTCTTCCCCTGGTAGTTTGCCTGTTATTGTTGAGCCATGTTTCCAGATGGGTTAGCGCTTCTTTGAAAGCGACATTTGGGAAGAGCGCTTTCACATCGAATGAGACTGAAGAATCCGACGATTTCAATTCTATGTCCTTTAGTTTTTCCACCGGCTCGTAGCTATTTTTCACGGAGAATTTACTGTGATAGTCGCCTATGTTGTCGACCTCGTTGATGAGCCATTTTGCTACATTATATCGATACCTTAAAGCACAAAAGTGCTAAGTCCATTTTTTACGATTTTGAGATTTTTGCATCGTATTATTCCTTGTCAAGTTCTCCATCGACTACTTAATCTTGAAAGAAAATTTACTCAGCTAAATTCAAGGAAATTAACATTTACAAGAAGCGCTATGTCCTAGGTTGATCCAAAAAAAATTGCACAAAAGTGCTAAGTCCAGTTATAGTGCTATTTTGTGCTAAGTCCATACTTGCAACAATTAGGAAGTTAAATTTGTGGTAATAACTGACATAAAACGAATGTATATCATTATGAGAAATAAATAGGAATAGCCAGGGTTGCTTCCCGATTAATATAAGGCGGGTTTATCTGCGGGATTGCAGGATAACTCTAGATGGGATGAATTGTCTGTAAAATGTTTACATGGGCGTATTCTTTCTTTGATTTGTATTGAAATGGGTAAAAGCCGATTGATCGTCTACCTCCGATGCAAAGGTTCAAATGAGCACTGGTGTTCAATTAAGCCCTCACATTTAATGGCTTAATTTGAATTCTCTATTTTCTCTTCAAAATGAAACCTTCAAAACATACATTGCAGCTTGTGTAAATGCCAGCTTACATTGAATTTTGTGAAGGATATCCCTCTCCAAAAGCTACAGTTCAGCTTGACACCTGGCATTCGCATATGTTCAACGCGTTGTAACGACATATTTTTATCAGCCATACTCACCCACTGTGCTCCAAAAGTTATACTTTCCAAAAGACCCGTTGAAAACAGTTTGATCATACTATGAAAAAGTAAAAATTGTTTTAGGCCAAAGAATTACTTACTATGTCCACATAAAATGTTTGGAAGCTCCTTATCGTGCAGTCTGAAACACGGGTAATTCGGGTATTACCAAAACCAAACAATAAACTTGCATTTAAAACAACCAGAAAGGGACGATTGTACTAAATATACGCAAATTGGATTTTAACAGAAATTAACAGTGGTTGGTGCAGTGAATAGTGTACTCGCCTTCGGAGCGCAGGGTCATAGTTTATGATAGTTTCCAATTCATGATCCAAGTGGTGGAATATGGCCTCATTCAGATGTCAAACAAGTGCCCAATTATGGGGATAAAAACCTCTGCAGAGCGAGCTGTTGATCTAAGCAGTTTAAATCTTAGGGATTAGATGCGAAGGGCAGCTATTTATTTATTTATGACTTGATCGACATATTTCGAGAGTAAATTGAAGCTGACTCAAATAAAAGACTACTTTGAAAAAGATCTGCCAAATTAGAAAAAGTAAATAACTATTGATATACGTCCTTAATCCTAATGAGTGTCTGGCGTTTGTATTTCACCAGCTAATGCATGCAGAGACTAGATAATATTCGAGTCGAAGCTACACCCAAAACTATATTCAAAAGAAAGGGGATGTCGTTTGGGACCGAGTTATGGGATGAATGTATGCATTTCTTTCTAAAAGTCCGGCGAGGTTGACCCTAGCCCAAATAGACCAGAGATAGGTCCGAATAATACATTTATTAATCAGTTGTTTGAAAAGATGTCATTCTGGCAATCTTATTTAACTTACATCTCTAAATTCGCAGTTCCACTGCAGGGATTTTGGGGCAACATCTTTGACCAAAACATGATGGTCACATAGCCATCGCACTGGGGAAACGCGATTCGACAATTAGGAGGTCGTCCTATGCCTCGTTCGTCAATATGTTGTACTGGGCGACTTGCGTTTAACTAAAAGAAAAACTATATCTTATATTGAAGGAGTTTAAAATTTTGTCGCCGTTGACAAAGAGGCAACGTATCTTGTGGCATTGGCTTCGCCCAATGGAATGACGACTTAAGATCATCTGTGTCATAAAAGTATGGCTGGGGCCGAGCAATGACAGAGCAGGTACATCACCCTCTCTTTATCCTCACAACTTCTGCAGTAGTAATTTTGTGATGAAGTTGAGTCTAATGCTAGAAATATAATAGACGCAGCAGCAGCATTGCATTGCTGACAAATATGCTGAATAGCAAAAATGCTGTTCAGCATTTTTGTCTGCAATTTAAAATGCATTGTGCTTGACATTTCGCGCTGCTGCTGTTGCTGTTGTTGCTTCTACTCTATTTCTACCATAAGTCTCCTGGCGAGCTTCATAATAGGACCACCATGTCCAGTTATGACCCTCATAACACTACAAATTAGCTTCCTGGTCAATGACAGTAGTGGGATAGAAAGGACGACGTCGAGTCTTGACCAGATCATCTTTTGGTCATCTCGCGATCATTACCACTTTCGAAAAGTATAAACTGATGAGACACATTTGCTTCATGGATACGAACTGGTGGAAACGGTGGAAACTCAATGAATTGCTTGCATCTCATGGTATGTACATATTAAAAATATTATCACTACACCCACATTTTACAATATTGTAACGACAATACGAACATTTCTCCGTCAAGTCCATGGTTGGTATAAAATTAAGTGCTCAATAGTGCCAAGTCCGTACTTTCTTCTTTTTTTCTCGATTTTTCTTTGAAATTGTGACGATTGCTTGCCAGATTTTAATACAATTATCCTTTTGACAGTGTAACCTGCTTGAAAAGCAAAAACAATTTGCAAAAATAAAGTTTTCGAAGATGGGAACACGGTTTGAAATGTTATTTTCGCGTTTTCTCCAAAGGTGTCGATATGATGGGGAGTTCTTATCTGCAATAATTTCGCGTATTTCGTTGCCTTCTTTATGTACCTTCGGTTGGATTCTAAGTCTGGGTAATGATGGGTTAGGCATTCGGAGAGCTGCTAGATTTTTTACAACATCTGGACATTTTTAAAGAGTTTTTTCAACGCGTTTAATGGATTCCGGTAATGGGTCCACTCTGAGTTTAAAGAAGTTTCATTGTTGAAGTTTTTGGTGGGCTAATTCGTCGTATTCCTGTCTGTTTAAGATCACCACTTGGTTTTCTTTATCTGCCTTTATATAATATACCGGTTTGTTTTTCAAATCCTGAATTATTTTATTTTCATCGCTTCGGGCTTCGTAGTTCATGTACTTTTCAAGTATTGGTTTAGTTTCAACTCTCGCACATTCGCGGTCTTCTTTATTAAGGGGGCGTATGGCTCCTTCAATATCTATAACTTAGATATACAAATAAAGCTCCGGCTAATTCCTATATCTTCTTCAGTTGTGGCATAACTGCGGACCCTTAGCTATGCAGGAGGAGTTTCATAGGGTGATCGGGTTCGGCCAATTCCTATGTCTCTCTACGTCTACGGGGTGCTACTTTCCCGCATTATCCGAGTAACCGCTGCGTCTGAGTGCTGTATTAAAATCTGCAGCGTCTCAGGTTACTTAACGTGACAGGTGACAGAAAACATTTAATTCAACCACTAAAGCAGCATCTTCGAGGTATGCCCATGATGGCCTTTACTCAACATGGTTTAGCGATGTGCCGACAACTCATCCTAACAAAAACTTCAAGTCAAGAAACCTGAAACAAAAGCCTCGGATTGGACGGATACAAAACAACGACGACCCCGCAAACGAACAACAGGAATGTACGCTCCCTGAATAGACCGGGGGCCTTAAGGGCCCTCCTGGATCAGGTAGAACAATACAAGCTGAGCATAGTTCAATCCAGGAAACTAAATGGCTCAAAAGCGAGATTAACGACCTCAATTCGCACACTATTTTCACGAGTGGTAAAGAGGAGGGCAACAAGGAGTTTGGAGTAGCTTTCATCGTGAGTAAGCAGCTCAAGGACCACGTTATCGGCTTCAAACCCATCAACGAGCGGCTATGTGCGATCCGCATTAAGACCCGTTTCGCTAATCTCTGGGTCATTAATGCGCATGCCCTACAGAAGTAAAAGAAGACGCGATTAAGGACGAGTTCTACAACGACCTAGAAACACTCTTCGATTCACTTCCATCAAACGACATCAAGCTGCTGCTAGGAGACTTTAACGCCAAAGTCGGAAACGAAAGCTGGCATAGGGGAACTACTGGAGGTCATAGCCTCCACGACGAAAATAACAACAACGGTCAGCGACTTATCAACTTCGCGAGCGGCAGAAACCTGGTCATAAGCTCTACATGCTTCCCTCATCTACGAATCCATAAGCAGACCTGGAACTCTCCAGATGAATACACCGTGAACCAGATCGACCACGTAGTGATCAGCAAGAGATGGGCTTCTAATGTCTTAGATGTTCGATCCTATCGAGGAGCCAACTGCGACTCAAATCACTATTTCGTGAAGACGACCTACAGGTGCAGAATCTCTTCGGTGCACCTAACGAGAATCAACCCTGCCAAGATCTTCGAGGTTGACAATTTGATTGATGATGCCACGGCGGCTGCGTATACTACAGCACTTGAGGAAAAACTGTCGCCCATGCTTGATAACATCAATAATTTAGGCATCCATGAGTTCTGGGAGGAGCTCAAAGACAGCATCAAAGGAGTCGCAGAAGAGGTCGTGGGCTATAAAGGCCGGCGCAGACGAGCAGTTTGGTTCGACGACGAATGCAGGGCCTCGATTGAGGCGAAAACTGAAGTCTATCGCCAATACACACAACGCGCATCCCGAGCCAAGAAAGAAAGATACAACAAACTTCGGCGAGTACCTAATAAGTTAATTAGGACCCCCGATCGGTTGGGACTTTTTATGCCATCATCTCGGGACCATCCTCAACCATAATCAAAAAAAATTTCCGATGTAGGATTTTTGCCGTGCGATGGTCATATTTTGGTCCAATTTTCTAAGACTAGTATATCAATTATGTTGTGTGAATGTTTTCTATGTGAAATTTCTTATTTTTTAATTAGTTATATCTGGATAGCTGTTAGGAATCCGACCTATGCTTGTAAAACCGGCCCCACACCGACCGGAGTGTGGCAAACACCGCACATAAGATTGATACGAAAAATCGTGCAGCAGCAGGGTGGTTGGGCGACTCCAAGGTATCTTCTTGTAGCGGTGCAGAAAGGTGTGTAACCTCTGTGCATCTATGTGGGTACGATTTATGGTTCGTCAATGTTTGTGTCCGTGAGGTCTAAGGACAAAAACATAGCTGCTGCGATAGGGTTTTCCCACAGCGATATAGGGGTAAGATCAGTGGGCGCAGCGGAGCATTGAAAAAAGTGACCCACATGTTTTGGATGTCCGGGTTTATGGGAGAAAGGTACGAATTAAGGCGTGAACAAAAGCCCGACCGAAGTTGAGCTAGTGTTACTCTAGTGGCTCTCGGGAGCCTAATCTCCTCAGGCGAAATTGGTGGTGGGCGCTCTGAGAGGACTATTCGCACCTAAACTCGCGATAGACCGATTCACTTCTTCAGTGTGGATCGCTGCAATGGCAGCTCGGTATGTAACTTCATCGTAAGGGTCCCGTTTGTATCCCTGAACCTCTCTCTCAAGGTCTCGTAAACCACGCCTGACATGTCGTGGTGGAGGAACTCGGTCCATGAGATGATTATTGGGATGATCTTCACGGTAGCAACCAACAAGATACTGTTTTGAGAGTAGGAGATTGTGATCACGTATTGGCATCAATTTTGTCTCCTGATGTAAGTGATCCTGGGCAGACATCAGAAGGCAACCTGTCGCGATGCGTAGAGCGGCATTTTGGCAGACCTGAACTTTGGACCAGTTTGTGTCACATAGACTATGTGTCCAAACTGGGGCTGCATAATCAGCGGCCGCTCGACCCACCGCTTTATAAGTAGCTAGCATGGTTTCTTTATCTTTCTTAGAGCTTTTAGGATGTTGTTCCTACTGCGCATTTTTTCACAGACTGAAGCTGCATGATTCGCAGACGTCATCATGTTCTCTAGGTGAAGCCCGAGAATTTTGGGGTTTTTAACAGTAGGAACAGAATTGTTGCCAATACGTATATCCATCTCCCATCTGATGTCCTCCTACCAAGTGGTTAGAAAAGTCGCAGAGGATTTGGACGCAGAGATGGTGAGGTTTCGGCTTTGGAATGCGTGTAATCGTCCTAGATAGCGATTAATTCGGAGGCGCATTTCATCCTTATCATTCCCTGTGGCGAGTACGGTGCATAGGAAATCACCTCGATTCCTTCAGGTGGTGTGGGAAGGCCGGACATGTAGATGTTGAACAGAGTGGGGGAGAGTACCCCTCCCTGTGGAACACCTAATTTGATTTTCTTAAGCTTAGAACGTTTCCCTCGAAACGCGGTGAAGGAGTGCCGACCAGCTAGATAATTGGCAATCCAACGGATCTCTTGTGCAGGAAGATGCATATTCAACAAGTTTGCTAAGAGCATTGAATGATTGACCTTATCGAATGCACTTGATAGGTCTATTGCCACCAGAATAGTTCTGTGACAACGACTGCGTTGATTTAGCCCATCACGAATGCGTGTAGTGATCGCATCGAGGGCAGTGGTGGTACTATGCATCTTCCTGAAGCCATGCTGGTGAGGTTCTAGCTTCGCATGTGCAACAAGAGTGGGGTGAATAAGGGCCTCCAGCGTCTTTGCGACAGGAGAAAGTATCGTAATGGGGCGGTAGGATTCCCCGAGATTTGCGCTCTTCCCTGGCTTGGCAGGGAACAATTCGACCTGTTCTCCAGATTTCAGGGATGGCAAGCGTGGACATCGACAAGTTAAAGGCGGCCGTGAGATACTCAATGGCTGGAAGGTCGAGATGTTTCAACATGGTCATCGAAATGCCATCTGGTCCGAGGGCCTTGGAGTTTTTAGCATTCTCGATGACTTTTTTAACCTGGTCCGCTGTAAAAGATGGTATGGTGTCAACATTCCGGCTGCGAATCCGTCTTCTAATTTTGCGCTTGAGGCCGTCAGACTTTGGATGTTCAATAAATTGTTTATTGAACAGGCTAGCACACTGAAGAGGATCGCAGGTTTTAGTGTTGCCAAATTCAATGGCGTTGTTGCCCTTTTCTTTCCGAGGATTGGAAAGGGCACGGACAGTAGACCATAATTTGCTGACACCTTCATTGAGGTTACATTCATCGAGGTGCTGATTCCATTTCGCCATTAGGCCGAACTTTCGGGATACGTCCTGCCGGAATAAAACGTGCCGCGGCTGTGGTAATGACGTTCCTAATATTTTTCTCGGCCTCATGAATGTTGGTAGGTGATGTTAGCTCGATGAACTTCGCCGACGAGTAAGCTTTGAAACCATCCCAATCGGCTTTCTTGTGATTGACAAACGTTCGCTTCTCAGACTTAGTCATGTTGGCTGGTTTGTCAATTTTTATAATGATTGGGAGGTGATCTGATCTAAAGGTGGTACGTACTTCCCATCGGGAAGCAGCAATTAGGCTGGCACTGACAATAGTTATGTCAGGAGAACTACTGCAAGTGCCCACGACTCTAGTCGGCGAGTCTTCATTAAGTGAACAGAATTCTGAGGCGTCAAGTGATTCGGCGATAGTTATACCCCTGGCATTGTTGTTGAGGTCCGAATGCCAGAGCTCATGGGGCGCATTAAAGTCGCCAAGGATGACCCTGTGCTCTCCGGAAAGGAGAGGACCAATATCGAAACGATAGCCAGAAGGGCAACTAGAATGAGGTGGTACATATAATATTAAAAATTTCGATATTAGTACTCCCTGATGGAACTGAGATGGCTTGAATTTCCGCCGTACCGTCAGCAACTACATCTAATACACAGTAATGTACGGACTTGTGTATTAGGAAGGCAAGTTCACCTCCAGGGTGAGAATCATCCGTGGCGGCCGGTCGATCTTTCCGCAGTATAACATATTCGCTATGGACGCTTAGAGACGAGTTTGCGTGAAGCAACGTCTCTTGGATGGCGGCGATGAGAATTCTGAATTCAAGAAGTGTGTGATCTCAGCGATTTTTCGGTGAATGCCATTACAGTTAAACTGTAATATAGATAGTGCAGTGAAAACTGCTGGAGGAGGAGGGCCCGGCGTAAGACTGGGTCTGGCATTCCTTATCATATTGTTTGGCGGTGTAGGGGGCAGTGGTGGAGAAGGTGGGCTGGGAGCAGCCCTGGGTTGCCCGGAATTCATACAACCTGGCGCAACATATGCTAAGGAGTGTTGACCTTGTCTTCGTAACCCTGAACACCTAAAGTGAACCTATTCCCTGCAGCAATTACACTGCACTGATCTGGCATTCGAACCGATTCGTTGGTTGCAGACACTACAAATCCATACCTCTGGGCCTGGATTTGTTTCAACACCGGCGCGAATTAGTAAAAATGAGAGCAGCCGCGCCGAGATGTAATGCTCCCAATATGACGAAAAAAACACATATATCGTACCCACACATATACACAAACAAACACAACCTTCCTGCATCGAACCTTCAGGGCTCCTGCCGGGGCTCTTGCCAGGAAGGCACATTGGCAGCTTTTGGCCGTTTTGCAATACAAAACGGGTGTGGTCCGCCCCGTAGAGGCAGTTGCCGTAAGACCAGACCAGACCAGACTCCAAGGTATCATTCATGGAACCGGTCTTTTGTGCGGTGTGTGCCACACTCCGGTCGGTGTGGGGCCGGCTTAAGATGAACTTTATAGGAAATTGTGTAAGCTTTCATTCTTGCTCAGACATTTTTTTTTGTAGAGTTTGCGGCTTCGGAGATATAGCGGCGATAGAGCTGATAAGCACAAAAATGGAATGCCTTAATCCGCTCCCCCACGTTAGCTCACACCCCACGACCGCATGCTTTTAGTATGTTTTCCTCGTAAGTACGCCTTATAAATCCGTGAAATAAAAAACCGTCGCCCCATCCCGATTTTCCACAATGCTGGTCTTTATACTTATAAATGGGAAAAATTAAATTTGGAAGCTTGGTTTAAGCTCTTGAACTTTTGACTGATTAAAGACCATTTTTGTAAAAAACGATCGCGGGAGACACCAGAACCAAACAAATGACAAAAAAAAACGCTTGTTTGACAGTTTTCGGCTTTGAATAGGCTATAATTGGGGAACCGTTAGAACGACGCATGATGTTAGAACAAGTAGGAAATTAAATGGGCTTTAATACTGCTTTGCAAATAATTTCGGTAGGATTCACCGTTCCCGAGATATTCCCGAAATAAAGGCTAAAACCCCCTAGCGAATTCTTTTGCCGCAACTCCCCACGTTAGCTCACACCTCATGACCGCGTGCTTTTAGTATGTTTTCCTCCTAACCATCCCTTATAAATCCCTGAAATAAAAAACAGTCAACCCCTCCCGATTTTCCACAATGTTTGTGTTGTAAATAGGGAAATTCGAATTCGGAAGCTCGGTTTAAGCTCTTAACCTTTTGACTGATTGAAGATGTTTTATAGATCCGTGAAATAAAAAACCGTCACCCCCCCCCCTCCCCAATTTCCACAATATCTGTCTTCATTCTGATGAATATAGAATATTACTTCATTGAGACTCTTTTAACTTTGGAATGATAGGAGAGAAGCAAAGAAGGAGTATATCAAATTAAAGCAAATTTAATACTTACTAACTTTGCCTACAAAAGTTTTTTTAAACAATTGGGAAAGACACCAGAGTCAATAGAAACATATTTTCGACTTTTATTGAACAATATCGGAAGAACTGTTAGGAGTTTTGCGTATGCACGTATACTATATGCACGTATAGACAAATAAATAGTATATTTAGAAAGCTTTAATGCTCACTTACAACTTTTTTCTCTGCGACTCACCGTTTTCGAAATATAGCCCAAAACACCAAAAATTGCACAAAATTACACCTTTAACCCCCCCCTCCCCGCGTTAGCGCACTTCTCAGCTCCGAGTAAAATTAGTAGCTCTACTAACCTAACTACTCCTAACAAAACGCCGAAGAAAAAAAATCGTCACCCCCTTCGATGTTCTCTACACCCCCTTTTTATGCATTCATTGATTGGCCTATATGTAGTCAAACTTATAGAATTTTTATATTTTCAGATACCTTCAAACTTGTAAAAGTTTCACTGGGACGAAGTAACGATGCCAAAGTTGTTATTAGACGCATTCTCGAATCGTGCAATTTACCAACTAAATATGTGGACAGTATAAAGGCAAACAAACGTGCAGTAAATGCTAATTCAATTAAATATGCGGACTTTTCACGATTCTATGACGCTGATGAAAATTCTAATCAAAATCCCTTCGAGAATGTAAATTTCAATTCAGACTTCACCGAATTTGAAAAGCAGTTCCGAGCACGAAAGGAATTAGAAGAAAATAATCTAAAGTAGCAAAAAAATACGATAAGAAAATAGTTTGATTTGCGTCAGATGTCTATTACCTATATATTTATAGAGATTGGCTTAGTATTAATTTAAGTACAGCGCACAATCGCCGCCAAGGCATTGAAGACTTGAAAGAAGATGTTTACAAGCAGCAGCAAGAAATCACAAAGCGCCTTGGGTTAGTTGAAGTTCGTTACGATTGCGGATGGAACTTTGAGCACTATCGAGGGTGCTTAAAATCTCTCGAACGATTAGCAAATATGCACGAGAAAGACATGAAAAACCTTAATGGTAATATAAGTATGAAATATTTGTAGTTCAAATGATTGAATTTATATAATTTCTCATCCTTAGGACGGGTTGTTGTCTTTGCACCATTTACAGGTGTCAGTCGTGAAGGCCACATTATGCTTTTTACTGGAGATGTACTAAATAGTTGGATTGATGTAAAACTTAATAGATAAATGATTAAATACTGTTTATAATTTATATATTTTAGTTTATCAAAAATATACCAAAGCATGATGTATACTTGAAAATAATTCCGGCATATGAATCGGCATTATCTCAAGTTCTAAGACATATAAAAATTGCAAGAAGAAAATTCATGCCCAAGTCGCAAGCAGGAGACTATGCTGGACATTTGAGTAAAGTAACAACTTCATTGCTGGATTATTTGAGTACGCGCCGCTATCCAAAATCGTGGCCCCCGAGCTTATCCGATTACGAAATTGTCGTAGAATCGTAAGTAGAATAGTCGTAAGATATTTATATTATTCGCGTAAATGTTTCACTTAACACAGAGAAGCTGGTCCTTTGATGGTGAGCCCAACCGGACAATTTATAGCGCCGGCAACATGCCCTGGATTTCTCCTTATTGACTTTATCACTTCCCATTTGGACGAGGCTAAAGAAAAGGCGGTTGATTATGAGAGGTAAGACAGCATTACTGTTTAGTAGCATTCACTAATCAATAATTATAATATATCTCAGGCCGCCTTTGAACTATATATAATAATTCAAAGGCGGCCTGAGAGCCCCGAAAACAAGGCCGTGGCAAAAGGAGTCGTTTTAGTGGGTTTTCGCCTTTATCGCGGAAACAGTGAACCCTACAGAATGTATTTGTATGCAAGAATTAAAGCCTATTTAATTTCCTATAAACTTGTTCTACATACATATGTCGAATTCCTAACGGTTCCCCCGATATAGCTTTTTGAAATCCGAAATTGTCAAAAAATTCGTTTTCAGGGTTTTTTAGAATTTTTTTTTTCAAACCCGTATGAAATCAATTTTGTCCGTCCACTGTTCACTAGATTAGATTTGATGTGGGCTGTGGCTGTTAGATAGTCCTGAGCACTGCGACTGATCTATTGTGCCATTGCCCAAGCTATGGTTTAGATGAACTCATCTAACCGAGTTCTTTCGGTAAACCGATTAAGCTGGCCCTTGTTCAAGGAGGCGCTATCCTCCTCTAAAGGGAACATAATGCCGAAGCATTCTAAGCGGCGCATTGCTTGCCTTTCACACTCACAAAGAATGTGCGCAGTCGTTTCGTCGTCAGCCTCGCAAAAGCGACAGCTCGCGTCGGTAACAATGCGCATAGTCTTTAAATGTCCATTCAGACGGCAGTGCCCCGCAAATTATCCTATCCTGTTTCTACTCATGTTTATTAGACTTAGGGTACGTTTAGGTGAGTAGTTGGCAACGAAAAGTTTTGACTGTCGAATCTCGTGAAGAGTTTCCCAGTGTAAGTTGGCTTTGGCTTTTTCCCATTCACTTATTACATTTCTGTATGTGGTATCCCACAGTAGGATTCTGGGCCAATGAGGGGAGCGGCAGATGCTCTCCTTGAAAGCTCGTCGGCCTGCTCATTGCCTTCGCCACCCGATGCGACAGTAAAGCTCGTCAGCGTTTTCATTGCCGCTTGGCTGTCAATAAATATTGCTATTTTCTTGTTTATGTAGCCCTTTTCAATGAATTTTCTTGCGCACAGGTCGATTGCGTGTGCTTCTGCCTGAAACACGGTTGGTCGGCATCCCATTGGAATAGACTAATACCTGCGCCAGAACCTGTAGCTGTCTTTGAGCCTTTCGTGTAAAATATGATTGTACCGGGGTGGAGTGCTCTGAACCTGTCAGTCCAGTCGAATGTGGTGTCAAAACGTAACTGCACCGAGATCAGTGGGCATGCCGTATCACATGCCTTAAGCCTGATAACGACCAATCTTGCCACTGACTCAATGTGTATGTGTAGTGGTGGGAGGTTCAGCAGAACCAGCTAGACAGGTCAGCCTCTGAACTTTGTCCAGATTCAGCCTACCGTCTGTAATGGATGCCCTTCTCCACCATACTACCACAATTGGTCTAACAATTGTCTTATAGATCCACAGAATTATGTAGGGTTTGACATCCCATGCTTTGCCCGCATAGCTTCTGCAGATCCATAAGGCCTTAGTTGCTTTCTCTGTTACCACCCTGAGGTGCTCTTTCCAGAGTAATTTCTTCTCCAGAGTGACCCCCAGATACTTGACAGTTTCTGGCATGGTCAGCTGTGAATTATACATTGAGGGACACTTCAAAGCTCTCAGTGTCCCCTTACTGAATGGCATCACTGTGGCTTTTGTCAGATTGACACGTAGCCCAATAACAGTGCCCCATTCCTGTACTATTTGCAGAGCTTTCTGTAAAACATCCGGTAGGACCTCCTCGAATTTGTCTTTAACCGTGATGACCAATACTGGTAAATATAATTATAGACGACAGCATGCGTTGCACCCACATTATGGTAGTATTGTCGGCCCCCCTTTGGCTCTCAATGCCGTTCCTATGGAATCAAATGACGTATTGTCAAAGGCGCCCTATGTCTAGAAATGCACATAGTGCATTTTTATACCCTTCGCTTACTAAGCGAAAAGGGTATATTAACTTTGTCATGAAGTTTGTAACGCATTGAAGGAAGCATCTCCGACCATATAAGATATGTATATGATCAGCGTGACGAGCTGAGTCGATTGGACGATGTCCGTCTGTCTGTCTGTTGCGACGCGTTTTGCTCGGCCAGTTTAAAAGCTTTGGAGCTGAAATTTTGTACACATGCTTCTTTTTGTTGCAGGCAGTTTGTATGTTTGAATCGCTAAAATCTGACAAGGGGGTCGTGGGGCTGCCATACAAACCTAAACCCCAAAATGAGGTTCTTCTTAGAAAAACTTTTTTGTTTATGCACCAATTTCAATAAAATTTCGCACAAATGTGTTTTCATTGCTGACACACAACATATCGATACCTTAAAGCACAAAAGTGCTAAGTCCATTTTTTCGATTTTGAGATTTTTGCATCGTATTATTCCTTGTCAAGTTCTCCATCGACTACTTAATCTTGAAAGAAAATTTACTCAGCTAAATTCAAGGAAATTAACATTTACAAGAAGCGCTATGTCCTAGGTTGATCCAAAAAAAAATTGCACAAAAGTGCTAAGTCCAGTTATAGTGCTATTTTGTGCTAAGTCCATACTTGCAACAATTAGGAAGTTAAATTTGTGGTAATAACTGACATAAAACGAATGTATATCATTATGAGAAATAAATAGGAATAGCCAGGGTTGCTTCCCGATTAATATAAGGCGGGTTTATCTGCGGGATTGCAGGATAACTCTAGATGGGATGAATTGTCTGTAAAATGTTTACATGGGCGTATTCTTTCTTTGATTTGTATTGAAATGGGTAAAAGCCGATTGATCGTCTACCTCCGATGCAAAGGTTCAAATGAGCACTGGTGTTCAATTAAGCCCTCACATTTAATGGCTTAATTTGAATTCTCTATTTTCTCTTCAAAATGAAACCTTCAAAACATACATTGCAGCTTGTGTAAATGCCAGCTTACATTGAATTTTGTGAAGGATATCCCTCTCCAAAAGCTACAGTTCAGCTTGACACCTGGCATTCGCATATGTTCAACGCGTTGTAACGACATATTTTTATCAGCCATAAGCCACTGTGCTCCAAAAGTTATACTTTCCAAAAGACCCGTTGAAAACAGTTTGATCATACTACGAAAAAGTAAAAATTGTTTTAGGCCAAAGAATTACTTACTATGTCCACATAAAATGTTTGGAAGCTCCTTATCGTGCAGTCTGAAACACGGGTAATTCGGGTATTACCAAAACCAAACAATAAACTTGCATTTAAAACAACCAGAAAGGGACGATTGTACTAAATATACGCAAATTGGATTTTAACAGAGTTTAACAGTGGTTGGTGCAGTGAAAACTCGCCTTCGGAGCGCAGGGTCGTAGTTTATGATAGTTTCCAATTCATGATCCAAGTGGTGGAATATGGCCTCATTCAGATGTCAAACAAGTGCCCAATTATGGGGATAAAAACCTCTGCAGAGCGAGCTGTTGATCTAAGCAGTTTAAATCTTAGGGATTAGATGCGAAGGGCAGCTATTTATTTATTTATGAATTGATCGACATATTTCGAGAGTAAATTGAAGCTGACTCAAATAAAAGACTACTTTGAAAAAGATCTGCCAAATTAGAAAAAGTAAATGTATAACTATTGATATACGTCCTTAATCCTAATGAGTGTCTGGCGTTTGTATTTCACCAGCTAATGCATGCAGAGACTAGATAATATTCGAGTCGAAGCTACACCCAAAACTATATTCAAAAGAAAGGGGATGTCGTTTGGGACCGAGTTATGGGATGAATGTATGCATTTCTTTCTAAAAGTCCGGCGAGGTTGACCCTAGCCCAAATAGACCAGAGATAGGTCCGAATAATACATTTATTAATCAGTTGTTTGAAAAGATGTCATTCTGGCAATCTTATTTAACTTACATCTCTAAATTCGCAGTTCCACTGCAGGAATTTTGGGGCAACATCTTTGACCAAAACATGATGGTCACATAGCCATCGCACTGGGGAAACGCGATTCGACAATTAGGAGGTCGTCCTATGCCTCGTTCGTCAATATGTTGTACTGGGCGACTTGCGTTTAACTAAAAGAAAAACTATATCTTATATTGAAGGAGTTTAAAATTTTGTCGCCGTTGACAAAGAGGCAACGTATCTTGTGGCATTGGCTTCGCCCAATGGAATGACGACTTAAGATCATCTGTGTCATAAAAGTATGGCTGGGGCCGAGCAATGACAGAGCAGGTACATCACCCTCTCTTTATCCTCACAACTTATGCAGTAGTAATTTTGTGATGAAGTTGAGTCTAATGCTAGAAATATAATAGACGCAGCAGCAGCATTGCATTGCTGACAAATATGCTGAATAGCAAAAATGCTGTTCAGCATTTTTGTCTGCAATTTAAAATGCATTGTGCTTGACATTTCGCGCTGCTGCTGTTGCTGTTGTTGCTTCTACTCTATTTCTACCATAAGTCTCCTGGCGAGCTTCATAATAGGACCACCATGTCCAGTTATGACCCTCATAACACTACAAATTAGCTTCCTGGTCAATGACAGTAGTGGGATAGAAAGGACGACGTCGAGTCTTGACCAGATCATCTTTTGGTCATCTCGCGATCATTACCACTTTCGAAAAGTATAAACTGATGAGACACATTTGCTTCATGGATACGAACTGGTGGAAACGGTGGAAACTCAATGAATTGCTTGCATCTCATGGTATGTACATATTAAAAATATTATCACTACATCCACATTTTACAATATTGTAACGACAATACGAACATTTCTCCGTCAAGTCCATGGTTGGTATAAAATTAAGTGCTCAATAGTGCCAAGTCCGTACTTTCTTCTTTTTTTCTCGATTTTTCTTTGAAATTGTGACGATTGCTTGCCAGATTTTAATACAATTATCCTTTTGACAGTGTAACCTGCTTGAAAAGCAAAAACAATTTGCAAAAATGAAGTTATCGGAGATGGGAACACGGTTTGAAATGTTATTTTCGCGTTTTCTCCAAATGTTGAAAAATGGACTTAGCACTATTGTGTTTTAAGGTGTCGTATGTAAAAATCGACCAAATCGATCAATGGGGTCGTGGGGCTGCCATACAAACATAGTCCCCCGAATTAGGTTCTTCTAAAAAAAACTTTTTTATTTTCTCATTGATTTCAATCAAGTTTTGCACAAATGTGTTTCTAGTGATACCACAAAAGATATGTAAAAATGGACCAAATCGGGCCATGGGGTCATGGGGCCACCATAAAAACCTAGCCCCCCAAATCAAATTTTTCTAAGAAAAAACATTTTTATTTGCACACCAATTTTAATCAAACTTCATGGAAATGTGTTTTTATTGATGTTACAAAACATATGCAAAAATGAATTAAATCGGACCATGAGGTCATGGGGCTGGCATATAAACCCAACCCCCAAATTAGGTTCTTCGAAGAAAACTTTTCTATTTGTCCACCAATTTCAACCAAATCTTATAATTAATGCCTCAAACATACGTAAAAATTGATGGAAAGGCCAGGCGTTCATTGGGTTGCCGTACGGCCGCGCCCGAAATTAGCCTCGGTCTCGTTTCTTTATTAGACATGACCACATCGATCTCTTCCACTAAGCTTTGTAGTGCCGATTCCGTCGATTTGCCCGGTTGATAGGCATATTGTTTTGGGTGCAGTGGCCGCGTCTTCAGAAGTGTGTACTCCTAATATGAGGGTCCAGTAACTTTTCAATAGTTTTCATGAGGAAATACGTTAGGCTAATGGAGCGATACGACTTGGAGTCGTCCGCCGGTCTTTTACCCACTTTGGGGATAAAGACTACCCTCACTGATCTCCAGGCTGTTGGGATATATCCTAAAGCAAAACTACTTCTATAGATGCTAACCATGAAGTGAATCAGATCCTTTTGCCCTCTTTGCATGAGTGCCGGAAAGATTCCATCCATGCTGGGCGATTTGAGGGGATCAAACGCCCCGGTTGCCCACCTTATCCTGTCATACGTGAAAATACCTCTTGCTGCTGCCCAGTCAGATCTGTTTGCTCTGTTGGGCGGATTCATGCAACTGTGGCTATCATTCACGTTATAGTCTAGTCTGCAGCCGGAGAAATGGGTTGCTAGGAGTAGCATGCCCTTACTTTCGGCATCCCTCGTGATGTCCCCGTTTTCTCTTTTCAGAGTGTTAATCGAGCTGCAACAGTTTTTGGCTAGTACTTTGTGCAGTCTTGCCGCTTTGGTAGTATGTACTATTGATACTGTCGCAAAAGTTTGACCAGCTACGCCTTTTGGCGTCTGTGATTTTTTTGTTGTATTCTCTTATTTTCCTTTATAACCCTTAGAGGGCATTTTCTTCATAAGAGGACACAATTGCCCTACGAGTCTTTCGAGACTGAGCCACCCAGTGACTTTCTTGTCGATCTGCTGCAGATGTTCCATCAGTGTCTCGATATATCCGGATCAGTTGGTGTTTTATGGAACTCTGCGCTCAACTGTTGCAGAATCTGCAAAGATTAGATTGAATCGTATATGCACGTGGTCCGAAAAATAGGGCTCGTCCGATACGTGCCAACTGCGAATTGATTCCGCTATTAGGCTGTTACACAGAGTCAAGTCCAGTTTTTCCTGCCATACTCTGGTTATGAAAGTGGGTTGACATCCCCTGTTAAGGATGTTGAGATCTAGAGACATTATAAGTTCTAAAAGGTACTCACCTCTTCTGTTTACGTCGGTGCTGCCCCAAATCACGTGATGAGCATTACCAATGCTCGGGTTATTCATCGGTATCGGGGTCGTTCGTTGTCACCTCGCTCCCAGGGTTGGGAGTGGGAAATTCATCCGCCTTCTCCATAGGTTCTGATGAGTCGGGGAGGGCGTGGTGATGTTAGACCTGCTCCATTGGCTCCGGAACATTCGAAAGGCCATGGTGTAGGGGTGCCTCTTCAAAGGAGCTTGCAGTGTTCGGCCTCATTGTTCGTTGGATTGCTGCCGGTGTTGGTGGAGCCGTTTTTGCTCTCCCTTGTGTCGCTTGGCTTATTCTCCGCGGTGTCTTCTCTGTGGGCGCCCTTCCAAAAGCGGTAAGACACTTGGAAATTGCGCCTGGCGATGATTTCCATCGACATCGTGTCTACTGCAACGATTAATGTTAGGCCGTCTTCCTCCGTCGTCGCGTTTATCAGCCCCACTCGCTAGTGCGCAGCCCCTCGTTTTGCTTTGCCGAGAAGTGTGATTGCACTCGTGGCGTCAGTGCTGCGAGGCAGATATAGCTTCGCTATCGTAGAGCGGGGGATTTCATCCCCTGTAGCGGCGCGCAGCGTGGCTCTTTCCCATGGATTGGCGCATTCGACAAGTAGGAAACCGGGCCGGAAGCGAATGCTGCCGAACTCCGGAAAAATGGTCACAATATGGTTAATTATAGCGTCTTGCACCATGGACATTTGCTCTGCAGTTAGCAGGCAGTCTGACACTTGTTAGACGCCATAATTGCGTTCCTCACGGTTGTTGCCACCTGTGAGTACGTACTCCTGCTCCTGCTGGCTGTTACCGGAGGGGCGACAGCTGAAGGACCTGCCGATGGACGTTTTGATAAGGCAGGCCTTTGGATGGGCACTCCTGCTCCTAACTGCTGCGGGTTGAAGGGTGGCACTTGATGCTACCGGAGCTTCCTTGCGGTCGCTCTTGCTCCTGTTCGCCGCATTGTTAGGGGTGGACACTGATCCAGAAGGACCAGCAGAGGCCACCGGAGGTGCCCTAAATCCGCAGGTCGCTGAAGTACTTGGTCTAGGTTCGGCGTTCCGTGTAGGATTTTCTGCCGTCCCTGGTTTCTTAGTTAAAGCGGCTTGCTTCCCGTAGTTGGGAGCACCGTCTTCCTCCGATCGTTGACTATATTACCATCTACGAGGTTTACCGTGAGGAGAGCACCTAGCCTTTCGGCCTTTATCTCCCGGTCCTTCGGGCGGTTTGGACCTTCGGCGTTTTACTGACATGGTCTTATTGTCAGACGGGGATTTCTCCATACGTTGAATGCACTCACCTTCAGAAACCCAACCCCGGGGTTGCATCACCAGCTCGATTACTCGGGTAACAACCTACAGCAACCTCGAGGCCAACACCTTGATGGGCAAGGACCATGGTCCCCTGGGCACACCCATCCCCGAGGTACACTATTCGCTAAAGACGTGTATATAGCAAGTGTGATCCTCCTTCGGCCCCCTATTGGTTAAGCCTCACGTAAAAATTCAGATGTGCACATCCCAGGCTCGTTGGACCTGTGACTACTCGTCTGCTTAAAGCAGACTCGTAGCGCTGCTTTTCACATCCGGGCGGCCCCTTCAGTATACTAGTCAGCAATGCGATTCGGGCCGTGTGGTCATCAATCCACAAACTATTTAGATATAGGCGCGTAGGCATCTTCCACCAAGGCCGTTCTCCCTAACTAGCCCCTTCGAGGCTCGGGTTATGCGAAGCCGCCAGCTCCGAAGCACACACGATTAACCATATGGTTCTAAACCGTTATAGGTATCGACATGAAAATTTGCACAAAGATTGGTTAGTATGAGCTTAAATACGTTAATTACTAAGACATTTCCTAAGAAAAAGTAAATAACAATAAATTTGTGAAATCTCTCTTAGGTCTACAAATATTCGAATAACTTTATCCAAACCGGAAATATAGCGAATCAAATATATATGTATATTAGTAAGAAAGTTTCACAATACCGGGGCAGCGTCATAAGCAATTGTTCCCTGCATATCTTGTGACTGGATCAAACAATGAACATGCAATTTGGTGGGAATGCATAAAATGGTAATGGTGTTTGGCACGTATACTTTTGAAGTTTGTAGTTAACAAGGTGTCCCTGAATAACTGCAAAAGTCTACTTGTTCAATACTCATAGGAAAGACCCAAACATAAAAAATAGTAAAGTTTTGATGCCAAATTGTTGCACACCCTCCCCTCTATACGTACTAAAAAGTTACACTAATTTGAGCGTCGCATTAAGGGGGAGGGGGTGACGAAGAGGGGAAGTTTTAGTTTTCAGAAAATATATGAAAAATTGTTAGTCCTAAGAACGAAATAAACTACATTTAATTTCCTTTACAATGATATATGTACAATACTCTAGACCATTTTTTGAAAAATTATACCCTAGACCCAAAAGTATTATGTGAATTTTACATTTTTTGATATTTTTCAAACTGGAACTTCTAATAGAGTAAAGGTAAGGTGATACGAATTATTGCTGATGTTGTCAATTAAATGTACTGAACTTACACCAAAACTGAGTTTGCTCCGGCCAAGGACAACTCCCACGCCCCAGTGAACATTTCTCAAAAAGGCCTGCCTGTAACTTCTCTCTAAATTACGTCAGACAAATAAAATTTGGTTAAGTGCCTAGACGCAAAAATTAGAGGTGTTCGGGGGTATGGGTAACTGTCGGGTCGAACCTATTTTATTCGATAGAGGACCTCTCCGTGAGTCTAAAAACATTGGTCAGTCGAGCCGCAACCGAAGGGTTCGGCCAACCAGTTTAAAGGTGCAAATTTTCTAGGTGCGATGGGGGTTTTGGAACTGTCGGATCAAACCTATTCTATTCGATAAAGGACCGCCCCCTGATGCAAAAAATACTGGTCAGCCGAGCGGCATCCTGACCGAAGGGTTCGGCCAACCAGTTCGAAATTACCAATTTTGACGGGTCGATGGGGTTTCAGAACTGTCGGATGAAACCTATTCTATTCGATAGAGGGTCACTCCCTGATGCTAAAAACATTGGTCAGCTGAACCGCAACCTGACCGAAGGGTTCGGCCAACCAGTTCGAAATTACCAATTTTGACGGGTCGATGGGGTTTCAGAACTGTCGGATCAAACCTATTCTATTCGATAGAGGGTCACTCCCTGATGATAAAAACACTGGTCAGCCGAACCGGAACCTGACCGAAGGGTTGGGCCAACCAGTTTAAAGGTGCTAATTAATTACGTGCGTTCTGGGTATCCGAACTGTCGGATCGAACCTATTCTATTCGATGGAGGGCCACCCCTTGGTGCTAAAAACACTGGTCAGCCGAACCGCAACCTGACCGAAGGGTTCGGCCAACCAGTTTGAAGGTGCTCATTTTCTAGGTGTAATACATATATGTTTATATCGCTTTCATATCTTTTTACCTAGAAATCTGCTGTCCTCGCCAGATTCAACGCGTCTAATCTCTTTCAAGCATTAAGCTCTTTACAGACTATAGAAGATTTTGCAATAATCTTGAGATTTTACAAAATCTAGGCAAAATTCTTCTAGATTTTCCATACATTTTCATTGAGTTTGTACGGAGATTATAACCAAAATCTCGGAGAAAATCTTTACAAAATCATGGTGAAGTGTGGTGAGCTTCGCATTTGATAGTACTACAGTAGAGGTCATCTAATCCATTTTCCGCTTCGCACTTGGTTTTGTGCACAAAAGTTTGACGAACATAAACTATTGACTCCTATAAGATAGATTCTGCTTCTTGTTTTAACAAAGTAATATAAATCTCACAAAAACAACTGTGTTGTAAAAGGTGTCCGCCAAAGAAAAACTCATCAGCCGCAAAAAGGATTGATATAAATACATTCCCGCCAAAATACTCGCATCTTGTCTCAATGATGGTGGTGGAGCAAATTTTTTTCAACGCTTATTGGCGGGGAGCTGAACGAGGGTACTATTTGCTACTATGTTCTTTTCTTGATAATTTTGAAGCTTCCAGTCTTATAGAAAATGAATATGCGTTTTAGAACCTTATTTAGCTTTCCTTTGTATGGAACTCGTTTTTTTTCTATACGATAAAAGTTCTTTCATAAATTTCTTAACATTGATTTTATTTTGTTATTAACCTTATTCAAGCTCCCCGCCAAATAGCGTTGAAAAAAATTTGCTCCACCACCATCATTGAGACAAGATGCGAGTATTTTGGCGGGAATGTATTTATATCAATCCTTTTTGCGGCTGATGAGTTTTTCTTTGGCGGACACCTTTTACAACACAGTTGTTTTTGTGAGATATCATATCTTTTTGCAGTTTTCGATTTACAAAATTCGTAAATATATTATGAACACGATATTCATTGCCCTATTGTCACGAATTTGTTTGAGAACAATAATTATAAGAATGATAAACCCCTTGCTAACCTTCGTCTCCTTGGTCTCCTTGGTAACCTTGCTCGCCTTGGTAATCTTAGTAACCATAGTACACTTGACTACTTTGGTGATCTTGCAAACCCTTAGTAACCTCGGTAACCCCGATGGCCTTGGTAGCTCTAGTAACCTCGCTAACCTTGGTATCTTTATACATAACATTAAACTTAATGATAACCCTAACTTTGACCATAACCCTGGCCTATACCTAAACCTCAAACTCAGACTCAACCTTAACCCAAACCCTATCCTTACATTTAACCCTAATAATAACGTTAACTGCGATGTAACAATAACTTTAACCCTATCCGTTACCCTAAACTTGATTTTGACTTTAACCTTAGCCCTAAATTGAGTCTAAACCTTTACTTCATCTCTATCACATTCATCCTAATCTTAAATCTTAATTTTTAATGTAACCATTAAGCCTCACTGTGTACTCAATATGTGATTCAAATAACATCCATATTTCCTAAGTTCCACATTGCGCCTAAGACACATAGAGAAAGACATGTACATGTGAAAATATCCTTTTATCCCTCATCAAAGGTCCCGAAAACCTGTTGAGTCCTGACGAGCATTGCTTTTACAACAATAAAGTGGTTTCATGACCAAGAATCAGGGATAGCTATGAAATTCACTATATAACTAACAGTACCTTTTTGCCTACCGCAACAGGATCAAACCGGGTGGAATTACAAGAATAAATTTACATGCCAAATTTTGTTCAAATTAACTCATCAGAATTCCTTGAAAAATCGATTTTCCATATGCCATCATCACGAAACTCTGGTTTGAACACAACAGAATACACCGTCTTGACAAAACCGATTTGGTGTCCCAGCGCCATATTTAAGCTTCCACCAAACCAGCGCAGAACGGTAGCGGTACGTGTCAGAATGTATGAAATAGTTTCCGCCGCGGTACACCACGGAGTATTTGTCAATTCTTGTGGTGTGTGTGTTGTGTGTACCGCGTACCGCTACCGCGCTGATTTGGTGGAAGCTTTAGGATCATCGGGATAAATGAAACAGTGCGTATCCTCATCCAATATTAAACTAATATGTACGTACTCGTATATATGAGACGAACCAAAACAGGAACTTCGACCCGCCCCCGCTCTTGCAGACGATCTAAAACTGAAAATTTTGGATACAAAAGATTGTTCGGTCCTACCAATTATACTATACTATACTATACGATTCGTTTCTAGGCTCTTTTCGGGCCTATCCCCGACTTTTGCAAAATGCTTCCTTTAAAACATATAAAAAGATTTAAGTGAGAAACTCTATGTATTTTTCACATTTTCCGCTGTATCTTTTTTTCTACTTCACGGATCGGAGCAAACGATAGCCTATGCACACCTTCACGACAGACTCTATCAATGGGAAAAGAGACCAAATCCCGAGATGCCCTCTGCAAGGCTGTAGCCCTGTCAATGAACGACAAGAACAACGAGAACAACGAGAACAAGATTTTTGAAAAAATGCGATTTTCAAACTCTTATATCTCCGGTGTTTCTTATCGTATCATCTTGAAATTTTCTACACTTCGTAAGACGGCGCGAGCGACAACGCTTACCGAATTTGAAGACTCAGGACCAACCAGGGTCCGAGCTACAGAGGTCCGAAAACCCGTACTTGTTCCGTCGTGTAAACATAGTCTTAGTCGCTTCTCACTTTTTATTTGTTCAAATTTCTTCGTTTTTCTTTGTCGTGCGGGACGCTCCCGCGTCCCTAGATAGTTTCGTGCATTGTAGGAATTTTCAATTTTCACGGATTGTACTGTACTGTCAAGTCGTGGAACAAGATTACGACCATAGTGTGAACAGCATACAGCATTACATAATCTACCTAGATCTTGCGGCCATATGTGAAAAGTCTATTAGGTACTTGTCCGAAACCGGATTTCCCTCCCACTAGGAGTGTATGAGTACACGTAGCCTTCATTCATAATTTCAGAGATCAATCACACACAGATCATAGTCCAATCCCTACAAGCCTGCGCACACACAATCAAAACACAAGCAAAAAACAAAGTTTTTTTTTCAAATTTTCACGCCCATAATGCCTTCAACCCAGCGTACATTAAGCTGTGTAATGCCGCGTCCACGTCAACGACAACTTGTTTGATTAAACTATTCCCTCCCACTTATCGCAAGTTGGAAGGCTGTTCGCACGATACAATATTCTCTCCAACTCAAACAAGTCGTCCAATTTCTGTTCCACGCACGATTAGTCTTCAAATTCGTTTGAATATCAAAAGTTGGAAAAAAATTGGATCGTGCGAACGACCTTAAGCTCGACCTCACGACGCGACGCACAGTGGGGCGAAAAACCCGAAATTTGGAAACAATTATAAAAATAGGTCAATCTTAATGTATTTGGCCATTCTAAATCGAATGGAATTGGTTACGCGCAGATAGGATCAGCCGTTTTGAAGTTATTTCGATTTTAAGGGGAGAGAGGGGATCATTTTTCAGTTTTTCTTAATTTTTTGAATAACTATAAAAGTTGGAGCAAAATGGTTTGAGGACACATGAAACTACTCAAAAGTACCTTTGCAATGACATATAATACAATTGACTTATTTTGATAAACTATACCCTAGACCAAAAAATAAAATTGGAGATTATAATTTTTTGACATTTACATTTTTTACTGTAACTCTGCAAGAAATGCTAGTTGAGCCAGCATAATTTAGGGAAATATTCTTTATAAAATGAAGTTGATGTTTGCCAAAAATTGAGTTGCTCCGACCAAGGACACGCCTGATTCGCCTACTAGAACTTGTTCAAGGCAAAACGTCCATAGCTCCTCTCCAGGGGGAAGGGGGTGGAAAATTTTGGCTGAACGTCAAGACAGAGTCCCTTTATACTCTCCAACAAAAACTAGTTCAATAGGATGAAAACTACGGTTATCTCCGGTTCAAAGGACCCAACATATTTTACACTAGATATTCAAAAATCGTGTCTAAAACAGCCAACATGACATAACACAATGGGTTATAAAAGTAACCTGGGGTTCTATGGGGTTATGATTCTTACATATTAGTAATCTTGAGACTTTCTGGAATAATGTAGCATAAACAGACGCTTGGAGGTACGTGGAGGTAGTTGTTAAAACTAAATGTGAAAAATCCAGTTAGGGTCAATTTGACCTTCAATGATTAAAATTAAATAAAAAAAATTTCCAATTTTTTTTTACTTTTTTTCATGCTAACCTATTAATTATAACCTAAATATTGAAAATAAAATCATAAAACAAAGTTTTATCCGAATTTATAGTCAGGGTTTTCATTGAAACTTGATTATGGAAAAATGTGCAAAAACTGCAAAATCAATTCTCTACACTTTGAGAGGCGCTGATTTCTTACTGTGACAGATATCGGTCCGAAATTTTTTGTAGAAAGAAACTTCAAAATGTTCACTATGCGATGAATCATTCACAAAAGCTCTCCAATAGTATACATTTTTTGAATTTTTGCCTCTACCGCCCCACTGTGCGACGACGCATATTCCCGGGGTCATCATGTCGATGAGACGGGAAAATTTATGGCATCGCAAAAGGTATGAATCGTATTTATGTACATACATACATATACATAGATACGAGATCTTGTGTAGAGCTGAATTTGTAGAATAAGCCAAATTCATTCCTTTTGATGATTTGAAGAAATGTATATTCGAAAGGAAAGCGTAAACTATGCATTGTAGTGACAATTAAAATTTTGTTATTAGCCGAAACAAATTAAGCCAAAATATGGCCATCGAACGGCAAAAATTATTATGAGAAAAAAGTCCCGACCGATTAAAGGTTCGCAGCCTTAACAAAGGGGGAATAGGGGGTATTTGTTTTTTTGCGATTATTTAAAAAACAGCAAGAGATACAGAAAAATTATCTGAGGACACAAAAAAAAACACGTAAAGTTGCACTTTGTATGGGAGGTACACTTGGTTTTATCCGATTGAGCTGATGTTTGGTGGGTGCTATACTTGTGCTTCCAGTGGCAAATGGAAGATGTTTTTTCATGTTTGACTTATTTTTCTTCAGCTTATACCAGCACTCAGTCGCTTTGTGACCGAATTTGTTGCATATAGTACATTTCGATGAAAACTTATCTTGATTCTAAATCTTCATTTCACCCCTAGTCTCTTTCCGACTTAAGTATGAGTAATATCTATATAGCAAAGTGGAGTGCCTTGAACGTAGCTTCACAGGTATCGTGGACAGACTGAATAGCGCGTTTCCTGTGACTTTATCCCCCTTAAATGAACTTACCAGTTGTGATAATTCCGTTCCCCTAACAAAAAACCCCACCATATTAAAGACATCCATCTTAAAACCATCAACATCAATCAACGTTCCTTCGGCTATGCCTTCCATCGTCCAAGAAACGACCGTCAAACCAATTTCACATTTTGTCACACTGTGGTCCCAAGACGAATGGGATAAACGCATCAAAAGGATCAAAGCCCTTGATAACTCGGCCCGCAAACGAGAATCGACAAAATACAACAATGTAGCTCGCACAACTTTCTTTGTGAGAGGTGCTCCAAATTTCGCCGATGAATCCTGGTTACATGGACTTTTAAAAAATGAGCTATTAATTGACGACTGCAGCTGCCAACTGATAAACCTCCACTACATTTCAAATAAAAAATCCAAATCATTCAAACTGTCCATCCCGACGCGTTACGATTGGCTGCTACGTAATCACGAGCCAATAGATGATGATGTGTATATTTGGAAGGGTATGCAGTTTAAAATTTGGAGGACGAAACTTTCATCCTTACCAACGTCAAGAAGATCCAAAGAACGGAAAATAGATAAGAAAAATATATATTTACCTAACAATATTTCTAAGTCCAAATTAAGCTCTAACTCAAATCCCACTTTACAACAAAACTATGGTCCCTCCAGCTCTAACCCTGCCCCTAAGCCTATCTCTAAAACTATGCCATCTTCCATGTCTAGTAAATCGAATAGTCTAATTAAAAATAAAAACGACAGTATAGCTGTATCAGCTTTGGTCCCAAAATCGTCTAAAGTAAAACTTTGCAACCCGGAGAAGCCGCCGGAAGCAGGCGAAAATTTAAAAGCTTCTAATTATAACAATTTTATTCGAGGTGATCCCCATGTGCCTTCTACAACCGGTTCAATACATATTCCTTGCGTTTCCACTAATAATCAAACCAGACCCACTTTTCTGGACCCGCTTACACCACCGGTGGTCAAACTAACCAAGAACTCAGTCGATGATCTAGATAGCAGATATTTACTGTCAAGGTTCAGGGAACATAAAATCTACGACAGCGTTCGTTTGTTCCTTGCATATATGCATGATGCTCCCGATAGTACTTGCATTGATGGCAAAACTAAGCCTAACCTGAAAGTCTTAATTCAACAAGAAGGTCTGCCTACTGATGTCCCTTCGCTGCGTAGTTTTTTCAACAAATATCATGAAGGTCTCGGAATGTCCCACAATCAGGTAAAATGTGACCTCGAAACCTACCGATCCTTCGTAAGTTCCAAGCATATGTCCCGCTTGCAGAAAATTCGCGAAGACCATAGAAAGTATTATTCCTAATAAGATAGTTGCCCAAAATATCCCCAAATTCATCTACCATAATTGCAGCGGAATGAGAGGTAAAGTGAACTCTCTTTTCCTCGATGCAAAATCATGCTTTTTCAACATCTTAATAATAACGGAAACTTGGTTAAATGATACATTTAAAAATGAAGAAATCCTTGATTCTAATTGGTCCATTTACAGATGTGATCGCAACTACACTATATTAGGTGGCTCAAGGGGAGGTGGGGTACTTATTGCTATACACAATTCTTTCCAGAGTGAGCTTATTGTAACCCATTCTTATACAACATTTGAGCGCATATTTGTGAAAATTCGTCTTGGAAAACACTATCTCTATATCGGAGTCTTTTACATTCCCTCCCGTTCTGTTCAAAACACTTTTAACGATGTATGTGAAATAATCACTTCCATCACTGCCTCACTACACGTTAACGACAAAATAATAGTGTTTAGAGATTTTAATCGTCCGAATATAAAGTTTGTAATTGACGAGAATGACAATCGACTTCTCCCAGTCAATCTTATTGATGACTCAGATTTTAACCTCATCGATACATTTTACGGCAATGACTTGCAACAAGTAATTTCGACTTCTAACCAGAATGGAAACTGGTTAGATTTAATTTTCACTAACTCTTATGATGAAGTTGTGATCAGTCCAACTACGGAGTCAGAAAATCTTTTCTCCAACACGCATCACCATTTTGCGATTACAGTTGAACTTTCAACAGCTGATATTTCTTTTACCCAAACCTACCAAAATAAAACAGTCTACGACTTTTTAAATGCAGACTATGATAGCATCTGTAACCATCTTGATTCCATAGACTGGGCAACTATTTTATCTAATTCTAACCTAGATGTCACTATATCTTCATTCTATAGCATAATTCTAAGGGTAATTAATATGTATGTTCATAAAATTAGAAAACGCAACCCGCTTTCCGAACCCTGGCTCGATCGAAACCTCAGAAGCCTTAGAAACCAAAGAAATAAACTCTACAAAATTATCAAAAATGATCCCAATGTTTGCCTCGACGTTAAGAAAAAGTATGATGAGCTTTCAAATGAGTTCTCCTTGAAATCCCGTGACGCATATGAAATGTATGTCAACATAATGGGTGAGAGAATCATCGATGACCCGAAAAAAAACTTTAACTTTGTTAACATGAAACGTAAAACTGCTGGTTTCCCGGTTTCCATGTCCAGCGGCTCCGTTTCCTCCTCTTGCTCCCAAGAAATTTGCAACTTTTTCGCTGAACATTTTCAAAACAGTTTCTGCTCATTGGGAAACTCGAGTTCCTCATTGCCCCTGACTGACCATCACTCAATAAGTCTTATTAGCGAAATTACAATAACAATGGAGGAAATATCTAAAGCATTTGGAGAGCTAAGTGTAGACAAAAGACCTGGCCCCGACTTAATACCTCCCGTCTTTGTTAAGGAATGTTTGAATCAATTGCTCATTCCTCTACATTTTATATTTAATAAATCCCTACGATCAGGCGAATTTCCTTCGTATTGGAAATTTTCCCATGTTACACCAATTCATAAGAGCGGGGACAAACGAATAGTCGACAATTATCGGGGCATAGCCATTCTATCGGTAATTCCTAAGCTATTTGAGAAATTGGTTTGCGATAATCTGACCGTTGTCGCTGAACCTCTTCTTAATGGACAGCAACATGGTTTTCGAAAAGGCAGATCGACCAATCTAATAATCCTGGTATCAGAGGTCTTGTGTGAAATGGAAAAGGGGAATCAGATTGATGCAGTTTATACAGATTTCAGCAAAGCCTTTGATAGAGTGGATCACCTAATCCTAATTAAGAAATTACATAAATTCGGGGTAACTGGGTCTCTTCTTAGTTGGCTCCGCTCATATCTTCTTAATCGAAATCAATTTGTTAAATTCCAAGGTTATCTATCTAAAAATATATCGGTATCCTCTGGTGTACCACAAGGCAGTCATTTAGGTCCTCTACTCTTTAATATCTTTATTTCAGACCTATCTCATTTATTATCCGATATACCCCACCTACTCTATGCTGATGACCTAAAATTGTACCACATAATTCAATCACATTCTGACGCTGCAATTCTTCAACTCAAGCTTAAATCCCTCGAGGAAAGGTGCAATCAAAATTATTTATATCTCAATGTTAACAAGTGCCAAGTAATAAGCTTTTTCCGTAAGAGCCTAATTATAACCAACCCCTATAATCTAAATAACGTTGCACTTAACCGAGTTGACCACATAAAAGACCTTGGTGTTGTTTTGGACAACAAACTACGTTTCAATTTGCAGTATGATATGGTACTGTCTACTGCTAACAAGCAACTCGGCTTCATTAAAAGGCGAGCGAGAGAATTTAAGAATCTTTGGGTTACGAAATCTTTGTATACCACATTAGTCCGACCCCTTCTTGAATATGCTTGTGTTGTTTGGAATCCGGTGTATGAAATTCATCGCAACAGATTTGAGTCGATTCAAAAACAATTTCTCCTCTTTGCTCTAAGAAATCTATATGTGACCGGGAAAGTTAAAAAGGGGCTATCGTGTAAAAATTTCGATTTTCACTTTTTTAGTGATTTCCACAGAAAAAAATGTGCTCTTCCCGATGGTGAAACCCGCAGTTGCCAAAATTCAAAAAATGGGTCCGAAAATCGATCTTGAAGTTCGCCATCAAATCATCAAAATCCAATGTGTAATTGAAATTTTGTGTATTTCTGAATATCTTTTCAACCGCTAAAGCAAATTTACCCAAATTTTCAACATGTCCCATTCACTAAGTTGGAAGTAAAAATCAATACCGCAAATCACATAAGTCTGCATGAGTTGAGGTAGGGAGCGGCATGAAAACAAAAAATGTAGTATCGAATACAACATTTTTAGGAAATTTATGCTTTATAAGTTTCTCAATTTTATGAGATGTAGGCATTATTGTATATAATGTAAGTAATGATATTTTACAGTTATAATTTATTATCAAATTATATAAAGTAGACTTTTATACAGAATTTTAAATAGTGGAATTCTTTTTTTAATGTTCAATAGAAAAAATAATCAAATGTATTTTTTTTTGTTTTATAATATTTTGGGTGCTAGATATCAAGCTAGGTCAACAATTAATTTTGATTTTAAAAAGGACCAAAAAGGACACAGAAATGTCGTTAATGCGGAACGGGCATGTGCGATATCATATCAAAGGAGACGTTGAGTGCATTCTAATCCGTTAATATATTTCATTCTTGCGCGTATAAAAGATTAATGTCAGAGTCTCTCATAATGACCATGTTTGTATTCGAGGTGGTGCGCGGCAAAACTAGCTTCTTCCATTTTTATACGAAATTCAGTTATGAATTGCATTCGTAAGTATTTTTCCTACTCTACACGGTAGTTCGCTTCATCATCAATGTGGCACGATAGCCCGACGTCGGGCCTTGGCTGCCTGAATCGTTGACCTCCAATTGTCGCGGTTACGTGACCTCGTCCTCCAGTTTCGGAAGCCCAGCAGCTGTTGGGCGTCTTCACCTACGGAGTTCTCCCAGCGAGCTCTCGGTCGTCCACGCAACCTCGCTCCGTCAATTCGTTGTGCGTTCATCACTTTCTTTGGCATGCGATTATCGTCCATCCGTTGTACATGCCCCGCCCATTGCAAACGTTGAAGCTTCACAATTTTCGATACTTCCAGCTCATCGTACAATTGATACAACTCATGGTTGTACCGAATACGCCATTGTTCTCGCTCGCGAACGGCCCCGAAAATTCGCCGAAGGACCTTTCGTTCGAATCGGTCTAGCAAAATTTCGGAGGCTTGGGTGAGGGTCCATGTTTCGCAGCCATAACATAGCACGGGTCGGATGATCGTTTTGTACACGCGGAGCTTGGTGTTCCTGTGCGCAAGTTTCGAATTAATTATAGGGAGGACCGAGAAATATGTTTTATTGGCTAGTTGTATCCGTCGCTTAATTTCGTCGGTTTCGTTGGCGTCCTTTGAACAGTTACAACCCAGATAGTTGAAGTTGTCTACATACTCGATATTAAGGTCCCCCACTGTGATGCTTGAATTTGCTGGCGTCCTTGTTTTCGATTGCATCATGGCCTTTGTTTTGCTTTCGTTGATATGTAGTCCAACTTCCTTTGCGGCGTTATTGAGGTTATGCAGAAGGCTTTCTGCATCACCCAACCTTCGAGACATGATGTTGATATCATCGGCGTACGCTACTAATTGAGTCGACTTGATGAGTAGCGTTCCGCTGCTGTCCATATTCATGGCTCGAATTACATACTCCAAAGCAAGGTTGAAGAGCGTCGGCGCCAGCCCGTCGCCCTGCTTGAGTCCAGTACGAGTTTCAAATGGGTCAGTGAGTCGATTCTGCACTCTGACCTGCGAGACGGTATTAGTCATCGTCATCCTTGTGAGTCGCACTAACTTTGCCGGTATACCAAAATTCAGCATAATGTTGTACAGTACACTTCGATCGATACTGTCGTATGCCTGCTTGAAGTCGACAAAGATTTGGTATACGTCGATGTTATATTCCCAGCACTTTTGGAGTAGTAGCTTCACTGTGAAAAGCTGATCGGTCGTTGATCGACCAGGTCTAAAGCCGCCTTGATACTCGCCAATGATTCGTTCTGCGTACGGATTAATTCTCTTTTCAAGAATTTTAGATAATATCTTATAGGCCGTACAAACTAATGATATGCCCCTGTAATTCTCACACTTCAGCTTGTCACCCTTTTTGTGGATTGGGCAGATTATGCTTTTGCGCCAATCTTCGGGGATTTCCTCGTCGTTCCATATTTTCAGCAGTAGCCCATGTATAGCGTTGGTCAGGCACGTTCCACCATGCTTCAGCAGTTCTGCTGGGATCTCGTCAGCGCCGGGCGCTTTATTATTTTGAAGCGACTGTATGGCAAGACTCACCTCCTCTACTGTTGGGGGTAGAACGGGAGGGCCTGGTTCGGCTAACTGCTCAAGAGCTGGCTCCGCGGGGGATGTTGATGGTGCATTGAGGAGCTCTTCAAAATGCGAGGCCCATCGTTTGTTGACGCTTTCGATGTCGCTGATGATGTTACCATCCTTGTCCTTACATAGGCTTGTCCTGGGTTGATATCCGTTCTTAACATTATTTATAAGTTTGTACGCCTGTCTAATGTTCTTACTGGCTAATCTTTGGTTTATTTGCTGTAACTGCTCGTCAAAATGTTTGCGTTTCTTACGTCTAATTAACTTATTAGATACTCGCCGAAGCTCGTTATATCTTTCTTTCTTGGCTCGGGATGCGCGTTGTGTGTATTGGCGATAGGCTTCATTTTTCGCCTCAATCGAGGCCCTGCATTCTTCGTCGAACCAGTCTGCTCGTCTGCGCCGGCCTTTATAGCCCACGACCTCTTCTGCGACCCCCTTGATGCTGTCTTTGAGCTCCTCCCAGAACTCATGGATGCCTAAATTGTTGATGTTATCAAGCATGGGCGACAGTTTTTCCTCTAGTGCTGTTGTATACGCAGCCGCCGTGGCATCATCAATCAAATTGTCAACCTCGAAGATCTTGGCAGGGTTGATTCTCGTTAGGTGCACCGAAGAGATTCTGCACCTGTAGGTCGTCTTCACCAAATAGTGATCGGTGTCGCAGTTGGCTCCTCGATAGGATCGAACATCTAGGACATTAGAAGCCCATCTCTCGCTGGTCAGTACGTGGTCGATCTGGTTCACGGTGTATTCATCTGGAGACTTCCAGGTCTGCTTGTGGATTCGTCGATGAGGGAAGCATGTAGAACTTATTACCAGGTTTCTGCCGCTCGCGAAGTCGATAAGTCGCTGACCGTTGTTGTTGTTTTCGTCGGGGAGGCTATGACCTCCAGTAGTTCCCCTATGCCAGCTTTCATTTCCGACTTTGGCGTTAAAGTCTCCTAGCAGCAGCTTGACGTCGTTTGATGGAAGTGAGTCGAAGAGTGTTTCTAGGTCGTTGTAGAACTCGTCCTTAATCGCGTCTTCTTTTACTTCTGTAGGGGCATGCGCATTAATGAGCCAGAGATTAGCGAAACGGGTCTTAATGCGGATCGCACATAGCCGCTCGTTGATGGGTTTGAAGCCGATAACGTGGTCCTTCAGCTGCTTATTCACGATGAAAGCTACTCCAAACTCCTTGTTGCCCTCCTCTTTACCACTCGTAAAAATAGTGTGCGAATTGAGGTCGTTAATCTCGCTTTTGAGCCATTTAGTTTCCTGGATTGCAACTATGCTCAGCTTGTATTGTTCTACCTGATCCAGGAGGGCCCTTAAGGCCCCCGGTCTATTCAGGGAGCGTACATTCCAGGATCCTGTTGTTCGTTTGTGGGGTCGTCGTTGTTTTGTATCCGTCCAATCCGAGGCTTTTGTTTCAGGTTTCTTGACTTGAAGTTTTTCTTAGGATGAGTTGTCGGCACATCGCTAAACCATGATAGGGTTTAATCGTTGAGTAAAGGCCATCATGGGCATGCCTCGAAGATGCTGCTTTAGTGGTTGACTTAAATGTTTTCTGTCACCTATCACGTTAAGTAACCTGAGACGCTGCAGATGTTAATGCAGCACTCAGGCGCAGCGGTTACTCGGATAATGCGGGAAAGTAACGCCCCGTAGAGAGACATAGGAATTGGCCGAAGTCCTTTTCCTATGAAACTCCTCCTGCATAGCTAAGGGTCCGCAGTTATGCCACAACTGAAGAAGATATAGGAATTAGCCGAAGCCTTTCAACCTTTATCTTCCCCCTTACGGGAAGTTCGCTTAGTTTTCATTAAAACAAATCAACATTTTGATCAGAAAGGTCCTAAAAAGGACAAAAAAGGACACTATTTATTCCTTAACCGGAGGTCGGCATGCGGGGCATCATATGAAAGGGGGCGTCGAGTACATTACATATCCAGTGTTTGTTTCCTATTTCAAGAAACCTCGACGAAATAAACCGGGCTTAAATGAAAAATTATCGTGTTCCCGTGTTTCTTTCCAAATCCATAACTACGCAAATAATTCAATTTGCCACTGCCTTTTTCATTTTTTAGAATTCATAATATCTCAACATTCTATCATTATATTTGCTTAGGGAAAATTCAAACAAAAAAATGCAAAAAATATGCCCCATTTGACAAAAATTTCGTAGCATAGGAAGAGTAGGGAGGCGAGCCTAAACATGTGAAGACCCTGTCAAGTCGATAAAAGTCATTATACTCTCTTTGGATTTACTCTCTTCCTGTGCATCTTACAAACACAATTTATGATGCAATTTGATGACAATCAATATTCCTATAACACATACTTAAAAGACGTTAAGCTACAATGCAGCGGTAATGAGTTATTGATATGTACATGCAAAAAACTGCAAAATTGGTATGATTTTTGGAATTTCCCGCATTTTCTTGGAGCTATAACTCTGTCAGTTTTTATTGTAGAGTACAACTTTTTAGACGAAGTTTGTAGGAAATTTTTTCCTCTACAAAATTGTCTTGGCACGTTTTGTGTTCAAATGGACTGTAAAGAAGTTTCACCCCAAAAACTGATGAAAAGGCAGATTGTAGATGGGTTTTTCAAGATGGCGGCAGGAGCACAGGGGGGGGGGGAGTGACGCAAACTTGGATTTTAACTTACCCCATCTGTCTTTATAACATATCAATTCATATCAGTTTGAAACATCCGCAATTTTTGCAAGATAAAATCTCCCCGTTGATTATGGAGCACCGAACCGAACAATATCTATACTGGATAATATTAGTTAATTACGTTCTGTAGAATTTGGAAAAAAAAATAGTTTTAGTTGTTAATTTAATTGAAAATTAAAAAAATCTTTTTCCTCGGGTTTTTTTTTCTTAATAATAAAAGAAATGCTAAAAGGCATCCTTACAGAAACCCCCAGTTTAGGGACTGGAAGTAATTCTTACGAGTTCTGTGCCGCTAGAACTTTGCTGTACTTTACATGTTTTAAGGACAACCGTTAGTTTGAAAGTCCTCGACACATAACGTGGAAGTATAAGCTTACATCCCATATAAAAGTTTCATTTTTTGACCAAGAATTTTCTACGTTGGTTCGTTGAAAAATACCATCAGTTGCGTTTTCTTGATCATCTCGAGTAGTTTTGAGTAACGAACTCCACAGAAAAAAAAAATACATCTACCTAGTTAATTTTCACACGTGCCACTACCATACGCGAGATAGAGTTTATTTTTTTTTTTTTTTTTTTGCCTCACAGAAACTTTTGTCCCGGGACTAGGCTTCTCGGCATCACTTTACTTACTATCCGTACGTAAGTGACTAATCAATCAATCGAGTGTAAACTCTAGCAGATCGTAAAAAAACTGAAAACAAAATATATTAATAAGGAAATTTATCAAAATAACTTCTTTTGAACATTAGTTTATTATTACAATTAAAATTAACTAAGTCCTTCAAACTATTATAAAGAATAATTGACCTTGTAATTGGTTCATTAAGCCCATAGTTTACTCTATGATAAGGCTGAACAAGAAGGTTGTTCCGCCGCAAATTGTGAGGAATATTTCTGACTTGAAAGTTATTTAATATATCTTCACAAACAATATGAGAGCAAAACAGGTCTCTTATAAACATAGCGTTTAAAAATGTTCTTCTATAATCTAAGGCTTGTAAACCCAATAAGGAACAGCGAGTTTTATAATCTGGCTTGAAACGCCAGCCAATTTGATAAATGGCAAACCGTGTAAAATTGTGTTGAACTCTTTCTATACGCTCGATATGCACCTTATAGAACGGATTCCACACAATAGAACAATACTCCAGGTGCGAACGAACGAAAGCTGCATACAATATTTTTAAAGTAAAAGCATCATTAAATTCGCGCGCATTACGTTTAACAAATCCTAACATACTATTCGCTTTTGAAATAATGTAATCAATGTGTTGTCGAAATGAAAGCTCATGGTCGAAAATTACACCAAGATCTGATATTTCGGCAACCCTTTCAAGAACACTACCTGTTAAGGAGTACTCAAAGAAGACCGGAGTTTTCAATTTATATATGCTAAGTACTTTACATTTACTAACATTTAAATTTAAATTATTATCGCGGCACCAAAATTGCAGCTTTTCTAAATCGGATTGCAACTTAAGGCAATCATCAATGTTGCGTATTTTCATAGCGATTTTCATATCATCGGCATACTGCCATACACGCACGAATTTAAAATTTTGGATGATATCGTTTATAAAAACTAAAAAGAAAAGTGGTCCTAAATGGCTTCCTTGCGGAACCCCTGACGAGCACTTTATAACAGAGCGAGATATACAGCCATTTAACTTCACCAACTGAGTCCTATCCGTTAGATAAGATCTCACCCAGCTTAGAAAAATTGACTGTATTCCTAAATGTTCTAGTTTTGTAAGTAAAATATTATGATCTACTCTATCAAAAGCCTTCGAAAAATCGGTATATACCACATCAACCTGCATTCCCTGCTCAATACCATCAGCAACAAATTTAGTAAATGATACCAAATTTGTTGAAGTTGATTTTCCTTTCAGGAATCCATGTTGACATGGCGATATCAAACGGCTAATTAAAACATCTATTTTATTTTTAATAAGCATTTCAAACAACTTCGGTATTGCAGATATTTTAGCTATGGGTCTATAGTTATCAATAAGATGCTTCGGACCCTTTTTGTGTACAGGCGTTATGTATGAAACTTTCCATTCATCAAGAAAAACACCTGAAGTCAAGGACAAATTAAAAATAAAGGCTAAAGGACGACATAACGATTGCATGCAATTCTTCAAAAATATATTAGGAATACCATCAGGTCCGGCCTGAATACTAACATCAAGATCACGCATAGCATTCAATAGGTCATCCTCAGAAATCTCAAGAGCACTCGTAAGGTCCTCCTGAGCTATCCGAGGGACCAATGCACTCTGATTTCCATTGATGTTAGCATTCATTTCTGATGAAACGGAGTCTGGCACTTTGTAAACTGAACTGAAAAATCTAGCAAATCCGTCACAAACCGATTGAACATCTTTGTAAAAATTGCCATTGAATTCTAAATTTTTTGGGATTCCCGTATTCTTACGCTTGCTGTTTATAAAATTCCAAAATGTCTTACTGTCATTCTTTATATTATTTTCAGCTCTCGCAATATACTGTTTGTAAAGATTTTTATTCATTAATTCATACTCTCTTCTCAATCTAAAGAAATTTTCTTTATTGGCAAGAGAGGATGACTTCTTGTATAATTTATGGGCCTTATTTTTTGCTCTCTTAAGTTTGAACAATTCTTTTGTAGCCCAAGGATTTTTTGCTTTTATTTTGTTCTTTTTTGAAGGAACGTACTTGCGAATAGATTTATTTAAAATTGAATTGAAAACTGTATAACTTTCAATAAGATTACTATTCGATATAACTGGAGCCCAATCCATATTAAAAAATGTTGAATTTAGTTTTTCAAATTGGGCTTTTTGAAAATTTCTAGTAGGAATAACTTCGGGCTCTTCTTCAATGTAATCATAAAAAACAAACTCAAGAAGAAGAGCACTGTGATGGATTGAATTGGGCAAAATTGGTTTATCTACTTTAATTACAGAAGCATTCAAGCAAGTACTAACAAAAATTAGATCTAAAATTCTACCAATCGAATTTTTAACAACAATTTTTAACAATTCATTTGCATCAAATCCATTGCAAACAAACAATCTGTTAGAACAGATTCACACTCAAGATGTAAATCACGCGGCAGATTTTTTTTCTCGTCGTCGTTCCAGTACCAACTTATATTACCAAGATTGAAATCCCCAACAACAATCAATTTGTCTTTTTCCTCAAAAGATGCAAATAGCTTGGAGATATTATCTACATGTTTGTTATAAACATCAACTGAACTCAAAGGTGGTAAATAGCTATTAAAAATATATACTTTTTCGCTGCGAGAAACATTGATAGAAACACATATCTGTTCCACGTCCTTATGAAAAAGCTCAACTTCATGAGATGGGAATGTTGTTTTGATAGCTACCAAAACACCACCTCCTCTCTTAGTCGAAGCCTCATAACGGTCGCGACGATAGACATCATAGTCTCTTATGAAAAGTTCTTCATTTGTAATGTCTGTGTGAAGCCAAGTCTCGGTTAAGCAAATGGCAGCATAATCTTCTTGTGAAGCTGCAAGGTAAAAGTCATTTGTTCTTGAACGAAGACCGCCAACATTTTGATAATAGACCGAGAAAAATGAATTGGAAATTATGTGTTCTGCTGGACACTGTTTTGGCGTTTGTCGTTTTTTGAAAATTTGAAGGGTGATATGTTGACGCCCTTGGGCCAGAAGTTGGCACAAAACACTTGCTTAGAATATTCATGAGGAAGTTTCAAACCAAAACTGATTGAAACTAATTTGGAAATATCACAATCTTTTTTTATCAGAGGATAAACCGAAAGAAAGCTGTCATCTGTTAAATTAAGCTTTTTCATTACATATTCCTTTAAATCGTCTGCTTTTACCGAAGCATGCAGCTTAGAAACATGGAATACCTTGAAACTGGGGACACTTCGAAGAGAATCATTAGCTTGATCGATACCGAAGATTCTTTTGTGTCGCCTATTATTATTATCACTCTTTTTGGGAATAACATCACCAACAGGAGAAGGTTTTTTAATATGTTTCCCTTTCTTACGAACTGTGACAAATTTATCAATCGGAGATTGATTTTTGTCAACGTTGGAAGGAATTATAGAAGATGAATCTGAAATAACAGTGGAAGTCCCCGCTTCATGGCTAACGAAAGATTGCTCAGAAGATATTGAAATAATATTTTTAGTTTTTTTCTTAGTGTCTTTCCCTATATTACTCTTCTTATTTTTTAAATTTACATTTTTATCTCGCAATGCTTCGGAATTGTTTTCACAACAATTTACAGATTTCATAAGGGATCTCAGCTTGCTAAGTTGGCTCTGCAACGACGAAACGAGCTGAGATAGACCGTCAATTTGGACTTTGTAAAATTGCTCGCAAACACAATTCATTTTAATACAAGAACTAAACTAATAAATTAATAAAAAGAGAAAAAAAGCAAAAAGAAAAAAATTTGCAAAAAGTGGGATTCGAACACAGGACCTCACGGGCGTGAGTCGTACACGCTACCACTGCGCTATATGCTAGTACGAAAATGTATGCCCAGATAACTCAGTTAAGCCGAGTTGAAATGACTACTGGACCAAATGAAAACAAAGAACAAAGACCGTCCGAGCGGCAGGTAAAAAATGCAAACCACTAAACACTTTTCGAACAAATTTATGATTTATCACTACACCAATCCGCGAAACCACTTTTACAGATGAAGTGAACGAGCAAATGAATCATAAAATTATGAATTTAATATTAAATCTTATGAATTTGATAAAAAAATTAGAAATTTAATATTAGCGAAAAATTTTGCGTGTTTGCTATGATAAACGTCAAACGTCCTGTGTTTCTTGTTACTACGATAAGCTATAGTATGTGAATATAGTAGTAGTATAGTAGTTTAGGTGAATGAAATGTAGATGCTAATCTATAGGGGAAAAAATATGGCAATTTCCTTTTTTAAGTTTGAGTACCTTTAAAAACATGACAATTCAAAACAAAACAACGAATATTTTTTATTGAGGTACTTAGATTTTTCAGATAAATCATTGTCTTATGTGACGAAACCGGTCAAACCTAAAAAATAAGCCGACGACAGTGAGACAAAAATGTAGAACAGTTGTAAGTTGTTTGAGCAGTTACCCGCGATTTTTTTTCTTTTAAATCACGCGTTAATCGCGATGGTAAAAAACGCGCTTATTGTCATAAGTGCTTTTCGACTTTGTGGAGCATTTCCATATTTACTGGAATTCCCATACAAAACGACAATCTGTAAAATTGATCCAAGCTATGACATGGATCATCTGCCAATGCCATCTCCCAGATGCCTCCGCAAACAATTTCCATAAAATTTCCCGTTTGTAATTTTGTTTTTCAGTTTATCTGGTTTCTAATCATTAAAGTCAATCATTTTAAAATTTCCTGGGATATTTTCCTTTAAATTAAATCTTGCACGGCGCATAATATCAAATGCAAGTTCCAATTCAGAATATCGCGTTGGGGACTGATGACACAATAGTAAGCTGTTACTGAAGGGGACAATTTTGATCCGTTTGCGTTTTACTTGGACAATGATCCTGTCTGTCCAAGAAAGAAACGACTATAATTAAATATCTAGGCATTCAATTCACAATACCAAAAACACTTTCATCATTGTCTTAAAAAAGCCATTGCCTCGAGCCACAATCAGACAGAATTGTGATTGTATACTTTTATTTAATAAAATATAATTCATGGATATTTTTCTGAGTGTAAAATACCCTTGCGATAAAGTTCTTTTCACAGTGGGGAAAGGAAGATCCTGACTTATATCAGTCGGCTGTAAAATCAGATATAGCCGACAATATTTGCTGTACCGGGAGTAGACTATCGACGTAAATATCATGGAAATCGCAATCTAAAACAAAGGGTACATAATGCGAATAAAATATTCTTGATTCGAACTAGAATATCGCGATATTCTGGTGTACCCAAATGCAAAAAAAAATATTCAAAACCATTTCAATGACTTCTTCTAATCTGTCCCTATCGTTTGAAACCCATCTTGCCTATCCACAACAAATTTTCCAAAAATGTCCTTTTCAGGAGAGAAGATCCTTTCCGAAGATTTCAAAAATGTACAAATAGTATTTCGGGGCGCTTGTCTCACCAAGTGTTGTATTTTCATATCCATATTGCTCATATTGGACTTCTTTAGCAAAAAAAGGCCTTTTGTCCTTACGGGTATTTCCTGGAATTAGTATGCACTTTTAGATATTAAGTGTCCTGCTGATAAATGACTACTTGCGTTTTATTAAAATCAGCACCCAAAGAGAATCAAAGCAAACAATTGAAAGGAATTGCATCATTATCTTTACATGATTGATTGATGATTTACTGTTATTCCAGTTACTGGTCAGCAATGCAATCTCTGAATAATTTTTGTGGCCACCAATGGATCATGTATATTAACAATCACACAATATAGCAAAGAAAGTGCTGAAAATATGCTCGAACTTGTCGAAAAATTAATTTGCATTTGGATTTACTGTTATATTGCCCGCTAATTACATTTTCGGTAACAGTATCCGAATCAGGATCATCGAAAGTATATAGATACCAAGTTTCATAAAAATCAGATCACGACAAATCATTTAAACACTATGCACCGACTTGATTTCTTTATCGGCCGTTTACTCGCTTGTTTGTTTTTACCACATAGCCCCCTTTTAACTTTACCGGTCACATATGATCCCGCCGATTTCCGTAATCTTCCCTCATACGAATACAGATTAGGTATTTTAAATTTAATGTCACTCTCTTCAAGAAGAACGCTTCTTAGTGCATGTTTTACTTTCGATGTAATTAATGGTTGAGTTAATGTGGATTTTCTATCCAACAAAATAGTTTTCAACGAACAAATTAGACGTACTAGACATACATCTCTCCTGAAGGAGTATCAACACCTAACCGTTTATGGCTACAATGAACCCATAAACAGATGCTGTCGTAATTTTAACTCTGTTAGTGTCCATTATTCCCAAGGTATTTCCAAACTTACATTTAAGCAAAATTTGGTTAAGTCCCTTACTATATCCTAGTTTCCCTAGTTTTATATAAAATGTAATTATTATTGTAAAACCTTGATTTGGTTAAATAAATAAATAAATATTTATACTTTCTATACTAATTATATAAAATAGCTTATATGGTATATAGGTAATAATATACTACTTGGTTGCTAAAAACATCCTAAAGGAACGTTTGTGAAAGGATACCAAATTTCGTCAATATCCAATATTTGATATCTTCACTATAAATATAAATTTTGGACTTCCTTACTCCTTATGATTGGAAGAGTCCTTTTTCCGTATCCACACCTGAAGAAGGTGTGAAATGCGTGATGAAACGAAATTCGAAACGACTTAAGCGAATTACTCAAATTTTAAGCATAATAGAAAATACGCATTTCCACATCCAAAGTGGAAAAAAATAAGTATCCTATTCTCGTTTCCGTCACAGATGCAGGGATTGGGAAAAATAACTTTAAGAGAGGTCCAGTAGTTTTTAGGCCGAACCGTTACAAACAAACATTCCCAAATAAGCTATTTTATATAATCAGTATAGAAAGTATAGATATTCTCATATACATGCTTAAGGTAAATAAAATAAATTATACAGTTGAAAAAAAAATACGATATTGGGTCGGCAAAAACCCTACATCACTGGATTGTTGCAGGATAAAATAAATAAAAATACGGTCGCAATGGAATATAAGACATTAGAATTTTATTGAAAAATTCGGTGCTAGACTAAAATTTTGCTAACGACGAGCGAGAGCCGTGCCACTGTCAAAACACGGCTCGCTAGCCGTTAATTTGCGGGTTTTGGTGCACGATATGTGGAAACACGTTTCGCTAGTTGAGTTTTGACAGCGGCACAGCTCTCGCTCGTCGTGAGCTTCCCATATAAGCCAATGCATTTGTATGGCTGGAGCTTGCGAGCCGTTTTCGCGCCGTTTGAATGAAGCCCAAGGGTTGCTGTGTCTGGAGACTGTCGGTGGATGTAAAAGGAAAGTCCGTTAATTTATTTGTTTTCCCACACTAGTGCCAAAACATCTCTCCTGTCCCTTTTAGTCGCCTTTTACGACACGTCGGTAAAGACGATGGCATTATTCTTGAACCATGCCACAGGGCAAATATCTTGACGGTTCACTTCACATCCTTTAATTGGAGTGATTGATTAATAATATGATATCGGATTTTGCCATCCGATCTTTTTCAATGCATGATTTTTCAGCAATTGAGACTGTATTTCCGTTTTCAGCTGTAGGCTTTCCTATGAATCCGTTAACGTATCCCCAAGCATCGTTTTTTTTTTAATAAAGCTTCCTCTGCATTTGCCATGTATAGTAATTGTCCTTACAAAAACCTCCATACGAGCTGATTTCATGATTCTTCGTGCTTATTTTGTGCAACTTTCAATATTAACTTTATCACTTCTTTTTATTATTCATTTAGTGATTTATTATTTTTTGTTAATTATATGAGCTGATCCTGGCCCATAACCTATTAAAGCTACAAAGCCAGCGGAATATATTTTTTGTATACCTATGTTTATTACACCAGGATCTTTTTTGAGTTGATAGTGTAATATTTTTATATAAATTTACTAGCTAAGAAAGCTCGCTTCGCTCGCTCTCTTATCTAGTGCTCGTGTTATTGGCTTCAATCACAACTTGACACTAATTTGAATGCCAATCAACCTGCTAACTATAATTTATTGGGATCGACCTATCGATGGTGAAACCAAAGTGTATATGGAACAACGCGATAGATTTCCCTCGGGCGTTAAGCGGTCAAGGCAATACAACAACAACATACTCAACCCCCTGACTGATTGATGAGACTGCACATGCCCTTCAACTATATTAGCGTGAGTAATCTCGAAAATCATTAATTAATAAATTTGTATTATACCTATACATATATGTCAGCATCAGCACACTCATTTACTCAGTTTTCGCCAAGTGCACTAAAATGTGCGCACGCCACCTACACTGTTCATACTAACCCAGAAACCATCATACATTCAGGTTGACGGTTGTCTCTGACCACTCTGTGCACTGATTGGGGAAGAAGTTCTAATTACTCTTTAGGCAATTTTGTGGCGAGTCCGGCGACACCTCAATCGTGTCGCTCCGCCGCACAGTGGGGCGGTAGAGGCAAAAATTCAAAAAATTGATACTATTTGAGAGCTTTTGTGAATGACTTATCGCATAGTAAACATTTTGAAGTTTCTTTCTACAAAAAATTTTGGACCGATATCGGTCACAGTAAGAAATCAGCGGCTCTCAAAATGTAGACAATTGATTTTGCAGTTTAAGCACATTTTTCCATAATAAAGTTTCAATGATAACGCTGACGATAAATTCTCATACAACTTTCTTTTATGATTTTATTTTCAATTTTTAGGTTATAATAAATATGTTAACATTAAAAAAAGTAAAAAAAAATTGGAAAACAATAAAATTTAATTTTAATGATTGAAGGTCAAATTGACCCAAACTGAATTTTTCACATTGAGTTGTAACAACTACCTCCACGTGCCTCCAAGGGTCTGTTTATGCTACATTATTCCCGAAAGTCTCAAGATTACTAATATGTAAGAATCATAACCCCATAGAACCCCAGGCTACTTTTATAGCCGATTTTGTTATGTCATGTTGGCTGTTTTGGGCACGATTTTTTAATTCTACTGTAAAATATGTTGGGTCCCTTTGAACCGGAGATAGCCGTAGTTTTCATCATATTAAACTAGTTTTTAGTATAGAGTAAAAAGGGACTCTGTCTTGGCGTTCAGCCAAAATTTCCCCCCTCCCTTCCCCCCGGGGAGGAGCTATGGACGTGTCGGCTTGAAAAGTTCTAATAGGCGAATCAGGCGTGTCCTTGGTCGGAGCAACTCAATTTTTGGCAAAAGTCAACTTCATTTTACTAAGAATATCTCCCTAAATTATCCTGGCTCAACTAGCATTTCTTTCAGAGTTAAAATAACAAATGTAAATGTCAAAAAATGATAATACCCCATTTCATTTTTTGGTCTAGTGTATAATTTATAAGTCAATTGTATTATATGTCATTGCAAAGGTAATTTTGTGTAGTTTCATGTGTACTCGAACCATTTTGCTGTATCTTTTACAGTTTTTGAAATAATTAAGAAAAACTGAAAAATGATCCCCCCTCCCCCCTTAAAATCAAAATAACTTCAAAACGGCTGACCCTATCTGCGTGAAACATATTCCATTCGATTTAGAATGGCCAAATACATTAAAATTGATATGTTTTTTTAATTGTTTCCAAAATTCGGGTTTTTCGCCCCACTGTGCGCCGCACAGTGCGTCGAATGTATGGAGAGGGTGGTCAAAAATCAATATCTTAAGAACGCGTTTACCGATTTTTATGAAATTTGGTGGATGTGTTTAGCTAGTTAGGTTCTCAATTCTGTATAAAATTCAAGATGAATAAATGATGGATTTTCGAGATATTGATAAAAATGTGAGGAAGATAAATGGTATAAAAATAGGCTATAATATAAAAAATCGTAACTTGGTAACCGGATAACCAATTTTCTTGAAACTTGGCTATTATCTGTAGCAAAGAATAAACATTGGTTGATGAAAAAATTATTATCCGGGAACAACTGAGCTCTGAGATATTTAAGAGAAAAATCTATGAATTTTACCCGTTTTTGGGGGCTTTATAATATGCCTAATATCTTTCAAGAACCCAAATTTAAACTTAATATTTTTTCTTTCTGACATTGCTCAAATATCACTATTTAAAATTAAATTTCAAAAAAACGGAGTTTTGTCATTTGGAGATATAGTGGTTCAAAAAATTAAACAATTAAAATTAAATAAAACATTTTTTTTTTTCGTTTTTTATTTTATAGAATAACAATAATATTAACAAAATACATACCTATAATTTATTCTGACTCATCGTCGCTTTTCAAATCCAGCAAACTTACATAAAAATTGTCAATGGGAAGTAGAATCTAATTGGTTTATTATATGAATTGATTTCTGCGTCTATATGATGTTGTTTCTTAATTTTTGGAGCCCGCAGGGACGCTAGGAAAGGGTCCAAGTTTAAGAGGAGCATTCGCATTAAATCCTTATTGGAACTGGTTCTGGAAAACTTACAAGTGTGAGACAATCGATTCCTTCTAACTTCCTTATGCAGTGCCTCCTAGGCATCCTCAGATAAATTTCCAATTGGCAAATGGAAGGAATCAATTACCTCAACTCCGTGCACTAGAACCTTGTGCAAACTATTGAACATGTAGTACCACGGGTATAATTCTAAATATAACCCTTTGGTGTGATCTAGAAGGTCCCCAATTTTTTCTTTATTGATGCTTTGACCACTCGCCAGTACCCTTAAAATTATCGAAAAATTTTAATAAATTTGGCTGAATTAAACTACAAATTACATTAAAAAAGCAAAAATAATTGTAGCTAATCTAAATCTTTAGATGCGTATTTTTTAAATCTCACTTTGAAATTTTTTTCGTCTTTTATAGATTTTTAACGATTTTTTCAATTAATAACAATTTATTATTATATTATTATAAATATTTTTTACATGATATGGTTTACACTGGACTGCAGAAATCAAATTCCATAGAAAACCATATGCATTATGTATTTATATTTATTTTTTTAGGTATTTTTGAATTTATCGAATTTTTAATTTAATTAATTAATTAAAATTATTTATAATATTTTTTTTGTTCGTGCTTGAAATTTATTGTCTTCTCTATCGCAAAAGTGTGTAAAAGCTTAATATTATGCTAAAATTATTACTTTTAGTGACTTTAGAAATAGCCCAGTTGCCATTTTCCACGGAAATAGTTCAGTAAAAATGCCAATTGCGTAAAAAAGGCAAAAAAATGAAACCAATACTAGATTAATTTAAAGTAGACACTTGTATCTTTCGGAAAATATCAACCACCCAAAACGTTTGATTTTTTATATTTTTCAACTTTAGTCCATAAAATTACTAAAAAACGAAACAATAAAATTTTTTTTTTACATATTCGGATACTCCAACATGTTCTCTTTGATATTGGCTAACTTTGATTCCGGGGAAAAATAGTAAATTTTTTTATTTTTGCCTATGGAACGACGCACTGTGCGCCGAAGGATTGCGGAGATATCGACGGATTTCCGAAGTAGAACGAAGCTAATTGTGAAATTGCTGTGACCAACATCCAGGATATATGTACGCAAAAACGTACAATACAATTTATCTGTATTTTATCCAATGACAACTAAATACATATTCCATACATACAAAATGGAATTTAGATTTACCGTCACTTCCTTTGAGATTTTCAAAATTTTCTCGGTCGGGGCCTTCTTCAGCGTAAGGCGGATTAAAAAAAAACAAAACAAAATCCATTATGTGTCCTATATTCCGTATAAAACGAAGCAATTTATCCTGAGGACAATCCTAAGAGTTTTTCCTATACTGGAACTGACGTCATCAAGTGTTCCATGGTAGCCTACCCTACTACAAATTTTGGACAGTGTTGCTTAATAGTGTTAAGCAGTGTTGTTTATGTATTTAACAGTTGAAGTAACCACCTGTAATACTGTTAGAACTTCTCTGGAAAATCCTGATCTTAAACGTTCCAATACAGCAATATAATAGCATTTGTAGCAAGAGATAGCATCATCATTGGCTATAGTTATGACAGGCACCGTACATAGATAATCGCCCTGAAATCAATAAGACCTATGACAATAAACGTATGTATTTAATTTTAATATATAATTATGGCTCCATTACACTACGTCACATCATCATATTTCTATCATATCCTTAAGCCGGTTCGATTTCATTTAGTGCACTATAAAAATTTAAAGCGATTGAATCGAGTAGGCTTTATCACTTACTGTACAAAATACTAAATTAACGATAAAAAGAAGAGGAGGGCGCTTCGGAGCATGAAATATAGTTTACGACCGATTCCCATACCAAATTTAATAAAAATCGGTCCAGCCATTTCGGTAGAGTTTGGGAACAAACTTTTTGAGGAGAATTTTATATATTAGATTTTACATATTATGACTTCAATGAATACTATAGTTTAAATAATAAACTCAGGCGGCCAAGGCCCGACGTCGGGCTATCGTGCCACATTGATGATGATGATGATGATGAAATAATAAACTCTAAAAGTTTTTGACCGGAGCAACTCAATTTTCAGCAAAAATCATCTTCGACGTAATGCGAATACGCACACTAAATTTAATGACTGAACCTGCATTTTTTTAAAAAAAGGTTTAAAATGAAAATATTCTAACTTATTTTTTAGTCTAGCGCCGAATTTTTCAATAAAATTCTAATGTCTTATATTCCATTGCGACCGTATTTTTATTTATTTTATCCTGCAACAATCCAGCGATGTAGGGTTTTTGCCGACCCAATATCGTATTTTTTTTTCAACTGTATAATTTGTTTTATTTAACTTAAGCATGTATATGAGAATATCTATACTTTCTATACTGATTATATAAAATAGCTTATTTGGGAATGTTTGTTTGTAACGGTTCGGCCTAAAAACTACTGGACCTCTCTTAAAGTTATTTTTCCCAATCCCTGCATCTGTGACGGAAACGAGAATAGGATACTTATTTTTTTTTCACTTTGGATGTGGAAATGCGTATTTTCTATTATGCTTAAAATTTGAGTAATTCGCTTAAGTCGTTTCGAATTTTGTTTCATCACGCATTTCACACCTTCTTCAGGTGTGGATACGGAAAAAGGACTCTTCCAATCATGAGGAGTAAGGAAGTCTAAAATTTATATTTATAGTGAAGATATCAAATATTGGAAATTGACGAAATTTGGTATCCTTTCACAATCGTTCCTTTAGGATGTTTTTAGCAACCAAGTGGTATATTATTACCTTTATACCATATAAGCTATTTTATATAAATTAGTATAGAAAGTATAAATATAGATATTACTCATATACTTAAGTCGGAAAGAGAATAGGGATGAAATGAAGATTTATAGCATTTTCAGGTCAAGTAAATAACTTTCCGAGTCAAATAGATAAATGTCCGAAACAAATAGGTAAATTTCCGAATCAACAAAACACGTTTGCAGATCAAATAGATAAATGTCCGAAACAAAAAAATGAATTCCTAAATGAAAAAAATTAATAAACAAATCATAAAAATAAATTTCCAATTCAAAAAAATAAATGTCCACATCAGAAAAATAAATGTACTATTCAAATAAAAAATTGTCCAAAACAGAAAAATAAATTCACAAATCAAAAAAATTATTTTTTCCATCAAAAAACATATTTCACAAATCAAATAAACAATTTAAAAAGATAGTACTTTAATATAGTAAATGTGCTTTTATATGAATTTCGTTGAGCATTGAAAAAAATAATTAATTAATTATTTCAATCTGAATGAGATTTTTGTTTATTCAAAATTACGTATATAATTGTCAATTGTACTACACACGCTTAGAATAGGACGATATATATAAATTGTTTTCTTAGACGTTATTTGCCATCTCTAAACTACCAAAACTTCCTCAAAACTCAAGTCACACCAGCTGAGCTTTCTAAAATTTCTATTTTACATTAGAATCGAAGATAGAGGTGACCTCAGAATGATGGAGGTTCGGGAACATAACGGAATCTATACATTGACAGTGTCTTCGAGGCTGTAAGACCCAGTACTTAAAAGTTAAAATTATTAGGTCTCGATTGAATATGAATAAAAGCTCCCAATTAGAAGTGTTTTTATTTTTTTACAAGAGAACGTTTAGCTTTTTATTGTCATGATCAATTCCGTTTCTTAAAAAATATTTCTATCGCAATAGGTGAAGAGTACCTACCAAGGAGGAGGGAGGGTGGTATTCCAGGGGAATAAACCCAAGCAAATAATCAGGGGAAAATGCGGGAGAGTCTGCACCTTAAGCAGACACATTGACACAAATTTTATTAACGGTGACTTGATTCAGACAGGATTCTGTTGAATTATACGAATTGTAGTGTTCAGCTGATGTTGTGTACCTTTACTAATACTCGTAGAGAGTTTTAGCATGTCGTACTATCGTACACATTTCAACTTTAATCGACAGTCTCCGCTGTTTAACGTACGACAAAAAAAAAACTTACGCCTACTTGGAACAAGTAAAATTGTGGAATACTGTTTTTTTGCGCGCTACACAAGCGAATTTTTCTTTTAAAATCTCATAGACTTCCACTTCCAACCGTTAATATATATCTTGGGGTGTCATACATTTAATATAATTTAATTTTTCTTATTAGAAGAATATTATATTAACCTTTGAAAATTTATTTATTTGATTTGGAAATGTATTTATTTGATTTACTTTTTTGGCATGTAAATATATTTATTTGATTTGGAAATTTATTTATTTGATTTGTAAATTTATTTTCCTGATTTGGACATTTATTTTTTTGATTTGGAAATTTATTTTTTTGTTTTGCTTATTTATTTTTTTCATTTAGAAGTTCATTTATTTCGTCCGGAAATTTATTTATTTGATCCGGAATCGTGTTTTGTTGATTCGGAAATTTATTTATTTGATCCGGAAATGTATTTTGTTGCTTCGGAAATTTATCTATTTGTTTCGGAGAGTTATTTACTTGACCTGGAAATGCTATAGAATCAAGATCAGTTTTCATCGAAATGTACTATATGCAACAAATTCGGTCACCAAGCGACTGAGTGCTGGTATAAGCTGAAGAAAAATAAGTCAAACATGAAAAAATATCTTCCATTTGCCACTGGAAGCACAAGTATAGCACCCACCAAACATCAGCTCAATCGGATAAAACCAAGTGTACCTCCCATACAAAGTGCAACTTTACGTGTTTTTTTTTTTGTGTTCTCGGATAATTTTTCTGTATCTCTTGCTGTTTTTTAAATAATCGCAAAAAAAACCAAATACCCCCTATTCCCCCTTTGTTAAGGCTGCGAACCTTTAATCGGTCGGGACTTTTTTCCCATAATAATTTTTGCTGTTCGATGGCTATATTTTGGCTTAATTTGTTTCGGCTAATAACAAAATTTTCATTGTCACTACAATGCATAGTTTACGCTTTCCTTTCGAATATACATTTCTTCAAATCATCAAAAGGAATGAATTTGGCTCATTCTACAAATTCAGCTCTACACAAGATCTCGTATCTATGTATATGTATGTATGTACATAAATACGATTCATACCTTTTGCGATGCCATAAATTTTCCCGTCTCATCGACATGATGACCCCGGGAATATGCGTCGTCGTGAAGTCGAGCTTAAGGTCGTTCGCACGATCCAATTTTTTTCCAACTTTTGATATTCAAACGAATTTGAAGACTAATCGTGCGTGGAACAGAAATTGGACGACTTGTTTGAGTTGGAGAGAATATTGTATCGTGCGAACAGCCTTCCAACTTGCGATAAGTGCGAGGGAATAGTTTAATCAAACAAGTTGTCGTTGACGTGGACGCGGCATTACACAGCTTAATGTACGCTAGGTTGAAGGCATTATGAGCGTGAAAATTAAAAAAAAAAAAACTTTGTTTTTTTGCTTGTGTTTTGATTGTGTGTGCGCAGGCTTGTAGGGATTGGACTATGATCTGTGTGTGATTTATGAATGATCTCTGAAATTATGAATGAAGGCTACGTGTACTCATACACTCCTAGTGGGAGGGAAATCCGGTTTCGGACAAGTACCTAATAGACTTTTCACATATGGCCGCAAGATCTAGGTAGATTATGTAATGCTGTATGCTGTTCACACTATGGTCGTAATCTTGTTCCACGACTTGACAGTACAGTACAATCCGTGAAAATTGAAAATTCCCACAATGCACGAAACTGTATTTATATTACTTTGTTAAAACAAGAAGCAGAATATATCTTATAGGAATCAATGGTTTATGTTCGTCAAACTTTTGTGCACAAAACCATGAGCGAAGCGGAAAATGGATTAGATGACCTCTACTGTAGTACTATCAAATGCGAAGCTCACCACACTTCACCATGATTTTGTAAAGATTTTCTCCGAGATTTTGGTTATAATCTCCGTACAAACTCTATGAAAATGTATGGAAAATCTAGAAGAATTTTGCCTAGATTTTGTAAAATCTCAAGATTATTGCAAAATCTTCTATAGTCTGTAAAGAGCTTAATGCTTGAAAAAGATTAGACGCGTTGAATCTGGCGAGGACAGCAGATTTCTAGGTAAAAAGATATGAAAGCGATATAAACATTTATGTATTACACCTAGAAGATGAGCACCTTCAAACTGGTTGGCCGAACCCTTCGGTCAGGTTGCCGCTCGGCTGACCAGTATTTTTTGCAGCAGGGGCGGTCCTTTATCGAATAGAATAGGTTTGATCCGACAGTTCCGAAACCCCCATCGCACCTAAAAAATTTGCATCTTTAAACTGGTTGGCCGAACCCTTCGGTCAGGTTGCGGCTCGGCTGACCAATGTTTTTAGACTCACGGAGAGTTCCTCTATCGAATAAAATAGGTTCGATCCGACAGTTACCCATACCCCCGAACACCTCTATTTTTTGCGTCTAATTACGTCTAATTACGCTATACTGGTCAAGTTTTGCTTCGGCTGACCAACCGTTTCGATATCACCGTAACTAACCGCAACTTTTATGATGGTTAATTTCCGACAGTTCGAAAACCCCGGTTTTTTACCATCACGGCTCGGACTATCAGCAACACGCTTGAAACATTTTTCTAAAGTAGCATGTGAAAAAGAGAGTAGCGGTATTTTAAAAATTATCAAATTACATACACATATGGCTTACACGTATACTGGTACATTGTATAAATAACAAAAATTCAAAAGGGACATTAAACGAAAGAACCCAGCTAACCAAAAATCGGACTCTGACGAAAAACGGAACATTTGCGGATGACGACTGCATGCACAAGTGTCGCAGCACCAAAGTTCATAGAAGTGGATGCAAGAAAAGATACAGTCTCAAGGGTACGTCGAGTGTTGGTCGGATTTTGAGAAATGCACGTGGTCATATGACTGGCTCGGTGAAATCTCAAGTAAAAAGGTTGCAGGTAAATTGCGTATTTGACCTGTTTTGCGTACTTTGAATGATTTGCTCTCATTTCATTCATATGTTGTTTCTGGTGGTCTTAAGTTGTGTTTCCGTGTTTGTGATTATTCGATCGAGTTACTCGAGAAGTGGCTGAAAAATTCTCTTAGACAGACACTTAGAAAGGGAATGTACTAGAAGCTAAATTATGTTCGTGGCAATTAAAAGTATGTTATTTGACAATAAATAAAATTGAACTATCCGCTAATTTTATTCTATCACAGATCTATTTCATTCGAAGTTTGCGCAATGGTCTGAGGAAATATTCGATCAAGCGACTAAGAAGTATTTTCAGTAAAGATAAGGACCGGCAGACGAGACGGAACCGCAAAAAAAATTTAATTTTACGTTATAAAAGTTCCTTCTTAATTATTTTGTTATTTAATACATTATGTACATTTATTAATTAGTTTTGAATATGTATAATATGTTCGTATGAAGATATTAATGTGATATTCTTTGTATAATTTATTTCCATTATCTTATGTCCTATATTTCTTAACTCTTTATTTAATATGATGTATTTGATTTAAATAATAATCTTAAATAAATTGAATTACCACAAAATTGAATGCAGAATTTTATTATTTCACCTAAAAATTCTGCTCGGGATCAATTCATGTTTGTGGTCCGAAAACATTCCGTGCTTACGATCCGTAGCTAATACGTTCAATCTGTCCGCAAATGATCCGTATTCGCGGATCCCATGCGGACCGTGTTTACGATTCATAAATGACCCAGCAAACATTACGATCCGTAATCGGTCCGAAAATGGCCCGTTTTTCACGGACTCGATCCGTTTTCGGATCCGAAAATGATCCGCATACGGCTTACTTGTCAGACTGAAACTGTCCCCAGCAAACCAAAAATCGGACTCTGACGAAAAACGGACCATTTGCGGATAACGCCTGCATGCAAAAGTGCCTCAGCACACACAATTTCATAGAACTGGGTGAAAAAAGATAATCTCAAGGCTACGTTGAGTGTTGGTCGTATTTTCGGAAATGCACGTGGTCGCATGACTGCCTCAGTGGAATTTCAAGTAAAAAGGTTGCAGATAGAATGCGTATTTGACACTTCTTTCCGTACTTTGAATGATTTGCAATGTTTTCATTTATATTGTGTTCCTGGTGGTGTGAAGTTGAGTTTGCGGTAGTGCGTTTTAAAGAACTGTGTGCTGCAAAATTGCAACTAGAAATAAAAAAACAATAACTGTGATTGGAGAATTTAGTGTTGTGTTGAATCATATGCTGAAGTTCGATCAAGTTACTGGAGAATCTTTGCAGACTCAACACAATTGGACAGGACTAAAGTAAAGGAATGTGCCAGAAGCTTAACAGTGCCGGTAATAGGTTATTGCTGAGAAAACATTAAATTTAACTATCGGCTATTTTTTTTTCTATCACAGATGTATTCTATTCGAAGCTTGCGCAATCGTCTGAGGAAATATTCGAAATATTTTCAGTACGCTAAGGACCGGCTGAAGAGACGAAAACGTGTAAAACTTGCAGTTTAGGACATGGGATCACAAATTCTCTATTTTCTATTCATCAATGTGGCACGATAGCCCGACGTCGGGCCTTGGCCGCCTGAATCGTTGACCTCCAATTGTCGCGGTTACGTGACCTCGTCCTCCAGTTTCGGAAGCCCAGCAGCTGTTGGGCGTCTTCACCTACGGAGTTCTCCCAGCGAGCTCTCGGTCGTCCACGCAACCTCGCTCCGTCAATTCGTTGTGCGTTCATCACTTTCTTTGGCATGCGATTATCGTCCATCCGTTGTACATGCCCCGCCCATTGCAAACGTTGAAGCTTCACGATTTTCGATACTTCCAGCTCATCGTACAATTGATACAATTCATGGTTGTACCGGTTACGCCATTGGTCTCGCTCGCGAACGGCCCCGAAAATTCGCCGAAGGACCTTTCGTTCGAATCGGTCTAGCAAAATTTCGGAGGCTTGGGTGAGGGTCCATGTTTCGCAGCCATAACATAGCACGGGTCGGATGATCGTTTTGTACACGCGGAGCTTCGTGTTCCTGTGCGCAAGTTTCGAATTAATTATAGGGAGGACCGAGAAATATGTCTTATTGGCTAGTTGTATCCGTCGCTTAATTTCGTCGGTTTCGTTGGCGTCCTTTGATAAGTTACAACCCAGATAGTTGAAGTTGTCTACATACTCGATATTAAGGTCCCCCACTATGATGCTTGAATTTGCTGGCGTCCTTGTTTTCGATTGCATCATGGCCTTTGTTTTGCTTTCGTTGATATGTAGTCCAACTTCCTTTGCGGCGTTATTGAGGTTATGCAGAAGGCTTTCTGCATCACCCAACCTTCGAGACATGATGTTGATATCGTCGGCGTACGCTACTAATTGAGTCGACTTGATGAGTAGCGTTCCGCTGCTGTCCATATTCATGGCTCGAATTACATACTCCAAAGCAAGGTTGAAGAGCGTCGGCGCCAGCCCGTCGCCCTGCTTGAGTCCAGTACGAGTTTCAAATAGGTCAGTGAGTCGATTCTGCACTCTGACCTGCGAGACGGTATTAGTCATCGTCATCCTTGTGAGTCGCACTAACTTTGCCGGTATACCAAAATTCAGCATAATGTTGTACAGTACACTTCGATCGATACTGTCGTATGCCTGCTTGAAGTCGACAAAGATTTGGTATACGTCGATGTTATATTCCCAGCACTTTTGGAGTAGTAGCTTCACTGTGAAAAGCTGATCGGTCGTTGATCGACCAGGTCTGAAGCCGCCTTGATACTCGCCAATGATTCGTTCTGCGTACGGATTAATTCTCTTTTCAAGAATTTTAGATAATATCTTATAGGCCGTACAAACTAATGATATGCCCCTGTAATTCTCACACTTCAGCTTGTCACCCTTTTTGTGGATTGGGCAGATTATGCTTTTGCGCCAATCTTCGGGGATTTCCTCGTCGTTCCATATTTTCAGCAGTAGCACATGTATTGCGTTGGTCAGGCACGTTCCACCATGCTTCAGCAGTTCTGCTGGGATCTCGTCAGCGCCGGGCGCTTTATTATTTTGAAGCGACTGTATGGCAAGACTCACCTCCTCTACTGTTGGGGGTAGAACGGGAGGGCCTGGTTCGGCTAACTGCTCAAGAGCTGGCTCCGCGGGGGATGTTGATGGTGCATTGAGGAGCTCTTCAAAATGCGAGGCCCATCGTTTGTTGACGCTTTCGATGTCGCTGATGATGTTACCATCCTTGTCCTTACATAGGCTTGTCCTGGGTTGATATCCGTTCTTAACATTATTAATAAGTTTGTACGCCTGTCTAATGTTCTTACTGGCTAATCTTTGGTTTATTTGCTGTAACTGCTCGTCAAAATGTTTGCGTTTCTTACGTCTAATTAACTTATTAGATACTCGCCGAAGCTCGTTATATCTTTCTTTCTTGGCTCGGGATGCGCGTTGTGTGTATTGGCGATAGGCTTCATTTTTCGCCTCAATCGAGGCCCTGCATTCTTCGTCGAACCAGTCTGCTCGTCTGCGCCGGCCTTTATAGCCCACGACCTCTTCTGCGACCCCCTTGATGCTGTCTTTGAGCTCCTCCCAGACCTCATGGATGCCTAAATTGTTGATGTCATCAAGCATGGGCGACAGTTTTTCCTCTAGTGCTGTTGTATACGCAGCCGCCGTGGCATCATCAATCAAATTGTCAACCTCGAAGATCTTGGCAGGGTTGATTCTCGTTAGGTGCACCGAAGAGATTCTGCACCTGTAGGTCGTCTTCACCAAATAGTGATCGGTGTCACAGTTGGCTCCTCGATAGGATCGAACATCTAGGACATTAGAAGCCCATCTCTTGCTGGTCAGTACGTGGTCGATCTGGTTCACGGTGTATTCATCTGGAGACTTCCAGGTCTGCTTATGGATTCGTCGATGAGGGAAGCATGTAGAGCTTATTACCAGGTTTCTGCCGCTCGCGAAGTCGATAAGTCGCTGACCGTTGTTGTTGTTTTCTTCGTGGAGGCTATGACCTCCAGTAGTTCCCCTATGCCAGCTTTCATTTCCGACTTTGGCGTTAAAGTCTCCTAGCAGCAGCTTGACGTCGTTTGATGGAAGTGAGTCGAAGAGTGTTTCTAGGTCGTTGTAGAACTCGTCCTTAATCGCGTCTTCTTTTACTTCTGTAGGGGCATGCGCATTAATGAGCCAGAGATTAGCGAAACGGGTCTTAATGCGGATCGCACATAGCCGCTCGTTGATGGGTTTGAAGCCGATAACGTGGTCCTTCAGCTGCTTATTCACGATGAAAGCTACTCCAAACTCCTTGTTGCCCTCCTCTTTACCACTCGTAAAAATAGTGTGCGAATTGAGGTCGTTAATCTCGCTTTTGAGCCATTTAGTTTCCTGGATTGCAACTATGCTCAGCTTGTATTGTTCTACCTGATCCAGGAGGGCCCTTAAGGCCCCCGGTCTATTCAGGGAGCGTACATTCCAGGATCCGAAAGAGTAATCAGTTGTTCGTTTGCGGGGTCGTCGTTGTTTTGTATCCGTCCAATCCGAGGCTTTTGTTTCAGGTTTCTTGACTTGAAGTTTTTCTTAGGATGAGTTGTCGGCACATCGCTAAACCATGATAGGGTTTAATCGTTGAGTAAAGGCCATCATGGGCATGCCTCGAAGATGCTGCTTTAGTGGTTGACTTAAATGTTTTCTGTCACCTATCACGTTAAGTAACCTGAGACGCTGCAGATGTTAATGCAGCACTCAGGCGCAGCGGTTACTCGGATAATGCGGGAAAGTAACGCCCCGTAGAGAGACATAGGAATTGGCCGAAGTCCTTTTCCTATGAAACTCCTCCTGCATAGCTAAGGGTCCGCAGTTATGCCACAACTGAAGAAGATATAGGAATTAGCCGAAGCCTTTCAACCTTTATCTTCCCCCTTACGGGTCTCTATTTTCTATTGGTAAATTAATTTGATTTTTGTTCATAAAAATATTTTGTTTTATGTATATATAATTTATGTTCGTATTAAGATATTAATGTAATATTCTTTGAATAATTTATCTCGATCGATATCTGTTAACTCTTTATTTAATATGATGTATGTGATTTAAATTAGAATCTTCAACAAATTGAATTACCAAAAAAATGAAACCGTAGTTTATTTATTTCACTTAAAAATTCTGCTCGGGATCAATTCATGTTTGTTGCCCGAAAACAATCCGAGTTTACGATCCGTAGCTAATTCATTCATTCCGTCCGCAAATGATCCGTACTCGCGGCTCCCATGCGGCCCGTATTTACGATTCATAAATGAGGACAGTTTCAGTCCGACATGTAAGCCGTATGCGGATCATTTTCGGATCCGAAAACGGATCGAATCCGTGAAAAACGGGCCATTTTCGTACCGATTACGGATCGTAATGTTTGCTGGGTCCTCATTTATGAATCGTAAATACGGGCCGCATGGGAGCCGCGAGTACGGATCATTTGCGGACGGAATGAATGAATTAGCTACGGATCGTAAACTCGGAATGTTTTCGGACCACAAACATGAATTAATCCCGAGTAGAATTTTTAGGTGAAATTATAAAATTATGCATTCAATTTTGTGGTAATTCAATTTATTTAAGATTATTATTTAAATCAAATACATCATATTAAATAAAGAGTTAAGAAATATAGGACATAAGATAAAGGAAATAAATTATTCAAAGAATATTTCATTACTATCTTCATACGAACATATTATACATATTCAAAGCTAATTAATAAAAGTACATAGTGTATTAAATAGGAAAATAATTAATAAGGAACTTCAATAACGTAAAATTAACATAACATTTTCAACTTATATGCACATGCAGCTTTTTTTGAGTTCCGTCTCGTCTGCCGGTCCTTATCTTTACTGCAAATACTTCATAGCCGCTTGATTGAATATTTCCTCAGACCATTCCGCAAGCTTCGATAGAAATACATCTGCGATAGAAAAAAAATTAGCGGATAGTTCATTTTTATCTATTGTCAAATAGCATACTTTTAATTGCCACGGACATAATTTAGCTTCTAGCACATTTCCTTTCTAAGTGTCTGCCTAAGAGAATTGTTCAGCCACTGAATCTTCTCGAGTAAATCGATCGAATAATCACAAACACAACTTAACACCACCAGAAACAACATCTGAATGAAATGAGAGCAAATCATTCAAAGTACGCAAAACAGGTCAAATATGCAATTTAACTGCAACCTTTTTACTTGAGATTTCACCGAGCCAGTCATACGACCACGTGCATTTCTCAAAATTCGACCAACACTCGACGTACCCTTGAGACTGTATCTTTTCTTGCACCCTCTTCTACGAACTTTGGTGTGCTGTGACACTTTTGCATGCAGTCGTCATCCGCGAATGGTCCGTTTTTCGTCAGAGTCCGATTTTTGGTTTGCTGGGGAGGACAGTTTCAGTCCGACAGGTAAGCCGTATGCGGATCATTTTCGGATCCGAAAACGGATCGAATACGTGAAAAACGAGCCATTTTCGGACCGATTACGGATCGTAATGTTTGCTGGGAATTAATTTTAACTACATATTGCACAAATGTTAAAGCGAAGTTTTTTTTTTTGAAGAGTCAAGAAGAGGAAAATAAAAATAAAATTAAGTTAACGTATTAAAACGCGAATACAAAAAAGGAAAAATTAAATTTATAATAATATATCACTTCAAAAATAAAATTAACAATTAATAACTTTACTGTTTAAATATTTCGATTATGTACTGTAACAAATAAATGGCAATAATAAAGAGTGTTTATAAACTGGTTATCATTTATAATCTAAGGGAGACTTGTTCATATTTTTATAAGAGGATGAAAAGCTCGGAATGTTGCTACAGTCTTGTAGGGAGCAACTCAGGATTCGCTCTCTTTTCCTAAAGATAGAGGCTATCATTTGCTCCGATCCGTACAGTATAAAAAAAGATACAGCGAAAAATGTGAAACTGCTTATAGTTTCGGTAGAGTTTCTGGCTTAAGTCTTTTTTATATGTTTCTAAGAAAATAATTTGCAAAAGTTGGAAATAGACTCGAAATGCTTAGGAAAGAATCGTATAGTTTTCTGGTTTGGTAGAATTGTTAAGAACAATCCCTTTGGATTTCAGTTGTAGAGCGTCTGGAAGAGCAGGGGCCAAAGAGTCAAAGTTCCTGTTTCAAGTACTCTCATATATGTATATAACTAGGTAGACGAGTACGTAAACATTAATTTTTATATTGAATGAGCATATAATGCGATGCATTCAGTTATAAAGTGACTCAAACAGAGACTGCTCTTGATGGCTATGACTATTTCTGATTGACCACTTTATCATTGTAAAAGCAATTGATCAAAATGATGTAAGAAAGATATGATCGACTATGCGCCAATTTTCAAAAGAATCGTACAAGCACCTCACCTCGGCAGAAGTTGGAGGAAATTGAGATGGAAAAAAAGATTTTGGGTCAAATCACGCAAATTTGACTTTGAAGCTCTGTAAAAACCAAAGCTCTTATCCGATTTTAGTGTGGTTAGTTTTATTTTACAGGTAAATTTGTTGGCTGTAATAATCAATTTCTTTCACTACTATAGCTTTGGAGATATTAGGCTTTAAGTCGTGCAAGAAAATGATTTTTTCAAAAATCTTTAAATGCCTTTGGCAGCTAAAGGGTTAAGCTGAGGGGTATGTGGTCTTACGGCAACTGCCTCTACGGGGCGGACCACACCAGTTTTGTCAATTCAAAACGGCCAAAAGCTGCCAATATGCCTTCCTGGCAAGAGGCCCGGCAGGAGCCCTGAAGGTTCGATGCAGGAAGGTTGTGTTTGTCTGTGTATATGTGTGGGTACGATATATGTGTTTTTTCGTCACATTACATCTCGGCGCGGCTGCTCTTAATTTTACTAATTCGCGCCGGTGTTGAAACAAATCCAGGTCCAGAGGTATGGATTTGTAGTGTCTGCAACCAACGAATCGGTTCGAATGCCAGATCAGTGCAGTGTAATTGCTGCAGGGAATGGGTTCACTTTAGGTGTTCGGGGTTACGAAGACAGGGTCAACACTCCTCAGCATATGTTGCGGCAGGTTGTATGAATTCCGGGCAACCCAGGGCTGCTCCCAGCCCACCTTCTCCACCACTGCCCCCTACACCGCCAAACAATATGATAAGGAATGCCAGACCCAGTCTAACTCCTGGCCCTCCTCCTCCAGCAGTTTTCACTACACTATCTACAATCGGCTGCAAAAACTATCGACTCAACCTGAAAGCGCGTGTATTTGTACGTGTTATTTTGAAAGTATGATAGTTATTCATAAAAGTCGTATGTCGTTTAAAAGTTTGAAACCTTAGCTACCTGTTAGTACCCTTTTTATCAATATTTGCTTCGCATTTTTTAAATTATTGCCACTTGTAACAAAAAACCCAGAAAAATTGAAATTTTAGGTAAAGGTCAGGTGAGGTGAACTACCCCTATAAAAGCGCCTGTAATCGGTTTCTCATTATCAGTTGCATCAAGAAAATTAGGTAACTTACATCTGAAGTAATTTCAATCACTGTTTTGTCATCAATGGATACGACGCCAGATCAAGCGGCACAAGTTGTAGCCCTATTGTCGGAAAATCATAGTCAGCGAACCGTCGCTCGCCGTCTTGGAATGAGTCAGTCTGCTGTCTCGAGAGTTAGCAGGAGATTTCGAGATACTGGTAGCTTTAATACGAGAACAAGAACGGGCCGCCCTCGATCAACTTCAGAGAGAGACGACCGTTTCATTGTTACAAGTACGTTACGAAATCGGTTCCTCACGAGTGTTGCTCCGCAGCGGAACCTGAGGCGTGTTCCCGGAGTAGCTGTTAGTATCTGCACAGTAAGGAGACGATTAAGGGAAGCGAATATCAATCGAAGACGGCCTGCCAGGGGCCCCAAATTGACTGCACGACACCGAAAAGCGCACCTCTTATTTGCTCGAGATCATCTTACTTGGAGCGATACGGAATGGAGCTCAGTATTGTTCACGGACGAGTCGAGAATGTGTCTAGATGGCAGTGACAGAAGATGTCGAGTCTACAGGCGTCCAACTGAGCGATTTGCGCAGTGCTGTTTCACTGAAACGGGTGCATACGGCGGCGGTTCCTGTATGATGTGGGCTGGCATTTCCTTGGAGGGAAAAATTGATCTCGTATTCGTGCCCACAGGAGGCCGAGGAGTAGGGCTGGCAGCTAAGCGATACGTTACCGATATTCTCCGTGTCCACATTGTGCCCTATGCAGCATTTATTGGCAAGAACTTCACTTTAATGCACGACAATACCCGGTGTCATGCATCGCGCCTCACTCGACAGTTCTTCAATGAAGCCAATATGTCGTCACTTAACTGGCCTACACGCAGTCCCGAGATCAATCCCATTGAACACTTATAGGACGAACTCAACAGAAGAGTCCGAGCCAGAAATCCAGTCCCTTCGTCCACTGAAGAATTGAAGGCAGCCCTATTAGAGGAGTGGAACGGTATTCCTCAAGATACCATCAGCAACTTGATCAGTTCAATGCAGAATCGACTGGAAGCTGTCATTAGAGCAAGAGGAGGCAATACCAAATACTAAAATAATAAATACTTAACTTATTTTCCAACAGTTTTTGTTTTATTTGCAAAAAAACCTAACCAAAAACCATTTTCATATTTGCTTATTTTCGCTACGATTTCGCTCAAAGAGCATCAATTTTAAAAGTGCTCACCAAATATTGGTTAAAATGGTACCAACGTAAAGCTGAGGCCTTAAGCTTTCCAATAACATACGATTTTTATGGATAACTTCTATACTTTTTGAAAAACACGTACAAATACACGCGCTTTTAGGTTGAGTCGATAGTTTTGCGGCCGAGTGTATATTACAGTTTAACTGTAATGGCATTCACCGAAAAATCGCTGAGATCACACACTTCTTGAGTTCCAACAGAATTTTCATCGCCGCCATCCAAGAGACGTTGCTTCACGCAAACTCGTCTCTAAGCGTCCATAGCGAATATGTTATACTGCGGAAAGATCGACCGGCCGCCACGGATGATTCTCACCCTGGAGGTGGACTTGCCTTCCTAATACACAAGTCCGTACATTACTGTGTATTAGATGTAGTTGCTGACGGTACGGCGGAAATTCAAGCCATCTCAGTTCCATCAGGGAGTACTAATATCGAAATTTTTAATATTTATGTACCACCTCATTCTAGTTGCCCTTCAGGCTACCGTTTCGATATTGGTCCTCTCCTTTCCGGAGAGCACAGGGTCATCCTTGGCGACTTTAATGCGCACCATGAGCTCTGGCATTCGGACCTCAACAACAATGCCAGGGGTATAACTATCGCCGAATCGCTTAAAGCCTCAGAATTCTGTTCACTCAATGAAGACTCGCCGACTAGAGTCGTGGGTACTTGCAGTAGTTCTCCTGACATAACTATTGTCAGTGCCAGCCTAATTGCTGCTTCCCGTTGGGAAGTACGTATCACCCTTAGATCAGATCACCTCCCAATCATTATAAAAATTGACAAACCAGCGAACATGACTAAGTCTGAGAAGCGAACGTTTGTCAATCACAAGAAAGCCGATTGGGATGGTTTCAAAGCTTACTCGTCGGCGAAGTTCATCGAGCTACTATCACCTACCAACATTCACGAGGCCGAGAAAAATATTAGGAACGTCATTACCACAGCCGCGGCACGTTTTATTCCGGCAGGACGTATCCCGAAAGTTCGGCCTAACTTCCCCACTAGTGCCGCCAGATTAGCCGATGAATGTGATCAGATCAGAAGCGCTCACCCTGATGATCCCAAAATTCAGGAGCTGAACTCCGAAATTGATCGACAAGTTAAAGACTATAGGAGGGCGAAATGGAATCAGCACCTCGACGAATGTAACCTCAATGAAGGTGTCAGCAAATTATGGTCTACTGTCCGCGCCCTTTCCAATCCTCGGAAAGAAAAGGGCAACAACGCCATTGAATTTGGCAACACTAAAACCTGCGATCCTCTTCAGTGTGCTAGCCTGTTCAATAAACAATTTATTGAACATCCCAAGTCTGACGGCCTCAAGCGCAAAATTAGAAGACGGATTCGCAGCCGGAATGTTGACACCATACCATCTTTTACAGCGGACTAGGTTAAAAAAGTCAAAAGCCCTTATTCACCCCACTCTTGTTGCACATGCGAAGCTAGAACCTCACCAGCATGGCTTCAGGAAGATGCATAGTACCACCACTGCCCTCGATGCGATCACTACACGCATTCGTGATGGGCTAAATCAACGCAGTCGTTGTCACAGAACTATTCTGGTGGCAATAGACCTATCAAGTGTATTCGATAAGGTCAATCATTCAATGCTCTTAGCAAACCTGTTGAATATACATCTTCCTGCACAAGAGATCCGTTGGATTGCCAATTATCTAGCTGGTCGGCACTCCTTCACCGAGTTTCGAGGCAAACGTTCTAAGCTTAGGAAAATCAAATTAGGTGTTCCACAGGGAGGGGTACTCTCCCCCACTCTGTTCAACATCTACATGTCCGGCCTTCCCACACCACCTGAAGGAATCGAGCTGATTTTCTATGCTGACGATTGCACCGTACTCGCCACAGGGAATGATAAGGATGAAATGCGCCTCCGAATTAATCGCTATCTAGGACGATTACAGGCATTTTTCCTAAGCCGAAACCTCACTATCTCTGCGTCCAAATCCTCTGCGACTTTTCTAACCACTTGGTGGGAGGACATCAGATGGGAGATGGATATACGTATTGGCAACAATTCTGTTCCTACTGTTAAAAACCCCAAAATTCTCGGGCTTCACCTAGAGAACATGATGACGTCTGCAAATCATCAGCTTCAGTCTGTGAAAAAATGCGCAGTAGGAACAACATCCTAAAAGCTCTAGCTGGTAGCACCTGGGACAAAGATAAAGAAACCATGCTTGCTACTTATAAAGCGGTGGGTCGAGCGGCCGCTGATTATGCAGCCCCAGTTTGGACACATAGTCTATGTGACACAAACTGGTCCAAAGTTCAGGTCTGCCAAAATGCCGCTCTACGCATCGCGACAGGTTGCCTTCTGATGTCTGCCCAGGATCACTCAGGGCCGTGGAGAGAAAATCCGGGCCCGGGGGGACAATGATTCCGGGCCCACCTCTTCCATACGATAAAAAATTATGAATCGAAGAAATTTTTTTTTTTTTGACATATCGGTCCTCAAACAAATTTTACAATTATCTCTATAATCCAGCCTCCATTTAATCCGGAACACCTCATAATCCAGCGTCCACACTGAATCGGCTCAGTCCCAGTAATCTAATATAGTCCGGCATCCGGCATCAGTACGATAGATATTTGAAGAATGTTTTAAAGCGGCCTTCTGCGCATTCAGGTGCATTTTGATATTTAAGTTCTGAGGTAAAATGATGGGTTTTCAGAAAAATATGAATTATAGAAAAATAGTAATAATAAAAAATAACCATACAGGATAAACCACTTTCCAAAAAACTGACAGCAACTGAATTCATTCGTGATGCATTTTTACATACTAAACTCACAAAAAACGAGGTTGACTGGATAGTTTAACAGTTTGTGTGTGTGTGTGTGTTTTTAGGGTTTTTTAGAATTTTTTCAAAAAACCCTTATGAAATCGATTTTGTCCGTCCGTCCGTCTGTTCACTAAATAACTTGCGAACGGCTCAACCGATTGTCATGAAATTCGGTATGAATGTGTAGAATGGTTACAGTCTTTGGCACAAATACCTTAGAAGTTGGTAGGAAGAAGATAACAGGGTGTCCCGAACGTTTGAAAAAAGTCGACTTTTTTAGCTTTTATCGGAGATTAACGTATGGGTATTTAAATCAAAGATCTAGACGAGTACATCTCATATCATTTAAAATTTTCCAGTTTCGAGTAACGGTAAAAAAGTTATTGGCGTTTAAAGTTAAACTTCCTATTCGAGCTCCGTTTGTCTAAACCGTTATAGGGATCGATATGAAACTTTGAACAAAGATTGGCCAGTATGGCCTTATAATCGTTAAATATTAAGACTGTTGACTTTTGCTATTAGATAAAAATAGATTTACAGGAAGCATTTCATTAATGTTGTGCACAATTCTTATCTATTGCTTATAAAATATATGTACAAAAAATATTCACTATGCATCAAAATTCTATAAAACCCTCGTATTGCGGGCGCAGCCCTCTGTACGCCGGTATTTTTTTCATATCCGTCACTATATGAAAGGGTATATTAACTTTGTCATGAAGTTTGCAACGCACAGAAGGAGGCACTTCCTACTATATAAAGTATATATGTATATTATTGATCAGTGTGACGAGATTTTTTTAGTGTACGCTGTGTATAACGAATGAAATCGGGCCATGGGTGAAAATAAGGTTCTTCTAAGAAAAACTTTTTTTTTATGAACCAATCTAAACCAAACTTCACCCAAATATGTTCCTAGTAATAGTAAAGTTAAGTTTCATTTCAATTTCCGCTGCGCCCGAAATTAGCCTCGGTCCCGTTTCAAGTATATTTTGAAGACGATTCGAGAGTTGAGTGGCGAATTTTAAGGAAATACAGAAGCCAAAATCATTCTAGAATATGGTTTCTTCGTTTTACGTGCATTTTTGGGTAACGAATCTTTATAAAAAGCTACTGCTTAAAGGGTTAACTTTCTAGTATGAAGTTTCGGCATGTTCTGCTATCCGCTTTAATAGGGGGAACTTTTGTGTTTCCGATATTTTCCGCTATATGTCCGCTATATGGCGGACGGTAAGATAAGTGTCGCTAGTGTCGATAACAAGAACAAGAAAATTCTTCTTGCAAAGCTGATAGCGTAATGTTCCGAAGTTTCTTTACTAAAATCTGCCCGTGATGAAAATAAGTTTATTGTTTAATGGTCGTGTACACAAGATACGCATAAAGCGAAACTGGTAGCCTGGTAATCTTCTAGCATTTAGTTCTCCCAAGAAAAAATATTGAAAAATTATTGATTCCCTTGTCCCAACAAAATTATTTAGAAAATGTATATTCTATTGGTGAAGTAAGATTCCAACCTATATTCGAACTTTGATATGAAGAAAGTCTTGAAATTTTCGACAGTCATTCTCGATAAGATAGGATCATTCATATTTTTTAATTCGATTTGAAGACTATACGGGTGAAATTGGCTCAAGTGTTCATTTTACAGATGAATAATAAAGGCTGTACTACACGCAAAATAGAAAGTGTATAATGCAGTAAACTGGGCAAATTTACTAATTTTTTTTTCTGGTTGAAGTTTTTTCGAAGGAAACAGCTGTGATATATTCTGTACCTCAACCGTTACAAAGCTTTTAGAAAAAACAAGGTGGGTACAGTTCTAACAAATGCTGGGGGAGCTCAAATCTGTAATTTATTAGCACACTCGCAGTGGCCCAGAATGTTGGTCTTCACTCTATAAAATTGACTTTCGAAACGCGCACCGCTACGAATTTATAAAGGATTTTTATTTCTTCCTATTTTACCTATTTCAAAAAACCTTAAATTTTTTGTTACCGAGTTGGCGAGTACTGGTAGATAGATAGATTTAAATTAAGATTCGACAATTTAAGTGATCAACATATGTGTGCTGGTACCTTGAAAACAATTTCGTAAGCAGCAGCAGTATGTACACAAAATAAAAATCGCTCGGAAAAGTCCTCCTTGAAAAAAATGACGCTGTACTCCTATTTTTACTTTAAACACAAATATTTCGAAAAACTGTACGCTACTGGATGAAAAAGTCGAAATTTCTTAATTGAAATTTAGTAACGAAACTATCATGTTGATTGAATATGCTGATTCGGGCCCTACTTCTCAAAATTCAAAAATAGATTAGGGGCCACAAGCCTAGTGCACAGTATGTTATGAATTGTTGTTAAAACGCTAAAAGCAGTACATATGTATAAGGGTTCTTAGTTAAAGACCTCAAAATAGCAAATAGTTTAAACAAAAACATTAAAGCACAACTTTTGTGTCAAAATCCGGGCCCCCTATGAAATCCCGGGCCCGGGGGGAATCGTACCGTTCCTCCCCCCCTCTCCACAGGCCTGGGATCACTTACATCAGGAGACAAAATTGATGCCAACACGTGATCACAATCTCCTACTCTCAAAACAGTATCTTGTTGGTTGCTACCGTGAGGATCATCCCAATAATCATCTCATGGACCGAATTCCTCCACCACAACATGTCAGGCGTGGTTTACGAGACCTTGAGAGAGAGGTTCAGGGATACAAACGGGACCCTTACGATGAAGTTACATACCGAGCCGCCATTGCAGCGATCCACACTGAAGAAGTGAATCGGTCTATCGCGAGTTTAGGTGCGAATAGAGTCCTCTAGAGCCACTAGACTAGAGTAACACTAGCTCAACTTCGGTCGGGCTTTTGTTCACGCCTTAATTCGTACCTTTCTCGCATAACCCGGACATCCAAAACATCTGTCCAAACTGCAATGGTACTCCTCATGATGTGGGTCACTTTTTTCAATGCCCCGCTGCGCCCACTGATCTTACCCCTATATCGCTGTGGGAAAATCCTATCGCAGCAGCTATGTTTTTGTCCCTAGACCTCACGGACACAAACATTGACGAACCATAAATCGTACCCACATAGATGCACAGAGGTTTCACACCTTTCTACACCGCTACAAGAAGAAGAAAGGGTATGTTCCATACAACTTTTTTGCTGGAAATCAACTGAGGAATCATAATCCGGTGCGTTTCTGCGGCAGTTTCCGGACACCCTGAATATTTTTGATTTTTTTTTTCAAATAACGTACGAGTATATGTATGTAATTCAAATTTGGTTTCGATTCATTGAAAACTGCCGAAATTATTTACATTTAATTAAAAGTGCAAACAATTTTGATCATCATAGTAATTCGTTTTTTTTTCTTTGCAGGAATAAGTACATAGAAAGAGAGTTGCACAGAAAATGTATACTTCAGCTCAATTTACAGTCTCTTAGTAAAGATGATTCTGTTACACCGGATAAAATGATTAAATGTTTGAACCGCTTGCTTGAACAGGATGTACATCAATTCGATCACCTTAATTTGAATATTACGAACTACTTTTCGGTATTATCAGATGGAACCGTTTGCATTCCATGGGATTTCAATAGCTAGATATGTAAATTATCCTGTATGAATGCAGGGCCTTAGATTTGCAATTGCATAAAAAGACAATAATATATACGAGTTTCATTAATTGTTTTTATTTTCACAATGAGCGACAAATGATGAGGTTTAACCATATCTTTTAGAAATTTAGCGGGCGGTCGCCCGGGCGCAAAATTAATTGGTTTGGTTTAATACGAATATAAAAATGAAAAATATAATCTTCGATTTAGTGGAAAGGAACCCAGCCAACATTACGATCCGTAATCGGTCCGAAAATGACCCGTTTTTTACGGATTCGATCCGTTTTCGGATCCAAAAATGATCCGCATACGGCTTACCTGTCGGACTGAAACTGTCCTCATTTATGAATCGTAAATGCGGGCCGCTTGGGAGCCGCGAGTACGGATCATTTGCGGACGGAATGAATGAATTAGCTACGGATCGTAAACTCGGATTGTTTTCGGGCAACAAACATGAATTGATCCCGAGCAGAATTTCTAGGTGAAATAAATAAACTACGCTTTCATTTTTTTTGGTAATTCAATTTATTGAAGATTCTAATTTAAATCACATACATCATATTAAATAAAGAGTTAACAGATATCGATCGAGATAAATTATTCAAAGAATATTACATTAATATCCTAATACGAATATAAATTATATATACATATAACAAAATATTTTTATGAACAAAAATCAAATTAATTTACCAATAGAAAATAGAGAAATTGTGATCCCATGTCCTAAACTGCAGGTTTTACACGTTTTCGTCTCTGCAGCCGTTCCTTAGCGTACTGAAAATATTTCGAATATTTCCTCAGACGATTGCGGAAGCTTCGAATGGAATACATCTGTGATAGAAAAAATTAGCCGATAGTTCAATTTTATGTTTTCTCAGCAATAACCTATTACCACTGTTAAGCTTCTGGCACATTCCTTTGCTTTAGTCCTATCCAATTGTTTTCAGTCTGCAAAGATTCTCCAGTAACTCGATCGAACTTCAGCATATGATTCAACGCAACACTAAATTCTCCAATCATTCAATTCTCCAATTATTGTTTTGATATTATTTCTAGTTGCAATTTTGCAGCACACACTTCTTTAAACTTTAAACGCACTACCGCAAACTCAACTTCACACCACCAGGAACACAATATGAATGAAAACATTGCAAATCATTCAAAGTATGGAAAGAAGTGTCAAATACGCATTCTATCTGCGAACTTTTTACTTGAAATTCCACTGAGGCAGTCATGCGACCACGTGCATTTCCGAATATACGACCAACACTCAACGTAGCTTTGAGACTGTATCTTTTTTCACTCAGTTCTATGAAATTGTGTGTGCTGAGGCACTTTTGCATGCAGGCGTTATCCGCAAATGGTCCGTTTTTCGTCGGAGTCCGATTTTTGGTTTGCTGGGAAACCATAGAAAAGACAAATGAAATAAAAAGGGCGAAATAAAATAAGGAGCAACCCAGCAAACATTACGATCCGAAAATGGCCCGTTTTTCACGGACTCGATCCGTTTTCGAATCCGAAAATAATCCGTATACGGCTTACCTGTCGGACTGAAACTGTCTTCATTTATGAATCGTAAATATGGGCCGCATGGGATCCGTGAACACGGATCATTTGCGGACCGAAAGAATGAATTAGCTACGGATCGTGAACACGGATTGTTTTCGGGCCACAAACATGAATTGATCACGGGCAGAATTTTTAGGTGAATTAATTAAACTATGCCTCAATTTTTTTGGTAATTCAATTTATTGAAGATTATTATATAAATCACATACATCATAAAGCGTTAACAAATAAAGGACAGAAGATTTAATATTTTTGACGTTCCCGCCCCGTCTGCCAGTCCTTAGCATACTGAAAATGCTTCATAGTCGCCTGGTCGAATATTTCCACTTGCGATTGCGCAAACTTCGAAGGAAATACATCTGTGATAGAAAAAAATTAGCTGATTATTCAATTTTATGTATTGGCAGCAAATTACATATAGTCCGAGCCGTGATGGTAAAAAACCGGGGTTTTCGAACTGTCGGAAATGAACCATCTTAAAAGTTGCGTTTAGTTACGGTGATATCGAAACGGTTGGTCAGCCGAAGCAAAACTTGACCAGTATAGCGTAATTAGACGCAAAAATTAGAGGTGTTCGGGGGTATGGGTAACTGTCGGATCGAACCTATTTTATTCGATAGAGGACCTCTCCGTGAGTCTAAAAACATTGGTCAGCCGAGCCGCAACCTGACCGAAGGGTTCGGCCAACCAGTTTAAAGGTGCAAATTTTTTAGGTGCGAGGGGGGTTTCGGAACTGTCGGATCAAACCTATTCTATTCGATAAAGGACCGCCCCCTGATGCAAAAAATACTGGTCAGCCGAGCGGCATCCTGACCGAAGGGTTCGGCCAACCAGTTCGAAATTACCAATTTTGACGGGTCGATGGGGTTTCAGAACTGTCGGATCAAACCTATTCTATTCGATAGAGGGTCACTCCCTGATGATAAAAACACTGGTCAGCCGAACGGCAACCTGACCCAAAGGTTCGACCAACCAGTTTGAAAGTACCAATTTTGACGGGTCGATGGGGTATCAGAACTGTCGGATCGAATCTATTCTATTCGATAAAGGACCGCCCCCTGATGCTAAAAACACTGGTCAGCCGACCCGCAACCTGACCGAAGGGCTCGGCCAACCAGTTTAAAGGTGCTAATTAATCAAGTGCGTTCGGGGTTTCAGAACTGTCGGATCAACCCTATTCTATTCGATAGAGGGTCAGTCCCTGGTGCTAAAAACACTGGTCAGCCGAACGGCAACCTGACCCAAAGATTCGGCCAACCAGTTTGAAAGTACCAATTTTGACGGGTCGATGGGGTTTCAGAACTGTCGGATCAAACCTATTCTATCGGATAGAGGGTCCCTGATGCTAAAAACATTGGTCAGCCGAACCGCAACCTGACCGAAGGGTTCGGCCAACCAGTTCGAAATAATACTTTTTATAACTTCCGACATGGTAAAGCTTCTGGTACATTCCTTTGTTTTAGTGCCTGTCCAAGAAAATTGTTCACCCACTGTTTTTTGGATCTTCACATATAAATTGTTGCTGGAACAAAATTAAAAAAAAGATATGAGTTTTTTTTTTAGGTATTATTATTATTGGAAAAGTTGAAAACTATTAGGTACTTACAAGCTGGTTGGATCGGTTTTCATTGTTTTCAATCTCTTCTCCGAACTGCAAAACATCTTCTTTTGATTTCGGCAGATCAACACTCAAATTTTCACAAATTGCACCAGTCTTCCTCTCCACCAATGTTTCCCACGTTGATACGTTGACTCTTTATAAAATCACCAGAAGAGTGTTCTGCATCTAGTTTGTCAGAAAATGCACTTCACTATTATGATTCGAGTACACAACACTATGTATTTTCTCGAGTCACACACACTTTCTTGTCCAATTATTATTTTTATATTGTTTTTCTTTAGGTTGAAATTTCGCAAGAAACACACCGTTTTTAAGATGCGCACTTTCGCAGACACTACTTCATAACGCCAGGAACAAAATATGAATGAAAAGAGTGCAAATCATTCAAAGTACGCGAAAAAGGCTCAAATACGCAATCTACTTGCAATTTATTTACTTGAAATTCCACAGAGACAGTCATTCATACGACCACGTGCATTTCCGAAAATACGATCTAGACTCAACACAACCTTGAGAAGTATATTTTTTTGCACCCAGTTCAAGAAAATTTGTTGTGCTGTGGCACTTTTGCATGCAGTCGTCATCCGCAAATGGTCCGTTTTCCGTCAGAGTCCGATTTTTGGTTTGCTGGGAAGGTTTCTCTTAAGTAAAGAAGCACATCAATTGTATCATTAGTTTAGTTTTGAACGTTGTGTTTTAAAGATGCAGGCTTTGACGAGCAAACAATTGATACCAAGTTATAAAAGTTTAAATAAAACTATTTTTCTTTTATATAATGTGTATTCTTCTAAATCCCAATTAATAATGACAAATACAATTTATAATTTTATTTTTTTTAATATTCAGTATCCTATGATTATTTTATTAATGCTACAGTTCGGCCTTCCTGACGGAATCTGTGAGTCCTCGCACAGGTCCATGGCTATAAATGATTTGGCTCGGCAATTGTTTCGAATGCGCGTTGTGAGTATTGATATTCATAAATATCTGTAATCAAGTACCGATCGTTAGGAAGAATACGTTTTAAAAGAAAGGGGCCTTTAAACTTAGGACGGAGTTTGCGATTAATACCAGTTTCCGTAGTTACGTTACGGAGTGCTTCTAAATCACCTTCCTGCACTGGTTTTCGATGTTGATTGTACCGTTTTTCAATCTGGGATTGCATTTGATGAGCATTTAAACTCATTTCACGTCGTATTTAGTCTAAATCAATTTCGTGTGAATTCAATTCTTTAATGAGATCAGCTTATGCGTCGACGTTTTCCCCTCCTTGGGATGTTCCAAATAATGCAACACTGGGTAATTGTTTTGTTGCCGCATTTTCAGTATTGTTCAAAGAAAACTTACATCTCGTTAATACCTGGTCCCATTCTAATTTTTCGTTAATTTTTAGCTAACATAGGCCGTATTGTCCGATTGTAGCGTTCAGCCTGACCATTTGCTCTGGGAGTAGCTGTTGCATTTAAAATATGCTGAACGTTATTTCCTTCCAAAAATTGTTGACGTACTTTGTAAATGCATCAACTACTAGTAAAATATATTTGTTCTTCCGTTTAGTTTCTTCTAGTGGACCAAAATGATCGATATGTAAAGTGTCAAAAGGTTGTAATGTTCTGCATGCAACCATGTACCGTCAATTGTGTGTAAATTATTGGTTATGAAGAAGACCGTTTTGTTTTGCCTTTTTTTTGGCTGCTCTAAGGCAGAACGTTTCGACTCACCGTTTAGGCGAAGCCAGTGCCCACACACATAGATAGATAGATAGATAGATTCTATGCAGCCACATGTCCCCGACAACTTTTGCTCTTTTTTTGTACATATAAACTTACAAGCAGTCGTACACGTGTACGATGGTGTGAGTGATTAATTCTGTCTTACATATACACATACACGCATTCGTACACGTGTACGATGTTGTGATTGTCTGGCGGGTTGGAGAACATATAAAAGGCAGAGCACATGAAGATCCGGGGTCAGTCGGAGTCGGAGTCGGAGTCTGGATCTTGTTACTACTGCTAAAGAGGAGAAAGATAGCGCTGCAATTGGAGAAGAGGTGCCTGGTTTGTGTCCGTTCTCACACGCTACGACGAGTGGCGCAGCAAAGAGGTGCTCTTGGGCACACCCTTCCAGTGGTGCCACAACTACGCGCCGTGCGGGCACACCTTCCAGTGGTGCTTCAACTACGTGCCGTGCGGGCACACCCTTCCATGGTGCCACAACTACGTGCCGTGCGGGCACACCCTTCCATGGTGCCACAACTACGTGCCGTGCGGGCACACCTTCCAGTGGTGCCACAACTACGTGCCGTGCGGGCACACCTTCCAGTGGTGCTTCAACTACGTGCCGTGCGGGCACACCCTTCCAGTGGTGCTTCAACTACGTGCCGTGCGGGCACACCCTTCCAGTGGTGCCACAACTACGTGCCGTGCGGGCACACCTTCCAGTGGTGCTTCAACTACGTGCCGAGCGGGCACACCCTTCCAGTGGTGCTTCAACTACGTGCCGTGCGGGCACACCCTTCCAGTGGTGCCACAACTACGTGCCGTGCGGGCACACCTTCCAGTGGTGCTTCAACTACGTGCCGAGCGGGCACACCCTCCCAGTGGTGCTACAATTGCGTGCCGAGCGGGCACACCCTCCCAGTGGTGCTACAACTGCGTGCCGTGCGGGCACACTCTTCCAGTGGTACCACAACCACGTTGCGAGCGATAACTACGTGCGGGCGCAACTCTTCCTGAACTGCCATACGACGAGTACGCTTGTGCCAACATCACCCGTCTTTAACGGTGTTAGATTGGATGCGCTACGACGTTGCCCGATTCTACTGATCTGGTGAGTTGATTTTTGTTCTAACTTGGTGAGGTTAACCGATGTGCCTCTTTTTTTTTTGTTTGTGCGGAGAAAATGTGGTATAATTACTAGTACTAAGTGCAATTAGTTCGGTGAGCTTCTGAAATTGTGTGAAGATACAAAAAAAAAAAAATTTAACAACAAAAGATTTGCATTTGTGACGTGGTCATTTATTGAAAGATAAACAATTGTAATACCGATTCTTATGTCTAATACTGTAAAGCGGCCGCTAAAAAGAGAAAGAAAAAAAGAGTTCAATTAATTAATGAAATAGTATCAATTGGAATAGTGAGATGAATAATAGGAATTAAAAATCAATGTATACATAAATGATGGATAAAAGTGCGAATTCTTTGTGAATAGATAAGAGAAATAAAAATGAATTGCTAAGAAAATAAACATCGGGTTTCTATGTTTCCTGCCCTTTCCCGCGGCCCTTCCTCTTCTATAAACATGTTCGGTTTACAACCAACAAAAAAAACTGTGCTTCGGGATAATAGGTGATAATACTAGTGTTTCAGTTCCGTTTTTTTGTTCTTTCAAACGTCCTGTCTTCCCCTTTTGGGAAAGTACGTACGGGCAAACGCGCGTGAATAAAATTTTTTTTGTGACGAACAGGCAATTGGCAAACATGGACCAGCCCAATCTCCCGGTCGCTGAGCAGCTGACGAGCGCGCGTTAACAGCCAAAAACGAGAGGCACGTTTTCCGCTAGAAAGGCCTGCACGGCTCACCTCTCTCTGCCTATTTTCGTGCGGTTAATTTCGCACAAATATAAGAATCGTTACAATGGCGCCCAAAGTGGGGCCCTTTTTAGCTAAAAGTAAAAAAAAAAGAAGAGTAGGCAAATGCCTTATTCGGTCTTCATACCATCTGAAGACCTAGTTTCGGTCCCACAGCCGGACGTTAATCTATTGAGGCGCACACCTCCCCTTTGAGCTTCACACTCACAGATAGATTCAAACTCCGGTAATTTAATCTTTTAAAATCAATAAATCTGATCAGCATTTTTCCCTCGTAGAGTAGATTATCCTTTCCCTTCGCCGTATAGGCAGTGTCACTTCCGTTTGTGTTAGATGCTTTTGCATCGTGGGCAAGAATTCGGTTACAAGCAATCCTAGGAATTATCGGAATGGGCAGTTTACTGTCTATCGCTCATCCAGGTGCTTCGAACTTATTCCCACCTTTTTGCACAGGCACTGACCTTTATAGAAAAAATAGTCAGATCTCGGCCAGGAAGTATCCTGCGTATGTATAGAAGTGGGTAGATTATTATAGGAATGGCACCGGCAGGTGTTTACACCTGTACGTTGACCTATACATCGAGAAACCATAGTGCAGACGCATAGATCCGCGCTGAGAACTGTCTTTCTTTAATTTTCCTTTTTTTTCTCAAGTAGAGTTTTACAATTGGTTTTATTTATCACCGATTACCCGCGTGTAGCACACGTTATCTTAACATGACGATTTAGGGATTCGCTTAAAGCGAAGGAGCTGTGAGAGGAGCAGGAAACATGAAACCCATAACCATTCAAATATTATTATCACACATAGTACTTTCTGATTCGAATTAAGTTTTCACTGCTAGATTTTTTTTTTTTTATTCATTAAGTTCCCTTCTGGAATTCTCTTTGTGTTTGTTCAAACTATACTAGTATAAACATTTTGCGCTTAACATTACCAACATGCCTATAAACCATTCGCCGACCACAACAGGTCCGGGAAGAGGGGCGGTGACACGCTCAAGGTCACAAGCTCAGTTAAATCCGAATGCATTGACTTTCCCTAGTACGGATCCACCCAACATGGCCCAACAGAGCTCGTTAATGTTGCCATCTCCAAGTGAGCAGACCCAACAATCACTGAGCTCGGATAAACGTACGCCACCTCCTCAACTGGAACCGTCAAACATAGCCGCCAACAATGGGCGCTCTTCGTACCCCGGTTGGGGGTTACCACCGCTATCGGATTGGGGACCGCAACCTCATACCCAACAAGATCCTTTTGGACAGTCTCAACAGCGCGAACCTTGGCGCAGCCAGCAACAGCCACCGTGGTGGGGGCTGAATGCTCCGGAATGGTGGGGAAGGGAAGCGCCAGAGTGGTGGGGTAAAAACCCACCAGAATGGTGGAAACGGAATCCACCCACAACCAACATTTCACAACCGCAAGGTAGTGATGCCTCGGCTCCAGACCAAGTAATTTCTAGGCCACCATTGACTAATGCAGCAATTAGTAACCCGGATCAGCATCGACCTGATCCTCTTCCTCTAGGCTTTGAAGACTACATCCTAAAAGCTGTAGATGCTGAGTGTTCAAAACGAATGTCTCAGTTGTTTGCAAATGACGAACCGTTTGCCACAGTTTCTCGAGGGGAACCATTAAATCGGGAAGCTCGCAGCCGCCCTTTTCGACAAGGCCTACCATCCAACGAGGTTCACCGCACGATATCCAAATGGGGCCTGGTCTTCAAAGGTACGGCCGTGGATGAATTCATTCGTCAAGTGGAGTGGTTCACAGAACGCACTCTCGAGGGCGATTTCGATGGAGTTTGTCTCTGTGCGCACTTACTGTTCGAGGGAAGAGCGGCCAGCTGGTTCCGCCGATTCGCTGCGGAGTCGCGAAACCGGTATACTTGGTCAACCCTGCGATGCGCTTTGTTGGAACACTTTGGTGACCGCTACGATGACGAAGACCTTATAGAAGAAATTCGGCGTCGTAAACAGAGACCTGGGCAGTATTTTGATGATTACCTGGAAGAAATCCAGCTAGTAAATGATAGAATGCGGGATAGACTATCTGATCGCGAGCTTACTAGGATGCTCCGAAGGAACATTAGGGATGACATAGCAGATAAGTTGGTTCTTGAAACATATAAGAGTCTCAGGGACATGCGCTTGGACGTGAGAAAAATTGAAAACCACCACGAGCGAAAGATGGGGAAAAGGCCGCACTTTGCACAGCAAACAGGGCGAAATTATGTCTCGGAGACAGAGGTAATACGCCGCCAAGAAACCAATTCCGATGAAAATGTGGCTATTTCGGAGATAAGCCCGCATTCAATTTGCTGGAACTGCCGCAAACCCGGTCACCTCTACGCGGATTGCCTTGAATCGCTGAAAGTGTTTTGCTTTGGTTGTGGATCCCTAGGAGTGCGAAAGCCCCAGTGTGACCGTTGCTCACTGTCAAAAAACTTTCGTCCTCGGAGACCCTTAGACAAAACAGAGGTCTCCGAACTGGTTTCCGCGGAGATAACCGAGGCCACGTCCAAAATAGCGAAATAGAGGATACTACAGAAAGTTGTGTATCAAGCTCATATGCTTTATGCTCTATACCGAATTGGCCCTTACCTCCAACACCGAATGCGTTTTCACCACCAGAGATGTCGAATATATCTGAGCCGGTAGTCTGGCCAGACCCATCGTATACCAACCAGAACAGAGAACGTAGAGCCCTTGAGGTTCCTTGTCATGCATCAAGTACAAGTCGGTGCTCGATTTCAAACTCAAAAACAGAGACACCCACAAGCTCTATCGACCCTCACATTAAAAGCACCCACTACAGCTTCCGACCGTTGCATGAGCGACAGCAGGCCTACCTGGAAGCTCGACAACGTATATTCAGCGCAGAAGAAATGCAAGTGAAACGCCCAAAACGCTCCACCTTACGTTGTCGCTGTTTTTGGAAAAGGGTCAGAGCAAACCGGAGACGCTTTTGCGAAGCAGTTTTACCTAGCAGTCAAGACGCTGACATCCGCCCATATGCTACAGTCTCACTCCTAGGGCAAACTGTAGGTGGGTTAATCGACACAGGCGCCACGTGCAGTGTCCTAGCTTCAAAATTGGGCGAGTCAATACTACGAGATGCAAGCTTCCCTGTAGAAAAGTTTAACGTAAGAGTTACAACGGCAGATGGGACTGGCCACATCACCAAGGGAAAGATCGTAACCAACATTACCTTTAGGGGCTGTACTAAGCCCATGGAATTCTTGATAATTCCGTCCCTTAGTCAAGACCTATATTTGGGGGTAGACTTTGTTCGCTGTTTCGGCTTGGCTTGCGATCTGTTCACAACGACGCAACTGGGAGAGCCGCCCAAAAATGATTGTGTTTCCGAGATAGTTAGTCAACACTCCCTGACGGCTGCACAACAAATACGACTCGATACCGCGATTTCCCTGTTTCCGTCTTTCGCCAAAGAGGGCTTAGGGCGCACCAATCTTATCGCGCATGCCATCGATGTCGGTACGAACAAACCGATAAAACAGAGACATTTTCCGGTCTCTCCCGCCGTCGAGAAGCTCCTGTACAAGGAGGTTGATCGTATGCTGGGATTAGGGGTTATCGAAGAATCCCAGAGTGCGTGGTCCTCGCCCGTCACGTTGGTAGTGAAACCCAACAAGGTGCGCATGTGCCTGGATGCACGAAAAGTAAATGCTGCAACGCTGAAGGACGCCTATCCCTTGCCGCTAATTGACGGGATCTTGAGTCGATTGCCGAAAGCCGAGTTCATAACGAGCTTGGACCTGAAGGATGCTTTCTGGCAGATTCCTCTCGATAAGGCGTCTAGGGATAAAACAGCGTTCACGGTGCCAGGGAGGCCGTTGTATCAGTTTGTGACGATGCCTTTCGGGCTTTGTAATGCGCCGCAAACTATGCAACGCCTCATGGACCGAGTGATTTCAGCGCATTTGCGAAACCGGGTTTTCGTTTACCTTGATGACCTGCTGTTGATTTCTAGCTCTTTCGACGAGCATTTGGTTCTGTTACAGGAGGTTGCACTCAGCCTCCGTAAGGCAGGTCTCACTATCAACGTCGAAAAAAGCAAATTTGTTATGACTCATGTGCGCTATTTGGGGCATATAATCGGCAATGGTACCATAATGACAGATGCGAGTAAGGTGGAAGCCATCGCGGGCTACCCCAAACCTTCGACCACCAAGCAGCTGCGGCGTTTCCTTGGTATGTGCGGCTGGTACCATCGTTTCGTGCCGAATTATGCTTCCGTCTCATCACCTTTAACCGACATGTTACGAAAAGGTCGTAGTTTCGTCTGGTCTGAAGAGGGCCTCCTGGCATTTCAAGCGTTAAAAGACTGCCTAACGAAGGCACCGGTGTTGCACAGCCCCGATTTCACTAGACCCTTTGCCATACATTGTGACGCCAGTCAGCATGGCATGGGCGCTGTGCTAACCCAAACGGCCGATGACGGATCCGAAGTGCCCGTAGCGTATATGTCCAGGAAGCTCAATTCAGCCCAACGGAACTACACCGTAACCGAACAGGAATGTCTGGCAGCGGTAACGGCCGTAAAAAAATTTCGGGCCTACGTCGAAGGTCAGGAATTTAAAATCCTTACCGATCATGCCTCATTAAAATGGCTCATGAGTCAAACGGATCTGCAAGGAAAATTGGCCAGGTGGTCACTCAAGTTACAGGGATTCCGATTTACTATTGAGCACCGCAAAGGTAGTCAGCACATAGTGCCGGATGCCCTTTCCAGAGTTTATTGTACAGAGTCCTTGGAAGTCGCAAATCCCTTCGCCAACTCTATTGAAATCGACCTAACCTCACCACATTTCTCGTCCCCTGAGTACAAAGAGCTGATAGAACACATAAAGCAGCACAGTTCGAAATTGCCAGATCTAAAAACTTCCGAGGGATTCATATACAGACGAAGTGAATACGCGAGCGGGGACGATCTACAAGAACAACTGGCGTGGAAATTATGGGTCCCCTCGGCGCTTTCGGTTGACCTAATTAAACGTGCTCATGAGCATCCGCTGAGTGCACATGGCGGAGTTGCGTAGACGTTACATCGCATCAGGACCCTGTTCTTCTGGCCAAAGATGGCGCAGCAAGTTAGTGATTACGTCTCCTCCTGCGAAACATGTAAAAAGACTAAAGCGCCGAATCAGAGTCTTAAGCCTCCTATAGTTAACCACTTCGTATCCGAGCGCGTATTTCAGCGGCTGTATATGGATCTGTTGGGACCATTCCCTAGATCCAAGGACGGCAACATCGGTGCCATAGTAATGATAGACCACTTGTCTAAATTTACGTTTGTTGAGGCCATAAGAAAATTTTCCGCTGACGTAGTGACAAACTGGTTGGAAAAACGCGTATTTCACGTGTTTGGAGTCCCGGAGACTATTTTCACAGACAATGGTCAACAGTTTAAAAGCCATGTTTTCAACAACATGCTTCACAAATACGGGGTAAAACATTTGTACACGGCAGTCCACTCACCGCAGGCTAACGCTGCTGAACGGGTAAACCGTTCCGTCGTGGCGGCCGTACGTGCCTACATACATCCAACGCAAAAAGATTGGGATGACAAGCTGTCACAAATAAACTGCGCATTGCGTTCTTCGTACCACACTTCCTTAAAAACAACTCCTTACACTGTGGTATTCGGGAGGGAGGGGAGTACACAGATAACCAGCCAGGATAGCATCTCCCTTCTGCGTCATCAAGTCCAACAAAATCTGCAATCCGCATTCCAAAAATATTCTAGTGGCTACAACTTACGTTCCCGGATAGTTGATTTCAAGCCAGGAGATGAGGTCTACAGGCGCAACTTCTGCCAAAGTAATGCAGCTGCCCACTTTAACTCGAAGTTGGATTTCAAGTACGTAAAGGCAAGAATAAGAATTGTCAAGAAAGTGGGTAACAGTCGATATCTACTATCTGATCCCGCTGGTAAGCTCATTGGTATATACCACGGCAAAGATATACGACACTAGAACCGCATGAGACGATTCAGGACCACGAAATCCCTCAGCTCCTTTTTTTTTGGCGGCTCTTTGAAAAAAAAAGGACCTGTGATGTAATGTTCTGCATGCAACCATGTACCGTCAATTGTGTGTAATTTATTGGTTATGAAGAAGACCGTTTTGTTTTGCCTTTTTTTTGGCTGCTCTAAGGCAGAACGTTTCGACTCACCGTTTAGGCGAAGCCAGTGCCCACACACATAGATAGATAGATAGATTCTATGCAGCCACATGTCCCCGAAAAGTTTTGCTCTTTTTTTGTACATATAAACTTACAAGCAGTCGTACACGTGTACGATGGTGTGAGTGATTAATTCTGTCTTACATATACACATACACGCATTCGTACACGTGTACGATGTTGTGATTGTCTGGCGGGTTGGAGAACATATAAAAGGCAGAGCACATGAAGATCCGGGGTCAGTCGGAGTCGGAGTCTGGATCTTGTTACTACTGCTAAAGAGGAGAAAGATAGCGCTGCAATTGGAGAAGAGGTGCCTGGTTTGTGTCCGTTCTCACACGCTACGACGAGTGGCGCAGCAAAGAGGTGCTCTTGAGCACACCCTTCCAGTGGTGCCACAACTACGTGCCGTGCGGGCACACCTTCCAGTGGTGCCACAACTACGTGCCGTGCGGGCACACCTTCCAGTGGTGCTTCAACTACGTGCCGTGCGGGCACACCCTTCCAGTGGTGCCACAACTACGTGCCGTGCGGGCACACCTTCCAGTGGTGCCACAACTACGTGCCGTGCGGGCACACCCTTCCAGTGGTGCTTCAACTACGTGCCGCGCGGGCACACCCTTCCAGTGGTGCTTCAACTACGTGCCGTGCGGGCACACCCTTCCAGTGGTGCCACAACTACGTGCCGTGCGGGCACACCTTCCAGTGGTGCTTCAACTACGTGCCGAGCGGGCACACCTTCCAGTGGTGCTTCAACTACGTGCCGTGCGGGCACACCCTTCCAGTGGTGCCACAACTACGTGCCGTGCGGGCACACCTTCCAGTGGTGCTTCAACTACGTGCCGAGCGGGCACACTCTCCCAGTGGTGCTACAATTGCGTGCCGAGCGGGCACACCCTCCCAGTGGTGCTACAACTGCGTGCCGTGCGGGCACACCCTTCCAGTGGTGCTACAACTACGTGCCGTGCGGGCACACTCTTCCAGTGGTACCACAACCACGTTGCGAGCGATAACTACGTGCGGGCGCAACTCTTCCTGAACTGCCATACGACGAGTACGCTTGTGCCAACATCACCCGTCTTTAACGGTGTTAGATTGGATGCGCTACGACGTTGCCCGATTCTACTGATCTGGTGAGTTGATTTTTGTTCTAACTTGGTGAGGTTAACCGATGTGCCTCTTTTTTTTTTGTTTGTGCGGAGAAAATGTGGTATAATTACTAGTACTAAGTGCAATTAGTTCGGTGAGCTTCTGAAATTGTGTGAAGATAAAAAAAAAAAAATTAACAACAAAAGATTTGCATTTGTGACGTGGTCATTTATTGAAAGATAAACAATTGTAATACCGATTCTTATGTCTAATACTGTAAAGCGGCCGCTAAAAAGAGAATGAAAAAAAGAGTTCAATTAATTAATGAAATAGTATCAATTGGAATAGTGAGATGAATAATAGGAATTAAAAATCAATGTATACATAAATGATGGATAAAAGTGCGAATTCTTTGTGAATAGATAAGAGAAATAAAAATGAATTGCTAAGAAAATTGTAAGGTTGGCAATGCTGTCACGAGTAATGTATCGCAGTTGCTAGTAGTCAGTCGGAGAACATAGACATACGTTTGGATTCCAATTGTGAAAACTAATAATGAAATAAAATAAGAGTTAAACCAAAGCGACTAGTGGATTTAATTTAATACATGGTGTCAGGTGTGAAAAAAAAGAAAGAACAAATTTGAAAACAATAAAAATAAATGCTAAAAAGTGAATCGTCGAGTTAGTGAAAAAAAAAACAAGTGCCAAAATGGAGATTAATCTTAGAATTCCGGAACCGATTAACTTAAATGCTGCAAATGTCTCTGAGGAATGGAAGCATTTTAAACAAAAATTTTCAATATTTTTAACGGCATCGGGAAATGTGTTAGCTACAGACGCAAGGAAAATTGCATTATTGCTTAATATTGTTGGTAACGACGGACTGGAAGTGTACAACACATTTAAATTTGATGAGGACCAAAAGGACAAGTACGACGAAGTTCTTAAAAAATTTGAAGATTATTTTGCACCGAAAAAAAAAAATGTAATATTTGAAAGGTTTAAATTTAACAATATCGTGCAAAAGGCGGATCAAAATGTAGAAGCATTTATAACGGAGCTTAAAATTGCGGTAAAATCGTGCGAGTACCAGCAAGATGACGAAATGGTACGAGACAGAGTCGTTTTGGGAATTCGTAATAAAATTGTTCAGGAACGGTTACTACGAGAATCAAGCCTGGATTTGAAGGTGGCAATCGATATTTGTAAGGCGGCAGAGTCCACTAGAGATCAAATTCAAGTGATACAAAAAAGTTCTGATGAACACTCTCTAGTTGAATCGGTGAAGAAAATTAACAAATCGTGGAACGATAAAAATTCACAATATGACGGTAACCTTACTAAAAAACTCGTTTGTACGCGATGTGGTCTCAGGCATAGAGAGAGAGAGTGTCCGGCATTTTCTAAAAGTTGTACATTTTGCGGAAAGCGGGGCCATTTTTATAAAATGTGCGGTAAAAGGGTCGAAAACAGGAAAGACGGTAATAGCTATTCTAAATACGTCCATGGAGTTGGAGCCTCATCTTCGACAGAGGATTTAGATAAACTTTACGTGCACATAGTGACTAAAAACAGTGTATCAACGTGGACCAAACAATTGAAAATATATAATAAAAGCGTAAGTTTCAAAATAGACACGGGCGCGCAAACAAATGTAATATCATTAAAACTGTATGAAATGCTAACTGACAATAAGCAAAACCTGAAGTCAACAAACACAGTGTTAGTGGCGTATGGTGGTGAAGAAATTAAGCCAGTGGGCAAGGCCAATCTTTCATGCGAGTTCAAAGATAGACTGTTTAATATTGAGTTCCATATTGTGTTTAAAGACGTTTGTCCCATTTTAGGTTTACAAACATGCATAGACTTGCAAATAATAAAGGAAGTGGATAGTGTTTGCAGTAAACCATACTTTCCGAGCCTGGACACGGTTTTATGTAAGTACAAGGATGTATTTGAAGGACTCGGTAAATATCCTTCACAATACACCATTCGTCTAGATAATAATGCTGTACCAAAAGTGCAACCTGCAAGACGTGTGCCGTTGGCATTACATAAGGCGCTAAAAGAAAAATTAGACGAACTCGAAAGAAAAGAGATCATAAGCAAAGTAAACAAACCAACTAATTGGGTAAATGCGCTAACCATCGTCGAAAAGAAGAATGGAGATTACCGGATTTGCCTTGATCCCAGGCCGCTAAACGAATACATCAAACGTGAGCATTTTCCGATACCAACTGCCGAGGAAATAGCCGCAAAATTATCAGGTCAAAAACATTTCACCGTACTGGACATGAAGGATGGGTATCTACAGGTATGTTTATCTCAACGCTCGAGGGAATTGACGACATTCAACACACCATTTGGGAGGTATTCATGGAACAGAATGGCATTCGGGCTGTGTTCTGCTCCAGAAGTCTTCCAGCGAATGAATTACGAGCTTTTTGGACATCTGTCTGGCGTGGGTATGTATTTCGATGACATGATTATTTTTGGCAAAAACGAAGAGGAACACGATTTGAATTTAAAACAGGTATTAGACACAGCTAGAAAATATAATATAAAATTTAACAGAAGTAAAATACAATTTAAAACAAATAGCGTGAAATATATGGGGCAGAATTTCTCAGAAGCAGGTATAAAGGCTGATGATCAATACATTAAGGCGATATTAGATTTGAAAGCACCAACAAATAAACATGAGTTATTGAAAATACTAGGAATGGCGAAATTTATAGGTCGCTTTGTTCCAAATATGGCTAGAGTAACAGCAAACATGAGATATTTAACACGAAATAATGTCAATTGGTACTGGTCGCAAAAACATGAGATAGAGTTTGAAAATTTTAAAAAATTTATTATAAAAGCACCAGTGCTCGTTTTTTTCAACCCTAATCAACAAATTGTAATTCAATGCGATGCAAGTAAAGATGGGCTAGGAGCATGTATTTTGCAAAATAATCATCCGGTAGCATTTGCGTCTAGGAGTTTGAATAAATGTGAACAGAAATACGCACAAATCGAGAAGGAATGTTTAGCCATTACTTTTGCAGTAGAAAAATTTCATTATTTTATTTACGGTCGCCCAAAAATAATTGTACAGTCTGATCATAAGCCATTGCAAGCGATATTTAAAAAAGATTTTGATAAAATGAATACACGATTACAAAGAATGGTTTTCAAGGTAATTGGATACAATCTAGATGTTCAGTATGTCCCTGGTAGAGACTTATATATTGCAGACCTGTTGAGTAGGAATTTTGTAAATGAAAATATAATAGAAAATAAGCAGTATGTTTACAATTTATCAGAAAATATACCCATGACCGAGTCAAGAAAAAAAGAATTTATAACATACATAAAAGATGATCCTATTTTGACTGAACTTAAAAATTTTGTTTTAAATTGTTGGCCAAGAAAATTTAAAAGTCTAAACACTGAACTTAAGCACTACTATGGACTAAAAGACAATATATCAGTTGATAATGATTTGTTATTTTTAAATGATAAAATTATTGTTCCTCATGAATTAAAAAATGACATGCTTAAGCTTATTCACGAGGGTCATTTGGGAATTAATAAATGTAAAAAAAGAGCAAGAGAGTGCTTGTATTGGAAGAATATGGCCATTGATATAGAGAATACATGTAAAAATTGCGCTGTCTGCAATAAATTCCAAAATAAGAATGTCAAAGAACCTTTGTTATTACACCCGACCCCTAAAAGGGCATGGGAAAGAGTTTCAGCTGATATATTCACGTTCATGTCTAAAGATTATTTAGTTTTAATTGATTCTTATAGTAACTGGTTAGAATTGAATTCATTGAAAACTAAAACAGCCACAGAAGTAATAACTATCATAAAATCAATTTTCAGTCGATTTGGTATACCAGATAAGTTTACGAGTGACAATGTACCTTTTAATAGTATTGAGTTTAAAAAATTCTCAAATGAATGGCAATTTGAAATCATATACAGTAGCCCTTTGTATTCACAAAGTAATGGATTGGCTGAAAAAGGAGTAAATATATGTAAAAATTTACTAAAGAAATGTGTTGAAGATAAAACTGATATTAATTTAGCATTGTTGAATTACAGAAATACAATTTTAAACAATATGGAATATTCTCCAGCTCAATTATTGTTCAATCGCTCGCTTAAAACTAAACTGCCCTGTACATTAAAGATTTTGGAACCAAAGTTAAATAAGAATATTAAAGAAAATATTGATTACAAAAGAGCTCAAAATGAATTCTACTATAACAAAGGTGCAAAAGAGATGAGCCAATTAAGAAAAGGGCAAAGTGTTAGAATGCTAAAAGGGAATTCATGGGAGTTGGCGAAAGTTGTAGATGTTTGTAAGGAACCGCGGTCGTATATTATTGAAGACATATTTGGTAACAGATACAGGCGTAATAGGAGATTTTTGAAAGAAACTCGTGAAGTATTTAGATATTACAGTGACTTGGAGAATATTCCTTATCAGCACAATAAAGAAGAAAGTGAGAATGTTTTGAACAAAAGTTATAATGTTAAAAATGATAGTAATGAAGACATTAGCCATCACTCTGATGATGTTATTGAGCCATGGTCAACTAGATTAAGAGATAGAAATTTACTTAAAAAACCATGCAACTAATTTAAGAAATAAGAGAAAGGGTGTAAGGTTGGCAATGCTGTCACGAGTAATGTATCGCAGTTGCTAGTAGTCAGTCGGAGAACATAGACATACGTTTGGATTCCAATTGTGAAAACTAATAATGAAATAAAATAAGAGTTAAACCAAAGCGACTAGTGGATTTAATTTAATACAAAAATAAACATCGGGTTTCTATGTTTCCTGCCCTTTCCCGCGGCCCTTCCTCTTCTATAAACATGTTCGGTTTACAACCAACAAAACAAAAACTGTGCTTCGGGATAACAGGTGATAATACTAGTGTTTCAGTTCCGTTTTTTTGTTCTTTCAAACGTCCTGTCTTCCCCTTTTGGGAAAGTACGTACGGGCAAACGCGCGTGAATAAAATTTTTTTTGTGACGAACAGGCAATTGGCAAACATGGACCAGCCCAATCTCCCGGTCGCTGAGCAGCTGACGAGCGCGCGTTAACAGCCAAAAACGAGAGGCACGTTTTCCGCTAGAAAGGCCTGCACGGCCCACCTCTCTCTGCCTATTTTCGTGCGGTTAATTTCGCACAAATAGAAGAATCGTTACAAGGTAATGTCCCTTTCTCAATATTTCTTAATGTGTCTTCTTGTAAACCATATTTAGGTGAATGGACTATGCATTTCAAACAATTGGTTATGTGGTCTTGTACTTTGTTCACCATATTTGGGAAATAGTATGAACGTTTAATCGCAGCACAAGTTTTATTTACACCTAGATGCCCTGTTTCGTTATGATATTTAAATAATATCTCCTTTTCCATACTTGAAGGTACATAGAAACATATGGTTCTACCATTTCGTCTATACTCTATACAACTAAATCATTATGTATTTCGTACTCTCCACTACAATCTTTAGGAACATTCTGTTTACATAATTACTTGAATCTGTGGGTCATCGTTCTGTCTTCCCATTAACGTCCGATAAGCATGCATTCTTGGCAGTCGTATGCACGACTCAGAGCATCGACGTGGCGCATCTTTTCCGCTTTGCGATGTTCAATGTAATTTTGTAACCACATGACCCATCGAGCGATTCTGGCGTTTACATCTTTTTTTTTTGCATCGTTAAAGCGAGAGAGTTGCAGTCCGTCACAACCTTGAACTTTAAACCAAAAACGAAGCGATGGAATCTTTTTAGGGCGTTAACTACTGCCAGGGTTTCCAGTTCGAACGAATGAAACTTCTGTTCGTTGATGGTAGTACGAGAGCTATAAAACATAACGGGGTGTAACTCACCATTCTTTTCGGGGTCGCGCTGAAAAAGAGTGGCACCAAATCCATGCTTCGACGCGTCGCAGTGCATTTCTGTTTCGTACATTGGATTGTGAATCGCTAAAACCGGCGGCTCGCATAAAAGTTTTTTCAAAGTTAAGAAAGCTTCTTTTTCCTGATTTCCCATTATAAATTTGTCTTTTCTGTTCTTCAAATCGTCCAAAGGTTTAACGATAGTACTAAACCCGGGTATAAATCGTCTGAAATAGCCACACAGACCTATGAAACGTTGTAATTCATGGACGTTACAGGGTAAGGGAAATGAAGATATTGCATCAATATGTGCGCGTTTCGGTTTGATACCATTTGCGTCAATTTCGTATCCCAAGTAATCTATATTTTTCCGTAAAAATATACATTTTGCATTATTCATTTCGAGCAAGTTATCGTTTAATAAATTAAATATTCGTTTTAATAAGTTCAAATGTTCATCAACATTATCTGTGGCGCATAGTATATCATCCATGTAAACAGTGACCAGGTTTTCATTGATAAGATCCTTAAAAATCTTTTGAACAAAACGTGAAAAAACTGCAGGACCGTTTTTCAAGCCGAAAGGTAATTTTGTATATTCATATTGTCCTGAAGGAGCTAGAAATGCGGTATACTTCTGTGATGGTTCGTCAACTTTGACGTGATAGAAACCATCGCGTAAGTCTATGATACTAAAAACCCGTTTTCCTCTAAGACGATCTAAAAGCTCCTCAATTTGAAGCAATGGAAAACAATCTTAAACCGTAAACTTATTCAAATCCCGATAATCAATGCATATTCCATACTAAAGCAAGAAGGATATTCAAACCGACGAATTGCAATACGGATTCAGCGGAGCTCGAACGTTGTTAATAATTTTATACGAGATAGTGAAAATTATGGCCGACGATACGTAGGAGGCAGAAAAGAAGCGATTTCCGGTGCATCAAGGTGACGTCTCTTAAGAGAAGCCTCGAATTCGCCCCTTACTGCGCGTAAGCTTGGGGAGATTCTGGTGTTATCAGCAAGTGTAAGGACCATCCAACAAGTTCTTAGATCTTCTTCTTGTTTGAAACGTTTACGGTTAAAGAAAAAAAAACAGCCTAAACCCCGCAACATCGCCTACAGCGCCTGGAATTTGCCTCAAGTTTCATGAACTGGACATCAAAATGGAGGTAGGTGGAGATATCATATCATGGAACTATCGACTTGGTCATCCTACGAGGTCGCCAAACGGGTTCATCTTATAAACAGCTCTTAGAAGAGGAAATCCCTAAGATAAATGTCATGTACGGAGGCGATCCTTGGATATTGCCACATTATCTTGCTCCAATTCATACAGCGAGGGTAGTTAAATTGTTTATTGAGGATGAAAATGTGACTTTGTTAGACTGGGTGCCCATCTCCCCTGACATTTAACATTTGGGGTGGCCTGCTCGGGAGGTTTACAGTAGTGGTAAACAGCACGACTCTAAAAAAGAGGTAATTCATGGAATTAAGACAGCTTGGTCTAAAATACCGATATCCGTGCTGCATTCATTACACGATTGCCTCGAAGGCTTTATGAAACTTTAAATAAAAATGGCGGAAATACACACTATTCAATTACAAAAAATGCTGTTGTTTTTTGTATTTATCCTCTTTCATACTTTTCTGAAATATTTTTTAGTGGAAACATTATGTAAAAAGGTAGAATCGTTCCTGAACCTAAGCAATTGTCGCACTGGAAATAGACTCTTTGAATGAAATAAATTACTGTAATTTAAGGAAAATGTCCTTTGGGGATTCAGTCCATTCATTTTCGTTGTGATATTTAGTAGTTCCGAAAATAACATTTCTTGAACCAGTAAGCTTTTATTTTACCGTTTCATGGAAGGAAATATGAGTGAACCTAAGCATTTGTCGCGCAAGTAATATATATGATCCAATATAAGAAACTATACGCTTTGAAACACAATGAACACAGTTTATTAAATTTGAAAGACTTGACATGGACTGACTTAATCTAATTCATTACTCTTACTTTACACCTCGGTAATGCATTGATAAGATGCAATGCATTGGTAAATTCTAAGAACTGTTATTACACTGCAATTGCAATTATTATTATTGTTATGGCTTTGTAAAGTGGACGTAAGATACATTTGGATAAATGTATCTGAAAGTTTCAAATGACATTCTATGAAAGGATTTGTAAAATAATTAAAGGAAAATACAAATGGTGTATTATTACGCTTTCCAGTTAACTGGTAGATGTTTGGGTGGTCGTGGAGTCATTGTTGACGTAACCTCTCCCCCCTTTGATTCCAAACTCTCCTGAGTTTTGTTTACTACTTTTACTTCAACTACTTTGCGTTTTTTAAAGATGTAACAGTAAGAGATAATGATTACACATATAATGATAAGTATAATGACCGAAATAGTGTAAGTATATGTTTGATTAACATGTTTGTGGTATTTTAGTTCTTTTATTTCTTCTATATTTTCGATTTGATTTATAATAATTTCGTCAAATGTTAATTGGTTTACAGTAGTGTTAAAGTCGAAAGCTTTTGGGATTGCAAAATTTTGTTTAAATATTCTCTCGTTGTTTTCGAAATTTCTTTTTCCAATGATGACATTACAATTATGAAAGTTAAATAGATAGTTTCCTGTTAAATTTTGAATTCTATCGTCACAAGAGCTACTTAACATTGTTTGGTTTTGATTTTTTAATAATAAGGTTCCACGATCGATTTCTAAAACTGACTCTCTACGATTGGTAACTTTTATACAAGTCTTGTGATATATACAAAGAGTTGATACTTGTAAATTGTTTTCGTAGTTATTTCCTTTATAATCAAAATTTGTTCCATTAATCGCTATTATTTCTCGGGGTTCAAAAGATAGTTCTTGAAATTTATCGTTAGGAATCGGAATAACAATAAATCTTTTTACAAAGATAGTCTCGTTTCGAATTCTAATGGCAAAAACAATTTTATCGTCTTGGTATTTGGCTGTTCCCAATTTAAGGTTTTGCATTTTAAAAAGATCTACATCATATTGTTGAATTTCTTCACTTGTTAGAATGTTATTATTCATTATGTTTAATCTAGATGAAGCTATGTTATTTTGAATGTGTTCAATATTGTCACTAAGTATTTTGATTTTCAATAAAGTATCCAAATATGTAAGTTGTTTGTAAATGTTTTTATTATTTGATTTAATATCGTTAAATTTTTCAATAAACTTATTTCTGTCTGATTCGATTGCTACCTTTAGCTGATTAATTGTGTCGTTAAAATGATTATTTATTTGGATATTCTTGTTTAAATTTTCAATTATCTTGTGGTTATTCTGATCAATAATTTTAAAGTGTTCTTCAATTTCGTTCCTATCGTCATTGTCCATCGTTCCGTATAACCATTTCAGTCCAGTTCCTGCAATGTTAATAAGCCCTCTTTTATGTCTATGTGGTAGTAGAGTTTGTAATTTTGTTTTTAGTGTTCCAAGTTCATATTGGAGAACTAGTTTATGGTCTGAGTCCATTTGAGCGACGTTATTTTCTAAGTCATTTATTACTTCTAAAATACTTTCGGTTTCGATTATATGTAAAATAGTAAAGTAATTTTTTATTAACCGTATATCATCTAATTTAATTTCTATGAATCCGCTATTGTCGGTTATTTTCTCCATCACTAACGTTCCTGTTGTCGTTTGTAGCAGTATCATCATAATCAATGTTCCTAGTGTCCATATCGCCTGAAAATTTTTTTATTCCTTTTATATTTGTTGGATGAATGTTGTCTAATTTTAGTTTTCTATATTTAGGTTCGTATTTATGTCTAAGAGCCTTATAATTTTTAACGTACCCTTCCTCTCTATTATCATTAAAATCCTCTCTTTTGGTGTTTAGTTTTTTGATTTTCGATTCTTTTGAGTCCAGAAGTAATTTATAAAGCTTTTGCTTATCTACTCTACCTTCTACTACATCTATCGGCCTTGCTTTAATTGTAGAGTGCACGGATTTATTATACCATTCAATACACTTGAACATCCTTTCCTGTGTTGATAATTCTGAATTTTGTGCTTCCAAAACTCTAAGTTTTTCACCTAAAGTGCTATGTAGTCTTTCTATGTCAGAATTCCCAGTGTGACTATTGGGTTTGTTGTAATGTGTTTCTATACCTTCATTTCTGAGAAAATCTTTAACATTAACCGATTTAAATTCATTATCCAAAGTTATAAATCTAGGTTTTCCTCTAATTGAAAAGTATTGTCTTAACTTCTCTATTATTGTTATACTATTTCTATCCTCTAAATGTAATGCTACTGCATATTTTGCGAACTTGTCTATGAATGTCATAAAATTTTGTTTTTTATTTGTGTAAATATGTATCTAAATGTATGGTTTCATTAATGTCTTTTTGAGTGTTGGTTAAACGAAATTTTGGCTTATATGGGTTTCTATCATACTTCCCTCTATTGCATACATCACAATTGTTAATGTACTTTTGAATTAATTCTTTCAGGTTGTTAAAATATATCAATTTTTTTAGTCCTTCGTAATTTTCGTTTATACCACTATGTCCCGTTTCGTTTTTATGATATCGAGCTATTTGCTTAAATGCTTCATCTTCGTTTTTCATGTCCTTAGCATGGTAAGAACATTTATAGAACTTAATAGATGTACCAAATAATTCAATAAGCTTTTTCTAGGCTTTATTGTAAACATGATCCGATAGTTCCGAAAATATTCCGACTGTCCCTGCCTTCAAGAATCTTCGAAAAATGTCTGACATGAAATCATTTTCTATATCTGCTTGACTTACATATATTTTTAGTTTCTTATCGACAACTTCTGTTTCCTTATTCTTATTCTTGGTCAGTATAATTTGAGTGAAAAATCGGTTAACAACGGAATCCAATATATGAAAATAATCCAAAAGCTCCTCCTCTTGAGAGTGGATGGTTACGTTAGTACTGAAATTATCGTCTGGGTATTGGTCAAGTGCTCCTGCATATTTTTTATTTATTGCACATATCTCTCCCGTTTTTTTGTTAATACGACTGAGGAAATCTGCGGCATTATTATCTTTGCCTTTAATGTACTCCATGTTGAAGTTATATTCAGCTAATTTCAGTAACCAACGTTGTAACCTAGGATTAATATCTTTTCCTTTATGTTTGGCCTGTAGCCATTTGAGAGGCAAGTGATCCGTAAATATGTCGAACTTTCTACCATATACATACGGCCGAAAGTAATTTACCGCCCAGACAACCGCCAGTAATTCCTTTTCAGTCGTGGAATACTGTCTTTCGTGGTCATTTAATGTCCGGCTGGCATAGCAAACAGGGTGTTCATCTTGGGATAAAACAGCTCCTATCGCAAAATCACTTGCATCTGTGGTTACTTTAAACTTTTTGTTGTGATCCGGGTATTTCAATACCGGTGGGTTGGTTAAAAGTTTTTTCAATTTCTCGAAAGACTCTACATATTGGGAGTCCTTTGTATTGATCCGTGTCCCTTTCTTTAAATATTTTGTTAAACCTTGTGCAACTTTTGCATAGTTCTTAACAAATTTACGGTAATACCCCGTTATCCCCAAAAAGGATTTGATTTGTTTTTCAGTCTCCGGGAGTTTTAATTTTTGAATACAGTGAAACCTGTCTAAAAGACCACCTGTATTAAGCGACCACCTTTCATAACGACCGATTTTTTCGGGAACGGAATTCGTTTCCATACAACTTCATACGTTTGATCCCCGTATTAAGAGACCACCTGCTTATCGGACCAACGACCACTATACCCGTCATTTGTCCATACAAATTTTACCCTTCTAAAGCGACCACCTCTATTAGCGACCGTAAAAAATGTGATGTGCCCGTATAAAGCGACCATAGGCAAGTACACAATGTGCTTATCTTTTGGGTTTTGTATGTTTTTTTTGCAAGTTTTCTTAATAAATGTAAGAAATAACGGTATTAACTCATAAAAAGGCAAGGCCGCAGAAAACTGAAGTCGTTTATAGTTACGCGAATAATAGATTATAGGCAGTATGCAGCAGCAGCAAAAATGCCCAATCAGATTTAGTTTTTTAGTCTTTGTAGCCATAATTCGGTCCTGATACAGCTGCTGTTGTCACTGTTGTTAATCAAAGACCAATGTGTGTTTGATAAATGGTCATTTTGCTGTTAATGCGTTCCGCGTTTGACCTATTTTCAAGTTTAATGGATGAGCAACTATGGTATGGCAGTAACGTCATTCCAGCGAGAAATTTCGAACCTTTGAAAAATGTTCAGTTTTCGTGTCTAATCCTATATGGAGCAAATCCCGTTTTCGAATTCATGCAATAAAGGTTGTTGTGTTTTCATGGCCAAAAAAACTATAGGAATTGAAAACGCTAAGACGCATTCCTATTACCATTGGTAGAATTCAATGATTATTTCATTATTTTATAAAAGAACAGAATTGAGTTTTTACCGTGTGTGAGCAGAATAGAAATTTTGAATGAAGTATGCAAAAATTGCACTATCTTCACATGTTCAAATGTTCCCCTTTTTAACATAAGGGGTTGTTTTACAAACCATTGGCCAATTCGCCGTAATTCGTTAAATTTTGTCAAGCTACGGTAAAGTATGCAAGCCTTTCAAAATATTTCTGTTTAAACGACCGACAGCTCTTGCATCACCGAAGCACAGGTATGAACAGCAAATTTGCGCTATTTACTCTTTGTGTTCCAGAGCCATCCATCTTTACTAAATGCAACATTAAACGAGACCGAGGCTAATTTCGAGCGGGGTCAAAATTTGGATAACCTTCACTCCTCTCGGGCTTAAGGTTTTTTCGGGCGTACCTATGACTATCCTCCCCCTCCATTCGTTTCCTTCCGTTTTCACATAAGTTCCGTGGCACCGATAAAACAATATTTGAGTAATTGGGCAAATAAAAAAAAATTCTTAGAAAACTTTATTGGGGGGAAGCGGGGTCCTATAGTACAATTCCATTTGTTTTTACACGTTTTGTTGTTTGGATAAAGACACATTAATAAAAGGTTTGGTGGAATTATTGTTGCAAAAAATGTTTCTCAGAAGAACCAAAATGGGGGGAGGAGGGTTTGTCCGACAGCCCCATGACCCTATGGCTCCTTTCCATCCATTGTTTTGTGTTTTTGGTTCAAATTAGTGGACAACAAAAAAAGATTTTCTTTGAAGAGCCAAATTTGGGGGATTTGGTTTGTATGGCAGCCCCATGGTCCGATTTCATTCATTTTTGCATATGTTTTGTGACATCAATAGAAATACTTTTTCATGAGGTTTGGTTGAATTTGGTGCCCAAATAAAAAGTTTTTCTTGGGGGGTTGGTTTTGTATAGCAGCTGCATGACCCCATCATTCGATTCCATCTATTTTTACATATTTTATTTGACATCAATAGGGATCCACTTATATGAAGTTTAGTTAAGATTGGTAAATAAACAAAAAAGTTTTTCTTAGAAAAACTTAAATTTGGGGGGGGGGCTAGGTTTGTATGGCAGCCCCATGAACCAGTGATTCAATTTGGGCGATTCAAACATACAAAGAGCCTGCAACATAACATTAGCATGTGTGCAAAATTTCAGCTCTCTAGCTTTTATAGCGGCCGAGAAAAACGCGCTGCAGCAAACGGACAGACAGACGGACATCGCCCAATCGACTCACCAATTATGCTGATCATATATGTATACTTTTTATATAGTCGGAGATGGTTCCTTCAATGCGTTACCAACTTCATGACAAAGTTAATATACTTTAAGTTAATATAATTTCACTCTATGAGCGAAGGTAGAAAAATTTATTTAGGACACTGTCAAGGATGTTAAGTTGCTCTGTCCAATTCTTGATGGACATTTAGGTCGTGGATTTCTTGAGTAGATAGTAGCTTTGAAATCTCTCATGTTGGCTTTAATTTAAGATTGCACATTGCCTCTAACTTCATGAATTTATTCCCTAAGTTCATTCCCCTTATTAAGCGACCACCTCTAATAGCGACCACTTTTTCCGGGAACCGACAGTGGTCTCTTTAGACAGGTTTCACTGTAGTTTCAATCTTCTCCGGATTTGGCTTTATGCTTTATACCTTCAGGAGTGATAACATGACCAAGGTATTCTGTAGTTTTTGTGAAAAATTTGCACTTGTCTATCTGAATTTTCAGATTGTGCTCCCTCAAACGGTTTAATATTTTCTGCAAATTTTCAAAATGTTCATTTATAGTAGTACTGAATATTAGTATGTCATCCATATATACGACACAGATGACTCCAATATAGTCTCTTAAAATAGAATTCATTAGGCGTTGGAATGTCGCCGGAGCGTTCTTTAATCCAAACGGCATTCTAACGAATTCAAAATGACCTAAATGTGTAGAGAAAGCCGTTTTTTTTCTGTCACTTTTTTTTGACAAGGATCTGATGAAATCCTTTGGCAAGGTCTATCACTGAAAATATTTGAGATTTCCCGAGTTTATCATGTAAGCTTTCAATGTTGGGCATTGGCTGCTTATCGTCGACCGTGATTTCATTAAGCTTTCTGAAATCGGTTACAATCCTCCACTTTCTTTGATTTGAATTGTCCAGCTTCTTAGGGACAATCCACAAAGGCGAATTGTACGGTGAAGTGCTTTCTTGAATTATCCCTTGTTCAAGCATTTCTTTTATTTGTCGATTAATTTCACTTTCATGAATTTGAGGACATCTATAGCTTTTACAGTAAATAGGTCTGTCACTAGTGGTAACGATTTCATGCTCTACTTCATGTACATGTGTTAGTTTTTGTCCTTCCAGAAAAAATAAGTCATGGTTCCATTTAATAAGTTTGATCAGAATATCCCTTTCTTCCCTATTCATATCATCTCTAACTAATTTCTCAAAAACACTTCTATCGTCTTCGTAATGGCTTAACATGGGAACTTTTTCGAATTCATATGGACATGAGTCTAAGAATTTTGTTCTAACCCCGTTAATTTCTATATAATCTTTTTCTAAATTAATGAGAGCTCCTAGAGGTTGTAAAATATTTTGGCCTATTAACCCATCAAAATTACTTTCAGTCAAATCTACCAATTTCCAGTACATTAGACTGTCTTCGTTGAACTCTGTAGGAAGTGGAGTCATTACCTCTTGATCCACTATAGTTTCGCCGCTAATAGTTTTAATTATCATTGGTTCCTGCAGAAAAACTCGCTTGTATTGGGGAAGTTTTTTAAGGTCGAGTACTGTAATTGTTGATCCTGTATCTATTAAACACTTTATTTTACTAGTCCCAACTGAAAGTTCTACTATCGGTAGACTCTTTTCGGCCGTATGAACCGAAAATTTGAGGCTCGATTTTCCTCTAGATGTTCAACTTCCATTGGTTCTGCCCGGCTTCGCTGGCTTGGCTGGTTTACCCTAAAATGTCTAGAATTTTGTTCTCTAAAGTCATTCGGATTTCGCCACCCATAGTTATTCTGGTTTGCTCTGAATTGGTCACGGTTTCTAAATCTAGAACTATCACCACTGTTAGTATTTCTTAACTGGACATTTCGTGAGTTACGGTCGTTATGTCTAAAATTTTCTTGAATTTGGTTATCAGTTTCGTTTCTTTGTCTATAATGTCCGTTTGGTCTTGTTCTACCTCTTTCCTGTAGTAAATAAAATGCCTCACGAAGAGTTTTGATCTCTCTACAATAGATCATACTTGCAGAATTTTCCTCAATATTATTTAAAAATGTTCTAAGAATTGAGCTTTCGTTACATTCAAAAGAGAACTCTTGCGGTTTTGTAGGGTCAAATTCATTTAACTTATCTAAAATTACTCTTAATTTATTGTAATATTCGCTTACGTTTGTGTATCGAGTCGTCCTTGCTTGATGGCATAATGTATGGTAGGTCTCCTTCACGCCGAAGTGTTTGATGAGCTCTGCTTTGATTGTATCCCATGTTGGGTTGAGTCCCAGGCTTCGTATAACCTTCAAGGCAGGTCCTTGGATTTTGGTGTAGATGTGCCTGGTGAATATAAATTGTTTAAAAGCGGGATTTGCGTCAAACATAGGGAGTATTAAATTAACTTCCCTTATGAATGAGGACAAGTCATACTCCCTTGTCCCATGAAACTCCTTTATTCTTGCTGCTTCCTTCAGGAGCTCTGATGCTGGTATGTTGAAGTTTTCCATAGTTAGTCACTGTTGTTTTTTTTTCACTTTTTTGGTTTATGGTACCAAGGGACCTTATTCACTTTTTCTTTTTTTCAATTGTCTAATATTTAAAAAAGTTAGTTCTTTGTTTTACTCTCTTTTTTTTTTGCAATTGTCTATCTTAATTTTCTTTTTGTTTTTTTTTTCTTTCACTTGATTGAACTTCCGATATTTTTAATTTATTTTTCTTGTTGATTCAAACAATATTTTTAATTATTTTTCTTTTTATATTCACTTATTGATTGAGCTGCCGATATTTTTCTTTAAATTGAAAATTGCCCCTCTTAAGAGTTGACAACTCCACTTAATGCACACACAAAATACGCAAACTTTTGAAAACGAATATTAAATTTGTTGGTTCGTTTTTTCCACCAATCTTAAGATTTGGTGGCCGTCGACTGCGCCAGTAATATATATTTATTTATTTATTTATTTATTTATTTATCATATATAAACGGACATGAGTCCTTGTAATATAACAGTGGTATAAATTTGCTGGTGACCTTAAAGCTAGTATGTAATATTAGTATGTAAATTAAATTGTTAATTGTATTATTAATTAATAAAATTCAAAATAATTACATACATGTATAATTCAAATTGAAGAAAAAAATAAATAAGAGTTAGAATATATACATAATGTATATAAGAAAAAAAGGAAAAAAAAACACTAAAATTCAGTCGAATAGGCTTAGGGCTCCATTACACAGTCATATTTATATTATAATATCTATTATAATAGATATGATCATATCTATCATGGAAAATCAAATTTTTACATATTACACTACATCATATTTATATCATAATATCTATTGTTTATTCAAGTGTCAAATACAAAATTTGTTTTCTAGGCCAAGCAATGAACGCATAAAAAGCGGGTGTAGAGAACATCGAAGGAGGACGATTTTTTTCTTCAGTGTTTTGTTAGGAGTAGTCAGGAGGTAAGGCTACTAACTTTACTCGGAGCTGAGGGGTGCGCTAACGCGGGGAGGGGGGTTTAAATGTGCAATTTAGTGCAATTTTTTTTTGTGTTTTGGGCTATATCTCGAAAACGGTGAATCGTAGAGAAAAAGTTGTGAGTAAACATTAAAGCTTTCTAAATGTCTTATTTATTTGCCCATACATATACAAAACTCCTAACGGTTCTTCCGATATTGTTTATGTATACGATGTTCTTTGTTGTTTAAAATTTTTCGACTTTTAATAAACAATATTGGAAGAACCGTTAGGAAGTACGGACAAATAAATAGGACATTTACAAAGCTTTAATGCTTACTCACAACTTTTTTCTCTGCGACTAACCGTTTTCGAGATATAGCCCAAAACACAAAAAATTGCACCTTTAACTCCCCCCCCCCCTCCCCGCGTTAGCGCACCACTCAGCTCCGAGTAAAATTAGTACCTCCTAACTACTCCTAACAAAATACCGAAGAAAAAAATCGTCACCCCCTTCGATGTTCTCTATAATGTCTTCTTTGATTGGCCTATTCCTTTAGTCGCGGAAATGCATCAAATAATGGCGAATTGTGCGTTTTTCGGGTCGCTTATTACTCTCTATTTGATTCTAAGAAAGAAGAACAGGTAGAAAAAGCCTCTTGGGGAACGCCCTGGGTCGCCAGACACGAAGAACACGGAATTGTTACGAATTTTTATTTTGACGTTTAGATATGATGATAGGTTCTATTTATAGTACATATGATAATATCTATTATGAAATGCCATTACACGGTCATATATATTATCATATTTCTATTTAATAATAGATATTATAATAGAAATATGACTGTGTAATGGAGCCCTTAGAATGAAGCTTTTCAATTCAAATTTATTAGTATTAAATAGATCTATATGTTTTGATATTACATTCCCAGTGGCCTTCAATCTTTCGATAGGAGAGTTTTGTAGGTAATTCGTTCTGAATGTACGTAAGCTAAACAAGTCTTGATTTCTTGTGCTTCTTTGAGGAACTTTAAAAGAAATATCGGAGAGTATATCAGGCACATCAATTGTACCATTAATTATATTTAATAGAAATACTGAATCATAATAATACCTTCGAGATTCAAGAGTTTTGGTATTTAACATAGCTTTAATAACAGTATAATTAATATTATCTACAGGAATATGCAACTTATACGAAACATATCTAAAAAACTTGTGCTGCACTTTTTCAATTGTATTAGTATAGGTTTCGTAATGTGGGTTCCATATGATAGACAAGTATTCCAACTTACTTCTGACGAGAGAGAAATATAAAGTTTTTATCGCATGTATGTTTCTAAAATCAGAAGTGCTTCTAACTATGAAACCTAACATTCTACGCGCTTGTTGGGAGATATTAATAATATGATCATTAAAACTTAAAGTATCATCGAATAAAACACCAAGATCTTTGACAATGGTAACTTGTGATAGTGTAATACTATTTACCGAATAATTATGCTCGAATTGTTGATGGGTCCTATTGAATATGATGTACTGACATTTTGACAGGTTAAGCTCCAAGCTGTTATCGATACAAAATTTATAAAAACTATTCAAATTAGTCTGAAGGGACACAATATCATCGTTATTAGTAATAGTTTTATAAATCTTGCAATCGTCAGCAAAAAGCAAGTATTCCACATTATTAAAAATCAAATGAATATCATTGATGAAAATCAAAAAGAGAAGCGGACCTAGGTGTGAACCTTGAGGGACGCCTGAGGAAGGTAAAAAGGGTTGAGAATACTGGTTGTTGAATTTTACAATTAGAGATCTGTTACGGATATAATCATTGAACCAACTAATAATAGGTCCGGAAAATCCAAAATTAATTAGATTTTTTATTAAAAGATCAAAGTTTAGTTTATCGAATGCTTTTGATAGATCTGTGTAAATGGAATGCACTTGGAAAGAATTACTGAATGCTTTAATAATATAGTTTTGGTACGTAAGTAGATTGGTAGCAGTGGATTTACCGGAACAAAATCCATGCTGATTAGCTATAATAAAAGGTCTAACATGAGGTGACAAAACAGCAGTGATGATGCTTTCAAATAATTTAGGGATGCTACATAAAATACTAATGGGACGATAATTCTGGATGTTAGCTCTATCCCCGGATTTATAAATCGGAAGAATAAAGCTACGTTTCCATTGAGATGGAAAGTGCCCGATCGTTAGAGATTTATTAAAAAGTATAAGCAAGGGATAAACCAAGTTGTCAGCACATAATTTCAAAAATATTGGAGGAATCCCATCCGGTCCAGCCTTTTTGGAACTATCCAGCGTTACTAGTTTTTTATATAACACATCTGCAGAAATTGTTAAATGCGACAAAGAAAATGTGTTGTTTACTAAGGGAGGATCAAAATTGGTATGATTCGTGCTATAGACACTTAAAAAATGTTCAGCAAATAAATTAACTATCATAAAGCTATCCGAATTTTTTTGATTCTGAAGGTACATTGTATTTGGGAAGTTAGAGTCCGACTTAAGTGAGTTGACATGCTTCCAGAAATATTTCAAGTTTGATGGAACCTGCGACTCTAAACTATAAATATACTTTTGATAATCAAGTCTTGATTGCTGTTTACATTTAGATCTTAGGATAGAAAATTCATTATAATAAAATAAGTTACCTGTGTTTTTGTAATTATAGTGAGCAGTTTTCTTTTCCTGTAATAATTTTTTCAATTCGTTTGAAAACCACGAAGGGAAGTAATCATTATTTATATGGCAAGTAGGAACATAAATAGAAAACATTTGGTTGATTATTTCATAAAATAAGTCAACTGCATTATCCAGTTGTAAATGGTTAAGTTCAGACCAATCAAAGGCATTTAAAGCAACATTCAAATTAGCGTAATCGGCTTTTTTAAAATTCATAAATGTTAAATTATTATCACGCTTATTTGTTGAAGAAAAAACTGACGATTTAACTAGTATATCTAATGCAGGATGATAAACATCGATTGCGATCAATGGATGACTACAGTTTACAACTTTAACATTATGAACGTCGGAAAATACTAAATCCAGTACATGGTTCGAAATATTTTTAACAAAATTAAATTGTGATAAATTTAAAAACAAAAAAGTATCAATTAATTCTGCGCTCTTAGAATTCATATCACTAGATGACCACGTATTCGATGTCCAATCAATGTTTGGCAAATTGAAATCGCCCGTAACGATGTAGTTTGCGGTAGGGTAAATCTCCGATGCAAACAATAAATCGTCTGCATGTAGCTGATAAATTTCGGGTGATGCATCAGGCGGAATATAGGTAGTTGAAATTATAGTGCGAACCGGTTTCGTGCGGATAGATATAATAAGTTGTTCCACGTTCCTATGCTTACATTTAAATAAAGATGAACTTAAAGTCTTAGTTACCGCAATAAGAACGCCACCTCCGTGTGTTTTGTGTGATGTATTGGAACTTCGATCGCATCGATAAACAATGTAGTTGGAAAATCCTAGTTCCGATGAATGGAAATTTTCGTTTAGCCAAGTTTCGGTGAAAATAATTATATCATACGATGTGGTTGATAATTCAATTCTTAATTCAGGTAATTTGGTGCGAAGCCCTCGAGTGTTTTGATAATAAATATTCAAATTTAGTTTTTTGTCGAACGACCGGGAACAATTCGAGGTACGCTATTATAATATTTGATCGTGGCGTTAGGATCAGTCTTTTGCACATCTACAAGCTGCGATCTTAATGAGTTGAGGTATTGACGTTGTCGGAAGGTTTGGTCGTTAAAAATTTTCAAATTGTTAGACTTAAGGTATTGATTTGTGCGATGGTCTTTCTTATTTTTAAGAATATCGATAACAATAGATGGGCTCATGGTTATCATTTTCAAAGGTCGTGGTTTATCGTTTTTCTGCCTTCCAATTCGAAAAATCTTCACATCCTTCCTTTCGATATTAACAGAAGGTGCTACAGCTTTGATGATCTCCAATGCTCGATTATTATCATCGCCAGAACTATCCTCTAAGACCCCAACAAGTATTAAATTGGATGATCTTTTTCGCCGATCTTCAATCTCTCCTATGATTTCCTCCATATTAATATCTTCTTTTGAAGATTTTATAGAGATTAGCTCCTCGCGAAGAACAGCAATTTCTGATTTTAAATCAGTGACCGCGGCCATTAGAGACATAATCGTCTTGTCCTTGTCCGAGCATATGGTAACAGACGAAAAGCGGAGGTTTCGAAGATAATTTTAAATCGGTTATTTGAGATCGCTCAAGTTGAGAGCAAGTCGAATGTACAATTCGCCGACAAAACGAGCATGTAAAGAAATCTTCATTGGATTTCAGTTTTTTGATGCACACGCAACACTCAGTTTGACTAATAGTGGTCGACATTGTGGTGTAATAGTTCTTGCTTTATTATAGCACACACTGTTATTGAGTAGATTGTCTTTGTTTGAAATGTCAAATAACTTTCACTCACTTTATGAGTATAAACAGTTTATAGAAAAATGTCTACCGCAATTTTCACTCAAATTAGATGAAAACTTTGAGCTTTCTTATGCACTGTCTTAGGTGAGATTACAAACACAACTCAATTTCTTCCCAATCACTTAGATAAGCTTTCAAGATCTGAACGACTTTTAAGATTGTAAATGACTTAAGTCAGCTGTAAATGAAATATTTTCTTCCCGGCACCTAGTTGACAAGGGGTCACGATGACAGCAGAACACAATATCCAATATAAGAAACTATACGCTTTGAAACACAATGGACACAGTTTATTAAATTTGAAAGACTTGACATGGACTGACTTAATCCAATTCATTACTCTTACTTTACACCTCGGTAATGCATTGATAAGATGCAATGCATTGGTAAATTCTAAGAACTGTTATTACATTGCAATTGCAATTATTATTATTGTTATGGCTTTGTAAAGTGGACGTAAGATACATTTGGATAAATGTATCTGAAAGTTTCAAATGACATTCTATGAAAGGATTTGTAAAATAATTAAAGGAAAATACAAATGGTGTATTATTACGCTTTCCAGTTAACTGGTAGATGTTTGGGTGGTCGTGGAGTCATTGTTGACGTAACCCGCAGTGTATTATCATGCAAGCAAATTCTTACTTCTGATGAAATTAAAAGGAACCAAATGTTCAATTGGAGGACGAAATTAGCACATAACTGTGCGAATTTTCCCTCTTTGCTAGCAACACAGACGTACAATTTAGGCAAATCTCAATAAACATTTAAACATTTTTACATACAGTACTTTGTAGCATTAATAAAATAATCATAGGATACTGAATATTTAAAAAAAATAAAATTATAAATTGTATTTGTCATTATTAATTGGGACTTAGAAGAATACACATTATATAAAAGAAAAATAGTTTTATTTACTTTTAACTTTTATAATTCAGAAGTGGGATTGTGCCCTAGTTCTACGGTATTTGTTTTCTGATTGCGTCGTGAGTATAATAATTAAAAAAATTACGGACATGAACATAGCTCAACGAACGAGATCGAAAGTTTTGTCGGACTCACAACGAATGGAAAGGAATCTAGAAAATGAGGACGAAATGAACTACGAAACGAACTTGAATCAAACAATTTTTCCACGAACAGAAAATGTGGATGAAAATATTACTCACTCATATACCGAATTATCTGACCACGACAATCGAGAATCAAATAGAACTGGCATACGAATACAATCAATTCAAGGTCAATTTCGCATTTCAAATATCAGCGAAATTTTGCCAACGTTTGATCCGAGCGATCCTGATGGATTCACTGCGGTTCAATTCATCTGCCGCATACAGTGGCGGCTCGCCCAAAAAAATCGTAAGGGCACGTAATTCACTTATTTCTTCAAATCGAAAATGCGTATCCCAAATCGCACATCTAGCCCGCAATACGGCCTTATTCTATTTATATGTACCAAGATACACATTCTACCTAATGAATCTATATGTCCATCCCATATCTATCTATGAATGTACACTATGCCGACTGCTCACTGCACATCCGACATGGTCACGACACTGCGACCAACAACCTGCAATCACGGTGGGTGCACAATCTGGGAAGAGAAGCACACGCTCAAATTTATGATATCTTAGCGGCTTCCGGGGCAACGGGGTAGTGCAAAATTTACACTAGAGCTTGTGCACAAAGAGGTTGTGCACAGCGCCTTGTAAATTGTATGAACTGAATTCTAAAAGCAGAGAGATTGTGTCGCATGCTCGCATCCGTATGTTCTGTTGAAATCGCGACGAATGAAATTGCAATGGTCGATTTTTTTAAAGCAAATTTTAAAAATCTCTTTAATAGAAAATAAGATTAAAATAAAAAACTGCGGAAGAACTACATTCTTGATTTCTTTAGTGCAAGTGCAAGCAACGGAAAATAACAATTTCGGCGTGAAATTTACGCGGAAAACACGTAGATTTATGGGAATATGTGGAATGTATGGGTTTTAATGGATTTTCGATCTGTCCAATGAGCTTGTCCACAGGCCGATTTGGATTTCGACAGAATGAAAATTTAATAAAATCCATGGATTCCCCATGTATGTGCTTTCCCTGTTTGTTGTGCGGGAGTGAAAACGAACATTCCAGCTAACAAAAGTTGAAAATAGTCTGCGGAAGAATAATATGTAATTTAAAAACAGTATATTTTAAATACAAACTATGAAAAATTTAGCTACATTACTATTCTTGCCATATAATCAATACATTTTTATGTTTCCCTGTGAACCCCCGGTATTTTCCACCACGAGCCGCCACTGGCCGCATAAAACGTTTGAAATCATTGTACGGATGAAGCTCTGAAGCGATACTTTTTGCATCGCAAACAAAATTAAAATCATATGCGAAAACGTGGTTTGATTCACAATTGAATTTATTCGACACCTTCGAAGACCGCTTATATACCGCAGCAAAGATAAAAAGTTTTAGACAAATTTAAATTATTTTTGGACGGCATATACGGGCTGCACTAACTAATTGAAACTAAATTTAGTCTCGCTCGCAACATATGGCGAGGTGCTTCCCAATCCATAATGCCTAGACAAGCGACTGTCTCTGAAATTTATCCAGGAAGAGCGAAGTCGTTTGTTACTGGAATGATATCGTTTTCGATTTTCGTTTCGCTACAAAGTTTATATGAAATTCCTGGTGAGAAAAAACGCGAGATTCACAAATTCCAATCATAATAATTGTCCAAATAATCGAAATGTCAGATAAACCATTTCTAAACATCTGCACATTCCACAACCAATTCAAATAAAAAGAAGAAGAAGAAAATTAAAACGAGAACTAGACTAGGACGGTATATTCACCCTATGGAAAAGGTACTATCTCCAAAAATGTTTTAAGATAGTTTAAATTAAGAGACGGTATATAAGCGCTCGAAGAGTTCGCATCCGAACTATGTTTGAATTTTCCCAATCAAGTGCAGGAAGCTGACATTCATATACGAATGATGTCAATGCAGAGAAATTCAAATGAAACATCCGTTGAATTTTATCATAGAATGATTTCCACAGGACGACGTGGAAATCTCAGTGATCGTGTGATCATCCAGTATATCCGTCGAGGACTACGAAATCCGACTTTGCAGAATAGTATTGCGCCGCTCCATTTCACAACTTGTTTGGACCTCCTACTCACTTTGCAACGATATGAAGCTAACAACGTAAATTTTCGGGATAAGTACGACGAACGGCAACGAGAAGAAAAAACAATGGCAAACGCATGCTAGTGAAAAGCTGGCCGATATGCAAAAACGACATCAATCTAAAATTAGATGTTTTAATTGCAACGAAGACGGACATATTTCTCTTAATTGCACCAAACAGCAACGAAAGCCGCGATGTAATATATGTAACCGGACAGGACTCGAAACGACCAATTGCCGAAGGAAAGACGTCAACATAGTATCCGAACAAATAAACAAAAACCATGTTATGTTGCCATGTTCTCTAAAGTTTAGTGATAGAGGAATCATTAATACAAATGCGTTGATAGATACTGGTTGTCCAGTTAATATTATTAAAGTGTCGAACATTTCTGGTGGATTTAAATTTGACGTTGATATTACCAAGTATAAAGGGATTAATGATTAGCCCATTACAGTTTTAGGTACTATTTATTGTGATATAAAATTAAAAAATTATAATTCCAGATTGCAATTCACGTTGTTCCTGACGAAACTATGGGTTCCGCACTAATCCTTGGCCGGTGTTTCCTACAAGTACGGACAAAAATGGCAATATAGATTTAGATATAAATACCACATCACCAAATATCGGCTGGGACGAAATTTTAAGTATTGATTATCCTGTGTATGAGGCTAACAATTCAGTCATAGAAAACGATTCTAAAGACTCATATACTATCGATCCTTTAATCCGTTCCAAATTTCGTGAAATTTACGACAGTTACACAAAAATGCCGAAACCAGATGTACCAAAAATCGATTGTTCTATTAGTATTCAATTAACTAATAACGTTCCATTTAAACATTCACTTCGCACATTTGCCTATACGGAAAAATCAAGTATCAACGAAACGATTGATGATCTATTGAAGCGTGGAATTATACGTGAGATTAATTCTCCATACGCAAGTAGAATAGTATTAGTTAAAAAAAAAGGACGGTCGACTTAGAATGTGCATTGATTATCGAGATTTGAAGAAGTTTACGGTTTGGGATTGTTTTCCATTGCCTCAAATTGAGGAGCTTTTAGATCGTCTTAGAGGAAAACGGGTTTTTAGTATCATAGACTTACGCGATGGTTTCTATCACGTCAAAGTTGACGAACCATCACAGAAGTATACCGCATTTCTAGCTCCTTCAGGACAATATGAATATACAAAATTACCTTTCGGCTTGAAAAACGGTCCTGCAGTTTTTTCACGTTTTGTTCAAAAGATTTTTAAGGATCTTATCAATGAAAACCTGGTCACTGTTTACATGGATGATATACTATGCGCCACAGATAATGTTGATGAACATTTGAACTTATTAAAACGAATATTTAATTTATTAAACGATAACTTGCTCGAAATGAATAATGCAAAATGTATATTTTTACGGAAAAAGATAGATTACTTGGGATACGAAATTGACGCAAATGGTATCAAACCGAAACGCGCACATATTGATTGATGCAATATCTTCATTTCCCTTACCCCGTAACGTCCATGAATTACAACGTTTCATAGGTCTGTGTGGCTATTTCAGACGATTTATACCCGGGTTTAGTACTATCGTTAAACCTTTGGACGATTTGAAGAACAGAAAAGACAAATTTATAATGGGAAATCAGGAAAAAGAAGCTTTCTTAACTTTGAAAAAACTTTTATGCGAGCCGCCGGTTTTAGCGATTTACAATCCAAATTACGAAACAGAAATGCACTGCGACGCGTCGAAGCATGGATTTGGTGCCACACTTTTCAGCGCGACCCCGAAAAGAATGGTGAGTTACACCCCGTTATGTTTTATAGCTCTCGTACTACCGTCAACGAACAGAAGTTTCATTCGTTCGAACTGGAAACCCTGGTAGTAGTTAACGCCCTAAAAAGATTCCATCGCTTCGTTTTTGGTTTAAAAATCAAGGTTGTGACCAAAGAATTAGTAAATAGTAAAGGAAGGAGCATGTGGCAATACTACCGTGCAACGAAAAGGTAACCACTTTTTGGTTCTCCTTTCTCGTTCTATCCTTAACATAAGTATTCTAGTCTCGCTGTCATCTCAGGAGTAGGGTAAAAGTATGAATGAGATAGAAAATGGTTACCTTTTCTTGGTCTATGACGGGTTCCTTTTATATTTACTAATTCTTTGGTTGTGACGGACTGCAACTCTCTCGCTTTAACGATGCAGAAAAAAGATGTAAACGCCAGAATCGCTCGATGGGTCATGTGGTTACAAAATTACATTGAACATCGCAAAGCGGAAAAGATGCGCCACGTCGATGCTCTGAGTCGTGCATACGACTGCCAAGAATGCATGCTTATCGATGACTGTTCATTCACGCGGACGTTAATGGTAAGACAGAACGATGACCCACAGATTCAAGTAATTAAACAGAATGTTTCTAAAGATTGTAGTGGAGAGTACGAAATACATAATGATTTAGTGTATAGACGAAATGGTAGAACCATATGTTTCTATGTACCTTCAAGTATGGAAAAGGAGATATTATTTAAATATCATAACGAAACAGGGCATCTAGGTGTAAATAAAACTTGTGCTGCGATTAAACGTTCATACTATTTCCCAAATATGGTGAACAAAGTGCAAGACCACATAACCAATTGTTTCAAATGCATAGTCCATTCACCTAAATATGGTTTACAAGAAGACACATTAAGAAATATTGAGAAAGGGACATTACCTTTTGACACTTTACATATCGATCATTTTGGTCCACTGGAAGAAACTAAACGGAAGAACAAATATATTTTACTAGTAGTTGATGCATTTACAAAGTACGTCAAGTTGTTTTCATGTAAGACTACGAATTCTGCCGAAGTGATACGCCACTTGACTAATTTATTTTTCATGGTACAGTAGACCCAAAAGACTAGTTTCAGATAGAGGTACCGCATTCACGGCAAAGGATTTTAAACAATTTTTGGAAGGAAATAACGTTCAGCATATTTTAAATGCAACAGCTACTCCCAGAGCAAATGGTCAGGCTGAACGCTACAATCGGACAATACGGCCTATGTTAGCTAAAAATTAACGAAAAATTAGAATGGGACCAGGTATTAACGAGATGTAAGTTTTCTTTGAACAATACTGAAAATGCGGCAACAAAACAATTACCCAGTGTTGCATTATTTGGAACATCCCAAGGAGGGGAAAACGTCGACGCATAAGCTGATCTCATTAAAGAATTGAATTCACACGAAATTGATTTAGACTAAATACGACATGAAATGAGTTTAAATGCTCATCAAATGCAATCCCGGATTGAAAAACGGTACAATCAACATCGAAAACCAGTGCAGGAAGGTGATTTAGAAGCACTCCGTAACGTAACTACGGAAACTGGTATTAATCGCAAACTCCGTCCTAAGTTTAAAGGCCCCTTTCTTTTAAAACGTATTCTTCCTAACGATCGGTACTTGATTACAGATATTTATGAATGTCAATACTCACAACGCGCATTCGAAACAATTGCCGAGCCAAATCATTTAAAGCCATGGACCTGTGCGAGGACTCACAGATTCCGTCAGGAAGGCCGAACTGTAGCATTAATAAAATAATCATAGGATACTGAATATTTAAAAAAAAAATAAAATTATAAATTGTATTTGTCATTATTAATTGGGATTTAGAAGAATACACATTATATAAATGAAAAATAATTTTATTTAAACTTTTATAACTTAGTATCAATTGTTTGCTCGTCAAAGCCTGCATCTTTAAGACACAACGTTCAAAACTAAACTAATGATACAATTGATGTGCTTTTTTACTTAAGCGAAACCTTCCCAGCAAACCAAAAATCGGACTCTGACGGAAAACGGACCATTTGCGGATGACGACTGCATGCAAAAGTGCCACAGCACAACAAATTTTCTTGAACTGGGTGCAAAAAAAGATACTTCTCAAGGTTGTGTTGAGTCTAGATCGTATTTTCGGAAATGCACGTGGTCGTATGACCAGTGTTGCCAACTGGAAATTTAGAAAACGGCTAAATTTAGCCGGAAACCCGGCTATATTTTTTCTAAAACGGCTAAAAATCCGGCTAAATAAATTTCAGCCAGAAAAACGGCCAAAAAACCGGCTAAGTCATACAAAACAGTCTCATTATAAAAAAATATATGGAAAAATGATTTTAATAATTTTATTTCTTTTCTGGAGTACTACCCGTAAGCTATGCTTTAGGCAGATTTCTTAGTTTTATTACATATATGCTCCAATCGCTGGCATTACAGTCAAAATTTACTTTGTTCGGACTTAGATAGCTCAACTAGTCAAAATTGTTGTATACAGGTACAATTTCTCGGTCAAGTCCATAAGCACATTAGGTTCGAAATTGTGGAAAATAAAATTCGTAAAAGGAACGTCCAATGCGTAACTATGGGCAAGGGCAACCGCATTTATGTAAGAATATCTTACCATTATCGTGCCTGAACAATTTTGTATGTTGGTTAAAATTGAACCATTTTAGGCCCAAGACAGATATGCAAATCCTCATGACGATAATCCATCATATGCTTTCGTCATTAGAATTCGTCATTTACTTTTGACGTTTGTGTAAATGGTGAGAGTGTTCCTCACAATTGCGATATTTTGATGAATATTCAGTTCAATAATTTGAGGACACACTTTTCTTACAGAATTTGAATAAAAATGTTTAAATATTGATAAAAAATTTAATATTTTTGAAAACATTCTCGTTCTTCAATTTTACAACAGTCATTATTGAGCAAATGATGGTCCAAATGCGTAATTTGGAACTCGTGCCATTGATGATAAATTTGCGTCATTCGAAAATATGTGTGTCAAGCTTGTTGTACCATTTTCAGATTTGAGCCCTCCAAATTTTATTTTATTTTCCATAGTTACGATTACCCCCTTCTTCAGCACTTAGCTTTTGTGCTGAAGAAGGGGCTAAGAGTTGCCCCCGAAATATATACACACTTAAATTTAATTTTTATAGTTTACTGGGCAAGCTACTTGCACAACGTTAGTGTTGAATACTACAAAGTTCCCGCAATATTATCATTATCTATGAATCGCACTAAAAGGTTTTCACCCTTGTACTTATCTGGCATGATTACGTTATCTGTGGTGACGAATTGACACTTTGAAAAATGGAAAAATTACCACCACCCCCCCCCCATGCTCCAAGAATTTTATCTAAGAAACTGTCTTCCATATTGCAAATTATTCAGCATATTGGTGGAGTCGCGCCGGAACGTTTTTTTTATTGAGGGGGCAAGATATTTGTTTCTCAAATTCATATTAAATTAAGTGGTTACCATATACCAGACCTCTAGCCAGGACCGGCTGTACTATATGCGCAGGATGTGCCTCATTAAGTGAGGCAAAGAAAAAGTTTCAATTTTGAATTAATCTTAATTATCTCATTTAATTTTTAATGTTTTTTAATCGGAAGTTTTGAAAGGTAAAAATTTGCACTTTTTAGCAATTTTAATTTTTAAATTGTGATAGTTAGGACTTCCGCTATAATAACCTCTACATTAGATCTCAAACCCAAATTTTCGATAGTTTCGGTTTAAAATCATAAAAATTCGAAATTATTGAAACATTGGATTTGAAAATTATAAAAATGCGAAACTACAAAATGTGCAAATTTCGATTCCTATGTTTTCAAATGGAAAGTTTGGGTTTTGAAACCTTATTTAGAGAATATTCAATCGCAAATTTATTTTCAAAGCTGAGGGTGCTAGTACTTGCCACATGCCAAGGCCCAGTGAAAGTGAGCCACCCCTCACCTCAGTATAAGCTCTTCATTAGATATATTGCGCTGATAGTTTAGTTAGCACGTGATAAACCTAGTAGATTGCAAAATGTGGGGAAAATTTGTTTTTTGTTTCCTATGTTTTTTGGGGTGCTCAGCACAAAAATTTCGTTGCGAAACAGGGTCAAAATCGAATAAAAAAACAACAAAAAATGACTATCAATTGTACAGATAACGCTTAACGCATTTTAAAGATTAATGGTGCATTGGACCCGCAATTATGTTTTTTCTAACATGTTCAAGGATAGGTTATCGGAGAAATGTACATTTTCGGAACTTTAAGCCCCAAAAAAAAAAACTAAAATTTTTGGGGTTTTTCGCGGTTTTGCAACGAAATTTTGATGGTAAGCTCCGGATTCAAGCTCAGCACTCCAATCAAACATAAGAAAAAAAATTTTTTACTACTATTGTTATTTGATAAGTGCGGAATTACATAAGTGGGCCTTACGTATGTCGGAGAGCTACTGTATGTTAAAAGAATAGCTCATACTGAGGGGGTGGCTCACTTTGACTGTAACTACGGATATATCTAAAATTGAAGAAACGGCTTTCAACACACAGGGCACAGGGCGCCGTAATACCTAGGACCGTCGCTGCCTCTGGTACTTCAATATCCTGTGAAACGATACCAAAAAGTTAATATGAAAAATATTAGAGAACAACAACGATCAAAATGAGACTAACCTTTAAGTTTCTTTTTGTTACCCATTTTGATCCCATGGTAATTCCGAAGATTGAAAATTATAAACATATTCTTTATTTTATATAGTTTTATAAAATTAAAGATCAAACTATTTTCCCAAAGGCTGCTTTCCGGTTTCCTCGGGAAACAAAGCCCAGTTTCTACCATCGGCACGGCTTTCTGACAGGGAGAATGAAAAACTTCCTCGTTTTCGTTGATCAACGGTCAATAGTTTCGCTATCGTTGGCCTTGTCGTCGTATGCAACTTTCGGCGAACCAAATATTCCATCATGGAAAAAAAATATCCAATATGTACATTGTACAAAAATATAACATAAACTATTCTTCATTTTTAATATAGTGTACATATATTGTAGTTGTAGTACTAATTGCCCCTTTAGCCAAAATATTGAGGGGGCAGTTGCCCCCGCTGCCCCCCCCCCCCTGTTCCGGCGCCATTAGGTGGTTAGTAAATTACATGCTTACATTAGATACTAATATCGTCAGTTTACGTGAAACCCATTAGGGTAAACTGGTCGACAGTGGATCAGTGTACACAGTGAATCATTTGATCTCATATGCTTGAAGTCTCGACTTCCGGGGTTCCTTCTCGAGTGTCCTGAATCTGCCCTTCTTCATCTTCGATAATCGGCTCAGGCGAAACCAATGATGTGACATCGCGTTGCTGGGTGAATGGAAACTCAAAGTCATCCATCAACGAATTGTTTCCTCCGTTATCGATATATGTATAACGATGTTTTATCTGGTTAGTATGAAACTTAATTTCCCGTGCCCCGGTTGGTGTTTCGACCTTGACCATATAGTTGACTGAACCAGAACGTTCGAGGACTACTCCTGGGGTCCTTTCCCAGCCGATGTTAGAATGACGATGAATCTTGACAAACACTTTGTCTCCAGGCTGGAATCTCTCCACTTAGCCCCATGGTTAATGTTAAATTTTCTTTCCATTTCCTCGTTTCGTAACTTCGACCTTTGTGGGTTGGGAAGCAGAAGGTCAAGTTTCGTCTTCATCTGTATTCCGGTCATTAGAAGAAATGGAGATTTCATGCCGAGAGCATACGAAGGTGTATATCGGTAGCATAGCAAAAACTTTAGTAGAATTTGATCTGTATTCCCTTCACCATCAAGTTTCTTTAGTCTGGCAGGTCAACGAACCGTTCTGCCCGGCCATTTGACTGTGGATGGTATGGAGCTGTCGTGAGGTGTTCGATTCCTCTTGACTGGCAGTAGCTCTGGAATTCCTTGGAGACAAATTGGGGGCCGTTGTCGGAAACGATTGAATCGCATAGTCCGTGTCTTGCGAATGTTTCCTCGAGCCGGTCGGTTGTGCGTTCTGTTGTTGTTGAAGCCATTTTGAATACTTCAGGCCACTTACTAAATGCAGCGACTATGACGAGGTAATAAAACCCATTGATTGGCCCGGCAAAATCGATGTGAATGCGGGACCATGGCCCGTTCGGAATCAGCCACGCCTTGAGCTCACACTTAGCCGGAGACTTGGTACTTGTAGCGCATCTTTGACATTGTTGCACCATCATTTTTATGGCGTTTTCCATTCCCGGCCAATACACCTTCATGCGGGCTAGCATCGTCATGCGATTAATGCCAGGATGGCCATCGTGCAGTTGATCGAGAATTGCTTGTCGGTAGCAATGCGGAATGATGATTCTATCTCCATAGAAGAGGCAATCTTGTAGGCAAAGAAGCCACTCCCGCAGTTTGAAGAATTTTGCAACTTGATCGTCTTTTATGTATTTCTCCTTAGGTGGCCAGGGCCGGCCCTAGGGGTGGGCGATCTGGGCGGTCGCCCAGGGCCACCACTTTTAAGGGGCCACTACTCTCAAGCAACCATTCAACTCCAAGGGCCACCACTTACATATAATGGTTCTCACTCTGATGGGGCCTCCACGCAACAGCCTTTTAGAATATTTATTAAAATTAGATTAATATAAAGCGTTAATATAAGCTTAGTTCCTGGCGATAGCTCCACAATTGTTAGCCTCGCTTAGCCTAATTTTTTAAAACAAACAATCATCAGCTTTCCAGCATCATCTTCTCTTCGAATTTTATTTGGAGTTTATGTACTCACGAGCCGCCATGGTACAACATCAAGGCACGATTGGCTAGGCTTAGCTGTCTACTAGAAATGAGGTTGCAATTGTCGGTTCGTATTGAAAAATTTGCCAATGTCTGATTTTGAAAATTTTTTTGAAAATTTTCGTTTGAATTAATTCGTTGATTTTGTGACTTATGGTACTGTCCTTTTACCTATAAAGTGGTTTGGTGGTGGTGGCCATGTCCTAAATTAAAACTAACGATACTTCCAGCCGAATTTCGTAATTCTCGAGGATTTTATACGCCCGCTTTCGCAGCTAGCGATGGCAATTGTTTGAATAACCTAATAATAATTTAAATGCGCATAATCCTATTTTGAGAATTAAATTTAAGAAAACCTGCAAAATGAACATTTTTGGGATTTTGGGAGTTCAAACACACTCCGAAATTAAGTGATGACACTACGAATATTTTCTTTATAAAATAGTATCAGTACTGCCTCAAATAAGGGTATTTTGACACATTGAGAACATATGGGGGTGCAATAGTGGTTTAAAAATTTCACACTAAGGAGTTTTGGAAGCTTTGGTTGCGTAGATTGAAATACAGGTTGTGTCATATGCAGAACCACCTACAACTGGTTGTTTGGGGCAAAACTGTATCTCTGCAATAGTTTCTATTTTTCTGGGGTATTTTCCCTAAATTTAAAATTTGAAAACCGCAATTAACCGCTATTTTCACATTTAAAATTTAAGGAAGTTTTAATTGCCCAATTAATTTTGTAAAATTTAAATAAACCCAAAATCGAAGATATAAAAGAATGACTTAATAAAAAACAACAGAAACTATAGCTGAACTACCTGTACTTCCAGTACAACCAAGTGGCGCAATATGCAAACTTCGCTTAGGGCGAAACGGAGGCATGCGCTGGTCCTTGGTCAGATACATTTTAACGAAAGAACCGGAATTTCCCATTCCCATTCCCGCTAAACGTTTCGGCATTGGTAGGGGCCACCATCATCGATTTGGCCCAGGGCCACTACATTGCTACGGCCGGCCCTGTAGGTGGCCATCCAGACTCAACATAAGCTCGTAGACGGGTCATGACTGGGCATTTGTTAGTCTCTTCCTTCAGAGCCTCGAATGTGACGGGAAGTGTTTTAGCTGTCTGTATGGCGAAACATATGGGAACATCTTCCGCCGGCGTATTTTGTTGTGCTCCAACCGCCGCAATCACGATCTCTTCTTCCGGTTTCTCCTGATTTGCAATTAATCGAGATAGGAAATCCGCGTATGCGAAGCTCTTGGTGCTTACATATTTTATAGTAAAATCGTAATTCAGTAAGGTTAGTGCATAGCGTTGTAAACGGTTAGCAGTGTACGTTGGAATCCTATTTTTGGGCCCGAAAATCCGTATTAAAGGCTGGTGATCGGTCTGCAACTCGAACTTTCGGCCATAGATGTATCGATGGAATTTACGAACAGCAAATTTTAACGCAAGTGCTTCGCGCTCGATCTGGGGGTAATTCTTTTCGGCCTTGTTGAAGGATGATGAGGCATGCATAATTGGGCGTTTTATTCCGTCAGGCATTTGATGCATTAAAACAGCTCCCATTCCGTAGCATGACGCGTCTGCTGCTACTATAAGCTTTTTGCTCGGATCGTAGTGGACTAAAGCGAGGTCGGTTTTCAGAGCATTCTTGATACGTTGGAAAGCATCCTCGTGCTTCCAGTCAGTTAAAAACGACATCTTTTTGGAGAAGTTCATCGAGCGGGCCACGGAGAGCTCTCATATTTGGAATAAATCCGCTGTACCACGTTACGACGCCGAGTAAAGCTTGGAGCTGTTGAACATCTCTGGGAGCTGGCAGTTGATTAATAGTCGCTATTTTTTCTGGGTCGGGGCGTCGCCCATTGCCATCAATAATGTTACCAAGAAATTTGATTTCTTTATGAGCGAAAGAGCATTTGTTGAGTTGCAGGCGAAATCCGTATTCCTGGATGCGTCTCAACGCAACGATAATATCGTCTAAGTAAACGATGACTCCAGGTGCATCCATTAGTAGTTGAAAGATACTTGGTGCCGTTTTGACTCCTGGTTGTAGGCGATTGACTTGGAAGAGGCCAAGATGTGTATTAATAGCCATTAGTTTCTTTGCATAGTCGTCGAGCTCAATATGGAGAAATGCCTCATTGATATCAAGTGCACTGAAGAGTCGCATAGAAGTAAGTTTGGCATAGTTTTCTTCTGCTGTTGGTAGCGGGTGCTTGTGGGGTTCAAGAACATCGTTTAACCCCGTGGAGTAGTCTGCACAAAGTCGGATGTCGCCGTTTTTCTTTTTGACGGCTACAATTGGTGCGGCGAACTCGACTAGTGATGGGTGTAATGACCCCCAGGTGTTGCAAGCGCTCCAATTCGGCTGTTATTGATTCGACTGCTGCGAAGGGAACAGGTCGTTTGTTGCGGAAAACTGGTTTAGCATCGTTCTTGAGTGTAAGTGAAGCCTTCATTTGTGTGCAACATCTCAATGTGTCATTAAAAAAGGTCAGGAAATTTTCGATGAATTTTAGCTTCGAGTGACGTCAGATTCCTTGATGATTTGATATGGTTGCAGACTGTGGAGAGTGGGGTGTTCCAGAGGTCAAAGGATTCCATCCAGTCGTTTCCAAGTACGTTGATTTCTTGCGCGGCCACGTAGCACCAACCATTTGCCTCTCGATCGTTGAGCGTCATGCGAGCTTTAAATTTACCAAAAATACCGATTTCATCGCCAGATGCGCTGATTGCCTTTTCTTCAGACTTTTTAAGCTGAGGATTTCCAAGTAGGTCCCAGTAGCGCATGCCAAGAATAGTCCAGTCCGATCCGGAGTCAAGTTGAAGCCTTATGTTTTTACTACCGATTACTGGCTCGACATATCTGCGAGTGGAGACGGAGGCTGATAAGACTTGCAGACTTTTATTCCGACGCCGCTTGTTAAAATTACCGAACGATCTCCTTTGAGGTGGCTTGCTATCAAACAAACCAGCCTTGTGTCCCACTTCGTGACAATCGAAACATTTTTTATTTATAAACGGGCATTCTGCATACAAATGCGCGCCATTGCAACGCCAACATTTCGCCATTCCCGGTCTGTACGATAACGGAGGGGAGCGGTACGGAAACCGTTTCGTTTCGGCTGCTCTGACTGCAAGGACTTCTGTCGATTCGGTAGACACCATTTGTTTCTCGATCTTGAGGCTCTTCAGGCGCTTGGTGAGGTTAATGACGTCTTGAAGTTTGAGTCGTGCGTCTGCTTCTTGAGTTTCCTGAGCGTCAAGCTTGATTAGAAGCTTTTCCAATGCTTGCGAGTGTTCTTGCTGTGTAAGTCCCTTTACGTAGAGAAGAACTTTGAAATCGTCGTTAGTGCAATGGGCGCGATTAAATTTTTCTGCCAAGAGGCTCACGCGTGCCCCATAATCATCTTCGTCCTCCCCAGGTCTTGCTTCTACCATGAGGCATTTGTAGTAGTGATGGGAATTTCGACTCATTTCACTGAGCCGACACATCACCTCTGACTCTTTTCACTGAGTCGTTCATTAAAACTCGTTCAATGACTCATTTCGTCTAATATACATAAGCAAACTTTTTCTTTGCTGACATGCACATTAAGCGCATCTTGATTGGCTGCTCAGTGTATTTTACTCTTCACTATATGAGTGAAAGGGTATATTAACTCTGTCATGAATTTTGTAACGCATTGAATGAAGCATCTCCGATTATACAAAATATGTATATAAATGATCAGTATGATCAGTGAGCACATCAGTTCAGTGTGTCAGAGTAAAAAATCAGCTCAGTGCTCAGTAGTGTGCCACATCTTCATATTGAGCATTGTTCAATGGAAATCGTTGACTTTTGTTAAGAGATTTTTTGACTGGATAAATTTTGTAAAATGTTATTGTTGGCGCTTGGCGGTTGCTATTCTAGAAGTCGGCAAATTTTAGATTTAAGTATTTTATATATTTTGTAACTGAACGAATCAATAGCACCGCTGCTGAGCCGACTCTTTTGCTCAGTTTGCTGAGTCGTTCAAACTGAACGACTCATTCATGTGCTACACATCACTAATTTGTAGCGGAGCGCAAATTGAGATTCTTTCTTCCCGAAGATTCGTTTTAGCGTCTTCACAGCATTTGCGAATTAAATATTAGCTTTCGTTTCACGAAGAATCGTATTAGCAAATCGCTGGTAATCCGAATCTGACAGCTTCTGGGTGAGTAGGTTCACTTTTTGAGCGTCCGTCATCGTTGCTGCTGCTATCGTGAAGATTGACTCGTAGCGTTCGTACCAAAGGTCAAATGTTTTGTTGTCCTCGGCGTCGTAGACAAAATCGTTGTTTTGCACTGCGAGGTCTTTGTGGAGTGATGGCGCATCTCGATAAAAGACCATTTGTCGACGCAAGAGTTCCAACTGCCCGGCATGTTGTCGCCTGTCCTCTTCGCGCTGCTCCTTCATGGCTTGAATCAACTCAAGCAACATTTGATCGGTCGCCATTTTGAAATTGAGTCTGTCTGATTTTTAAACACTGCGCAAATTCTTACGTCCTCGTCGCCACTGTTCTGATCTCCGGTCCATCGGTTGCACACCACGCGCGTCTCGCAAATATAGAAAAACTCCGAGCGTACAGAATCTATTTGTCTTTATTTTTACTTCTGTATACATGCGTACATTCTCGGTCGCGGACATTAATTAAGTGACAAGCAAAATGTCAACAGCAAGACAGTCCACAAGTCCGGGTTGCCAGATGGGCTCACAACATGTACACATTAAGGAGACGAATTTCCGTCGTAAACGTTCATGCTTGCTTCGTACAAAACGTGTACGAACGAGGTACGAACGCTTAAGACCGAATCGCTTGGCTGTCAACCACAAAATCGCGCACGTGTTTCAAATGAAAACATCAATTAAAACGCGTTAAACTATCATTTTCAGACCGACATTGACATAGCACTACTAAAATGTAGGTACACACTCGATTACCTTTGAGAAGATACACCGATTATGTATTTCCGTTGTTCACTGGACCACGCGACAACAAAGCACTTGAAATTCGGAAAAACAACTTGTGTCGCATTTTTTTAAAATTAAAACACTTTCGCGGGATTACGGCCTGCACTGTTTTGGTGAATTTATCACAAATCACATCGAATAACTCGATATTTCACTCGCGCAAACTATTTCGTGCACTCACGTTCACTTGCCGCCAATTGGACTCCAACTGGATGGTTGTCAAAGGTTGACAGCGACGCGACCGAGCCGGCCATCTTGTGGGTTGCTCGAGAGGTGTAGGAGAGGTGGCGCTGAAGATGAGGGGAAAACTTTTCTAGTCACACACGTAAGCTCATCTTTGTGAAGAATTCCAAACCAAGTCTAAGTATCTCAGGTTGCCATATTGAATATCAACACTGGACCATGGAATCATGGAATAGAGAAATAAAAAGGAATGATAAATCAGCTGTCACCCATACAAACTGCATGGCACGATTTTAAAAAGCGGTTGTCCCCATCTGTCAAGTGTTATTGTGAAGTTATTACGAAGTAAATGGGGGGAAAGATTGTTGCTGCAGGAAGTCAGGAAGTGTATCTATAAAATGTAATAGTCATATCGCAGTTTCAGTGCGACACAAAGGTAAAAAAGACGAATTGGCCCCACCTGTCAGATCCAGTCTGATATGAAAAATTCAATCATTTATCGTTTCTACGGGGCAATCGTCTTAGTTCTTAGGATCAGTGCATGGAATTCAATTAACTGGACGCACCGAACATTGAATAAAAAACTAAAGGAAAGACCCGTTGAGATGACTAATGGTTCAATTTTTCATATGAGACTAACAGGTAGGGACCATTCGTGTTTTTTACTATTGTGTCGCTGTTGTCGCACTGAAACTGGGATATGACTATAACATTTTATAGATACACTTCCCATAGTTCTTCCAGCAACAATCTTTCCCCTCCCCTTCGTAAAAACTTCACAATAACACTTGACAAGTCCCTGGAGGACATCACCCTAGGATGATATCCAAGATTTAACGTGCATCTCCTGGCGGTACGCCTTTAACACACGGTCTTCTTAGGACACGAATTGTACGATGCGCAATTGACGCCCCCCGATGTGCAAGCACAAAGGGTAACAGTTTTATACCAGTTTGCAGGAACCGGCATTCATACTGTTGGATGCGAGGCACTTTCCAAACCTCTGCCGATCTGGGGTCACGGCTCCCGGTTGAAAACGCAACTCCACGCCGAATGCTCTGATGTTGTTAGAACACTCTTCCCGCGATATGGGCATTAAACCACAACCAGCACGATGCTCCCACAAGGGGGCCTACCTCAACTGTCGGGTGGAGGGTGTGAATCCTCCAGGGCTCCCGACACCCGTGCTACCAAATTTATAATGCTTTGGTCGACATTTCACAGTGCTAGGCACTGCTACAGTAGGATTTACCTGTAATCCAGGACTGCTAGCCTTTAACTGGGTACGCGGAATAACACTTGACAGATAGGACCAGACCATGCAGTTTATATGGGATGACAGCTTTATTACCATTCCATTTAGATAGTAATTCTTTGGCACCAAAGCACCGCCGTGTTTGACCAACGCAAGGAGAATGAAGAAAGGAGAGGGTATTAAAATGAGACGGGACAAGTTTGCTTCTTTAATGGGAGAGGAAAACAACGGTACATTAATTGATAAGTGAATCATAAACAACCCGTCGATGACACACATTGCCTTTTATGACATAACAGCACCTACAAAGCACAAATTCCTAGATCAACGTAATATAGTCAACAACGTCACTATTTCGCGCAATCGAATTAAATCAAACGAGATTCGCGGCGAGGATCGTTTACCGAGTTTACCGACTTTCTTCTTCTTCTTCCTTGCTTCGTTCTTTATACCGCTTCATGGTTTCGCGTTGCTCGACCTGCGGTTTAGGCACATCGCCCGTTTTGGCGGTAATATATCAGCATATTTCGACAGGCAGCTCTATCTTGGATCGTGTCATCTTCTTCTTCTTTTAGCGGTGCAGAAAGGTGTGCAACCGCTGTGCATCTATGTGGATCATGGAATAGACAGCTAAACGGAAAGGTAAATCAGCTGTCATCCCATACAAACTGCATGGTCCGATTTTAAAAAGCGGTGTTCCCTATCTGTCAAGTGTTATTGTGAAGTTTTTACGAAGTAAGTGGCGGGAAAGATTGTTGCTGGAGAAAGTCAGGAAGTGTATCTATAAAAGGGGAGATTTCAGTATCTGCGGCGCCAAATTTTGATGATGCCATTTCATTAATATTGGCCTGAAACGACCGAATCTGCAATTCTTTTTCGCGGAATCGTAACGGTTCTCCAGATATTCAATGTCAAAGATTGACTTTTCTATGAAACGAGTTAAGTGATTTGATAAGAAAAGGGGGATATTTCCGCTTTACACATTGGGGAAAGTGTTCGGTGCCATCAAATTCACGTTTTAATTTTAATCAGTCCCATTCGAATAGTAAGTTTTACCAATTTTACAAAGATGTTTCAAATATGAATGTTCGAAATATATTTGCGACCAAGAATTCTAAAATTTGCTAGACAGGGAGGCAAATGAAATTTAAAATGTTATTTTCGGTGCAATGCTGTTGATTCGCATCAATGTGTAATAAAAATACCCCGAATTTACCATTAAAAACTGAACTACCCCATATAAATGTCAAACTTTGACATTGAATATCTGGAGAACCGTTACGATTTCGCGAAAAAGGATTGCAGATTCGGTCGTTTCAGGTCAATATTAATGAGATGGCATCATCAAAATTTGGCGCCGCAGATACTGAAATCGTGCCCTATAAAATGTAATAGTCATATCGCAGTTTCAGTGCAACACAAAAGTAAAAAAGACGAATGTTCCCTACCTGTCAGATCCAGTCTGATATGAAAAATGGACCCATTAGTCGTTTCTACGGGCCTTTCCTTTAGTTTTTTATTCAATGATGTGGATTCGAGTTATGGTTCGTCGATGCTTTCGTCCGTTATGTCAAGGGACAAAAACATAGCTGCTGCGATAGGGTTTTCCCACAGTGAGATAGGGGTTAAGTCAGTGGGCGCAGCTGGGCATTGAAACAAGTGACCCACATTGATTAAAGAACTAAAGGATAGGCCCGAATCAAACTCAAATGGTCCAGTTTTTGAAATGACACTAATGGCCATGTATTTGACATAAAGGGAACATTGAAATGTAGGCGCGAAATTCACTTCACAAACTCACACTCAGTAACTGGATTTCACTTAAAAAACACTGAAATGATATAAGAATTACGTTATCACAAAAAACAAACGCGCGACGCGACAAATATGTTCTTGAGAATTTGCAGAACGTGTAACAGCTGACAAGTGTTGACAGAAAGGGAACGCATTTAAGTGGAATGTTTTTTTTTTGTTGTGTTTCAAACCGGATCATGCAGTTTGTATGGGATGACAGCGGATTTTCCTTTCCGTTTAGCTGTCTATTCCATGGTGACCCACATCGTGTGGAGCGCCAGCGCCATGGACTCATGGAGTAGATATGGAGTAGACATAATGATGAAACTGCATGTAAAAACAACAACACTACATGGGACGAAAAATCTTGTCCATGGGCTCTCTCGTTCAGCGGTTCACGGTACACTTACGTCAAATGCGACCAGTTTTGCCGCACACAGCGACAAAATCGACTAGTTCAGCCACTCACATCAATACACACACCGACAAAGTCATCCGGTTCTGCTAGTTCTGTAGCACGCGCGCATTCTCTATTGTCAAATTCGGTGAACGCGGAAAACGATCCTCGCCGCGAATCTCGTTTGATTTAATTCGATTGCGCGAAATAGTTACGTTATTGACTACAACATTACGTTGCTCGGGTAATTTGTGGTTGTTAGGAGCTGTTTTATGTCATAAAATGCAAACGTAGTGTGTTATCGACGGGTTGTTTATGATTCACTCATCAATTAATGTACCGTTGTTTTCCTCTCCCATTAAACAAGCAAACTTGTCCCGTCTCATTTTACGTATGCCATCTCCTTCCTTCTTCTCGGTGCATGGAATAGACAGCTAAACGGAAAGGTAAATCAGCTGTCATCCCATACAAACTGCATGGTCCGATTTTAAAAAGCGGTGTTCCCTATCTGTCAAGTGTTATTGTGAAGTTTTTACGAACTAAGTGGCGGGAAAGATTGTTGCTGGAGAAAGTCAGGAAGTGTATCTATAAAATGTAATAGTCATATCGCAGTTTTAGTGCGACACAAAAGTAAAAAAGACGAATGTTCCCTACCTGTCAGATCCAGTCTGATATGAAAAATGGACCCATTAGTCGTTTCTACGGGCCTTTCCTTTAGTTTTTTATTCAATGGCCAGCGCAGTTTGGACAGATGTTTTGAATGGCCGGGTTAATGCGAGAAAGGTACGAATTGAGGCGTGAACAAAAGCCCGACCGAAGTTGAGCTAATGTCACTCTGGTGGCTCTCGGGAGCCTAATCTCCTCAGGCGAAATAGGTGCAGGGCGCACTGAGAGGACTCTATTCGCACCTAATCTCGCAATAGACCGACTCACTTCTGCAGTGTGAATCTCAGCGATGCCAGCTCGGTATGCATCATCGTCGTAAGGGTCCCTCTTGTATCCCTGGACCTCTCTCTCTAGGTCTCGCAAATCACGCCTGACATGTCGTGGTGGAGGAATTCGGTCCATGAGACTGTTGTTGGGATGACTCTCACGGTAGCAACCAACAAGATATTGTTTGGACAGTAGGAGATTGTGGTCACGTATTGGCATCAATTTTGTCTCTTGATGTAAGTGATCCTGGGCAGACATTAAGAGGCAACCTGTGGCTGTGCGTAGAGCAGCATTTTGGCAGACCTGAATTTTGGTCCAGTTTGTATCACATAAACTATGTGACCAAACTGTGGCTGCATAATCAGCAGCTGCTCGACCCACCGCTTTGTATGTGACTAGCATGGTTTCTTTATCCTTGCCCCAGGTGCTACCAGCTAGTGCTTTTAGGGTTTTATTCCTACTGCGCATCTTTTCACAAACGGATGCTGCGTGATGAGCTGACGTCATCATGTTCTCTAAATGGAGCCCGAGAATTTTAGGATTTGCAACAGTAGGAATTGGATTGTTGCCAATACGTACATCAACCTCCCACCGACAATCCACCGACCAGGTAGTAAGAAATGTCGCAGAAGATTTAGACGCGGAGATGGTGAGGTTTCGGCTTTGGAAGAAAGCCTGTAATCGTCCGAGATAGCGATTAATTTGGAGGCGCATTTCATCCTTATCCTCCCCGGTGGCGAGTAAGGTGCAATCGTCTGCGTAGGAAATCACCTCGATTCCTTCCGGTGGTGTAGGAAGGCCGGACATGTAGATGTTGAACAGAGTGGGGGAGAGTACCCCACCCTGTGGAACTCCTAATTTGATTTTCCTAAGCTTAGAACGTTTGCCACGAAACTCAGTGAAGGAATGCCGACCAGCTAGATAGTTTGCAATCCAACGGATCTCTTGAGCAGGGATATGCATATTCAGTAAGTTAGCGAGAAGCATCGAGTGATTGACATTGTCAAAAGCACTCGTTAGGTCAATTGCCACAAGAATCGTTCTGTGGCAAGGACGTCTGTGGTTTAGCCCATTACGGATGCGTGTAGTGATCGCATCGAGGGCTGTGGTGGTACTATGCATTTTCCTGAAGCCGTGCTGGTGAGGTTCTAGCTTAGCATGCTTAACAAGAGTGGGGTGAATAAGGGCCTCTAGCGTCTTTGCGACAGGTGAAAGTATTGTTATGGGTCGGTAGGATTCACCGAGACCAGCGCTTTTACCCGGTTTGAGACGGGACAATCCGTCCTGTTTTCCAGATTTCAGGGATGGCAAGCGTGGACATCGACAAGTTAAAGGCTGCCGTGAGATACTCAATGGCTGGAAGGTCGAGATGTTTCAACATGGCCATCGAAATGCCATCGGGTCCGAGGGCCTTTGAATTTTTAGCATTCTCAATTACTTTTTTAACCTGGTCCGCAGTATACGATGGTATAGTGTCAACATTTCTACTGCGAATCCGTCTTCTAATTTTACGCTTTAAGCCATCGGACTTGGGATGTTCAATAAATTGCTTATTGAACAGGCTTGCGCACTGAAGGGGTTCGCTGGTGCTCTTATGGCCAAATTTGATGGCATTATTGCCCTTTCCTTTCCTAGGATTGGATAGGGCGCGGACAGTAGACCATAGTTTACTGACACCTTCATTGAGGTTGCAGTCATTTAGGTGCTCGTTCCATTTCGCCTTCCGATAGTCTTTTACTTGTCGACTGATTTCGGAGTTTTGCTCCTGAATTCTGGGATCACCTGGGTGAGCGCGTCTGATGTTATCTCGTTCATCGGCTAATGTGGCGGCACTGGTAGGGAAATTAGGTCGAACTTTCGGGATACGTCCAGCAGGAATAAAATGTGCCGCTGCTTTGGCAATGACGTTCCTAATATTTCTTTCGGCCTTATGAACGTTAGTTGGTGTGGGTAGCTCGATGAACTTCGCTGACGAGTATGCTTGGAAACCCTCCCAATCGGCTTTCTTGTGATTGACAAACGTTCGCTTCTCAGACTTAGTCAGGTTTGCTGGTTTGTCAACTCTTATTATGATTGGGAGGTGATCGGACGAGAGAGCAGTGTGCGTCTCCCATCGAGTAGCACTGATTAGGCTGGCACTTACAATAGTTAAGTCAGGAGAGCTACTGCAAGTGCCTGTGACTCGAGTCGGCGAGTCTTCATTGAGTGGACAGAAATCTGAGGCGTCTAGAGATTCGGCAATAGCTATACCCCTGGCATCGTTGTTGAGGTCAGAATGCCAGAGCTCATGGTGCGCGTTAAAGTCACCAAGAATGATCCTGTGCTCTCCAGATAGGAGAGGACCAATATCGACAATATCGAAACGATAGCCAGAAGGGCAACTAGAGTGTGGTGGAACATATACATTAAAAATTTCGATATTAGTACTCCCTGATGAAACAGAGATGGCTTGCATTTCCGCCGTACCGTCGACATCTACATCTAATACACAGTAATGTACGGACTTGTGTATTAGGAAGGCAAGTCCACCTCCAGGGTGAGAATCATTCCTGGCGGCTGGTCTATCTTTGCGCAGTATAACGTAATTGCCATGGACGCTAAGAGACGAGTTCGAATGGAGCAAAGTCTCCTTGATGGCAGAAATCACAATTCTGTTAACACTCATGAAGTGAGTGATCTCGGTGATTTTTTGGTGAATGCCGTTGCAGTTAAACTGCAATAAGGACAGTGGAGTGAAAACCGCTGGAAGAGGAGCAGGGGTTAAACTAGGCCTAGCATTCCTGATCATATTGTTTGGGGGTGCTGGGGGCTGAGGAGGAGGTGGAGGGCTAGGAGCAGCCCTTGGTCGCCCTGTATTTATGCATCCCGGTGCAACATATGATGTGGAGTGCTGACCAACCCTTCTCAGGCCAGAACACCTGAGATGTACCCATTCCAAGCAACAATTACACTGCACTGACCTGGCATTCGTACCGTTGGCCGCAAACACTACAAAACCATACCTCTGGGCCTGGATTTGTTTCAATGCCGGCGCGAATTAATAAAATTGAGAGCAGCCGCGCCGAGATGTAATGCTCCCAATATGACGAAAAAAACACATAACTCGAATCCACACATATACACAGACAAACACAACCTTCCTGCATCGAACCTTCAGGGCTCTTGCCAGGGAGGTAATTGGAAACTTTTGGCCGTTTCCATGTAGAAAACGGGTGTAGTCCGCCCCGTAGAGGCAGTTTCCGTAGGACCACTGGTGTCATCGCCAAGGCCAATGCGTTGTTATTGCTTTTTCATTTGCCACATCCATGTGTTCTTCGGTCTGCCTCTGGCCTTGGGTCCTTCAAGTGGAACTTCCATTGATATCGCTTTCTTTGCGGGGTTCTCAGGCGGACACCGTTGAACATGGCAATACCTATGATATGAAGTATGGATTGGCCCGCTTCACGTTTCACACGTACGTGTGTGACTAGAAAAGTTCTCCCCTCATCTTCAGCGCCACCTCTCCTACACCTCTCGAGCAACCCACAAGATGGCCGGCTCGGTCGCGTCGCTGTCAACCGTTGACAACCATCCAGTTGGAATCTAATTGGCGGCAAATGGCGGCAAGTGAACGTGAGTGCACGAAATAGTTTGCGCGAGTGAAATGTCGAGTTTTTCGATGTGATTTGTGATAAATTCACCAAAACAGTGTAGGCCGTAATCTCGCGAAAGTGTTTTACTTTGAAAAAAATGCGACACATGTTGTTTTTCCGAATTTAAAGTGCTTTGTTGTCGGGTGGTCCAGTGAACAACGCAAATACATAATCGGTGTTTCTTCTCAAAGGTAATCGCGTGTGTACCTAGATTTTAGTAGTGCTATGGCAATGTCGGTCTGAAAATGATAGTTTAACGCGTTTTTAATTGATGTTTTCATTTGAAACATGTGCGCGATTTTGTGGTTGACAGCCAAGCGATCCGTTCGTAAGCGTTCGTACACGTTTTGTACGAGGCAAGCACGAACGTTTACGATGGAAATTCGTCTCGTTAATGTGTACACAGGCGTTTCAAATTTCTCTCTGTTTCGGGGGCTACACAGTTTTTATTGTTGCTAGCACAGCCATTATGCGCGGTCGAGCATTTTTTGGTTTCTTATCGTTTTTGTCGGTTTGTCGGATCGGCGACTGATGACGTTCTAATGCTAGTGGAGAGAAATGTTCGATGACTACATGGAGTCAGCCGGTCAGTATTTTGGGTAAGTACACAAATCTCGTTCAATTTTTGAGTACCAAATAATCTATTTACACTTTTATCCATAGTCTGGGACGACCCCTACATTATCAGAATCGTGCCGACCGGAATGGAAGTTTGAAGCCTATGGTGACGTTGCAATGCTAGTGGAGAAAAATGTTCGAAGACTACATGGAGCCATCCGGTCAGTGTTTTGAGTAAGTAAATCTCGTTCAATTTGCGAGTACCAAATAATCTATTTACACTTCTATCCACAGTCTGGGACTACCCGTACATTATCAGATTCATGCCGACCGAATTGGAAGTTCGAAGCTTATGGTATTTCAGAACTGCGGTGCATTCAATCTGTTAATTTTCCCAAGCAACGACAACGGTTTCTGCAACAGAAAAGCTTTCAGCTGGCATTGGAAATACAGTAAATTTACCTTTCCACTAAAATGTGACCGAAACCCAACTTTATTTTCAGAATATTTCCAATGAATCGGTGCCGATGAGGAAAAGAAATTCGTCAAATCAAAACGTTGTGTACATTGGAGTTTTTAAAAACAAGCAATTCGCTGGTGCTATGAAAGTATTTGCCAAATTAAAAGCTGATCCGTGTGAAGTCATACGACTATTTCTCGATCTTCTATCGCAATATTCGCTGAATATGGTAAAGCAAATATTAACAATGTACGCGAACTCTCCTGCTCGACGACAAGGATTTGAAGAATAGCTCTGTTGGCGTCAATCAATTATCTGGTAGAGGTTCGATATAATGTTCAAAATGAATTGATGAAACCGTCCGATACGAAGACGTATAGCAAGAATAAGCCATTGCTACCTATCATTGAAGTCAAGTGTGAAGTCATACGACTATTTCTCGATCTTCTATCGCAAGATTCGCTGAATATGGCAAAGCAAATATTAACAATGTACGCAAACTCTCCTGCTCGACGACAAGGATTTGAAGAATTGCTCTGTTGGCGTCAATCGATTATCTGGTAGAGGTTCGATATAATGTTCAAAATGAATTAATGAAACCGTCCGATACGAAGACGTATAGCAAGAATAAGCCATTGCTACCTATCATTGACACGACACTGTTAAAATGTTATTTGTAGGTAAGTGACTTACAATTTCTAACTGTACATAAAATGAATTAAGACTTCAATTTTATATTCAGACAAATGATTCTCAAGTTGCGCCTTTGTTTCGTCTCAACCAACGCCTTTTGGAAGAACATTTGGAAGAACCGAAGAAAACGCTTAAAAATATTTCAAGTTTGGCGAATTGATAATTCCGTCTCAAACAAAAGGACAGCACAAGCGGGCCTTGGAGTTGCTCCGTCCGCAGGCAAACGTATTTATGATAATCCAATTTACTGTACAGTCTAAGCATATATTTCCTTCCATTATACAGGTTCCTGGCTCCAGTCTCAACGGACACGAACGTACCATTGAATATCTTCTGTTAACTTGTATCACAGATAAGAAAAACTACCAGATGTCTTATCGGTATTTTGGAGCTTAAAATTCTTCAGCAGTGCCATCTAAGTTGGAACAATTCAATTAAAGTCCAAAAGCTCGTTTAAAGCAATGGTTCGTGTCTACAAACCATACTATCCACATCAAAAGCAGCCAACAGATGGACGACATAGAGCCTTTACGAGCTAACCTCTTTCTGAAATTTGTGTTTTGTCGCATGTACCTACCTATATGTATTCAAATGCGCTGCACTTGGATGCGCGAGTAGAACACACCAGTCCGCATCCAGCCACACATGTAGATCGAATGTCGAATGTGACGAACCATCTCAAGACCATAAGTAGAAGGTCGAAGCGTATCTTTGAAAAATGTTCGAGCAGTGTTTTAGAAGAGAACGATATGTGTGTAGTGTGCATGTATGCATAGCAGTTAGAGATTTAGGAAATGATGCATGCACCGAACCACGGTAGGCGCAACAGGGCGGCGGCGGAGTCCGAGCAAATGATTACCCAAAAGGATCGAGAACAATTTTCTGTTAGAGATATCTATTACAGAGAACTATTTTTTTAATTGTTGTATCTTTTGATTTAATTAATTGTACATACTTATTTAAAATGGAAATTGGAGGAATGTTGTTGTTTGCATATAATAAATTCGGGAATAATGAAATCAGTCATAGATTTATAGAATCAAAATTTATAGATTCGAAATCCGTTTTTTAATTTTATTTATTTTTAATTTTGCTAATACCCATACTCTAAAATTTTGATACCGTTCGATTTCTAAGTGAAAGGGTATATTACGATACTTTGTCATGGAGTTTGTAACGCAGTCTCAGACTATATAAAAGGGTATATAAATTGATCAGTATGACGAAGGAAGTCGATTGGACGATTGTGCGTATGTCTGTCTGTTGCAATGCGTGCTTATTTCTATTGCAGACTGTTGTTGTTGTATTTTTGGATCACCAAAATCGGACAATAGGGTCATGGGCACGCAATACAAAACCCAACTCCAAAAAGCATTTTTTATAAGAAAACCTTTTTCATTTATACACGATTTTCAACCTAAGTTTACACGCATATGTATGTATTTCTAAATAAACATCGAAACAAATAAAAATGGATGGAATAGGACCATGAGATCCAAGCCTATCCCCTCGAAATTATGTTCTTCTAAGTCATTTTGTTATTTGTTCACAAATTCTAATCAAACCTTACATCGAAACTACAAAAACAAACAGAATCCTACTGTGGAGTCAAGGTAATCAAGGGCCATACAGACCCAATCTCCCCAATCTGAGATTTTTTGTTACCTGTGTACCTATCCTAACAAAGCTTCACACAAATATTGTCCTACCGACGTCACCGATACTATAGAAAAGATGGAAGATGGAGCTGTCATTGAAACCACACCCACAAAGCAAGTTACAATAATTGCTTAAGAACGGACGGAATCCGAATTTAATCCATTAGAAGACAGTTTATCTTTTTGGCGTATGAATGTACTCGTCGAGTCCTTTGATTTGAGTACCCATATGTTCATCGCCGATCAAAACTAAAAAGTCGACTTTTTTCAACTCTTCGGGACATCCTGTTATCTTTTCTTTATCAACTTCTAAAGCAGGAGCTCCCAACCTGTGCGTCGCGACTCCCTGGGGCGTCGCGAGGAAATCTTAGGAGCGTCGTGGGACGCCCACCACACCGGTCGATATTCAATATGGCAACTCAACCAACCGCTTTGACAACCGCTTGTCAAATTCATAGTGACAATTTTGCAACTTTTCTTCGTTCTTTTGTATGAAATTGAATAATTCTTGAATGGCCGTGTAATAATTCAAACGCGCAGAGTCCGATTTTGATAATTAAATTTAAAAAAATCACCAAAATGAAATTTTGGTTATGTCATTTTTTGGCTGCTCGTGTGGATGCTAAGTAGCAGCCAAATGGCTGCACGCGATGCCAGTTTTTGGACGCGTCGCCATTTGGCGACACGTCTAGAGGGACCTTTAGGTTGTACCGCCACAACAGCATTTATGACGAGTTTGTAGTGAAAACTTTGTCGTTGATTTGGTGTGAAAAAGGTAGAAACAGGAACGAGACCCCCATATTCTCAGAATTTGAAACCACACTTGTATTCACCGGTACAAAGTAAAGGCAGAGACACACTCATTCTGTTAAATATTTCAACACCTGCTGCTAAAAACATATCACCAGAATTAAGCCTAGTGATAGACATTACTATTACAGTTTTAAACTTCATTTAATCAAGACCCGTGAAGGTAAGGTTCTTTCGTCAGCTTTGTCAGGACTTGGGAGCTGAGCACACATGCTTACTGTATTATTGGGTGCCAAGAGCAAATGTTCTATCACGGGTACGGGTATACGCATTAAAAAAAGAATTTATGAGTTTTTACTGACGGAATCCCATAATGATGCTGAAAAGTTTCAAGACACTGACTTCTTAATAAAACTCGCATATCTGTGTGATATATTTGAGAAATTAAATGCTCCTAATAAGTCATTGCAAGGAAACGAAACACATATTCTTCAACTTTCAGATAAAGTTTCAACATTTTTCAAAAGAAGCTGCTTTTTTGGAAAGGAAAACTGGAGGAGGGACAGGTAAATTGTTTCCCAGTTTTACAAGGCTCGCTGCAGGAAACATCTTTTAGTAATTTAAATCCAAACTTAAAGTTTACATTTATGCGACATTTGGTGACTTTATAAAGGCATTTTGAACAGTATTTTCCTGATAAGTTTGAAGAATACAATTGGGTTAGAGATCCATTTCAATCGACTCCACCTCCATCTTCACTTCCTACTGCCGAAGAAGAGTTACTACTGTTAGAGCTATCATGGTGATACCAGCTTAAAGTTACGGTTCGACAAACACAAGCTTTTTGAATTTTGGGCCAACGTATCGTAAGAATACCCTGGGCTCAGCTCGACTGCTTTGAATATTCTTTTGCCATGAGCAACATCATATTTGTGTGAAACTGGTTTTTCTGCCAATGCAGCCATTAAATCAAAGTACACGTCAAAACTTAATTTAGAAAAAGAGGTAAGAGTAGCAATTTCGAAACTTCAGCCCAGGTTTGAAAAGATGTGCTCACAGAAGCAGGCTCAACTATCGCACTGATTAAATTTCACTCATCGGCATTTTTGAAATTATATTTTTACAGTTATAAAAAAAAACTAAAGTAATAATTTACGAAAAAATTTGAATGAACAGTTTTGATTTTAATATTTTTATTATAAGCGAAGCTTTGAATTAAATGAAAATTGTGTTATTTTTATTTGAATTACACGAAAAATTTAATTTTTTATTTTTATTGAATTAACGCAAGATTTGAATTAAATGAAAAATATTTGTTTTATCGTTTCTTTTTTCTATGAAGTCAAAGTACACTGAGAAGGCTTATGCTTGGAATGACACATTGAGCAGTAAGCACCGTATTACTGGCACATTTGATGCAGTAGAGTGCTTATGGCCTTCTTGAAATAAATCTTTGGCTGCAAATTTATATTTTTCTATGTCAATTTTCTTTCAAACTGAATATTTATGCATGCTCACTTCATCCCTAACTCTTCTGTTTATTTTCTATAATGAATTGATTTCATTATGACAAATTTGTTGTGTTTGAAATGTCTGTAATTTTCACCAAACAACGCACTCCCTCCTTCCTCAGATAGTAAAGCCAACTATAACCACACAGAAAACAAAATGTCTTACTAGAGGTGCGTCGCGAAAAATGTTAAGCTGTAAAGGGAGTCGCAGCATAAAAAAGGTTGGGAACCTCTGTTTTAAAGTATTCATGTCAAAGACTGTTATCATTCAACACATTCCTACCAAATTTCATAACGATCGGTTGAGCCGTTCGAGAAGCTATTTAGTGAACAGACGGACAGACAAAATCGATTTCATAAGTGTTTTTTCCAAAAATTCTAAGAAACCCTAAAAATTGTTGGATTTATATCCAATACAATTTAGATTGGAATTTTTTCACGCATATTGCTTACTTGGAGGGGGATGCTGTCGTAAACATGCGCTCGCAATTGAATGTCTTCGACCCTCCACGCGCATCCGTTCGACCACGACAAAAAAAAGCAAAAAAAAACGGATAGTGTATATCTAGGTTCTAGACTATAAGACTAACGGCACTACATTCTCTCAGAGGTCGGTTTACTTATCGCTTTGTTTTGCAGGTAGTGCAGGAATAAATTTTCTTGAATTCGGTGATTTGTCCTACTTCCCAAATAAAAGGGACCGATCGGAAAGCTTTGCGTAAGATCCATCCTGGTCCGTTAGATGTGACCACTACAATTCACTATGTAGCTGCAAGATACGAAAAGGAAGAATAAAAACTCAAGTAAATCCCGCGATCTCTAGAACTCACTGTTAGCGTAGTTCGAGGACTTTGTTGGATGTTTTGTGTTGCTCTTATTGTGATCCATCTATCCATTCGATTCCGGCAAATACATGTAAATTAAAATTTCAACATATTATATGTATAGAAATTGTAGGACCAATAAGGCATATTCTGTCTAAATTCTCATGTTTGTGTAATCGGTTACAGAGAGATATTTTGCGACCTCGATAACTCAAGGTGACCCCAGGGTATAGCCATCGCTACTTTCAACGAAGAATAACGAATAATTGTCAATCAATCATATGCCAGATTGTACGAAAATTGTATGGGAATATCTTCCAATACAACAGAGCGATTATTTCTTAGTCTCATAAGATCTCAAAAACATATCAACAAACCGCACGCGCACGATATCAGCGGCTACCTGGGTCATCTTGCGTGTTTTTTCTATATGCAGTTTTTTTTTGCGCAGATACCGCGTACCGCCACTTCATTGCATTTGCATAAGCCACGTGGCATAGGCAATGCACGCACGACATCCTGATCCGGAGCGGCCTCAGCGGCAGCCTGCGTCATCTTTCATGTTTTTTCTATATGAAGTTTTCGCAGGCACATCTACCGCATGGATAGGTTTGCGTAAGCCACGCGGTATTACATGTCTGCTGAGAAAGATGCACTAATGACTTCAAAACATCCTGATGGGAAAATAAGCGCTCTAGAAGGCCTCTGCATGTCCGCAGAGGTAAGCGCTTCTCAAGAAGCGGTAAACATGTTTTTTTTTACGGAACTGCTTTCCAAGAAGCGCAATCGCGAATGGCACGTCTCTATAAGCGTCATTGCAAATTAAAAGAAAGCGAAGCAAAGCTGATACAGTGGGAGCGCTTCCCCAGAAGCACAATTATGAATAAAGAGAAAGCGCTGAAAAACTGTTTCTGGGCGAAGTGCTTCCAATTTTTCCGATTGGGATGAACGTAGATTTGAATTTCAAACTGAATCCCCGCCATACATTTACCATTAAAAGATGATATAGCACCGGAAGATGTCAGGGTAGTAAGTGGATTGAGTATTTGGATTACAAATAAAGTGGAAAGGGTCTTTGCTGAAGAGCTTTGAAAGAGACTTTGGTTTGAATCACGAAATATCCAATATTGGATATTTTGCGGTATGCGTCCGGGGTTAATATTTTGTATGGCGTGAGAGATATGGTAGTTATTAGTATGTGCTTGTATCAGTGGCGGCTCGTGACCCCCTAAATAGGGGGTTCACATCTGAAACAAACTAGAGGGCCTAATTTTCCAAAATTATGTGAATACCTAACTTCAGTAAACCTTGTACTTTGCACCATTTTGTAGCTCTTTTTTAATTGAAGAATTTTCTTTTCGGCTTCATTAGCTTTTTTTATACAAATAGAGATTTTTTGTAGTTATTAAATTTTAGGCCAATAAAAATGATCGAATTTAGTAAGATAAGAAGCGTAATATCTTGAACTACAACAAAAAATAAATTAATATTTAATTTCTGCTAATATAGTTACAGATAGAAACGGTTTTCTTTCACTATGCATGTTAATTCAATAAATTAAAAATTCAATTTTTTTTCAATTATTTCTCGAATAATAGATAAACAAAACGAAATATCAGAGTTCTAGTTCCAAACATTCATTTTTGAACCACTCATATCATTGTACCAAATTATGCATCAGATTTTTTTAACGGATTTTAATCAGAGCACATACATAATCAGCAATACATACTAAGAATATAGCTCTAAAATTGTACAACATGGGTTAAACAATTTTTAATTACAAAATACTACTTAATCACGATTATTTTGTTGGTAACACTACATCATCCATACATGTTTCCAAATTAGAAATATAAATTTGTAAATATTGTTTACTACATAGCCACTACTTAATACGAGTACATTCGTCATTACTTTTGCCTTATTTAAATTTATGTGCCCATACCTTTCCACATAAAGAAGAAAAAACTGAGCAATTAATATGATGTAATCATAAATATTCATACAAACCATGCAAAATGCATCAATTCACAACAAATCAACCGAAAAAACATCACCGATTCTGAAGCTCGCACGCAATTCTTCCACTGCTCGCACATATTTTGTGTGCTCCTATGCCAGCGAGTCTGCGTCGATTGATACTATGGGACATCGCATAGGATCGTATGGAAACGGATGATGGGTACAAGCAACTCTAACCGCACGTGCGATTAGAGAATAGGTGGCTTGTTCTTTGACTTGTGTTATCAATATTTCGGTTACTCTTCGCGGGTTTAAGATACATGACATCGATTTTTAAATAAATTTGAAGTTTTGCTTTAAATTCTATGATATAAAATTTTAGGTAGGAAAGCAATTTTACGATGTGATGGTTATGATGAGCGTAGGGGGTTCACGTGCTCATGTGCTCCTAAGGAGTAACCGCCACTGGCTTGTATGGAATATTATAGTGACTAATAAATGTGGATCGACCTTATATACTGATCATGCAGTGTAGTTGTTGTTTGTACTTATTTCCTCAGGACAGCACAGGGTTGGATTGCATTGCACGTTAATGTCCATTATGACACACAATATAAGTACCCACAGCCAAGCTGAGCACGAATCCGAAGCTTCCCACCAAAATTTCGTTGCGGAACATGGCCAACATCGCCAAAAACAAACATTTTCGAAGTTTTTCAATTTTTGGCTTGTAACACTGAAATTGTGCATTTATGCGATAAGAAACCAATGAACATGATAGAGAAAACATTATTGAGGGCCCAACGCGACATAATTCTTCAAAATGCGTTAAGCGGTATCGCTACAATTGATGGAATTTTCTTGTTTTTTTTTTGCTATTTTGATATTGTTCCACAACGAGATTTCATTACATAATAAAAATAAAAGCAAAAACATCGCATGAATTCTGTCGAAGCCGGTCCCAAGCTTAGTTAAAAAAGGAAGAGAGAGGTGATTAACGAAGTATAGTTTTTTCTCCAATCAAACTGTGATAAATAATAAAATACATACGTAAGTATATTTCCCTTGGAGCAAATTAGTGGGTCCGTTTTATTGGGTCAGAACAGAATAACTTCCATACAAATTTGACAGGAGTTGTTCTATACCCTGGAAGTTGCGCTTTTCTGTCCTGTACTCGACCCAATCAAACATACCTACTACCCATTACACCGATATGAAAATCATAGGAAAACTTCAACGTAATTTGCAGAAAACAAAAATTTCGATTTATTTATTTAATTTTTCTCTTTTTTGCTTAGTGCCAAAATTGTTTACATTAAAGCATGCAAACAATGTAAACATTTTTTTCTTTAAATTGGCAATTCATATTTTTGCGCCAAATGTGTGCCCCCATCATATGAAAAACTAACGGCGCCTATGGTGTGATTGATAGTATGTGTGTTTTTTGTGATTGTGTTATAAAAACCTAGACAAAATTTCCCCTTCAGGGCCTATCTAGAATTCTTCTGTATCTATGGGCAATACCAATCCATTTGTCGGTCTTCGAGCTTTTCGTTGGTTGATTGGTCTATGGACAAGCTGCCTCGGATGTAGCTGCTCTTAATGTGGTCCCTTTTCGTTACACCAACTGACATGCGTAACATTTTCATTTCAGTCGCTGTCATTTGTTTCGCGTAATCTTCATACTACATGATCCAGCATTCTGATCCATACATGAGTGCGGGACGTACAACCGTTTTGTACAACTTGCCCTTTAGCTTCAGTGGCATTTCTTATCGCAGAAAACTCCAGAGTTTTCTCGCCACGTCATCCACCCAACCTTTGTGCGATGTTTGATGTCATCATCGCGTGTAGCTCCGTTGTTCACCATCGAGCCAAGGTTCTTGAACTTGGTACAAGACTTAAGCTGCTCTCCTTTGATGTACATTTCTGGTATCGGTGCATCTGGGTCTGAGAATTGGCAGCATAAGAACTCAGTCTTTGTTATACCGTCGAGAACGGATAAGTGCAATCGTCTCCGGCAGCAAGAAAAATTGCACTTATCCGTTTTTTTCACTTATCCGTTTTGGGACAGATTCAGAAAAAAAATAATAATTTCAGATTGAATGATACTTATCGAGTAAAAAATGTATTAAAGTGTGTTTTAGGCTGAATAGTTTTTAATCTTTTTGTAAATTGCTCTCTTCAAACATTCTCAATATCTAAATTGCTCACAGCTTCCCAGTTTTATTTAATTACGTTAGTTTCCCCATACTATGAGCGGTAAATTTATCGTTACAATGGGCTATTTTCTTTTTGCCGCCTTTTAATTTTAAAGTTTAAATCCTGGAGATGCCACATAATTGAATAAATGACAACTATAACAGGGAGAACGCATATTGGATTTAATGTTCAATGTTTTAGGAGTGTGTAAGAAGAAAACATAAATAAAAAATGGTTCAGTCGCACGGAGTGCAATGTTAAAATTAGGCATCGTAGATACTCGTAGAGCTAAACAATAGGATTATTAAAAGATTCTTACAAAGAAGGTTAACAAAAACAACAAAAAAGATAATATAAGACAGACAACAACAACTAAGCTAACTAATGAGAACATTTCAAAGCCATAAATGATTTTGAGTAATGTTCTGCTTGGAAAGAAACGCATTCTGTAAATTCCATTTTTCTTAATGGTAGAAATAATACGAAACATTTGACTGCGTATCCAAAGGCAAGGATATAATTCAAATGATGTTACAATGATCGCCGCACCGAATCAGAAGTTATCGGGATTCATTTTGTCTAGAAAACAGGATAAAGCGCTGCAGATTAAAACCTTCCGTTAGAAACATGTAAAGCAGAAAGCCCTGAAATAGAGTCATCAAATGTTGATTGGAAAAGAAAGATATTTCATCTTTGGTGATTTAATAAACAATTTTAATGCAAGAAAATTCCGTTTTAATTTTTATTAGCCCCACGAGAATAGTAAATTTTACAAACTGTCCAAGTTGTTTGTATGTGAAATGCCAAAATTTACTAAGGGGCAAAAATAATTAAGTTTATTAGCCAAGCAAAGCTAATTAAATCAGAACGTAATTTGCATTAGAATGCAAATTGATTCAATGTCAAAATCCAGGCGGAAAAGCCTCCAATTTCTAATTAGGTCAATAAGTTGCCATCATTAATGATAATCAAAATTTAGTGCCGCATACTGAAATCTGAAGAGTTCAAAACAAAAGTAACTGCTTCAACTTTGACAATATTTCCATTTTTCTTTTAAAGACGTCTTTACACCTGGAGCGTAAATGAAATAGAAACCGTGATGAACTAGCAAAATACCGTGGTGAATTTATAATTTTAGCTTAAAAAAATAATGCAAGCGTGGTGAGTTCCCCAAACGTCAAACTGATGCGCTGTCCACGACGAGTTCATCGTGGAAATTATCTAACGACCGGGGAATCGAAAAATAATAATACATAAAATGGTAGAGACAAATTGTGAAACCATTCTCGGATTTTAGTTTATAGAATTCCCCAGCATTTGCGACAGTAAGTACGCATTTTCATTGATAAAATCGCCGCGGACAAAAATTTCATTTTCATTCCGTCCGAAATCAGCAATAAATAGGCATATGCAAATAATTATTTACCACTCTTTCTTGTATTTTTTTTTGTTACTTATTCGAATTGTAGTCTGGCTGGCCTAGCGGTTAGTGCGCGCACCTTCGGTGCACAGGGTCATGAGTTCGAATCTCACCGTGTTCCATGGTGTTTTTCGAACTCACGAGCTTGTGACGGACTATGATCTCACTCAGATGTTAAACGAGTACCCATTTATGGGGATAAATAACACTGCTGAGCGTGATCATATACAAATAATACATATATGTCCAAATTGGTACAAAATGTTGTTCCTATGAAAATGTATCTGAAATTTCCTAGAGCTTTCAAGTGAATCGCATGAGCCTGTGTGCGTGTGAATTTGAGATAACGTTTTCCAGTTCAAGAGAGTCAAGAGACTCTTTTTATAGTATCTTTTAAGAATCACTCATCGCTTGCCATTGCCTGCGACTTCCGTGGTGTGTGATGGATATCTCCGTACTCCGTGACGCATGACAAGTGGACCGAGTGGGTCCGAGGAAGGGTGCAAGTTGCCGTTGCGGACAATATGTTATGTTATGAACACAGAAATGATTATCAAATTCATTCACTGCCACGTCCCGCCCGCGTCTTGTGTGGTGTGCGATGTATGGCACCGCAGCGCGGCGCGCGCAAGATAAGTGGACCATTTAAAATTCGTCTGTGGCACGTGCATCTATATTTTGAGGTTCAGATTATCTGAGCCGATGTCAAAATGAAAAGTCTCTATTGGAGACGATAATTAATATAAATGTAGGTGAGTTTTAGAGTCAAAGACATGGAGTTTCTGAAAAAATACCTTCTTTGTTAGTCCCTTCGGGCATTTTACTCACTCCATAACTTGTGACAGAATAAAGGAAGTTCAAATTTTGCACATATTATTTTTGGAAGAAGCTGTTCCTACATGTTGCGACCACTTTATTCAATACCTTCTCTAAATTTGCATTTATGCGATCCCGTCTAGACAGCTCTAGATTTTTCAATTTATAGTATACATAGTATTGTTTCTTGATATGCCGGCCGCAACAAGCATAGCAAGAATTAGCCAAAACGAAAGCCCGTATTTATAAACATACCTTACCTTAAAATAAATGCAATTTCCAGTAGTTTTCATTGAAATAATTTATTTTCTCGAGACAATGCATCCTTGACTTAAGGCGATTTCAAGGACACTTTGAAATTTTGCAATAGTCAACCTCGCTTGAAGTCAATGTAGCTAGTTACCTACCTTGAGTTATTATTATATTACACTTGTGTTAAAAGCTTAAGGTCTCCTTGAGTTTCGCCTTAAATCAAGGATGCATTGACTTCTAAATATAAATTATTTCAATGAAAAACTACTGGAAATGACATCTAATTTTTGAATTTTGGCATACTTGACTAAAGGTCGCCTTGAGTTAAGGGACATACATATGTCTATAAATACGGGCCTAAAAGTATAAATTTCGGTATCAAAACCAATTTCCGATAGCTTTTTTGTTATTAGTTGTAAGTTAAGAAAATATACAGGATGCCCGGAAACTGCCGCATAAACGAACCGGATTGTGCTTCCTCTTGTGATTTCCAGCAAAAAAGTTGTACGGAACATACCCTCTTAGCTTAACCCTTTAGCTGCCACAGGCATTTGAAGATTTTTGAAAAAATCATTTTCTTCTACGACGAAAACGTCATTATCTCAAAAGCTAGACTAGGTAGCATAGCAAAATAAGATGATTATTAGGTACAGATGATTATTACCCAAAAAATAAAACTAACCGCACTAAAATCGGATAAGAGGTTTGGTTTTTACGGAATTTCAAAGTCAAATTTTTGTGATTTGACCCAATAACAAAATATATTTACATCTCAATTTTCTCCAACTTCTGCCAAGGTGAGGTGCTTGTACGATTCTTTTAAAAATTGGCGCATAGTCTAAAGATCATTTCTTTCTTACATCATTTTTTTATTTTAACTTTGTTATTTCTAACAGTTTTAATGCCTTGCGGTCCATCTAGACTAGCAGCCAAATGACTGCGCGTCCAAAAACTGGCATCGCGTGCAGCCATTTGGCTGCTCCTTAGCAGCCACACTGTAGCAGCCAAATGGAGACAGGAAATGACATAACCAAAATTTCATTTTGGTGATTTTTTAAAATTTAATTATCAAAATCGGACTCTGCGCGTTTGAATTATCACATGGCCATTCAATAATTATTCAATTTCACACAAAAGATCGAACAAAAGTTGTAAAATTGTCACTTTGAAATTGACAAGCGGTTGGTTGAGTTGCCATATTGAATATCAAAACTGGACGCATAGCCAAATGGCGACTAGTTTGGATGGAATTACAACAGCCATTTGGCTGTACGTGTCGCCATTTGGCGACTAATCTAGATGGACCTTTAAGTGCAGAAAACTAGGGTTAATTTTAGCTCTATTTCAATTCAATTGAAACTGCCCCTAAAGATCTGCAATTTGGTAAAATTTATTCAAATTATATCAAAATGAATCCAAAATTAACTCATATATTCCTTACTCTCCAATAGAGACTTTTGCGTTTTCAGACTTCTGATACAAATTTCGTTAACAAACTTTCATTCTAAAGTGGGCATTCTGATTTGTTTCAAACAATTTAATCAATATGATCTTATTATAGCCGAAGAAAAAAAAATATGGACGTCGAACGACAAAAATCTTACATTGATGGATTTTTGGGGATGGCCTCCTGATTATGGTGGGGAGTCCCAACAGATTATAGGTTTGCAGCCTTGAAAAGGAGGGAGGCGTACTTGCGTTTTCAGAGCTATGGAGGTTTTTAAAAGAGTCTAAAATGAAAATATTCTAATTTATTTTTTAGTCTAGCGACAAATTTTTCACTAAAATCCTAATGTATTATATACAATTGCAAGGGTAATTTTATGTGTTTTTTTCGTTCTCAGACCATTTTTCTGTATATGTATTTTGTCGGTTTTGAAATGTTCGCTAAAAAGTAAAAAAATACTCCCCTATCCCCTTTTTCCAAGGTTGGAGCCCTCCAATCGTTGGGGAGTTTTTTTCCATAATCAGGACGCCATCAGCATCACCAACCATCCTGCAAAAATCCAGCGATATACGATTTTTGCCGATCAAATATCGTATTTTTATTTGATCAATACTCAACTCATTCTCGTTCTCACATCCCTCTAATTGAATCGAGTACATCAGAACCAGACAGAACAACCTGCATACAAATTTTCAGTTGATGTTCTGTATAGAAATATAACTCTTTTCAAATGTGTATGGAAGTTGTGTTACCTTCTCCTGCACTAAATCCACTCACTCTACCGCATGCTACCACCACATTGCATTAACAGCGCGGCATGCAACTTACGAAATGCACTAATGAGGTCAATGAACGCATGGCTACCTGTTCCGAAACCTCAAGAAATGCATTGTGATCAAATCATCTTTCATCTTTTTTCAATACGCAGTTTTCGCAGGCGCAGATACTTTTGCGTAAGCCACCCCGACCCATGACATGGGACAGTGGAAGAAGATACACTCATGAAGTCGACAAATGCACGAAAACCTGCTCTGGCAGAGTATCTAAACTCTCTTCAACTTGAACTGTGTAGCAAAAGAGCAAATAGCTTTAATAGCCTGTATACGTGTATCTGTATGGTCGTATTTGTGACATTAGGTGCAAGATCAGACGACATGGCCAAAAAAATGTGTACCCGATTTTGAGTGAGCTTTGGACATATATGTATTATTTGTATATGGCGTGATCCTGATCTCATTACCTCAACAAAAGCAGATAAGATCTTGGAAATAGGATGTCACTAACACATCCTGCGGCCTTAGTCCAATCCTGGATTGTCGCGCCTGTTATTTATTTATTCGAATTTAGTTATTTAAGGGGTGTCTTTGTGTCAATAAATTTGTCACTCATAGTATGTATCATATTTTATCCAGACAATAGACACGGGTATTTGCGAGTTTCGATTTTAATTTGCTTGTTAAATTTATAGAAAAAAACACAATCGTATATTCTTAATTGCAAAACGAATGCACGACATCGAGAATCGTAACTTGCACTTATCCGTTGCAGTTTACGTGTGCGTATACTCTACCTTTCATACATTTTCGTTGCATTTAAGCGAAATTTGCACTTATCGAGCCAAATTTATATGAAAGCCATGTGAAAAATCAAGGGGCCTTCAAAAATCTTGCAGAAAAGCGTTTTTTGCACTTAAGCGTTTTGCAGTTATGCGTTCTCGACAAGAATTTGACTATACTAAACCAGTTCGCTGACTGGTTGTACTTAATGCTCCTCCAGAATGTCACACCATTCTGTAAATGCAGCTTGCAAGGCAACGATGTTTGGGCTACTGAGGACTATATCATCGGCAAAAAGAAGAGATATTTCTAGGCCGTCGGATATACGTGTTAATACGTAGCACATGATGATGTTGAAGAGCAACGGACTCAATACACTGCCCTGGTGTAATCCGACATTCACCGGAAATTCTTCTGATTCACCGGCTGTGCATCTAACCTTAGTCGTAGCTCCATCATACATGTCTCGTATAATCCTGACGTATGCCTCAGCTTTATAGCCCTATATTTGTTGAGTTTCGGTGAGTCTCCCTTGTTCTTATAAAAAGGAAGAAGAAAACTTTCCCTGAAAGCATCAGGCATCGGTTGCCCGCCTTTGATTTTGTTGAAGAGAACTGTGAGCCAACTAAGCCCGACATTTTCCATTTTCAACCAAAATTCCGCGGGATTTTGTCCGGTCCGACTGCTTTTCCGCGTTTCATCTGATGCATTGCCTCCATCACCTCTTCCTCTGAAATATCTTCAATATTTGTGGTATTCGGCTCAACATCTCGAAAAGCTGCAAGAGGAAATTCTTCATTTAGAAGTTCGTCAATATACCCTCGCATCCTGCTACAAATTGCTGTATCGTCAATCAGCAACAGTCCTTGCGTTTACCGACTTTGACAATATAGAATCCGCACGTGCTACAGAACCAGCAGAACCGGATGACTTTGTCGTTGCGTGTATTGGTGTGAGTGGCTGAACTAGTTGATTTTGTCGCTATGTGCGGCAAAACTAGTCGCATTTGACGTGAAGGAACCGTGAACCGCTGAACGAGAGAGCCCATGGACAAGATTTTTCGTCCCATGTAGTGTTTGTTTTACACACCGAGGGACAAGATATGGAGAGGCCCTTCTGCCAAATTGTTGGGCCAATTCTTGCCATAACCGAAACCCGGTACTGAAATCTCGGTACCGAACAGGTCTAATGCAGGATACGTTATCGATAAAAAATTTCACGGTATAGTTAAAGGACACTTCAAAAATCCAATCCGTGTTAAAAAAACGTAAGCCGACTGCAAAGACAATTGACGTTTGGGTGACAATAGTCTTCAGTGGGCGGAGCAAATTGACACGCTGGGGTAGACTACAGGGAGGTGTAGGTATGGTAAGGGGAATCAGTCCGGGGACCATACACGTACGCTCACGTACAATATATCCACAGACAAAGGAAATAGAGGACAGAGTCATAGACCAAAAATGTAGGACCATTTTCTATCTCTTTCACTCATTCAGCCAATATACTGAAATGACAGCCGTACTAAACGAGAATAACAATACCTATGGTAGGATAGAAAGAGAAGGAGAACACCGAAATTGGTCCCCTTTTCGATAGTGCATTTTATTGCTTGGAATACTTCCTTATCTTCTTCTTCATTGAATATATCGGCCGTTCCATGTCTGTATTTCGGTGGTTTTACATGCAATTTCATCATTAAGGCTACTCCATATCTATCTCTTTGGACCAACGCACAGATAAAGAAGAAGAAGAAGAAGAAGAAGTACGTTGAGTGCAGAAAACCAGGGTTAATTTTGGCTCGATTTCGACATACTTTGAATAGATTTTACCAAATGCAGATCTTTAGGGGCAGTGTAAATTGAATTGTATTGAATTCGAGCTAAAATTAACCCTAGTTTTCTAAACTTAACGTATAAAAACTGTTAGAAATAATGGAGCTAGAATAAAATGATGTAAGAAAGATATGATGGTAAGACTATGCGCCAATTTTTAAAAGAATCGTACAAGCACCTCACCTTGGCAGAAGTTGGAGAAAATTGAGATGGAAAAAAAGATTGTTTTTGGGTCAAATCACGCAAATTTGACTTTGAAGCTCTGTAAAAACCAAACCTCTCATCCGATTTTAGTGTGGTTAGTTTGATTTGTTCAAAAATCTTTAAATGCCTGTGGCAGGTAAAGGGTTACGCTGAGGGGGTATGTTCGTACAACTTTTTTGCTGGAAATCAACTGAGGAATCATAATCCGGTGCGTTTATGCGTCAGTTTCCGGACACCCTGTATAGACGGCGGTAGTGTGACGCTATTAAAGTCAAACCTCGATAGCACGAGCCTCTATGAAGAAAATTTTCGATGTGTTGAAATATTTCTTCGGTGCCTAGAAATTTCCATATAATTTTTTTGCGAAACACGAATTTCGTTTAGCCGAATTTTTCGATATCTCGAAGCTATTTGTCAGCCACATCCCAAGTAACAATTTCATCCCTATAATTCTTCGTAGAATATTTTCTTCAAACGATAATAGGGGCACTTTACAGCCGTTTTTTTATCCAATTGAACCTTATTGTAACACTGAATTACACTTTGAAAAGGACATACATCATATGTGTTATGTCATCATTTTCTGTCATTTTTTCGCGTCTGCAAAAAAAAAAGAAAAAAAATCCCGCAGCCAGCGTCGAACCAGCGACTGTCGTACGCAAGTCCGACGCCTTAACCACTCGGCCAACGTCACATATAGTCAGCATTGCTCGTAAACCATGGAGTAAGGATGGAGTATCTATAATGATGAAACTTCATATAAAAACAACAACACAACATGGGACGAAAAATCTTGTCCATGGTCTCTCTCGTTCAGCGGTTCACAATTCTATCACGTCAAATGCAACTAGTTTTGCCGCACACATCGACAAAATCGACTAGTTCAGCCACTCACATCAATACACACAACGACAAAGTCATCCGGTTCTGCTAGTTCTGTAGCACGTGCCAATTCTATATTGTCAAAGTCGGTAAACGATCCTCGTCGCGAATCTCGTTTGATTTAATTTGATTGCGCGAAATAGTTACGTTATTCACTATAATATTACGTTGCTCGGGTAATTTGTGATTGTTAGGCGCTGTTTTGTGTCATAAAAGGCAAACGTAGTGTGTTATCGACGGTTTGTTTATGATTCACTTATCAATTAATGTACCGTTGTTTTCCTCTCCCATTTAACAAGTAAACTTGTCCCGTCTCATTTTACGTATGACATCCCCTTCATCAGAACAGAGAGTTATAAGGAACCGAAACACTACGTGAGTGATGAACGAAATCGGTTGAGGAGTGGAGACGTGAAGTGAAGTGCAGCGATAAAGTTGCTAAACTGGATTTTGTATGGAAGTTTGAAATATTGTTTTCTAAAACGTACACATTCTAATTGGACCAATATTGGACCAGACCGGTTTTAAACGAGCATTTGACATATTGTCCTCTCAAATGTAAACATGCTTATGTAGGATTGTGGATCGTGCGGGTGTTGCGACGTAGTGTGTATGCAGTTGCGCATGTATAGGAATTCTATCGCCAAGCTACCATGGGAATATATGGGCATTGCGCCTCCATACTTACTCAATGTCCCCTTCCTTCATTCTCCCTGTCGTAAACACTACAAGGCAGAAGCGGCAGAAGCATTTTTCTGCTTCTGCCGCTGCTGTCATTGTGGGTCATCAAAGGCAAATGCGTGTGTTCTAAATTGAAATTTTTCTGCTGATGCCGATGCCGATGCTGATGCTGACGCATCCAATCTATTTCAACTATCACATTTGGTTTGAAAAGACAAATTCCCTCAAATTTCCCCTATGCGTCCGCCATCTACATTTGAGCTCTATCCCGTGTAGGGTAGTTGCACGGATGAACTTTACCTGGGTAAGTGTCATTTTTTTTATATGAGGTTCTACCCAAACCTACACGTGATAAACTCAATAAAACGTACCTATAATGTATCTACAGGGTGTCCGAAAACTATCGCATTAAGGCACCGGAAAATACTTATGTGATTTTCAGCAAAAAAGGTGTTTAATCGTGAGAGAAAATGATATTTTTGTCAACCTTTAAATGCTTGAGGCAGTCCGTGTTAAAAATATCAAACATATAAATATAAACAAAGATGACAATTCTTAGTATTAAAATGCGAAGCAAAATTTCAAATGAGGTTTGAGTGCGACGCTTTTAAAATTTCTAGTTGATTTTTTTTTAATTCAATGCTTTCTTTCATAAGGCTATTCTGTTCCTTTGGCAATTCATTTCTTCCTTTTAGCAATACTAATATTTTTTCCTGAAATTCCTCAATAGTTTGCCGTAGCAATAGTGCATCTTTTGATTGTTTTTGTGAGGAACGTCGACGGGGGTTACACTCCGTGTTATTTGCAACATTGTTGCTTGCAGATGGTCCCGGTTCAAATATTTCGTCCTCTACTGTTTCAATCTGCATGTCAAGCGTTATAGGTTCATCGAAGGAACTACCACTACCAGCTGGAGATGTGGCCCCACCGAAGGATTTTCCGCATGCTTCTACCAAAATTTCATCCAATTCGTTTAAAGTCTGTGTATCATTTGGACCTCCTCCAGTTTTTTTATCGAAGCTTTGTTATGACTGAGCTTACTTTTAGTCTTGTATTTATGCGAGGACCACACCTAAAAAAAATACTAAGTGAAGTAAAATTTACATTATGCAAATATTTATTGTCTCTAATACCCTTTTCCATTCTGCAACGCTCCTCATTGGAGGTCCCCATTTATTTAAATCTTTCATCAGCTTACACCACCGACGATTAGATTCTGCCCGAGCATCCGGAGTGTTTGCTAAAAATCCCCGAGCCAAATTGGGGTGTTTTTCCATATAGCTATATAGTACCCGGAGTTGCTCTCGCGTAGATTGCAACGGCCTATTTATAAACAATATTTAATTTATAATTTTATTTATTTATAAAACAATCACAAAAAAAATTACGCTTTCATGTTTTCTGCAAATAATTTAACAATACAAAGAACACAAAAGAAGTATTAAATTAATTAATATTTTTTACTAAATTGATAGATTTATGTAGAGGATAGTCGCATTGGCGTTACTATCAATTTGTAGCGAACGGAACTGTAATTTTTTCAAGAGGTTTTTGAAAATGTCAATGAATTTAATAGAAACATATTTTATTTGTGGATATCTTTCCCTGATTCATCTTGTTTGCCAAAAGATTTCCGAAAACATGTAAACGCAAAATGTCATTTATGATAAGGAGGTTTTCACACTTCCAGCCAGATTACGTAATCTGTGCAAATTACTTAATTTGAGCTGTCGAATTCCATATATTTTTAAACTCACCACACCGCAGATTACGTAATCTGGCCAGATAAAGTACAAGTGTGAAAATCTCCTAACAGTGATATGATTGTAATACTTATAATATTGTTTATGGGATATTTTGGGAAATGTTTATGAATAGGCCGATTCAATTTATACAGGAACAAATTTGAGACAACGCCAAATTTAGCTCATGGAATCTTAACAATTTTTTGCCACATTATTCATATGCTCAAATTTTTATTTTCTTTTGTTTACTCTAAGCTGATTCTAACAATAATAATAAATTAATATAAATAAATAAAAATAAAATTTGTTTTTTCTTGTTATTATATTAACGATGCCATAATGCTATTCCTTATCCGTTCGGCAGCCCTCCTATTTGCTGTGTCGGTTTCAACAGCATCTAAATGCATTGATTCATCCGACTGAGCTTCTTCTGCTGGATTAAGTATAATGTTATGATTAACACAAATGTTGTGTAGGGCGGCGCAAGCGTTAATTACTGCCGTCATTTTTAAGGGACTATAATGATTTTTTCGCTTCTCCATTAAATTCCGTCAACGACCTAAAATCAAGATTTAATAATAAATGCGCGGAAAGAAAACAAACTTTCACCTTTCAAAATGCCAATACACCGCTCAATAATACATCGTGCTTTAGAATGTATTTTGTTAAAATATGCTTGAGAGATCCAACTTCTGGACAACGGTATGGTGTGACCACAAATATTTCCAGCTTATAAGCGCTATCAGCTAAAAATACGTATATTTAAAGATTACTATGAAGTGTAGTGCAATTTTACAATCAAACTCACCTAGTAACCATTAATTTCTTCCTTCTGTTGACGCTGATGACATAGCAGCATATTCTGCCGATTGTTGCCACGTAAAGCTATCGTGCGCACATCCGCCATACATGGGATTTATGGCCAAAATTTTAAAACTTTCATCACAATTCTATCGATGTCATGTACAGAAAATGCACTTGAATTAGTTATTAGATCTTTGTTGAATAATAGAGCAAACTTATGGTTGAAATACATTTCCCGCGTCAGCATCGGCAGAGGCATCGGCATCAGCATCAGCAGAAAAATTTCACTTTAGAACACACGCATTTGCCTTTGATGACCCACATTGACGATGTGAGGTGAGGTGCTTGTACGATTCTTTTAAAAATTGGCGCAGTCTTACAATCATATCTTTCTTACATCATTTTAATCTAGCTCCATTACTTCTAACAGTTTTTATACGTTAAGTGTAGAAAACTAGGGTTAATTTTAGCATATTCGTTTTCGAGTTGCATCACCGCCGTCTATATATTAAGGCCGCAATGTAGACTCGTAAACGTCAAATCCGCAGTTGAAATTGTCGTCATCATCTCAAGTAGTGACGTCATGGTGGCCATATGGCATTTAGCCAGTGGCTTGTTACTTTTTATTTATCTGTGCGGTTGTACGATGGCAGCACCGCCGTCGAAACGTTTTACGTACTTACTCGTTTTTTTCCTACAATATCCGTACTATCTATTCGCGATCACAAATAAACTGATTGGTATCCCTAAATGGGGAAATCTTTCACTCTATGACACATTCTCCATGCACTACATTTTGAGTATAAAAACTTCGGAACAACACGGATTCAGGAAAATAGGGGGGAAATGGCCGAAAAACGACATGTGCGCCCCTGGTGGCGGCTAGCGGAACTACAAGAAACGAGGTTTGTGTATCGGCTAAATGGTTGCAATCTTGGGAATAATATGGCTGCGGACTGTGGATGATGTGGGAACAGCTGATAGTATGGAACCTAAAATGGCAACAAATATCTGGTTATGTAGGGTTATGTCATATCAACGAAGGAACGATCAAAAATGGAAGTTCCTGAGGGCAAGGCGGTAAGGTTATTTGATTTCCAACTAGGATACATAAAAAACTAAATTTCGTAATTTTTGCAGGCACCTGTCGTTCATGAATTGATTGTCGACTTCTTCCCTGTATATATTTCCTGAACCACGCCGAGATTTGATCTCCGGAGATTACTGGCATCGTAGAGGGCGACTCAACCAAGTGAGCCACAGAGCGTGATTGTCGACTACTGGGAGCATATCGGTCTGGCACCGCCCGCGGAGCTGATGTAATTATCAACGAATTTCCACAGCCTGATGTGGACAACCGGCATATCATGATTCGGGGCGAGAATACTTCAAAAATCTTGGAAAATGCGTTCGGTGTTATTGCAAGCCTTCCGCGATCATTATTTGGATCGTGGCTACAACGAAGTGAATCCACCGACACTGGTGCAAACACAAGTCGAAGGTGGATCGACCTTGTTGAAATTGGACTATTTTGGGTATATTTTCACTATCTCTTCAATCGAAAACGGACTAATCAACATTCTTACAGAGAAGAGGCCTTTCTCACCCAAAGTTCTCAACTGTATTTGGAAACTTGCTTGCCAGCGCTCGTCTTGAGGACTTGATATGCGATGTGGTCGACCGCGTGCTCAAGTCACCTTACGGTTCCATTGTGGACGAGCTCAATCCAAAATTCCAGCCACATAAACGTCCATTCCGTCGCATGATGAAGTATGAGGATGCCATCAAATGGCTGAAGGATAACAATGTGACAAAAGACGATGGAACATTATGAATTCGGAGAAGTGAGGCGGCACTTTAAAATTAAATTTAGAGTCAAAACCTATAATTTTTTCTTTTCAGGACATTCCGGAAGCTCCCGAACGCAAAATGACACACAATCAACGAACCGATTATGTTGTGTTACTTTCCCGCCGGTATCAAACCGTTTTTCATGTCAAAGTGTCCCGAGAATAAGGAACCCAACGTGTGCATGTACTCTTGCCCAATGTTAGTGAAATTGTTGGCGGATCTATGATTAGGACGAGTTGTTGAAGGGCTGCGAATGTGAAGGAATCGATCCGAAACCGTACTTTTGGTACACTGAACAACGTACGTACAGTAACGGTTTGGGTTTGGAGCGGTTTGTGTGCTTTTGGATATTATATCTGTCTGTAGATACAGACAAACGTAGATACAGACAAACTTCACGAATATGATATGATTACTTTTAAGCGTGGTGACGATTTAGAACCAGTGAATAATAATGAGGCGCTTCAAATCAACGCCAATTGCAATAAATGACATTTTTTTCTATTTTTTTATTTATTTTTCGGAAAGACAAAATAAGATTATCATGCATTTATACTTGCTTCAAAATAATAAAATCACAAACATTCAGGTTTCGATTTTTGTTTGATATGACTACTTCTATGTTGCCTTGACTCCGTATAGCGCGTAAACTACACCTACTCGCCATCGCGTACGGTTTCTGACCATGTATCGTAGTTGACCCCAAGCATACCCCAGGGGTTTCCTGATCACGCACATTTATTCATCCACCGATCTGAGCCACGTGATTTTAGGACGACCCCTTTATCGGCCTCTTTGGGAGAAAGGGTTCCATCTCATAGCGCGACCAGCAACGCAGTTATCGCCTTTTCATGCTGATTGTCCCGAATGCCAGGCTAAATAAAATGCTGGGCTTGAGGAGATTCATACTAAGAGTAAACTAGAAGGAAGCATAGTGACAACGATTCAGATCAGTCGAGTACAGTATTTTTTTTTCGGGTGTAAGCACTGTTGATGTTGACTCTACTCGGCTTCCTGACAGTACAGAATCCAATCCTATAGATGGCACTTATCGATCATCGGGACCCCTTCGATAGTAGGAAAAGGAATGAGTGGATTTCAACACATGTCATAGGTACGCCACAAAGAAACAATTAGCACGAGAAGGGTGAAGGGTATCCAAATTTTGGCCGCGCCCGAGATTAGCGTCGGTCGGTAGTTTTTGCTAATTATTTCAAACACCGTTAAATCTACAGAAAAATGGACGCGTGTCCTTTCATCTTTATCTTTCAAAAGATATTCATCACATTACAGTTGTTTTGGTAAATTCGCCTTGCATTATGAATGGAGGTATTAATTTGGTGGAATATTATAGGCAATAAATTTAATTATTGCTTTTGAAAATTACATATAATTATATTAACTATACCGGGACATGGAAACATAAAGAGTAATGAGTTGGCCAAATTGTCGGAAGTTCGTTCAACTGAGTATGTGGTTTCAAAACGGCGCGGCGCCTCTTCCGCTAATTGGGCTTTTGGGTCTGTCTGGCCTAAGCTACCCCCTTTACCTACCCTACCTACCGTGGGGTACAGGGTTGTCATGAAGAAGTTTGGACAGAAGGTTCCCCAGCTCAAATGTTCAGTGCTGCTGTATCATATTGTTTCCACAATACCAACTGGAGCCGGCGAGACACAGACCGACACAGATTATAGACGTCAAACCCGCGATTACAGCAACCAAACTGGCAAAGGTTGCCTCTAGGTTTAAGGATGCACTGGGTCCGGATGGGGTCCGTAATAAGGCCTTGAAAGCGGTAATTCTGACGATGCCAACAAAGTTCACTGACATTCTTTGGAACCTGTCTAGTTGAACGAACGAAACATGGAAAAGGCAAAAATTGCTGTTGATTCCTAGATCTAATAAGCCTGCTGGTGAGCCTTACTCTTACCGCCTATCTGTCTCGACACTACGGAAAAAAATGTTTGAAAGGATCATATACGAGTATAACCGTTTGTCGGAGGCTGTGGAAGACGGGCGCGTTACGATAGACGCAAGCAATATGGTGACGTCACTAGGGACGGAGCCACTAAGTGAGGGTAAGTGTTGTGCTGTGGTGACGATAGATTAATCGATATCTAGCTCAACCACAAGCTGTTTTCCAAAGCGAAAACCTCACTATCTCAGCGTCAAAACTTCAGCGACTTTTCTCATCACCCAGTGATTCACCGGTCATTCGATATTTTCCACGATGAAATGACCGGGGAATCGAAAAATAATACATAAAATGGCCGAGAAGAATTATGGAAACATTCTCGGATTGTAGCTTATGAAATTCCCCACCGATTGCGGCATATTCCACAACAGTAAGTATACATTTTCAGTGATAAAATCGCAACGGAAAAAAATTTCATTTTCATTCCACCCGAGGTCTATGCAGACCCTTATGGAATAATTGTCGAGCGGCTCCTTGATTAATGTAATAATTATGACCATCAAAATGTATTTTTTTTTTCAATTTTCATAATATTAAGCGAAAGTAAGCGACGGATACAACTAGCCAATAACACATATTTCTCGGTCCTCCCTATAATTAATTCGAAACACACAGGAACACGAAGCTCCGCGTGTACAAAATGATTATCCGACCCGTGCTATGTTATGGCTGCGAAACATGGACCCTCACCCAAGCCTCCGAAATGTTGCTAGACCGATTCGAACGAAAGGTCCTTCGACGAATTTTCGGGGTCGTTCGCGAGCGAGATCAATGGCGTATCCGGTAAAACCATGAGTTGTATCAATTGTACGATGAGTATCAAAAATCGTGAAGCTTCAACGCTTGCAATAGGTTGGGCATGTACATACAACGGATAGACGATGATCGCATGCCAAAGAAAGTGATGAACGCACAAAGAATTGACGGAGCGAGGTTGCGTGGACGACCGAGAGCTCGCTGGGAGAACTCCGTATGTGAAGACGCCCACCAGCTGCTGGGCTTCCGAAACTGGAGGACAAGGTCACGTAACCGCGACAATTGGAGGTCAACAAAGCCCGACGTCGGGCTATCGTGCCACATTGATGATGATGATTGGCAACAATTCGGTTCCTACTGAATTCTCGGGCTTCACCTAGAGAATATGATGACGTGTGCGAACCACGCAGCATTTGTTTGTGAAAAAATGCGCAGTAGGAATAAAATCCTAAAAGCTCTAGCTGGTAGCACCTGGGGCAAAGATAAAGAAATCATGCTAGCTATTTACAAAGCGGTGGGTCGAGCGGCCGCTGATTATGCAGCCTCAGTTTGGACACATAGTTTATGTGACACAAACTGGTCCAAAATTCAGATCTGCCAAAATGCCGTTCTACGCACAGCCACAGGTTGCCTTCTGATGTCTGCCCAGGATCACTTACATCAGCAGACAAAATTGATGCCAATACGTGACCACAATCTCCTACTCTCAAAACAGTATCTTGTTGGTAGCTATCGTGAGGATCATCCCAACCATAATCTCGTGGACCGAATTCCTCCACCACGACATGTCAGGCGTGGTTTACGAGACCTTGAGAGAGAGGTCCCCGGGACCCTTACAATGAAATAACATACCGAGCCGCCATCGTAGCAATTTACACAGAAGTGGGTCGGTCCATTGTTAAGGTCCGAATAGAGGCCTCTCAGAGCGCCCACATCCAAATTCGCCTGAGGAGATTCGGCTCCCGCGTGCCACCAGAGTGAATTTAGCGCAACTTCGGTCGGACTTCTGTTCACGCCTCCATTTGTACCTTTCTCGCATAAACCCGGACATCCAAGGCGTTTGTCCAAATTGCGATGGTACTCCTCATGATGTGGGTCATTTGTTTCAGTGCCCAGCTTCACCCACTGATCTTACCCCTATATCGCTGTGGGGAAAACCCAATCGCAGCAGCTATGTTTTTGTCCCTAGACCTCACGGACACAAACATCGACGAACCATAACTCGTACCCACACAGATGCACAGCGGCTTCACACCTTCCTGCACCTCTAAAAGAAGAATGAAGTGAGTCGGTCTATTGCGAATTTAGGTACGAATACAGTCCTCTCAGCGCTTCCACCACCTGCATCGCCTAAGGAGATTAGGCCGAAAAAGCCACCAGAGTGAATTTAGCCCAACTTCGGTCAGGCTCTGCTGGCGCCTAAATTCGTATCTATTTCCTATACACCCGATCATACAAAACATATGCCTAAATTGCGCTGGTGCTCCTCATAACGTGGGTCATTTGTTTTAATGTCCAGTTGCGCCCAGTGATCTCGTCGTTCCGTCACTGTGGGAAACCCCATTGCAGCTGTCACGTTTCTCTCCCTAGAGATCACGGACGAAAACGACGACAAACTATAATCGAATCCATATGGATACACACCGGCTGACACCTTCTCTGTACAGCTAAAAGAAAAAGATCAACAGTAGATTACCACATTTTTATATTTCTATGTATCACTTGATTGCTATGTAACAATTCTAAAGCTTGTAAAACTTCGCGGTAGACAATTCCCTACCCTCAAGATCGTACATAATTTGTCGAGGATCTCCTCGTCGCTCGTTTTCTTCTTTTCCACAGCTCCTCTTGATCCGTTTGTTGGCGTTGTTTGTTCCGTTGGCTGATGCGGTTGAACTTGCGCGTGGACTGTGAACGGGTGGAACTGATGGCGGAGGTCTTGGTGGCAATGGTTGATGTGTGGCAATGGAATCTCTCGATAGGCCGGGTGTAAATGGATTTCGTTCGTTCCGGACGACTTCCAACTGGTGGTGGCAAAGGAATCACTTTAGGGCCAGTACGTGACACGAAGTCCGTTGGCGTACTGCTGGGACTATTACCGCTATGGATAGAATGAACCAAGAGTTAATCATAAGCCGAGCTAACGATATTTTGACTTACCTGAATGATCGTAGCTCGCAGCCACAGTTCCCATTGAATAAAAAGTAGTAATAGTAATAGATAGTAATTCTTTGGTTCCACCAGCGTAGACATTTTGTTTGTTTATAAAGTAGTTCTGTCATCGCCAGCTGGTTCCACAATATTTGAAATAGTTCCACTAGTCAAAAAGAAACCAGTATTTGGCGCTAGTGTCGATTTCCCCACTATTGTGCGGAATCCGTAATTAGCCAAAACTTCTGCACACTGTCAATAACCCACATAACCACTATCTTTTTAATTAATTGTTTGCCGTTCAAAGAACACATTTTCTAAACGAAACTCGCGAAAAAAGTACACTCGCCCATCTGTGTGCCACTTTGTAATGTTTAGTCTCACTGCCTTGTTCTTGCTGTTGATGACGTGCTTATGTTTGTTTCTGTTTTTTTTTGCAGCCGTCAATAAATTGAATACGGATCCATGGCGTCATTATCCAGCTGAGTTGCGGCCTTGATGTATCTAGATGGCGTTGGTTGCATGATACCATGCACCGCCATCTTGATAGACAGACCAGATTATCAGCTGATAAAATTGGCTGTCATACAACAATAGCAATAACAACAACCACAGGCGCTAAGGTACCAAATTTTCGAAATCGAATTTCGACAGTCCGGCCTGTCTATCAAGATGGCGGTGCATGGTATCATGCAACTCGAAAACGAATATGCTAAAATTAACCCTAGTTTTCTACACTTAACGTATAAAAACTGTTAGAAGTAATGGAGCTAGATAGACTGCGCCAATTTTTAAAAGAATCGTACAATCGGGTTCGGTACAACTTTTTTGCTGGAAATTAACTGAGGAATCATAATCCGGTGCGTTTATGTGGCAGTTTCCGGACATCCTGTATAAAACGAAATTACCCTATCATATACGCAATATATTGAGATGGGTGATGATATTGATGTATTATATTAGCGCGGTTTTTTCGTATCGCGTGTAAATCTGACTCGAAAAAACGATCGCGTGTAACATCCCGGTTAAGACCAAACAGCTGACATTTGACAGTTTTTGCGCATCTTTGACTCACCTTTGTCGGCTTATTTTTTAGATGTGGTGGATTTTATCACAAAAGATGATTATTTCTTTGCAAAACCTTTTCTCGTGATGAGAAAAACTCTCACATTTGGTTTGAAAAAACAAATTCCCTCAAATTTCCCCTCTGCGTCCGCCATCTACATTTGAGCTCTATCCCGTGTAGGGTAGTTACACGCGTAAACTCTACCTGGGTAAGTGTCATTTTTTTTATATGAAGTTCTACCCAAACCTGCACGGGATAAACACAATAAAACGTACCTATTATAAAAGAGAAATATCAGCTGGTAACCCGGGTTGTATATCTAGATGGCGCTGGCACTATACAATTTATCGTACAATCTAAATTGACAAAAGAAAATTTCGCGAGCGCGCAGCGAGCAGGGGGTGAAGCCCCTAGCATTAATAAATTATAAGAATATAAACTCGGCGTCAATGAAACCGGGCCACACGGTAAAGGTATGTACTGAGTTCACATACCGAAAAGCTTGCATATATGTCTCCCGTGAAAACGGTGCCGTGGAGACATGCTTTTTATTCACTCAATTTAAGATAACTGTTCACTCACGTTCTGATTGATTGTCGATGACATCTTTTCACTGTGAAATAAAGTGCAACTGAGCCGACATTCTGTAAGGCGACAGTCACTTTCATGAAAAGTTTAATACGAACTCTTGTTGAAACATCAATACTGTTGCAATACAGCAATAGGACACTGTGGAACCAATAATTAAAACCAAAACCTTTCTTTAAAATGTGAATTTCTTTCAAATAAGCAAAGCGACAGTGCAATGAAAGTGATAGGTATCACCCTTTGGAATCATGTAAAGATATCACTTTGTCTGGCGACAGAAAACAAATCGGACATTGTGTAGCCCACTGTAATGGCGATACGATAAACGTCATTTGTCAGCTGACACTCTTTTCGCTAATGTCATTTCGCAGGCCTTTTGTTTATTTTGTGTTTTATTAAATTGGAAATCTTCGCGTAGAATAGCGTACATACGTGTGTGACTAGGAATGTTTGCCCTCATCTTCAGCACCACCTTTCAAGCAATCCACAAGATGGTCGGCCGATGGCTGGGCTGTCGTCTGTCGACCGTGTAGTTGTCAAACAATTTGCGGGAAGTGAATGTGGGTGCACGAAATTGTTTGCGAGTGTGAATTATCGTGTTTCACATAGTGTTTTGTTAGAAATTCAATAAATCAGTGTGAACCGTACTCCGGCGAAATGGTTTTAATTAAAAAAAAGGTGCTAAATAAGTTTTCTTTTCCAGAATCTGAGATGTATTGTTGTCGGGTGCTCCAGCGGTGAACGTAAATACAATAAGTGTATCTTTTCATTGGTAATCGCGTGTGTACCTATAGTTTATTAGTCAAATATCACTAGTAATTTCGGTTTCAAAAATATAGTTTATCGCGGTTTTAATTCATGTTTTCTGTAAAACAAGTGCGCGAGTGTTGTGGCTGACAGCTTATGGCGACTAGGCGGGTTTCGTTCGTAAGCATTCGCACCTCGTTCGTTAACGTTCTGTGTTAAGCCGTATTGCTACAATTTATAGTATTTGTTGTGTTTTGAAAAGGCACATCGTCTTAATTCCGCCGAAGCCGGTCCCAAGCCCGGTTATAAAAGGAAGAGGGGGGCGATTGATATAAATAATAATATATGTACTGTAGTGATTTTTAAATAAGACACGTTCGGTTCGAGTTCAACTTATCGACTGACATAGAATACTATGGAGTCGCCATAATGATGAAACTACATATAAAAACAACAACACTACATGGGACGAAAAATCTTGTCCATGGGCTCTCTCGTTCAGCGGTTCACGGTACACTTACGTCAAATGCGACCAGTTTTGCCGCACACAGCGACAAAATCGACTAGTTCAGCCACTCACATCAATACACACACCGACAAAGTCATCCGGTTCTGCTAGTTCTGTAGCACGCGCGCATTCTCTATTGTCAAATTCGGTGAACGCGGAAAACGATCCTCGCCGCGAATCTCGTTTGATTTAATTCGATTGCGCGAAATAGTTACGTTATTGACTACAATATTACGTTGCTCGGGTAATTTGTGATTGTTAGGCGCTGTTTTGTGTCATAAAAGGCAAACGTAGTGTGTTATCGACGGTTTGTTTATGATTCACTTATCAATTAATGTACCGTTGTTTTCCTCTCCCATTAAACAAGCAAACTTGTCCCGTCTCATTTTTCGTATGACATCTCCTGCCTTCATCTCGGTGTCGACTGACTATTCTTTATTGACAGAAAACATAATTCAGCACAACAGCTGATTTCAGTCGGTTACAAAATTCAAAGTATATAATTCAGTTACAAATTCAAATTTTAAATTATTGTCTACAGCTTCGGCCAACCTGACTCAGCGCATGTCCCAGGTGCTGCAGCATACGAGTCGTCATCATCGTTGATGTCAGCGTAACGTCGGATAAACTCAGGAGCATATACTCCTTCAAGAGGCTTATTGGAATTTCGTAGTCCCGGAATATCAGTTATTAAATATCGGTCATTAGGAAGCACGCGTTTCACAATGTACGGCCCTTTATATTTCGGGGTAAGTTTTTGGTTAATACCTTCGGTAGTAATACGGTTTCGGAGCATAACGTAGTCTCCTTCTTTTAACGGATCATGCGGAATCCGTTTTCGGTCAAAGTGATTCTTATTGTAGAGTTGCGTTTTCTTGTTATTTTCCATCGCGTGGTTTCGAATTGAATTTAAGTCACGTTCAATTTTATTAAACGAATTAATATATTCGCGTAACCGGTCCTTAACCATATGACGTTGCTCTACTCCAAACAGTACTATACTAGGGGTTGTATCAATAGAACGGTTATATGAGTTGTTCATAATGTATTCGCACTCGGGCAATTGACGCACAGTGGTTCAGATTCACATTCTAGTGGGACAAAAATCAAAAAAGGCAAGTATGAGATTTTTGTAATTCATGCTTGGGAATGCATTTATACTCAACCATAGAATTGGGAAATAACAATTATATCCTTTTTGTGCAGTGGCGTTCATGCCAAAACGACTCGAAAAGAGGGGGCAAAAGTAGCTATTTAGAAAATCACACAAAATTGTATGGCAAAAATTGTGCTTTTCATTGCAGTGTCTGTGGTTTTCCAAGTTTTTCATTTCAATTCATAAAACTAAATATCTGTGGAAGGCGGTAGCATAAATTTCAGTTTAATTTTTTTTTCGGTATGCGTTCTGTGAGTATGTTTACTATTGGCCTTTTTTTACAGTACTTTTCTTGTTGTAACCTTTTATGAACCTGACTGGACCTCATAAGGGGGTATTCAATCGAAAGCCCTATTAATATACATTACTTTAAAGAAAAAATAATATCCCACATTTGATCACTTTCCTGGATATAGCTAATTTTCCCAATTTCCAATTTCTTTTTAATAAAAAATAAAGATTTTAAAAAGCTTGTAATATCAGAAGTGAATAAGAGAAACCCATATTTTTCTAATTATGTATATCTATAAAATATGCATACATTTTGCAGAAATAATAATGAATGATAATAATTAGATAATGAAATGCAAAGACGATATATTTATTTGAAAATATACAGCGAAGTGCGCAAGTAATATGTATTTTACGCCTTTGTTTAAGGTGGAGTAATTAATTTGATCCATTTTCATCCATCAATTTGAAGAAGCTTATTTATTTATTATTACATTCTGAAAACGAGTATTTCCGTAATTAAAAAAAATCTTGGTATTATCGAGTGTATACTTAACTCCATGCAAGCTTCAACTTTTTTTTATTATATATGAGGGGACAGGCAAATGACTTCGTACTATCGAGTATTTAGAGATATTGACATTTGAAATATACCAGGAGGCAATTTTTATTAACATTTTGCCGGTTTGAGACGATTTAGTTGACCGTGACTGAAAAATATATTTTAGAAATTCGTGTTGGCTTACTTATGAACATTTGGAAAATTAGCTATATCCCGGAAAGTGATCAAATGTGGGATATTATTTTTTCTTTGAAGTAATGCATATTAATAGGGCTTTCGATTGAATACCCCCTAATGAGGTTCACTCAGGTTCATAAAAGGTTACAACAAGAAAAGTACTGTAAAAAAGGCCAATAGTAAACATACTCACAGAACGCATACCGAAAAAAAAATTAAACTGAAATTTATGCTACCGCCTTCCACAGATATTCAGTTTTATGAATTGAAATGAAAAACTTGGAAAACCACAGACACTGCAATGAAAAGCACAATTTTCGCCATACAATTTTGTGTGATTTTCTAAATAGCTACTTTTGCCCCTCTTTTCGGGTCGTTTTGGCATGAACGCCACTGCACAAAAAGGATATAACTGTTATTTCCCAATTCTATGGTTGAGTATAAATGCATTCCCAAGCATAAATTACAAAAATCTCATACTTGCCTTTTTTGATTTTTGTCCCACTAGAATGTGAATCTGAACCACTGTGTGACGATCCCAAACATTTTCGTCTAAGTTTAACTCTGAAAGAATAGATTTCAGTGTTCTATTCATCCGTTCGCACTGCCCATTGGAACGGGGAGATGGAGTAGCGTTTTTTATATGTTTCACCTCATTGGTGGAAAGGAACTTAGAGAAAGGCAAAGAGGTAAATGCTGATCCTCTGTCGGAGATTATACGAATGGGGGTACTATAGTTTCTGAAAATAAACGTAAGCAATTGATGACTTCGGTAGCATTTGTCGTTCTTGTCGGAAAGAGTTTCACGAATTTCGAAAAGGCATCAACTACTAAAAAAATGTATTTGTATTTCTTCGGAGACTCTTCTAGGGGACCAAAATGGTCAATATGCAAAGTTTCAGAAGGGACGCTAGTATAATCTGGAAGGTGTAAGTAACCTTCGAGCTTTCCGAAATGTGGCGAATATTTGATACAGGCCAAACAGTTTCGAATATAAGAACGAATATTATCACGAACGTTGTTAATGTGATAAGACTTTTAAAGGTGGTACAACGTCCGAGTCAATCCACCATGACCAGTTGCGACATGGCATGCTTGGATTATCGACTTCTCCATATTTCGTGGTACCAACAGTAAAATTTTGTTGTCTTCCTGTTTATAGACAAGATTGTCCTTTATCAAATGATCGGTGAGTGTAACGTCATTATCCTCCAACCGTCTCCGAATAGCTTGTATTGTTGGATCACAAAGTTGACTTGCTTGTATGTCTATTGTGTCTATAGAACTTACTTCGTACATGCGACTTAGCGCGTCCAAATGCTTCATACGTTCCCCACCTCTATGAAAAACTTCAAAGTTATATGACTGCAAGAACAAAATCCATCTTGCAATACGATCGTTTATTTTTTGTTGATCCATAGTCAATTTAAGCGCTTGACAATCTGTGTAAATTTTAAACGGTCTTCCGTGTAAGTAAACGTGAAACCGTTTAATCGCATACACGATAGCTAATGTTTCGAGCTCGTAGGAGGAATACCTTCTTTCAGCATCCGTTGTTCGCTGGCTAAAGTATTGTACAACGTTAGGTGGCTTGGTTGAATCCTTCGATGATTGAAGGAGGACGCCTCCAAACCCAGACGCCGACGCATCAGTGTGCAACTCAATTGGTGCATTCCGATCATAAATCGATAGTACAGGAGGAGTACACAAAATTTCCTTTAAATTTTTTATGATGGAATGATGCTCTTCGGATAATACAAATACAGAATCGGGTTTTAAAAGATCGTAAAATGGTTTAACCGTTTGAGAAAAGTTACGAACGAATCGTCTGAAATAGCTGATAAGCCCTATAAACCTCTGAACTTCTTTCCTGTTTCTCGGAGTAGGAAAGTTTCTGATAGAATCAATATGGCGTTGAGACAGGGTAATCTGATTTGCCGAAACAATGTATCCCAAATATTCGATTTTAGATTTAAAGAATGAACACTTCGATGATTGTATTTGTAGACCATTGATTCTCAAAATACGAAACAACTTCTCAAGACAATTATGGTGTGCTTCGACTGTGGAAGTGGCAACCAAAATGTCATCTATGTAGACCAAAACTTCGCCAGTGGCGATTAGGTCTCGTAGAACGTGTTGGATGTAACGCGAGAAAACACCAGGGGCGTTAGTGAGGGCAAACGGCATGTGATTGTATTCATATTGTCCGTCATACGTGACAAATGAAGTAAGATACTTTGACGCTTCATTAATATGAATATGGTGGAAGCCATTTTTTAAGTCGATTAGAGAAAAGTACATTTTGTCATGGAGTTGAGCGATATGGTCTTCGATAATTGGAAGCGGAAAACAATCCTTTCGCGTTATTTTATTTAATGGACGATAATTGACACAGAGGCGCGTTTTACCATTTCTATTCTTTACTAATACAACACGAGAACATACCGGCGCGTTTGATGGACGAATTATTTCTTTATCAAGCAATTCTTTAATAAGTTCTTTAGTTGTATCGCGGTCAGAAAACGATTGCCTGCTTGGGGCACATTTAAAGCGCGCTTCTTGATTCAAATCGATTTTTATTTCGTATGGAGTCGGACTTATATTTTCACGCGAAGTTTCGTAATTACGTATAATATCGATTATTTTTGCTTTCGTACTCACCGGCGTATCTTTATCTCCAATATCATATTCAATTACTTCTTCGTGCTGATATTCGATATTCATTATTTCTAATGCAGGACTCGTCGATTCCGGCCTGGTGAGCGTGATACGATTATCTTCAACCACCATCCGTAGACCCGACGTACGTAAGAACGCTCGACCTAGCAGCACATCGTGGGCCATCGCTTCATCAGGAATGACGAAAAACTTCAACCTTAAATTAAAGGAGCTGATTATTATATTTACGGTTATAGTTCCCAATACGTTCAATGGCGTAGCGTTTAGCGCGGTGAAACTTTACCCACTTTGATAAAGTTTTCTGGTGACCCAGTGTCCAATAAAGCGTTTACTGTAACGGCACGCCATTGATCGTAATGTATAACAATAGGAAATACAAAATTATTGTCACCACAAATTGCGTTGATGGTTTGTCGTTTTATTGTGCATTCCGCGGTCGTGTGCGATGTTTTGTGACACGTCTCACAACGTTGCTTGCGTTGAGGCTTCCCACAGTTGAGTGAAATGTGCCCCAGTTCAAAACAATTGAAGCACTTCACCTTCGAACGATCACTTTGGTCGAATGATTTTCGTACTTTCGATACGACGTCCTTTTTGTCAGGCTCAGCAACAGCATTTGGTCTCGTTTTTACGGCAACAACAGTGTTGGCCACAAACCGGCGTAGCACTAGAAGAAGCTCGGTGGTTGTGGAGAACTGCATTCCTGCTATCGACTGCTGTAATGACGGGTGACGCAACCCACGACGTATATACTTGATGGTTGTTTGGTCGCTGACGTTCCCCTTGCGCGCTATAGCTGTCATGCGGTGAAAATACGCTTCCACGCTTTCGCGCTGTTGTCGGTCACTATGGATCAACTGTATATGGATCTCGCCTTCGTCCGTCTCGTCTGGGAAATCTCGCAAAAGAGCGTGCGAGAACGATGCCCACGATAAATGTAACGTCACATGGCTATCAAACCAAGTTTTGGCGACGCCTTTTAATTTCGGTGGCACGGCCAAAAGGAGAATTTCGTCACTCCACTTGTAAACGTCTCGCAACATATCAATTCGCTGCACGAACTACACAGTGGTTAGCGAATGATCCGACAACGGGTTAAACTCTGGAACGAGGTCGCTTACCTCTCGAATACTATGCGGCTGTCGTGCTGTCGAGGCACTTTGATGCGGTGCGAGTGTTGCTGGAATCGTATACGGAACGTATGTGCCGGCTGATGCTACGTTATACGGCGGTCCGATAATCTGCGGTGTAGCCGATGTGTATGACAATGACGTATACGGTGTCGATACAAAAGGTGCGGGAATATGCGGTGTCGGTGTGTAATATGTTGATGTCGATAGGTACGACGCGGGGGTATGCGATGCTATCGTAGTGTACGGGGCTGTCGGAGTGCACGATGCTGTCGGAGTGTACGATGCCCAATACGGAGCGGGCATATGCGGGGTTATCGTATGTGACAGTGTTTCGTTCCTCGCTGTTTCGATATCACGTTGCGCATGTGTACGTGTGGTGCTGTCAACGCACACACTATCATCCCTCGTTGGTGAAAGGAATGAAACTAACGGGTCCGTTGGTGACGCCAAACATGACGCGTCGTGTCGCGCCATATCGTCCGACGCGGTTTTCCCGGAACTTCCACACTGGCCTGCGATTTCACCATGTTGCGCAATAGCGCTGTAATCGTCGATATGTCCGCTCTGAGGTCCTCAAATTCCGTACGACTGACTGAGTCCTCCGCCAGCAGCTCCGGTGATTCGACGGCGACCTCGCTGGTGCCGAGGGACTCCTCCAAACGCAAAAGGAGCTCCGCCCGGGTACCCTTGGTTGGCAGGCCACGTTTTTCCAACTCAACCTTTAAGCCACTCATCAGAAGTGATTTTATTGGCACTAACATGGTGTAGACCGCGATAATCACCAGTACCGTTACGATTTTTCCGGAAGACTACGTCTGGCGTCGATTAATACCAAACGTCGCGAATAGAACGTTATCGCGCTCGAAAATTCCACGTTGCACGTATGCACTAAGCGTTGCGCGTTGAAATCAAACTATACGTTGGGCGTTTAATCAATATGGCGATCCCACTTCTGAAATTCTGTAGTGATTTTTAAATAAGACACGTTCGGTTCGAGTTCAACCACCGCCATCTTGATAGACAGGCCGGACTGTCGAAATTCGATTTCGAAAATATGGTACCTTAGCGCTTGTGGTTGTTGCTATTGCTATTGTTGTAAATGCGGTTCTTTAGCCACATGACAGCTAATTTTATCAGCTGATAATCTGGCCTGTCTATCAAGATGGCGGTGGTTCAACCATGGAATAGACAGCTAAACGGAAAGGTAAATCAGCTGTCATCCCATACAAACTGCATGGTCCGATTTTAAAAAGCGGTGTTCCCTATCTGTCAAGTGTTATTGTGAAGTTTTTACGAACTAAGTGGCGGGAAAGATTGTTGCTGGAGAAAGTCAGGAAGTGTATCTATAAAATGTAATAGTCATATCGCAGTTTTAGTGCGACACAAAAGTAAAAAAGACGAATGTTCCCTACCTGTCAGATCCAGTCTGATATGAAAAATGGACCCATTAGTCGTTTCTACGGGCCTTTCCTTTAGTTTTTTATTCAATGGGTTCAACTTATCGACTGACTATTCTTTATTGACAGAAAACATAATTCAGCACAACAGCTGATTACAGTCGGTTACAAAATTCAAAGTATATAATTCAGTTACAAATTCAAATTTTAAATTATTGTCTACAATACTATATGCATAAGTATATTTCCCTTGTAAGAAATTTATGTAATGGTGAACAACTTCCATACAAATTTCACAGGAGATGTTCTATATATACAAGCAAGAATTTCGATTTATTAATTCAATTATAGTATGTGTTTTTGTGATTGTGTTATAAAAACCTAGACAAAATTCCCCTTCAGTGTCACACAAAGACTTTATTTTCAACCACTCGAAGATGTTACCATGTACGGTCACAAATGCTGTCAGGATTTTGCTTTGACATAAGTACTCTATTTTAGACCCGAACAACGGCGGTCAGCAGAATATGGTATGGGAATACTATGTCAGCATGACATGGTTTGCCGGTTGGTAGTGGTAGTTCCCTGGAGGTCGTGCTAGGGATGGGACTTTTTGACAAAAATACCGGTTGTCCGGTTATTGCGGTTATTTTCCTCATCAGTTATACCGGATCGGTTTAACCGACCAAAAATACCGGTTATTGAAATAACCGGTTAAAACCAACTAACAAAGAAAAGGCCCTCCTGTTCTATATTTTTCCATGTTTCCCATACATTTTTTCCATATTTAAGGTAGCATTGTGAACACTGCGTTACTTATTAGCAAGCCAGGCACCTTGCATTAGCATCATTTCTTAAAACAGGACATTTTGCGTAAAAATTTGAAAGTTTATAGGGATCTTTGCACAAAAAATGACAAGTTTCAATAGGAAACAATAAATTTAGGCGATACGGAATTTCGAATTTTAACAGAAACACTTAACCCTCATCCAGCGGCAGATTCTTACAACGCTTGCCGGCGGCAAAGGTACACCTGTACCTTAGTACATTTTGTATGAAAATCTTCACTATTTGTATGAATTTTGACCGTAAAACCGTTATATTATGTTGACTAGTCACAAATTAGTAACTGTTTTTGCCGAAGTGAATGTTTTAAGAAGTTGGGTTTATGTGGATTTAATTTTTGGACTGGGTAAATTTAGGAAATAGGCAAAATTTTAAAAAGAAAATTGAAAAAATGGGTTGCTTGGAATTTTAATTTGACGAAATTTAAAAGTGATTTACAAATAAAAAGTAGAAAACGGTTCAAATTAAGTCATTAATGATTTTAGAAGAATTTGGTATGTTTGATTTGCAAATTGTGTAGTCTTAAGTTAAAATTTACCCCCCTGCCCCCAATATATTATTCTGTTACTAGAACCCGTTATCGCTAACTAAAAAAACGTCAATAATTATCACATTCTCGTTATTTTCCATAAAACAACAATATTTGAAGCAATAAATATATTGGAGAAATGAGTAAATGTGTTATTATACGTAAGAAAGGTCCTGTCAAGCAACAAGCAAGTAGAATCGGCTAGTGTAATTTTCAGTCTCTAAACTCAGGCCAATTCATATAGTAGAAAAATATCTAAAATTTTAATTGTGATTGTTGTTGGTTAATTGTAATATATTTGCTCGTATATGTTATTAAATCCAAGGATCGATTGAAAAATTAAAACAAGAAACCGAAGACATGTGGCATATTCTATAGCAGTTATCGGTATCTATATATGGTACCGACGTACAATTCAACCAAGTTTATGTACCACCCAAACATCCATTTAGAAATTTGGTTGGATGTTTCTGCTGGTTTTCAGCTGAAACTTCAAAAGGAACTCGGGTGGAGGTCCCGAATTACACAAATAATAAATATTAGGTGATGGAATACAAATTATGGGAATTTGTGGTAAAGAAAATCAACCGCTAAAATCCAAAATTTTAGCATTTGTTACAAACCTAATTTTCACTAGATGTTATGGGGGAAAGAAGGCGTAATACATTGTATTGGTTGCCCCAAGCCATTACTTCAAAAAGTTTGGTATGCTAGTAAAAGATTGATGTCAAATAACAAAAAACCGCTGTATGAGTTAGCCTAGTCCTTAATGATCGATATCTCCAAGGACCTTGATCATTACAAATAAGATTCGTAAATCAAATACTTCTTTACATCACTCGATTCTCAGTTTATTGATGCTATAATAAATCTCTCTAAGCATGAGTATTCACCAAAAATATTTTATTTTCGTCTTTTGTAAATTTTCTTTCATACAAAATATATGAAGGTACAAATGTACCTTTGCCGCCGTTAAAGGGTGTAAGATTAATTTTGCTCCCTAACTTGGGGATGGGTGGTCACACATTTCTGAAATTTGGAATACATATTTTAAACTAAAATCGTAGAGATGAAAATCAGAAAATTTCAGCCCGATCGGACCCATAGCAAAAAAGTTACGGTGTTTTAAAAACGAAAAAGGTACACCTGTACCTATCCCGCTGGATGAGGGTTAACTGCATTGGATGTACTAATTTGATGGTGAAGCTGCACATACATGGCGATTGAATGAGATCAAACGGATTAAAATTCCATTCGCTGATTTGGCAGAGTGTGGAGTTTAAGCTTTATCCACACTGTCAATTGGCAGCTCGCGATGCCAACTGGCAGTTGTCATTGCATCTACACTGAATGCCATTTGTTTGGCCATCCAGTTACTCAGTCTTCTCGAATTCAAAGTGACAATTTTGTTCGTTTTTTGTTTGAAATTGTGTAATTTTTGAATGGCATAGTAATAATTAAACGCGCGTTGTCCCATTTTATAATTAAATAAAAAAAACTCAAAAATGAAAGTAGTTTGGTTATATCATTTTCCCTTTGGAAGCCAGTGTAGATAGTAAGCAGCTGCCAAATGGCACCTCACGACGCCGACACCTTTTTTTTGACGAGTTGCCATTTGGAGGTAATGTAGGTAGCTTTAAATACATTTTAATTTATGGATTCGCCGTTTATGTGCGCCGTTCAAATAATTTATTCCATTAAATCGTACACCCAGTGCAGCGAAGTTTTTCTGGAGAAATTCTAAGTTTAGTTTTTCCAAATAGACCTTTTTATAACACTAGCTGCTTGTTCTCTGTTGAAATATTGTTGAAATATTGTGTTGAAATTTCGTATGTGCGCCAATTTCAAAAGTAATCACCGGTTATTTCCGGTTTTTCCATTTTAAAAATAGTACCGGTTAATAACCGGGCGAAAATAGTACCGGATATAACCGGTTTTTTAAATTGAAACTACCGGTTATTCAAAATAACCGGTTATTGATTCCCATCCCTACTAGGGATGGGACTTTTTGACAAAAATACCGGTTGTCCGGTTATTGCGGTTATTTTCCTCATCGGTTATACCGGATCGGTTTAAACGACCAAAAATACCGGTTATTGAAATAACCGGTTAAAACCAACTAACAAAGAAAAGGCCCTCCTGTTCTATATTTTTCCATGTTTCCCATACATTTTTTCTATATTTAAGGTAGCATTGTGAACACTGCGTTACTTATTAGCAAGCCAGGCACCTTGCATTAGCATCATTTCTTAAAACAGGACATTTTGCGTAAAAATTTGAAAGTTTATAGGGATCTTTGCACAAAAAACGACAAGTTTCAATAGGAAACAATAAATTTAGGCGATACGGAATTTCGAATTTTAACAGAAACACTTAACCCTCATCCAGCGGCAGATTCTTACAACGCTTGCCGGCGGCAAAGGTACACCTGTACCTTAGTACATTTTGTATGAAAATCTTCACTATTTGTATGAATTTTGACCGTAAAACCGTTATATTATGTTGACTAGTCACAAATTAGTAACTGTTTTTGCCGAAGTGAATGTTTTAAGAAGTTGGGTTTATGTGGATTTAATTTTTGGACTGGGTAAATTTAGGAAATAGGCAAAATTTTAAAAAGAAAATTGAAAAAATGGGTTGCTTGGAATTTTAATTTGACGAAATTTAAAAGTGATTTACAAATGAAAAGTAGAAAACGGTTCAAATTAAGTCATTAATGATTTTAGAAGAATTTGGTATGTTTGATTTGCAAATTGTGAAGTCTTAAGTTAAAATTTACCCCCCTGCCCCCAATATATTATTCTGTTACTAGAACCCGTTATCGCTAACTAAAAAAACGTCAATAATTATCACATTCTCGTTATTTTCCATAAAACAACAATATTTGAAGCAATAAATATATTGGAGAAATGAGTAAATGTGTTATTATACGTAAGAAAGGTCCTGTCAAGCAACAAGCAAGTAGAATCGGCTAGTGTAATTTTCAGTCTCTAAACTCAGGCCAATTCATATAGTAGAAAAATATCTAAAATTTTAATTGTGATTGTTGTTGGTTAATTGTAATATATTTGCTCGTATATGTTATTAAATCCAAGGATCGATTGAAAAATTAAAACAAGAAACCGAAGACATGTGGCATATTCTATAGCAGTTATCGGTATCTATATATGGTACCGACGTACAATTCAACCAAGTTTATGTACCACCCAAACATCCATTTAGAAATTTGGTTGGATGTTTCTGCTGGTTTTCAGCTGAAACTTCAAAAGGAACTCGGGTGGAGGTGCCGAATTACACAAATAATAAATATTAGGTGATGGAATACAAATTATGGGAATTTGTGGTAAAGAAAATCAACCGCTAAAATCCAAAATTTTAGCATTTGTTACAAACCTAATTTTCACTAGATGTTATGGGGGAAAGAAGGCGTAATACATTGTATTGGTTGCCCCAAGCCATTACTTCAAAAAGTTTGGTATGCTAGTAAAAGATTGATGTCAAATAACAAAAAACCGCTGTATGAGTTAGCCTAGTCCTTAATGATCGATATCTCCAAGGACCTTGATCATTACAAATAAGATTCGTAAATCAAATACTTCTTTACATCACTCGATTCTCAACTTATTGATGCTATAATAAATCTCTCTAAGCATGAGTATTCACCAAAAATATTTTATTTTCGTCTTTTGTAAATTTTCTTTCATACAAAATATATGAAGGTACAAATGTACCTTTGCCGCCGTTAAAGGGTGTAAGATTAATTTTGCTCCCTAACTTGGGGATGGGTGGTCACACATTTCTGAAATTTGGAATACATATTTTAAACTAAAATCGTAGAGATGAAAATCAGAAAATTTCAGCCCGATCGGACCCATAGCAAAAAAGTTACGGTGTTTTAAAAACGAAAAAGGTACACCTGTACCTATCCCGCTGGATGAGGGTTAACTGCATTGGATGTACTAATTTGATGGTGAAGCTGCACATACATGGCGATTGAATGAGATCAAACGGATTAAAATTCCATTCGCTGATTTGGCAGAGTGTGGAGTTTAAGCTTTATCCACACTGTCAATTGGCAGCTCGCGATGCCAACTGGCAGTTGTCATTGCATCTACACTGAATGCCATTTGTTTGGCCATCCAGTTACTCAGTCTTCTCGAATTCAAAGTGACAATTTTGTTCGTTTTTTGTTTGAAATTGTGTAATTTTTGAATGGCATAGTAATAATTAAACGCGCGTTGTCCCATTTTATAATTAAATAAAAAAAAACTCAAAAATGAAAGTAGTTTGGTTATATCATTTTCCCTTTGGAAGCCAGTGTAGATAGTAAGCAGCTGCCAAATGGCACCTCACGACGCCGACACCTTTTTTTTGACGAGTTGCCATTTGGAGGTAATGTAGGTAGCTTTAAATACATTTTAATTTATGGATTCGCCGTTTATGTGCGCCGTTCAAATAATTTATTCCATTAAATCGTACACCCAGTGCAGCGAAGTTTTTCTGGAGAAATTCTAAGTTTAGTTTTTCCAAATAGACCTTTTTATAACACTAGCTGCTTGTTCTCTGTTGAAATATTGTTGAAATATTGTGTTGAAATTTCGTATGTGCGCCAATTTCAAAAGTAATCACCGGTTATTTCCGGTTTTTCCATTTTAAAAATAGTACCGGTTAATAACCGGGCGAAAATAGTACCGGATATAACCGGTTTTTTAAATTGAAACTACCGGTTATTCAAAATAACCGGTTATTGATTCCCATCCCTACTAGGGATGGGACTTTTTGACAAAAATACCGGTTGTCCGGTTATTGCGGTTATTTTCCTCATCGGTTATACCGGATCGGTTTAAACGACCAAAAATACCGGTTATTGAAATAACCGGTTAAAACCAACTAACAAAGAAAAGGCCCTCCTGTTCTATATTTTTCCATGTTTCCCATACATTTTTTCTATATTTAAGGTAGCATTGTGAACACTGCGTTACTTATTAGCAAGCCAGGCACCTTGCATTAGCATCATTTCTTAAAACAGGACATTTTGCGTAAAAATTTGAAAGTTTATAGGGATCTTTGCACAAAAAACGACAAGTTTCAATAGGAAACAATAAATTTAGGCGATACGGAATTTCGAATTTTAACAGAAACACTTAACCCTCATCCAGCGGCAGATTCTTACAACGCTTGCCGGCGGCAAAGGTACACCTGTACCTTAGTACATTTTGTATGAAAATCTTCACTATTTGTATGAATTTTGACCGTAAAACCGTTATATTATGTTGACTAGTCACAAATTAGTAACTGTTTTTGCCGAAGTGAATGTTTTAAGAAGTTGGGTTTATGTGGATTTAATTTTTGGACTGGGTAAATTTAGGAAATAGGCAAAATTTTAAAAAGAAAATTGAAAAAATGGGTTGCTTGGAATTTTAATTTGACGAAATTTAAAAGTGATTTACAAATGAAAAGTAGAAAACGGTTCAAATTAAGTCATTAATGATTTTAGAAGAATTTGGTATGTTTGATTTGCAAATTGTGAAGTCTTAAGTTAAAATTTACCCCCCTGCCCCCAATATATTATTCTGTTACTAGAACCCGTTATCGCTAACTAAAAAAACGTCAATAATTATCACATTCTCGTTATTTTCCATAAAACAACAATATTTGAAGCAATAAATATATTGGAGAAATGAGTAAATGTGTTATTATACGTAAGAAAGGTCCTGTCAAGCAACAAGCAAGTAGAATCGGCTAGTGTAATTTTCAGTCTCTAAACTCAGGCCAATTCATATAGTAGAAAAATATCTAAAATTTTAATTGTGATTGTTGTTGGTTAATTGTAATATATTTGCTCGTATATGTTATTAAATCCAAGGATCGATTGAAAAATTAAAACAAGAAACCGAAGACATGTGGCATATTCTATAGCAGTTATCGGTATCTATATATGGTACCGACGTACAATTCAACCAAGTTTATGTACCACCCAAACATCCATTTAGAAATTTGGTTGGATGTTTCTGCTGGTTTTCAGCTGAAACTTCAAAAGGAACTCGGGTGGAGGTGCCGAATTACACAAATAATAAATATTAGGTGATGGAATACAAATTATGGGAATTTGTGGTAAAGAAAATCAACCGCTAAAATCCAAAATTTTAGCATTTGTTACAAACCTAATTTTCACTAGATGTTATGGGGGAAAGAAGGCGTAATACATTGTATTGGTTGCCCCAAGCCATTACTTCAAAAAGTTTGGTATGCTAGTAAAAGATTGATGTCAAATAACAAAAAACCGCTGTATGAGTTAGCCTAGTCCTTAATGATCGATATCTCCAAGGACCTTGATCATTACAAATAAGATTCGTAAATCAAATACTTCTTTACATCACTCGATTCTCAACTTATTGATGCTATAATAAATCTCTCTAAGCATGAGTATTCACCAAAAATATTTTATTTTCGTCTTTTGTAAATTTTCTTTCATACAAAATATATGAAGGTACAAATGTACCTTTGCCGCCGTTAAAGGGTGTAAGATTAATTTTGCTCCCTAACTTGGGGATGGGTGGTCACACATTTCTGAAATTTGGAATACATATTTTAAACTAAAATCGTAGAGATGAAAATCAGAAAATTTCAGCCCGATCGGACCCATAGCAAAAAAGTTACGGTGTTTTAAAAACGAAAAAGGTACACCTGTACCTATCCCGCTGGATGAGGGTTAACTGCATTGGATGTACTAATTTGATGGTGAAGCTGCACATACATGGCGATTGAATGAGATCAAACGGATTAAAATTCCATTCGCTGATTTGGCAGAGTGTGGAGTTTAAGCTTTATCCACACTGTCAATTGGCAGCTCGCGATGCCAACTGGCAGTTGTCATTGCATCTACACTGAATGCCATTTGTTTGGCCATCCAGTTACTCAGTCTTCTCGAATTCAAAGTGACAATTTTGTTCGTTTTTTGTTTGAAATTGTGTAATTTTTGAATGGCATAGTAATAATTAAACGCGCGTTGTCCCATTTTATAATTAAATAAAAAAAAACTCAAAAATGAAAGTAGTTTGGTTATATCATTTTCCCTTTGGAAGCCAGTGTAGATAGTAAGCAGCTGCCAAATGGCACCTCACGACGCCGACACCTTTTTTTTGACGAGTTGCCATTTGGAGGTAATGTAGGTAGCTTTAAATACATTTTAATTTATGGATTCGCCGTTTATGTGCGCCGTTCAAATAATTTATTCCATTAAATCGTACACCCAGTGCAGCGAAGTTTTTCTGGAGAAATTCTAAGTTTAGTTTTTCCAAATAGACCTTTTTATAACACTAGCTGCTTGTTCTCTGTTGAAATATTGTTGAAATATTGTGTTGAAATTTCGTATGTGCGCCAATTTCAAAAGTAATCACCGGTTATTTCCGGTTTTTCCATTTTAAAAATAGTACCGGTTAATAACCGGGCGAAAATAGTACCGGATATAACCGGTTTTTTAAATTGAAATATTATTATATTATTATTCAAAATAACCGGTTATTGATTCCCATCCCTAGGTCGTGCTCTGTGGATGTGATCGTTCGGTCGCCCCTCTGTGAAATAAACACTCATAGAGAAACGAGTTTCCAAACTCGGCACGACTCATCGCAAGTTTATTATTCAGAAGAAGATGATAAGAAATATTCTTATCGTAGAATAATAAACTAACAATGCGACTAGGAAGTGGTATGGCTGACAACCTTATCACACTCCGAATTCAATTGACAGCGAAGATAATGCAGCACAATATATTATAAATGTGTGACGTCATTTTGGCATATCCTATTACCCAGTGTTCAACAAATCGTCAATTATTTAAAGTTTATTGTGCTGCTTTAATCCTCTCTGTTATGCTGCTGTTTTGAAGTATAAGGCTTGATATGGAGCACCGGCAGCAACAGCAGCAGCATTGCATGGCTGAATATGGTGAACAGCAAAATGCTCAGCATTTTTGTCAGCAATATCAAATCAACGCCATCTAGATATATCATAGCCGCAACTCAGCTTGACAATGCCGTCATAGTTTAGCTCTTAAATTTTTTATTTACACGAACAAACAACAAAAACAAGTAGTGACGTAATAAAAAGCAAAAACAAAACAGTGCAACATTGGCGAACATAACCTAAAACTATAAGCTGATTTTGACGTCTAAGATTCTACATTGCGGCCTTAATATCTAGACGGCGTTGATCAAATGCATCGTGCTTGACATTTCGCGCTGCTGCTGTTGCTGCCAGTATTCTATTTCAAGCCTAAGACTATTTTGTGATATAACAATTAATTTTTTTCTTTTAATGCAGCAATAATTTTGCTTTCATTCTATTTTTTCTGTATAAGAGCTCCATTATACAGTCATATTTCTATAAGTCCATCTAGACTGATCGCCAAATGATTGCACGTACAACCAACTGGCAGTTGTCATTGCATCCAAACTGATTGCCATTAGGGTGTGCGTCCAATTTTGATATTCAACATGACAGCTCAACCAACCGCTTGCCAAATTCAAAGTGACAATTTTGCTACTTTTGTTCATTTTTTTGTGTAAAATTGAATAATTCTTGAATAACCGTGTAATAATTCAAAAGCGCAGAGTCCGATTTTGATAATTAAATTGAAAAAAATCACCAAAATGAAATTTTGGTTATGTCATTTTCTGTCTCCATTTGGTTGCTAGTGTAGATGCTAAGTAGGAACCGTAGCAACTGTTGGTGATGCTTAATTGATTTCGTTTGAACCGAATGAATTGAGTAGGCTTAAGGATATGACATGATATGCACATGATAATAGAAATATGACTGTGTAATGGAACCCTAAAAAAAACACAATTTACTTTTCACTGACTGCTGCCTAGAATCCTCATGTCACACTCTTATGTATGTATATGTTTGATATTTATAATAGTTTATGAATTTTTTGATGTTTGTTGTTGTTAAAAAAAATATATTTTATTTAATACAAAGTGGCCCGAAACTACCGAACTGTCTCAGGCATTTGAAAATTTCAAAAAATCTTTTTCTCCCACGACTTAAACCACAATATTTCCAAACTTGGACAAACTAAAAGTATATACATATTAATTACCTATACATGTACTAAAATATTAAGTTCTTCTACCATCCCGAATTTTCACTATTAGTTCAATGTCACCATTTTGATGATTCATACACAATACCAATATTTAAATTGAAAATATTTGACTATTTATAAGTCCATTTCTGATATTTTGTCGGAATTTCCTTTGAAAGCGACAGTAACGATGCTGTCGCCAGAAACTCATCGCTATTGGCGACAGTCATGGGCAATTATCGCCTTAGATAATCCCTAAGAAATTGCGAATGTCGCCTGTTGACCACCAGTCGCAAGCTGTCTCTTTCATACACACATAACATATCATTACTACAGTGGGTTACATTATCGCCTATCACCTTACTTGATTCCAAATGGCGAAACGATCACTTTCGATTATCGCCATTGGTGATGGCGATAATCCCCTTACAGAATTCACACTCTGCATTATTTTCGCTGGCGAAATGTCAAAAACCGGTGTGGAGACTTTCATGTGAAGTGAGCACCACCAAGCGAATTCGATTTCACGATCATCCAAATTTTGACAGTATATGCATGGATTTCACGTGAACTGACGATGTTAGTACCTACTTTAAGCGCGAACTTTAAACAAAACAGGCATTGTGTTTGTTGCGTGAGTTAACGGTACTTCAGATAAAAATCATCGTCATTTGAATTGCCATTTAATGCACTTTCTGTAGATATAACTTTCATAGTTGTAAGTTTCATACTTTTAGAGAAAAATTAATTTGAGTTCGAAAGTGGCGAGTGGCCCGATTTTTGTGAAGCAGAGTGTATTTTCTTCATAAATAATAAACTTGCGGCGGATAATGCCGAATTTGGAAACTCGTTTCTCTATGAAACCTGTATATAATAGAGTGGCGACCGAACGATCACGGCTACAGAGCACGGCGTCGACTCTTCTAAATAAACTTTATTAATAAATCTACAATTTTTGTGTGAACATATTCTTTATTTTATTGGCCGTCGCTGGAGACATGTTTTTTCGTTTCTCAAAGTTGAACCCATGAATTCGAAGCCCATTCAAAACTCGGCCTTACATATTTTGTTTTCTCTTTTTTATAATTTTAACTAACTACTATAAAATCGCGAAACTTTTGGCTTCAATTCAATTACGTCCTTATGAATTGATTTGGAAACACAAAAATATTTTACAACTTTGACAATCGACCGTTGATTTATTTTAGCGCCTTCTACGGAAATATCCTACTTGGCGACTTTAACACCCCCTCACGAACTCTGGCACTGTCTCCTCGGCAACGATGAGCTATAGACCGCGACTAAATTAGACCTATCAGATTTCTGCGCACTCAATGGAATTCCGTATACACGCGTCGCTGGCGCCTGCCATTACTATTGCAAGCGCCAGTTTGATAAGTGAAACCCGTTGGGAGACATCCATCCACCCGCCGAATCCTACCGTCCAATCACAATATTATCACTCGTTAAAAAGACGCTCGAAGCAATCATCCACCCCACCCTTGTATCACATGCGGAGCTAGCTCCTCACCAGCATGGTTTCAGGAAGATGCATAGTACCACGCTGCTGTTGGCCGACCTTCTAAACATGCATATTCCTGCACAAGACGTTAGGCGGATTGTCAACTATCTATCTGGGAAGCAATCCTATACAGCGTTCCGTGGCAGCTGTTCAAAGTATAGGAAAATTAAGCAGTGAGTTCCACAGGGTAGCGTACTCTCCCCTACATTGTTCAATATTTACCTCGTGAGCCTTACAACACCCCCGGAAGGTATCGAACTAATTTCCTATGCGGACGATCGCACCGTACTCACCACGGGGAATGATTTAAATGGTATGTGTGCTCGATTAAATGACTATATTGAGAAACTGGTGGAGTTTTTCAGTATCCACAACCTCGTCATTTCTCCGTCCAAATGCACTGCAACACTTCTCACCACCTGGACGCTGGCATTTTTGGAGGAGCTCAGGATCCGTACGGGTAGGGATGCTGATGACGTTTTTCCTACTGTTACCAACCCCAAAATCCTTGGTGTCTATCTAGACACCACGATGAAGTCGAAAAACCAGGTCGAAGACATAGTCGACAAAATGCACAGTAGAAACAACGACCTAAAGGCACTGGCCGGGAGTTCCTGGGGCAAGGACAAGGAAACTATGTTGGTCACCTACAAAGCGATAGATAGAGCAATTCCCAGCTACGCAGCACCGGTATGGTCACAAACCGTTTGTGAAACAAACTGGAACAAGATCCAAACATGCCAAAACGCTGCTCTACGTATCGCTACAGGTTGTCACCTAATGTCGTCCCAGGATCATCTTCATCAAGAAACCAGCATGTTGCCAATACGTGATCACAATCTTCTCCTGTCTTTACAATATCTGGTCGGTTGCTATCGAGAGAATCACCCAAACCATCATCTCATGGACAATACTCCCCCTCCACGACATGTCAGGAGTGGAATCAGACATCTCGAGAGAGACGTCCAGGGATACAAACGGGTACCTCCCGATATATTTGATGACACAGCATACCATGCGGCCATCGCAGATATTCACACAACCGTTGTGAATCGGTCAATAGAGAGATTAAGTATGAATAGAGTCCTCTCAGCGCCCCCACCACCTATATCACCTGAGGAGACTAGGCTCCCGAGAGCCACAAGAGCGACACTAGCCTTAGGTCGGGTTTTTGCTCGCGCCTCAATTCATACTTATCTCGAATAGACCCGGACATTCAGAACATTTGTCCGAGCTGCGGTGGTGCGCCCCATGATGTGGACCACTTGTTCCGATGCCCTGCTGCACCCACTAACCTCACTACGAGGGCGTTATGGGACAACCCTATTGCAGCTGCTACGTTCTTGTCGCTTGAGACAATAGGCGAGAACGACGACGAAACATAGAGTACTTCCACAGACATACACAGCGGTTCACGCCTTTCTGCGCCGCTCCTATAACAACAACTAAAATGACAGAACTTGTTTTATTGTTAAGCAGATAATATAGTTTTTATGATTATTACTTATTTGGGACACGCACCCGGATGAAGGTTAAAATGAGCACCATTCTTTGATATAACATTTTTTACAGTGGTAAAAACTCCCTACAAGCTATCTCGTGTGATGGAAAATCGTGTGTACACATCTTGTTTGGGAGCTCTGTAGTAAACACATTTATCTTAGCAAAGTGAGTCAAGCTGGGTCCTTGCCGATTCGAAAAAGAACTAAATGCTGAAATTATTGGATTATTTACTTTGACAAGAGTATACGCATATACAACCGTTTTCATATTATTTTCAATTCCTTTGAAATGTTAATCAAACCAAAAATAAGATGAGATTCATAAGCATCCACTTGGAAAAAATATCATTAACATTCCTTCGAAACCAAACAAATCTGATGACCATTTTCTTACAACCGTAGCGGTGGAGACCCTTTCTAAATGACGGCCACAAATTACCAATTGCGAGGAAAAGGTTCCGTCGTCAGACTTCAAGTATAATAAAGAATTGTAAAATAAAAATAAACCAACCAAGCGGAAAGAAAAAAAACATCCGTAAAATACAAACGCATTAAATTCCTATTTGCAAAGGATCAAATGTCGCTGACAAAATAGGTTTGAATCGATATCGTCGTAGTGTGTGTTGCTCTCCATTCGTTCTCCTTGACGGAATAACGTGAAATTGAACTTTGACTAAATCGTATTTAAGTCCTCGCCTTTTAGTTCAGTAATATCGTGTCGATTTAGTACCAATCCGTGAAAAAATGCGGAAGTTTTTTTCTCACTCTTTTTTTTATGTATTATGGGGCGCTGATTCCGAATATGAACTTTGCACCCTAAAAAAAGTACCGCAACATTAAAAAAATAAGCAAAATTACCCAGATTTCAGGTTTTTTGCCCATAAAAAATAAACAGTGCATTTCCCGAAAAAATGTTCTACTACAAAAATAAAATGGACATCATTCCCTAGAAAATTGCTGAATTTCATTTTTTTCTCAGACCCTCAGTTTGGGAGCTAGAGCTCATAAAACTCCAGGAAATTTTTATCTTAACAAAAGAAGTATCTAAGTTTCTCTATGATGATTCGTTTCACTTTACTATTTACATCATTAACAGTTTCAGCAGGATTCTCAATATTTTGCTTGTTGCAACTCGTTTCCCCTATTCACCGGCCAACCAAACACATTTTTTTGCTGCCTAAAGAGATATAGAACAACTACTGGGCCAGTCTACACGCGAAACAAGAACAAGATGAAAACCGTTTTTTAGAAGAGATTCGTGAAGAGCAAGGCAAGGAAAAATTCAATTTTCATATAAAAACCGGTTTTGATCTCAAGTTTCACCGACTAAAAAATGTATTCAAATAGAACACTATAAGGAAACCTTAGGGACATTTTTTATCGATTTAGTCTTTGGGCGAAAATTGGCTAAATTTAGCAATGCTCTAGCTTCCAAACTAAAAGTCAGACAAAAAATGATATATGGCAATTTTGTAGGCAATGATGTTTACTTTATTTTTGTGGTAGATCATTTTTCCGGGAAACTAACCGTTAACCGTGTCGCTTGAGACAATAGGCGAGTACGGACAACGAAACTTAGAACACATTCACAGCGGTTCACGCCTTTCTGCAGCGCTACTACAACAAGAATTCGATCAGTTGAATATCGAGCTACGGATTAGCATCGCGTTTAAAAAATTAAAACAGGGGCCCTATCATGTAATTCGATTCGAAAGGAATTGCTTTCGAAATGGCTAAATTGGTATCATGTAACTCGAACGAATAGCTTATATTCGAAAGTAATAGGACCTTCGTTTTTCGAGCATACGAATCGAAAATCCCCTATCATGTAACTCGAAAGCGTTCGAGAATACAGTGCACTCGCGCTAACTTGAATCTCCGCCAACTTGAACTATACGTTAACTTGAACATTTTTTCTGTCCGTTGACTGCACTATAACTTGAACTAAATCAAAATGCGCTATAACTTGAACAAAATTTCTTGCAAATTATTTATTGCGTTATCAAAATGCAGACGTTTTGTACAACTTTCTGTAATAGGTTACCGTTGTTTTCACATTAAATTGTCTGGACAAATTTGGCTGGATCATTACGCAGCTTTAAGCTTCGCCCACTTAGATGATGAAGACACTATTCCTCTAAGGGTTTGTGTTCGTAGAGAGAGAGAGACGACTCATGTGACGATCGCTCAGCGACTGCAGTTAAAGCACCGGTAATGAGCACTATATGCTGATATTTTCTATACAGACATGTTCCTTTGGGTCATAGTTGACACAAGGAAAGTACCACCATTCTAAAAATATTCAATTACGGCTCGGAATTGGATGGAAAACTACGATCACTGAGCGATCCTCACGTGAGTCGTCTCTACGAACACGTACCTCAAGCGTTTTGAAAAGGAAATGGAGAAACATAGCCAAGGAAGCAAAGGATATTCTCCAGAATCTAACTCCGCAAAACAATTTCTTAGTTACAGCATCCGCTACGCTGTAACTAAGAAATTGTGTTTCTATTGTAACAATAAAAATGTGTTTAAGGTTGAATATACACTTGAAGACATACGCACATAGAATGAGGATTTCCCAATCACCGATGCTGAATCTATCGCTAGAAGTAACTCCGAAATTGAGTCAATTTCAGGTGAAAACAAGCGGATAACATCAACTGAAGCCGTTACCATTTTCCGTAGGGTTATTCAATAGGCGACGAGTGAAAGTGTCATCCCGCGGAAAGTTGGTGTTCTTCAGTCGTTACGAGAAAAGGCCGTGCTAGACACCATTTCTCAAAAGAAGTGACAAACCTTAATTACAGCATTTTTTGACAAAAAAAATTTAAAAAGCCACTGTTAATTGTTTCTTTTCGTATTCATTATACTGCTAATAATAAAGTTAACTGAAAACATCTCATTTCTACTTATATGGATATAAGGTATTCGCTAAGTTGAACAATTCGTTATCTTGAATGAGGCTGGTTTCAATTAGTTCAAGTTAGCGCGAGTCTACTGTATGGACGATTGCATCGAAAATGCATTCGAAAGGTAGGATACTCTCGAAAAGCAATCGTTTATGTGTTTTGTTTTAAGCGAAGGTTGAGTCTTTAGCACACAAATTAGTGTAACGGACTTCTTAAGACAAAGACTATGAGTTTTCCTTAAAATAATGCATTTATATATTTTGTAAAGACGAATAAAAAATTTTGTATTCCCGGAATCGTCGTGCAATTTTTAAGCTACCAAGGAGGAAAAGATGAATTGAACATCTTCGGTTTAGAAAAAAAATGTATTTCTTTTCAGAATGCAGATGAAATTTAAAGATTTTGTTAAAAATAATTACTCGAAACGAACGAGTTACATGATACCAAATTGCTTTCAAATCGAATACGAAAGAGTCGGCACTTTCGTTTTCGTTTCGAATCACATGATAGGGCCCCAGGCGTTTAAATCATTGAGTTTAATAACATCGACAATTTAGAGATTAAAACCTCTTTTTTAAACCCTAAATCAACCCTATCCCAATACTGACCCTCAGATTAGCCTAATGTCTGCTGTGTCTAGTATATTGTCTCCGTGTTCGAGTAAAAATTATTCGTTTTATCATCTTGCTTGTCAATTTACACCACCCATACCGTCGAATTTCTCGGCCTTTGGTTTTGATAGTAATTTTTATAGGCAAATAAAATGCGTGGTATATCTTACATTAGCTGCCCATACACTGAGACTAAATCCGGATCACACTTTTTTTTTCTAGTTTCCTCTCGAGCACACTCCATGATTTTCTGCGGGCTGCCGTGTTGAATAAGGGGTAGCTATTGGTACTGAGTTCTGCAGCGCTTTAAGTTTATAAATATCAAAAAGATCGCGCTCTTGTATTTTCACGTTTTCCATCTACGCTAAGCTATTTAAAGTGAAAATAAAATAATAAAACATTGTGAAATCGAGAGAGTTGGAAATATAATTTCTTTTTTTCCATGAATTTTGTTGTTATTACATTTCTTTTTTACATTTTTAGTTAAAACAAAATATAATATCCAATCATACTTTTCGCATGGAAATTTTCGACAAGTTCTGTATTCGGTATTCATCAGTTATTCGTTTTACATTACATTCCGCCTCTCTCATTTTTTATTTTGCATATGCAATATCTTTTAAATTTTTCTTTTGTAAATTAAAATCTTTAATTAGAATCGACTGCTTTTGCACGAAATTTAGGTCTGGAAATTTTAATTTGAAAAAAAAAATGATCGGGTTAGTCATAATAAAAGGGGGCGCTGGCATGGTGATGTGTACTTTCAAACATAACAAATTATTGACTCAGTATCTTGTTGTTTCTATGATATAAAAATACCACCGTTTTCATTCGAATATGTATGTATCTTGAAAATATATACCCGTCACACCCATTGGTTTTCGATAATTAATTTTTTTGTAAAGATAGGGAAATTTCATATACAAACTTGATTTTTTCATTTGAATGTATTAAAGAAATCGTATAAAAAAATTTTCACGTTACAATTATATAAAATTTGCTCATATTTTCTTTGAGGTACCTCTTTCATGCGTCGAAAGAGACCACCACCTGAATGATTGGTTTTTGACTTGTTTTGTTTTATACATAGTTTCAAAAATCCCTATCCAATGAAATATACAAAATAATAAGTGAAAACTTTAAGGACTTTAAAGGGAAACTCCCTTTTCTTATTATGTCGATACATATTTGCAATGTGAATATCGCGCGCATTAAAAAAAATACACAATTCAATTTAGTTGAAATATGCAATTTTACACATTTCTTACTGAAATGGTATCAAACTGATGAAGTAAAGCTCATTTATGAAAGCCATAAAAGAGAGGATGAAATATTTACAATAGAAAGCTTTAAAATGAGCTTCCTCTGCGAAACTCTCATTTTTCTAATATTTACAACTTCGCATATTGTCCGTTTAAATTACTGGCAAAATTCGTAATGATCTTCAATTATTGTACACAATTCACAAACATTATTATTTGTATCCATTTGTGGGAAAAATTATCGTAGAAACTGATTAAAAAACTTGCGCGAAAAATTCACTGCTTTTCATGTTACTTCTTATTTTATTTAAAGATTTTTGTTTTTATGTTTTCATTTTATATAGCATTCAAAAACTATGCATATCATATTTTTTCATAAACAATTCATTATTAATCCACAAGCATACACGATTGTTATCATTCAGTTTTTTTTATAAATTCAAAACAACAAATGCATACACCACCACACAAATCGATCATTCATTAATACATTCACACTTCATTCGCCACAGTAGTCACTTAACTATTTCGGGAGACTTCGATTGGTGTACAGATTTTCACTTGCTAACGTTGCCCTCTTCGTTAATCGAATTATTCATCTCGTTGCCGTTTCCACTCCCCAAAGAAGGCAGTGATGTAGCTACGTATAAAGCTGGATCGATGACCTTCGGAATTGGTTTTATTTCGGTGGCCAATTCTTTCTCGATGCGATGCAAATCGAAGCGATCCTCATATGTAATAAGATTAATGGCAATGCCTGCAAAGAGTAATTTGATAAATTATTTTTGATAAGTTGCCGATTACTATTGCATAAATAGAAAAAAAACCCATGTAGAAAAATCATGTAACATTTCGACCCTAAAATGGATGCCTAATCTGTTTGCATGGGTGGACATTGATGTAATATTCTGTGTCAGGGATAATTGTATAGAAATGGAGTTCCCATAATATAAAACCGTATAGAAAAATTTCAATTTTTATTTATTAGGAAACAAAATGGAGCAACAAACAGGAAGCCTGCATATGTATAGCTAAACGTCACAAAACCTAACAAAATAAAAGCTGAATTTAGCGAGTATAAGAAATTTAAAATATATCAATGTGCCTGTCTAGACAGTTTGAATTTTCGTTCGTCTTCATCATTTTGACAATTGAAACTTGAGATGCTTGCGCTATTGAAGAAACGCATTCATTCTTGAACGCTATTGCTAATGTTAAATATAAACAACTCATCATCTATTCATACTATTCATGAAAGAATTTATCATTTACCCGTCCTGACCAAAGCCGCGACACATATTTCCCGAGAAATAATGAACAGATGTGAATAGAATGAGGCATTGATCTCTTCTGTTCACTTGACGCAATCAACGACACGTTCAATATTGAAAGTGGATACGGAGCTTGAAGACGATAGTGAAGACGAAAGCGCACATGTGCGGATATAGCCTATTAACCATCAAATAATAATCAACAGACAACAGTAATATATAGTTCCTTTATGTATTTCTGTACCGAAAAATAAGGATAATAGGCAGACCGTGCTTTTGATCTCGAAACCTCTACAAAAAGCCGTCAATATCATTATTAATGAGATTTCGCTTATATTCCTAAATACCTAGCTTCAATGTTAGTCTCTTGCACTAGTTTTTTTTTTTATTTATCTTGCAAAACAAGAAGCGTATCGCGTTACTATTTATAACAATAATAAATATTTTTAGTACATACACTCGGATCCAAAAAAGAAACGGACACTTTTTTCTTAATTATTTTTACATAATACGTTATTAGATTTCCTCAAATGAACGAATATAAAGTCCTCTTCCACGGGGCCAACCCTGCCACTACCAATATAGTCCCCCCTAATTGATTGCTTTCAGTACTGGATAAATTCAAGCCAAAATTACAGTTGCCCTAATGCCAAGATCTTTCGTTATAACTTAATATGGATTATAGAAAAGTGTTCAGATTTTTATTTGGATCAGAATGTGTGAAAAGGAAAAATTATATTTACTCACCGAGGTGTCCAAATCGTCCTGAACGGCCTATGCGATGAAGATAAGTTTCGGCCATACGTGGGAAATCGAAGTTAATAACTACATTCACAGCCTGTACGTCAATACCACGTGTGAACAGATCTGAACATACCAAATTTCTGCAAAGACCTTGCCTAAAATCGTGAAAAACGCGATTTCTGTGTACCTGTGCCATTTTGGCATGAATATAATAACAACAGTAGCCAAGTTCCGTAATCTTTTTCGCTAACAACTCGACACGTTGTGTTGAATTGCAAAATATGATCGATTGGTTTATTTGTAACTTAGAGAATAGGGTGTTTAGACAGTGAACTTTCTGTCTCTCTTGGACGAATGCATAATATTGCGTTACGCCTTTTAATGTTAATTCCTCCATGAGATTAATTTCGTACGGTTCTCGTAGATGTTTTTCCATGAAATTCTTTACGCTCAGAGGGAATGTCGCAGAAAATAATAGAATTTGAGGATCTTTCGGCAATTTCATTATAACATGATCCAGCATGCCTTTGAAGTCTAGAGATAATAATTTGTCTGCCTCATCCAACACAAGAATTTTGCACTGTGACATATCGGTCACTTTTTTATCCATAAGATCCAAAATGCGACCAGGCGTTGCAATTATCAATTGTACTGAAAAAAAAAGTAAAATATTAAACCATTATGTTCCAAGCAAATTATGTTAAGAAAAGACTACTTTACAGTTTCCGTCCGGAAGAAAATTTAAGATGCGATAGTTGCATCAAAAATGGAGTAGTGGGAAACCATAACGTTCTAAGGGACTCACAATCAACTTTACACGCAGCGATTCTTAGTGATCTGTTTATTAATAGAAGTACGCTTTTCGCTTTGTCTAAATTAGTATTAGTTTTGCATATAGTAATGTGTATGGATTATTATTATCAGTTAGAGCGGCTGCATTGTAAGTACAATAAAATAATTTTTAGTTGGTATGGCACTTACAACGTTATGGTTAAGTTATGGCAGTCCTCAATAAATGTGTTTGTAAACTAACAATAGTGGGTTATATATAATTGTATTAGGGACACTTGCAAAAGATGGTACGAAATTATTAAATCTAGCTTAATCCCAGGAATAATAAATATCACAGCCTAGGGCTTATTTTAACGAAAACACTTTGAAATTCGATTAAAGTTTGAACATTTTATTTAAGTTAGCTTTTAGAGAGTTTTAGCATGTCGTTGCAAATAGAACAACATAATTTGACATTCCATATAAAAATTCGCTTCCTTACCGTATACGAAAATTATTTTGACGAACTTCTAAATGAAGAATTTCCTCGAGCAGCTTTTCAAGATGTTGAGCCGGATACCACAAATATTGAAGATGTCTCAGAGGAAGAGGTGATGGAGGCAATACTTCCGATGAAACGCGGAAAGGCAGTCGGACCGGACAAAATCCCCGCGGAATTTTGGTTGAAAATGGAAAATGTCGGGCTGAGATGGCTCACAGTTCTCTTCAACAACATCAAAGGTGGGCAATCGATGCCTGATGCTTTCAGGGAAAGTTTTCTTCTTCCTTTCTATAAGAACAAGGGAGACTTACGCAAACTCAATAACTATAGGGCTATAAAGTTAACACCTCATACACTGAATATCTACGAGCGAGTTGTCTGCAACCGATTGAGAAAGATTGTGCGGTTGAATGACAATCAATGCGGCTTTGTTGAAGGTCGATGTGTTCAGTGCATTCGTATTGCAATGGAAAAGTATAGAGCAGCACGAAAGGACTTGCACTTTGTATTCATCGATTTGGAAAAGGCATTAGATAGAGTACCTCGTGAGCTGATATGGTTGGCCTTGAGAGCACTTAATGTCCCTGAGGCATACGTCAGGATGATACGAGACATGTATGATGGAGCTACGACTAAGGTTAGATGTACAGCCGGTGAATCAGAAGAATTTCCGGTGAATGTCGGATTACACCAGGGCAGTGTATTGAGTCCGTTGCTCTTCAACATCATCATGTGATACTTATTAACACGTATATCCGACGGCCTAGAAATATCTCTTCTTTTTGCCGATGATATACACTCGGCCGCAAAACTATCGACTCAACCTAAAAGCGCGTTCATTTGTACGTGTTTTTCGAAAAGTATACCAGTTATCCATAAAAATCGTATGTCATTGAAAAGCTTAAGGCCTTAGCTTTACGTTGGTACCATTTTAACCAATATTTGGTGAGCACTTTTAAAATTGATGCTCTTTGAGCGAAATCGTAGCGAAAATGAGCAAATATGAAAATGGTTTTTGGTTAGGTTTTTTGCAAATAAAACAAAAACTGTTGGAAAATAAGTTAAGTATTTATTATTTTAGTATTTGGTATTGCCTCCTCTTGCTCTAATGACAGCTTTTAGTCGATTCTGCATTGATCTGATCAAGTTGCTGATGGTATCTTGAGGAATATCGGTCCACTCCTCTAATAGGGCTGCCTTCAATTCTTCAGTGGACGAAGGGACTGGATTTCTGGCTCGGACTCTTCTGTTGAGTTCGTCCCACAAGTGTTCAATGGGATTGATGTCGGGACTGCGTGCATGCCAGTTAAGTGACGACATATTGGCTTCATTCAAGAACTGTCAAGTGAGGCGCGATGCATGACACCGGGCATTGTCGTGCATCAAAGTGAAGTTCTCGCCAATAAATGCTGCATAGGGCACAATGTGGACACGGAGAATATCGGTAACGTATCGCTCAGCTGTCAGCCCTCCTCTTCGGCCTCCTGTGGGCACGAATGCGAGATCCGTTTTTCCCTCCAAGAAAATGCCAGCCCACATCATACAGGAACCGCCGCCGTATGCAACCATTTCAGTAAAACAGCACTGCGCAATTCGCTCAGTTGGACGCCTGTAGACTCGACATCTTCTGTCACTGCCATATAGACACATTCTCGACTCGTCAGTGAACAATACTGAGCTCCATTCCGTATCGCTCCAAGTAAGATGATCTCGAGCAAATAAGAGGCGCGCTTGTCGGCAGTCAATTTGGGGCCCCTGGCAGGCCGTCTTGGATTGATATTCGCTTCCCTTAATCGTCTCCTTACTGTGCAGACAGTAACAGCTACTTCGCGAACACGCCTCAGGTTCCGCTGCGCAGCAACACCCGTGAGGAACCGATTTCGTAACGTACTTGTAACAATGAAACGGTCGTCTCTCTCTGAAATGGATCGAGGGCGGCCCGTTCTTGGTCTCGAATTAAAGCTACCAGTCTCTCGAAATCTCCTGCTAACTCTCGAGACAACAGACTGACTCATTCCAAGACGGCGAGCGACGGTTCGCTGACTATACTTTTCCGACAATAGGGCTACAACTTGTGCCGCCTGATCTGGCGCCGTATCCATTGATGACCAAACAGTGATTGAAATTACTTCAAATGTAAGTTACCTAACTTTTCTGATGCAACTGATAATGAGAAACCGATTACGGGCGCGTTTATAGGGGTAGTTTACCTGACGTGACCTTTACCTGAAATTTCAATTTTTCTGGGTTTTTTGTTACAAGTGGCAATAATTTAAAAAGTGCGAAGCAAATATTGATAAAAAGGGTACTAACAGTTAGCTAAAGTTTCAAACTTTTAAACGACATACGACTTTTATGGATAACTATCATACTTTCCAAAAAACACGTACAAATACACGCGCTTTTAGGTTGAGTCGATAGTTTTGCGGCCGAGTGTAGTCCTCAGTAGCCCAAACATCGTTGCCTTGCAAGCTGCACTTACAAAATGGTGTGACATTCTGGAGGAGCATGGACTGAGGGTAAGTATAACAAAGACTGAGTTCTTATGCTGCCCATTCTCAGACCCAGATGCACCGATACCAGATATGTACGTCAAAGAGCAGCTTAAGTCTTGTACCAAGTTCAAGTACCTTGGCTCGATGGTGAACAGCGGAGCTACATGCGATGATTTCATCAAACGTCGCACAAAGGTTGGGTGGATGACGTGGCGAGAAAACTCTGGAGTTTTCTGCGACAAGAAAATACCACTGAAGCTAAAGGGCAAGTTGTACAAAACGGTTGTACGCCCCGCACTCATGTATGGATCAGAATGCTGGACCATGTATGAAGGTTACGCGGAAGAAATGACAGCGACTGAAATGAAAATGTTACGCATGTCAGTTGGTGTAACCAAAAGGGACCACATCAAGAGTAGCTACATCCGAGGCAGCTTGTCCATAGACCAACCAATCACCGAAAAGCTCGAAGACCGACGAATGGATTGGAATTGCCATGTTCAAAGGCGTTCGCCTGAGAACCCCGCAAAGAGAGCAATATCAATGGAAGTTCCACTTGATGGACCCAAGGCCAGAGGCAGACCGAAGAACACCTGGATATGTCAAATGAAAAAGCAACAACAGCGCATTGGTCTCGGCGATGACACGATCCAAGATAGAGCTGCCTGTAGAAATATGCTGAGATATTACCGCCAAAACGGGCGATGTGCCTACACCGCAGGTCGAGCAACGCGAAACCATGGAGCGGTATAAAGATCGAGGCAAGGAAGAAGAAGACCGAAACAGTATATCATAATTTTGCATGTCCCAAGTAGTATTTCCGTATATTTGATGTTCTGTAAACAGTCAAAATTGTCGTGTCGTGATTGCATGTTGTAAAACTCTCGGAAAAGTTTTGTTTACGGTACGCGAGTTTTTCCTTTGTAATGTCGAGTTACGTTTACGGTATTTTGAACGTGAGTGTAAAACTCTCTAATAAATGAATAGAAAACCCCAAAATTTAGTTTTAAAAGCTATAATGTAAACTTGTTGACGGATTACGGAATTCTTTGTACTAATGAATAGATTCCCTTGCGGAATAAGAACTTATAATAGAGATAGGCATCACTTATTTAAGAAAAAATATTTACTCAAATGGCATTATTATTTTGAGTGACAGATGAAATCAGTTTCAAAATCATTTTTTTTTATATTACATCCCAAAACAATTTTACGATCTCTCTCTCAAGTTAGCGCATTGTAACGTGATATTTTCTTTCTATAGGCATATCATTCGATTCTTATATTATTTCTGAAAAACTCTCCCAATCCCTAAATCTAATTTGCGTTTTACCCTTTTGAATTAAAACATATTTCGATTCCAGGCAGAAATGCAAAATTTTGTATTTAAACAAATTTATACCACGCAACGCTCTTTGTAATCCCATTTAAAAGTACTTTTCACAATAGTGTAAACTTTGATGCTGTTGGTATACAGTTATGCAGCAGGAACATTGCTGATTAATTAATTTTAAGCATCTATTATTTTTGAAATTTTTTATTCATTGCGTCCATTTTTCCGACGCCCCTACTACGAAGTTACAGCATTAAGCTGCGCAGGTGCATGATTTTGTTTACAATTAATTTTCCATATAAAATTCGTATGAGAAATGTCATCAAAGCTACAAAATCAAGTCATCATAGAAAATATTTTGATCCCGAAAAAATGTCGCATATCTAGTTAGTGTAGTTACTACGTGATAAACCTAGTACATCAGATTGCAAAATGTGGTGGAGACAAATTTTTTTTTGTTTCTTATGTTTTTTGGGGTGCTGAGCACGAATCCGGAGCTTCCCACCAAAATTTCTTTGCGGAACAGGGTCAAAATCGTGAAAAACCCTACAATTTTTGCTGTTTTTCCGTTATTCGCCCCCTAATTCTGCAACTATTTATTTCTACGAAAAACTCTCCATAAATATTTAAGAGAGCACATAATTGCGCGTCCAAAGAGACATAAATATTAAAAATCTGTTGAGCGGTATTACTACAGTGGATAATTTAAATTTGCCATTTTTAACATAGTTCCATTTTATGAAAAAAATTTTGAGATTGAACGGTTTTTCATTTTTGGTCGTAAAAGTTGCATTTATCTTGTACATTGTGTATTTTGGAATGCAGAACCTGAATCTGTAAGTTCCCACCAAAATTTCGTTGCAAAACAGGGTCAAAATTGCAAAAAACGCCAAAAAAATGACTATCAATTGTAGCAATACCGCTTAACACATTTTAATGATTAATGGCGCGTTGGACCCGCAGTTATGTTTTCTCTAATATTTTCATGGACAGGTTTTCGGAGAAATGTACACTTTCGGAGTTATAAACAAAAAAACGGGAAAACTCCGAAAATTTTGGGTTTTTTCGCGGTTTTGATCTTGTTCCGCAACGAAATTTTGGTGGGAAGCTCCGGATTCGAGCTCAGCACCCCAAAAAACATAAGAAACAAAAAAAAAATTTCTCCACCACACTTTGCAATCTGAAATCACCTCGGAACTACACTAAGTGTATTATGCGGTTATTTGCATTTCTTTTTTAGATTTTCTTATTCATTAGTTTCTACCATGCTTTGCAAATGACTTTAATAAAATAAAACAAAAACTGATAAACTATAAAAAAGCTTAAAACAGCGTTTGCACGTAAAAAGTCGGTCGTACAATTTGGTATTCTTTTCCATTTTGGGGGCTTTCAGCTAGTTATACAGAGTTGCTCACGACTCATGGTACATACAATAGTGGATGATAGTACAGCTCATTTGGGTAGAATTAATTTGCTACATGACCATCTTCAACCGTTATAAAATTTTAGCATTTTTTGTAAATAGTTTGAAAAAACTCCACTTGCCGAGCCAAATCACTATTTGCCATACTCCCAAATATTTAATCCGAGATTTGACTTCACTTTCTGAAACGGCACAAAATTCTACATAAAATAACTCTTTCCCCAATTAAATCATTCAAAAAGCTTCACAGGTACTTCCATTCAAACTTTAAAGAAATTCGAAAATCGATTTTTCATTGAAAAATTGTAAAATCGTAAAGGTACTAAAGGTACAAAGTTGACAAAATTTATTATGTTAGCTTTCGAACGACATATAAAAATTAGGGTCTTAGGATTTGGAAAATTGCAAATTTTACGTGTTAAAGAGAAAAAAACGTGGTCCTAAGAGAAATTTCTGATTGATTCTGATTGAAACGGCTCAACAATTTGCGAGAAAAAAGGGAAGAGCTGCTTCAAGCGATCTCTCCTGTAGGTAAAAGGTACCGAATTTGTACTTGTAATTTAAAGTTCGTATTGTTGATAATGCTTTTTCAGTTTTTTTATAAAAAAAAATCTTGTTTACGAAATAAAAAATTGTGGAAACATTTACTTCGATTTTCTCTTTTTCTTTTGTTCTCTTTAACACGTAAGATTTGCAATTTTCCAAATCCCAAGACCCTAATTTTTATATGTCGTTCGAAAGCTAACATAATGAGGCAACTTTTGAATTTTCAATGAAAAGTATATTTTCGAATTTCTTTAAAGTTTGAATGGTAGTATCTAGGAAGCTTTTTTAATTGTTTAATTGGGGAAAAAGAGTTAATTTATGTAGAATTTTGTGCAGTTTCAGAAAGTGAAGTCAAATCTCGGATTGAATATTTGGGAGGGTGGCAAATAGTGATTTTGCTCAGAAAGTCGAGCTTTTTGACACTACACTAGTCGGCATATGTATTTCGACATCAGGTACTCTCGAGCCGAGACACCGATTTTGTTTAACTAGAGCGAATAAATATAAATAATAATAAACCCTAGAGGGTGTTTATGTTGTATTGCCTCCAGTGATGCCGAAATCAAAACGCTGATTTTTATTCACATGAACCTATATATTTCGGGTTGTTAAGCCCATCTTCAGGGTTATACAATCTGTGAATAATTTAACATTTTGATTAAAAAAATTATAAAGTTTAACTTAACTAAATATTAAAATTTTTTTTAATCAAAATGTTAAATTATTCACAGATTGTATAACCCTGAAGATGGGCTTAACAACCCGAAATATATAGGTTCATGTGAATAAAAATCAGCGTTTTGATTTCGGCATCACTGGAGGCAATACAACATAAACACCCTCTAAAAATTTTGATTCCGGCAATACAACAGTCTAATTTTAATTAAAGTTGACGATTTATAAAATAATAAACCCTTTCATGCCCAAATTATGGATATCAAGCGGAGAATTTTTCTAACATTATGTCGTTCAGTAGGCATCTTTTATTATATTTTCTTGAAAAAAATTTGTAAGCGCTATAGTTAACAAATTAGAGCATGATGCCATATGGCATCATTGGGACTGAAAGGGCACTTAGCAAATTCCGTGTGAAAAATGAGATAAAATGATAAAAGTCCCAACCGATTGGGGGTTCGCAACCTTAAAAAAGGGGGAAAGGGGAAAATGGGGGTCATTTTTGTTTTTTTTTGCGAGTATTTCAAAAACGACAAAAGATATAGAAAAATAGTCTGAGAACGAAAAAAACACATAAAATTATCTTTGCAATGATATATAACACATTAGAGATCTATTCAATGATTCGGCGCTAGCTTAAAAATAAAATAGGACTTTTTCATTTTATACCTTTTTTAAAACCCCAAACTCTTGAAAAAATTTTAGTTCAGCCGTAAAATTTCGTACAAGTATTCACAAGTTCAATATTATTTTGGGAGAAACATTGAGTCGCTCCGATCAACGACGCCCCTTATCCCCCCATCTGAATTTGGCGAAAGGACATGTCCACAAACCACCCCCCCCCCCCCCATTAATGCAGAGTGCTAAATTTTGGTTTATTGCGTTCGGAGCTCATAATCACCCCACCCACCAAAAATTCGCTCATTCGGATAAAAACTAAGGGTACCTTCCATACAGCAAGCAACTAGCATTTATACTTGCTGATTTTCCTTTCACGCCCAATGATGCCATATGGCATCATGCTCATGCAAAACCACTTTATAGGGTTTTCCTAAAAAAAAAAATTGAAAAATCTTTTGATTTTCTTTTACAACAACCTCTTTACAAAATAAAACCATTAAAATGATTTGCATAAAATGATTACTATTAGGAAATATGGGGAAGTGGATAAATCAGTTTTTCGGCTTTACGACAATCGTCAAACCTTCTCTAAAATTCCATTATAAATAACATCCCAAAACCAAAAATTTCACGCTGAAAAAAATCAAATAGGTGTTACACTATTGAGAGATTCTAATGTCACACAAAAAGTTAAAATTTTTTTCTTACATTTTCTATGAAAAATTATTAAATTTCATGATGCCATGGTTATCAACAGCAATAAATATGCTCAATATTTTGGGAACCATACGAAATCCCCAATCACAAAATCCCCAAACGTAGAAAAATCCCCATAATCATAATACCCATTTACAAAATCCCCATAATCATAATACCCATTTACAAAATCCCCATAATCATAATACCCATATACAAAATCCCCAATCATAAAATCCCCAAGCACCCGAAATATGCTGGTAAATGGTAGATGGACGGTAGTAAAAAATGGTAGATGGCTGATAGATGGTAAATGGTTGATGAAATACTGTAAATTGTTGATGGTTGATGGTAGATGGAAGGTGTTAAATGGTAGATGGTAAATTGCACTAGGAGGGTCGTAAATCGATACTAACTTTTTTTTTGATTAGCACAAACAAAATGTTCGAGTACATTATATTGAATAAACGTTTGCATATATCGTTCTAAACATATTAGGTTTTCTTTAACATCTTCGAGACATGTCCTCATCCGAACGAATATTCCCGGAAAACTTGGTTGGCTTATTGTTTGAACCGATCGCATATTTAATCGCCTGCACATTATCTGATTTTGTTCTGTGTTACTTCTTCTTCTTCTTTTAACGGTACAGAAAGGTGTGAACCGCTGTGTATCTATATGGACTCCTTTTATAGTTCGTCATCGTTTTCGTCCGCAATCTCCAGGGACAAAACGTGGCAGCTGCAATGGGGTTTTCCCATAGTGAGAGGGGGGTGAGATTTGTGGGTGCAGCTGGGCATTGAAACAAATGGGCTACATCGTGTGGCGTGCCAGCGCAGTTAGGGCATACGTTTAGTATATTTGGGTCTATGCGAGATAGATACGAATTGAGGCGTGAGCAGAAGCCTGACCGAAGTTGGGCTAAAGTCACTCTGGTGGCTCTCGGGAGCCTAATCTCCTCAGGCGAAATAGGTGGTGGGAGCGCTGAGAGGACTCAGGATTTTGTTCCAGCTTGTGTTACAGAGACCTTGCGACCAAACTGGCGCCGCAAAATCAGCCGCTGCTCGACCCACCGCTTTGTAAGTGGCTAGCATTGTCTCTTTATCTTTGCCCCAGGTGCTACCAGCCAGTGCTTTAAGAATTTTGTTCTTACTGCGCATCTTTTCACATACCACTTCCGCGTGATGAGCTGAAGTCATCATTTTCTCAAAGTGAAGCCCGAGAATTTTTGGATTTGCAACAGCAGGAACTGGTTTGTTGCCAATACGTACCCCAACCGGCCACTTACAATCACCTGACCAGGTGGTAAGGAAGGTCGCAGACGATTTGGACGCTGAGATGGTTAGGTTTCTGCTATGGAAAAAGGCTTCTAGTCGCGCTAAATATCTATTGATATCTTCACGCATGACATCCCTATCCGCTCCCGTGGCGAGTACAGTGCAGTCATCGGCATAAGAAATAACTTCAATCCCTTCCAGAGGTGTTGGGAGACCGGCCATGTAGATGTTAAACAAGGTGGGAGAGAGAACCCTAGGGATGAGCATCGAACATCGATGTTTCGAAAACATCGATGTTTTTGGTCCGATGGTCGATGTTTTTACCATCGATGGTTTCGCGTCGATGTTTTTCACCATCGATGGTTTACGTTTCGATGGTCGATGGTTTTCACCACCGATGGTTTTCAACGATCGATGTTTTTTTCCTCAACATATTGTTTTTACAACTCAACTTTGTCTTTATAAGTGTATGCAAATACCTTCAAACAGCCCAATCAGAAAAAAAATGTGAATCCATCGTAACATACAATCCATCTATCGTGAACACTGTACACACAAAAAGGGGTGTCTTTCTTTATACGCCCGGTAGGGCACAATTTCCAAATGTGGTTTCGCCCTGGAGTAGTTTCAACGTTTGGTCTGGGCCAAATATCAGTGTCCTAAGGTTTAAGCGGGCCGCAGAATAAAAAAATTTAATACGCGTATTAAAACCTATGTATTTTTGTAATTGCATCTCAGAATGTTTCATTTAAGACGTGACTATTAATCTAAGTCAAGCTTCCTAGGGATTACGTCCTATAGAAATTACATCTTTTGAAAATGCTCTTCAAATAAATTGAGAACCTTAGATAAGAAGTTAAAACGCCAACATTATTTGTGAATTAATTTCCGTCAAATTTTGGACAGCTGATCCGAACATTGTGCAACCGGTCATAAACATCCAGAGGAAGCCCAAAGCAACCTTAGGAGCGAAAATTCTTAGTCTGAGTTACATCAAGTCCGGTCAGAAAGAAAGGCTCAAAATAGACATAAATTGGTTCTGTGATGAGGTGTGAAACAAACGCATGTACCAGTAAAGCTTAATAAGCTAAAAGGGAAAAATTCTGTACTTGGGCTGAAATGGCCATATTTACAAAATTTCACGTTCATGTGATTTCCTCATCAAATATACGATTTCGGGGCTTTAGAACTCGTTCCTCAAATAAATATCAGCCCAAGATGTTTTTGTCCAATAACTTGAAGGATGCGAACGCGAGTTATAGTGCAACGTGCCATCAGATAGCTAGCAAGTTCGGCTAATACTGAAAAAAAAATGGACCAAATTTCCGAACACAACAATTTCACGAAAAGGCTTAACGTTTTCTTCCACAAAAAAAGGATGCCTTAAGCAATGTAACTCAAATAATCGTCGGCGATTTTTTTAAGCGTGCATAAGCCGACTTCTTGGTGAGTTTTAGTAAATTGTTGAAATGAGTTCAATAGTTCGAATTTGTGCTGCCACAAATTTTTTTAATTAAGTTTTTCGACCTGGCTGCGGGCCGCGAGTTTGATATGTTCTGGGTACGATACGAATGCAAAAAAACTCAAGGAGAAGAGTTATATTCTAGTGGGTGGGGGAGGCATTGAATGAAAACCATAATCAGCTTAATTTTTGATATTAAAGTGATTATTTTTTTTCAGTACTCAAAAAACTAAAAACATCGATGTTTTTGGTTCGATGTTTTCTTAAAATCGATGGTTGCGTCTCGATGTTTTTTCGATGGTAACCATCGATGTTTTTCTTTCGATGCTCATCTCTAGAGAACCCCACCCTGAGGAACACCTAATTTGATCTTTCTAAGTTTGGAACGACTGCCTCGAAACTCGGTGAAGGATTGCCTACCAGCTAGATAGTTGGCAATCCATCTTATCTCTTGAGTCGGAACATGCATATTGAGGAGGTTTGCCAGAAGCATGGAGTGATTAACCTTATCAAACGCATTTGATAGGTCAATCGCCACCATGATGGTTCTATGGCAAGGTGTACTGTGGTTTAGTCCGTCTCTTACACGTGTAGTGATCGCGTCCAGAGCGGTGGTTGTACTATGCATGCGTCTGAATCCGTGCTGATGGGAATCTAGCTTTCCATGTGAAACGAGTGTGGGGTGGATGAGGGCTTCCAGCGTCTTTGCTACAGGTGACAGGATCGTAATCGGTCTGTAGGAAGTTCCTAGTTTGGCACTTTTCCCTGGTTTAAGGCATGGGACTATACGACCTTGTTTCCAGATGTCGGGGATGGCGAGCGTAGACATTGACAAGTTAAAGACTGCCGTGAGATACTCAATGGCAGGAAGACCAAGATGTTTGAGCATGGCCATTGAAATGCCATCTGGTCCAAGGGCCTTAGAATTTTTTGCATTCTCAATGACTGTTTTAACCTGGTCCGGGGTATATTGGTACGGAGTCAACAATTCGGCTGCGAATCCGTCTTCTAATTTTGCGCATGAGGCCATCTGACTTGGGATGTTCAATAAATTGTTTATTGAACTGGCTCGCACACTGAAGAGGATTGCTTGTTTCTTTTTTGCCGAAGGTTATGGCTATATTGCCCTTATCTTTTGTGGGGTTCGAAAGGGCACGGACAGTGGACCATAACTTACTGGCACCTTCATTAAGGTTACAGTCATTGAGGTGCTCGTTCCATTTAGCCTTCTTGTAGTCTTTAACTTGTCGCTGTATTTGGATATTGAGCTCCCGAATTCTGGGGTCACCAGGGTTAGCGCGCCTAATGTTGTCACGTTCATCAGCTAACCTTGCGGCACTTGTTGGGAAGTTTGGACGATCCTTTGGAATGCGCCCTGCAGGGATGAACCGTGCCGCAGCTTTGGCAATGACGCTCCTAATGTTCCGTTCGGCCTTATGTATATTGGTGGGAGGGGGAAGCGCGAAGAACTTCGATGACGTGAATGTTTTGAAACCTTCCCAATCAGCTTTTTTGTGATTGAGAAAAGTTCGCTTCTCTGACTTGGTCAGGTCAGCTGGTTTGTCAATTCTGACTATGATTGGGAGGTGATCAGAGGGAAGACCAGTAAGTGTTTCCCAGGAGGTCTCACTAATTAGGCTAGCGCTGACAATTGTAATGTCTGGTGAGCTAATACAATTGTTTGCATCACGGGTTGAAGAGTTTTCATTGAGGGTACAGAAACCTGATGCGTCCAGAGATTCGGCGATAGCTTGACCCCTGGCATCGTTGTGAAGCGCGGAATGCCAGAGTTCATGATGGGCATTGAAGTCACCAAGAATGATCCTGTGCTCTCCATTAAGAAGAGGACCAATATCGAAATGGTAGTTTGTACAACTAGAATGTGGTGGTATGTAGATGTTAAAAATTTCAATATTGGTGCTCCCTGATGAAACTGAGATGGCTTGCAATTCCGCCGTACCGTCTGAAACTACATCTAATACACGGTAATGTACGGACCTGTGTATTAGGAAGGCAAGTCCACCTCCAGGGTGAGAATCATTCGTGGCGCCTTCTCTGTCCTTGCGTATGATGATATATTCACCTTCAGCGTTGAATGGTGAATTCGCGTGGAGTTTCGTCTCTTGGATGGCTGCAATCAGGATTCTGTACTTTCTCAAGAAACTTGTGATTTCAGGAAATTTCCCTAGGATGCCATTACAGTTGAACTGCAATATGGACACCGGTGTAAAAATTGCTGGCGGAGGGGCGGGAGTTAAGCTGTGTCTTACGTTCAAGGCAACATTATTGGGGGGAGTGGGGGCGTTGGTGGAGGGGAGGGGCCTGGTATTACCCGAGGCTGCCCAGTATTCCTACAGCCTGGAGCAACAAATGTACCTTCTATGTAATGACCCATCCTTCTCAAACCGGAGCATCTGAAATGCACCCACTCCGAACAGCAACTACACTGAAGTGACCTGGCATTAGAACCGATACGTCGGTTGCAGACACTACACATCCATACCAAGACAGGGCCTGGATTTGTTTCAATGCCGGCGCGTAAGAGGAGAATTGAGAGCAGCCGCGCCGAGATGTGATGCTCCCAATAAGACGAAAAAACATATATAACGAGTCCATACATATACACAGACATACACAACCTTCCTGCATCGAGACCTTCGAGGCTCTTGCCAGGGAGGCGTTTTGGCAACTCTTGGCCGTTTGTTGTAGCAAACGGGTGTGGTCCGATGGTCAATTTAAAGAGGTGGTCATGTTACAGAGTGGTCAACTTAGGGAGGTTTCACTGTATGTATATCAGTCCACGACGGTGATTTTTTTATTGCATAGTAGGACTATTACAATTACAATAGTCTAAAGCACCTACCATTTAGCATCTACCGTTTACCATCTACTATTTGCTATTTACCATCCACCATTTGCAATTTACAATCTGCCATCAACCATTTACGAGCTACCATCCGTCTACCATTAACCACCTACCATTTACCATCTACCATTTATCATCTGCCATTCAACATTTATCATTTACCATCTACAATAGCCTAAAGAAAATCTCCATTCCCCATTTGAGGTGTGATCTTAGAACGCGCGCGGACATTGTTTAACTGCAGCGAATAACGGTAAATTTCTTTTATAGAAATTAAAGTACATATCGACAGCAATAAGTATGCTCAATATTTTCCCTGTCTTCTTTCGGACTCTCATGCTATAGAAAAGATAAAAGATGGGAGCGTAATTCTGGTGCGGCATAACTACTTTGACAATATCTAATTCTTTGGTTGCCCTCATTTTTTTTTCGCAAGAATTGATACACAAAATATATATTAATTTCTGAGTTTCCCATTTTAATTTTCAAATAAAAAATATCACCAGGGTCTCGAAACATAAACAAACATCAGAATTTAGAAGATTGGTTTGAGCATCGATAGAGGCAAGCTTTAGTCCTGGTTTAAACATTCAATGCGCTACTATTGAATTTTATTTCATACGGTAAACTGTTTATTATCAAACAAAAAAATGTTTTAAAACAAAACAAAGACAAAACTTAGCGCTGTCTGAAAGAAAGTGAATGTCAACCCCTGGTGATGAACGAGCCACGACGAAGAACTCTAAGAAAGAAGTGAAATTTAAACCAAATTGTGCCGCGAAAATTTCGAATATGACTTCCGACGATTCAGTGACGACCAAAAGAAGGTATGGCCATGGAAACAGTGATTTGAACTTAGCAGCCTATGCTATTGTAAGCAATTTATCCATGCATCGTGAGAGAGCCTCCACTGTGGTATTAATTTTGGTAGCCAGGTTTCCGTTTTTTCTGAAAAACCGGGCATTTTCTTTAAATATTGTTTTTTTTTGTCAAAATGTAACAAAACAACGAATATTAGCTGAAAAAAACTTGTTCCGAAAGTTGCAGTGGCTTGAACTTTTTCCTTAGTAAAAGAGGTTTGCTTTTGATGGTTTTATAATCTTTCTTTGGTTTCATTTTATCTGCGTATGCATGCAATTCGCCTTTTTTAGTTCTAGGCCGAATGCGGTCGTTATTATTTGTGCCTCTGATGGCACATTCTTTATATCCATAATATCCTTTGGTTCAATTAGGACATTTTCCATCAATTCTTGGAAGATTTTTCGGTAATTATTCAATATCCTAACTATTTTTCAAGACAGAAGAAATTTCAATAGCAATAGCAACAACAACGCATTGGTCTCGCCGATGACACGATCCAAGATATAGCTGCCTGTAGAAATATGCTGAGATATTACCGCCAAAACGGGCGATGTGCCTACACCGCAGGTCGAGCAACGCGAAACCAAGGAGCGGTATAAAGAACGAGGCACGGAAGAAGAAATGAAATTTCAATATGACTAAAAAGGAATTGGAACAGTAAAATTTATCAAAAATTAAAAGAATTTATAATTAAACATTTCAAATTAAAAAAAAAATCCAAAATAGTTTTGATAATATTTAATTATAAATTGTTTTAATTTTAATTAAATTTTACTGTTCCAAATCCGTTTTAGTCATATTGAAATTTCTTATATGTCTTGAAAAATAGTTAGCATTGTTCATTACCCATCTTTAGAGGTACGGAAATTTCGTTTTTACGAAATAGATGCGAATTTCAGCGAAAATTGCCCACTTTTGCGAATTGATGCGAAATGTTCGAATTTGTACTTTTTCCACGAAATTATGCCGCACCAGAATTACGCACCTATCTGTTCTCTTCTTTATAGCAAGAGAGTGCGGAAACGGATAGGAAAAATATTGGGGTTGGATACGATATCCCCAGTCACAAAATCCCCAAACCAAAATCCCCAAATCAAAATACCCAAAACCAAAATCCCCCATTTGAGGTGTGATCTTAGAGCGCGCGCGCGGCATAATTATTTTGACAATATGTATTTTAATCTTTGATTGTCCATCAATTTCTTTGGGGAAAAAATAAACAAATCATACTTTTATTAATGTTTTATGTGTACATTTTGAACTCCAAGTAGAAAATCTGTCCAGTGGTTTGAAACATTGGAGGAGTAGTAGAGGCAAACTTCAACCCTGTTTTAAAGGTTGGAATAATAGAACAGAAATAGAAAACTTTTCCTTTTTTCTTTTTTTCACAAAAACTAGCTATTTTTGATGTTAAATCTTATTTTATTGGTTATATGATACGACGTTTCGCCCAAACCGGACATCTTCAGGTCTAAAAATATACGTTGATTACAATATTTACCTCGTCCCAATGTAAAATTCTATTTTTTCTCGTTCTCCGAAATTTAATTAGATCGCGCCATTTTTTGACATTTACATATGTTTCACAATGTTCAACTACTACTTATGATTGTACGATTATTTTTCTATTACATTAATTTGCAAAACTTACATTTGGTGTTACAAGATGGGTAGAGGTACGGAAATTTCGCAAATAAAAAACAGGAATTTCACATAAACTAATTTTGAAAATTAGAATTTTCGCTGAAATTCGCATAAAAACATGATTTTGTTCATTTTGTTGCTGTTAAAATTTAATAAACTAGAAATTCTAGAGAATCTCAATGAAACGAATATTCAAAAATCTCGACCACATTTCATTCAGAAATTTTTAATTATTATTAGCAAAAAAAAAACTAGGAAGTAGTGTGGCTGTAAACTGAATCATACTCGAGTTCAGTTGTCGAGAAATATTTTTGACAGTACATACGACAAGTCGACAACGCAGAAATATTTTTGACAGTACATACGACAAGTCGACAACGCCCCTCAAGAAGTTACGGTAAAAAGAGAAACTTCTGGTTAAGAAGCCGCTAGTACTGTTTCGCTTTTTTATATGTACAGTTCATTTAAATTTTGGGGCTCCTCGAATCACGAGAAAAGTTCTACCTTCAAAAATTCCGATGCAGGAAGCAAAGTTCGATAATACACCCTGCGACTAAACACCTTGCTCGGTGTTTGGCAAGCCATCCGTGCTCGTCTGCGAACTCTTGCATTTTTGGAAATTTCTATGTTCTTATTTTGACAAAAAATCAATCTGAGATGAAAAACTATTTTACATAATTGATTCTTTTTTGGAGAAAAATTTACTTTTCGTGGAAAAAGTACAAATTCGAACATTTCGCATCAATTCGCAAAAATGGGCAATTTTCGCTGAAATTCGCATCTATTTCGTAAAAACGAAATTTCCGTACCTCTAAAGATGGGTAATGAACAATGCTAACTATTTTTCAAGGCATATAAGAAATTTCAATATGACTAAAACGGATTTGGCACAGTAAAATTTATTAAAAATTAAAACAATTTATAATTAAATATTATCAAAACTATTTTGGATTTTTTTTTTAATTTGAAATGTTTAATTATAAATTCTTTTAATTTTTGATAAATTTTACTGTTCCAATTCCTTTTTAGTCATATTGAAATTTCATTTCTTCTTCCGTGCCTCGTTCTTTATACCGCTCCTTGGTTTCGCGTTGCTCGACCTGCGGTGTAGGCACATCGCCCGTTTTGGCGGTAATATCTCAGCATATTTCTACAGGCAGCTATATCTTGGATCGTGTCATCGGCGAGACCAATGCGTTGTTGTTGCTATTGCTATTGAAATTTCTTCTGTCTTGAAAAATAGTTAGAATATTGAATAATTACCGAAAAATCTTCCAAGAATTGATGGAAAATGTCCTAATTGAACCAAAGGATATTATGGATATAAAGAATGTGCCATCAGAGGCACAAATAATAACGACCGCCTTCGGCCTAGAACTAAAAAAGGCGAATTGCATGCATACGCAGATAAAATGAAACCAAAGAAAGATTATAAAACCATCAAAAGCAAACCTCTTTTACTAAGGAAAAAGTTCAAGCCACTGCAACTTTCGGAAAAAGTTTTTTCAGCTAATATTCGTTATTTTGTTACATTTTGACAAAAAAAAACAATATTTAAAGAAAATGCCCGGTTTATGCAGAAAAAACGGAAACCTGGCTACCAAAATGAATACCACAGTGGAGGCTCTCTCACGATGCAGGGATAAATTGCTTACAATAGCATAGGCTGCTAAGTTCAAATCACTGTTTCCATGGCCATACCTTCTTTTGGTCGTCACTGAATCGTCGGAAGTCATATTCGAAATTTTCGCGGCACAATTTGGTTTAAATTTCACTTCTTTCTTAGAGTTCTTCGTCGTGGCTCGTTCATCACCAGGGGTTGACATTCACTTTCTTTCAGACAGCGCTAAGTTTTGTCTTTGTTTTGTTTTAAAACATTTTTTTGTTTGATAATAAGCAGTTTACCGTATGAAATAAAATTCAATAGTAGCGCATTGAATGTTTAAACCAGGACTAAAGCTTGCCTCTATCGATGCTCAAACCAATCTTCTAAATTCTGATGTTTGTTTATGTTTCGAGACCCTGGTGATATTTTTTATTTGAAAATTAAAATGGGAAACTCAGAAATTAATATATATTTTGTGTATCAATTCTTGCGAAAAAAAAATGAGGGCAACCAAAGAATTAGATATTGTCAAAGTAGTTATGCCGCACCAGAATTACGCTCCCATCTTTTATCTTTTCTATAGCATGAGAGTCCGAAAGAAGACAGGGAAAATATTGAGCATACTTATTGCTGTCGATATGTACTTTAATTTCTATAAAAGAAATTTACCGTTATTCGCTCCAGTTAAACAAAACCAGTGTTGGGGCTCGTTAGTATGAGATGTCAAAATACATATGCTAGTCGGCATGTATGTACAAAAATTGCTTATATTTTATAACGGTTAAAAGCAGAGGAATAATGTAGAACTTTAATTCTACCCAAATGAGCTGAGTGGATGATAGCACTATTGTATGTACCATGAGTCGTGAGACACCCTGTATATTACGCGTAAACAGTTTGTTGACTTTTCAAATTGAAGTTGAAAAGCTCTTACTTCTTTGACAACTTTAACACCGGCTTTGGTACGCTTCTTCTTCTTTTAGCGGTGCAGAAAGGTGTGAAACCTCTGAGCATCTATGCTTTCGTACGCTTTGTTACGTGCAAACTCTACATAAATTGCAATTAAAAATGTATGTTTTGGAAATTTTACAACTGCGGTAAAAAAAGACGCGGTTATAAAGATTTTATAAGTACCTTTCTGATAGATTCGCATAATATCATCTTTAAGATTAGTTCCACCAGTTGTTACCATAACACGAATATCTAAATGCTTCGCCAATTCAATACAAATTTGCGAAGTCTGAAGTGCCAATTCTCTTGTCGGGACAATGACCAAAGCTTGTACTACGTCTCGCGCTGGATCAATTTGCTCTAGCACTGGAATACAGTAAGCACCAGTCTTTCCAGTTCCGTTTTTGGCGCGTGCTAATATATCTTTTCCACTCAACGCGATGGGTATAGCCGCTTCTTGAATTGGTGATGGCTTCTCCCACCCCTTTTCAAAAATGCCCATTAATAGCTCCCGTTTTAAACAGAATTCTTCGAATTCATTGCCACGTGTATCAGTCACATCCTAAAACGAAAAAAATAAATCGATTATGATGCTTCGAAAATGATAATTGTATCAAAATGGGACTTGGAACTATTCAGCCAGTGTTATGTAATTGGGGATTGTAATGGAAGACAATGTAAAAATATTCTTTGTTATTCAATGCAAACCATGGAGGTTATTTCCTAAATACAATCTTTCAAAAATTCAGCCAAATATCTGCATATCTTTGCCTTCATTGTAAGGTTTCGAACACACGACGCACGAGCCGTACAGCTCACAAGCTCGAGCGAGGTTCGTAATGTAAAAATGCATTAGCTTATATGAGACTATCCACAGCTCGTGCACCTCGAGTCGCCAATTCACGGCTCGAGACGCAAGGGCTTCTCAACTCCGAAGCACGATATCTAACTCGTCGTTTGAATATCCACTTGGACCAAGTTATCAAATACTATCTACTTGGACCAAGTAAACCAACAAAAAATGACGGTAATTTGTAGTGAAAAGTTGTGTATGGCCAATTTGTAGCTCTTGTGGTTCCTGAATAACATGTCAAAAGTTGATTTTGATTCGAGCATTCCTAACGGTGGCCAGGAGGCCAAACGATATTTTTAACAAGGGGTCTCGAAAATCTTTATAACGGTAAATCTGGCTAAAAGATGTTGTATGGCTAATTCGTAGCAAATACGGCTCTTAAGAAAGTGCCCAAATTTCATCAATATGTACACAATATGTGCTACGGGGGTTCAAAGCTTAGAAAAACGAGAATTTTTGGTTTTTTCGCGAATATCTCTGTAATGGGGGTGTATTCTGTAAAGTCGTCTATGACAAATGTAGCTTCTGTGGATGCAAACAAAATGCCAAAAGTCCCTATCGAGGGGTGAGCACCCAAGGAAGTTATGAGGGTCCAAACGTCAAAATTTACTATTTTTGGGGAATCTCTATAACGGTAATGTATATGACGAATTTGTAGCCTGTAATGAGAATTAAAGAAAACAAATGCCTGTCGAATCAGAGGATAAAGTTTGAATAAGAAGTTTTAACTAAATTAACTGAGATGTACTTCTTATTTTGTCCAACCCGTTTCATTCGTCTCATATTTTTTGAAGGAAAATAAAAGCTGTTATTTATTTTAAATGGTTAATGGACAAATTTTTTAACTGGTTCAAATTGAGTAACAAAGTATCAACAAACAAAAAATATTGGTCGTCTCGTAAATTCATTTAACCATTTTCAGCATATTGATTTAGAATTTCGTTATAAGACCGATGAGGCATATTTTCTCTAAATTCACATTTTTGAGTAATCGGATTAATAGAAATATCTCGCGACCCCCAGGGGGTATAAAGTTTGCACCTAAAACGACAGGCGCGAATAACAAAGCTAGAGTTTCGCCCAATTGGGTGGAAACTATCAGATGTGTTGGGGAAACTGTACTTTTGTCCAGGCTTTAGGATCTCCCGGGTGCAGTTTCCATTGCGCGGATAAATGTGTATATGCCCATAAACGTGAAAATGTTATACATATTGTGTTCCCAAAGTTTTTATGTTAGGTATTTTATATTATACTCACACTGGTCTTAGGTCTATTGTCTTTGGGTGGAATTCTTAATTTGGACTTCCAGCCCATGTCGTCGTTGTTACTTAACGTTGCAGTAGCAGCTGACTTTTCACTATTTAAACTAGAAGCAAAAATAAACAATTCGGTTAAATTTTATTATGTATATATTAATATATCGATTTAAGATACCTTTTTGGATTACCGTGATTCGCAGCATTCATGCTGAGATGATTTGCGACGTTCATATTATCTGTTATCATTTTGCTTTATACTTTGAAGGACTCCCGAGTTTCAATTTTTAGTTGTTTTTGTTAACAGAATACTCATAAAACTTCAATAAATATTAGTTTTTTAATTGATATCACCGCTAAGATTTGAATATCCGCACGTAAATTGTATTTTGTTATTTTACACAAAATATTTAATTGTTTTTTTTTTCGTGCACTACTTCTCACACCTTTATTTTTTAAAGTTGAATTAAGAAATATTCGCGATTGACTGTTTAATTTTCATTTAAATGGTTAAAAAAAGTACAGTGTAAACCTAATTACTACCAAATGTCCAATGTTTGTGAAAAAGAAAAAAAACTTATATTCACACGATACTTTTAAGGTTTGAAACTCATAAAAGTATCTACGTGTGTGGCATATATATTTTAACAAACTATACTTATAATTTTCTCGATTTAATTTTGTTTGTCTAAATGCATACACTTTAAACCGTTAATTAAACGTCTTTTACAAACTTGTTTAGATTTCACTTGAAGTATTTCACCAAAATCGAAAATACTATTTTTAATCAATTATTATTTAAGTATTTATTTCATACAAGCTGAAAAGATAAAGAAAAAACGAAGTCAAAATCAAGTATGATTTTAAAATAATGAAAAGGGTAAAAATTGGCAACAAATCGTATGGTCGGTAGGAATTTAGTGCATATTTTTGCTAAGTTGATTCATGCCTACAAAAACGCTGAACAACAGAAACTAATGAATGCTTTTCGGATTAGAATTAAATATGTGCACCATGCTTTACATAAAATTGTGAAATGCACAATTTTCCCCAAAACGCAACATATATGTATATTTTCAGGGTGTCCGTATAAACGCACCGGACTGCGATTCCTCATGTGATTTCCAGTAAAAAAAAAAGTTGTACGGAACATACCCCTAATTCTTAACCCTTTAGCGGGCATTTTAAAATTTAAAAAATAAATTTCTTGCACGACTTAAACCTCAATATCTCCGAAGCAAGACTAAATAGAATAGCGAAATATGATGATTATCACAGCCTAAAAAATAAAACTAAACTCACTAGAATCGGATAAGAGATTTGGTTTTTACAGAGCTTCAAAGCTAACATTTCGTAATTTTACCCAAAAACAAATATTTTTCCAACTCAATATTCTCCAACTTCTGCCAAAGTGGGGTGCAAGTACGATTCCTTTAAAAATTGGCGCATAGTCCTACGATCATATATTTCTTCATTTATTCATCATTTTATTTTAGCTCCATTATTTCTAACAGTTTTAATGCCTCAAGTGCAGAAAACTAGTGTTAATTTTAGCTGCAATTTGTTTGTTTATATTGGTTTTTTTCTAACGACTTTAGTCAGAAGAGGATTTACACTTTTTCAGCATATATCAAATGTCCATTTTTCAAATCTAAGTCTAAGAGAATTCATGTCAACACATTCTATGCGTTAGTCTTTAAACAAATAAAAAGTGATACTATTTTTCACACAATCGCAATTTACACATATGTACTAGGTTCGTTTTTAGGGTTTTTTAGATTTTTTTTTTCAAAAAACCCTTATGAAATCGATTTTGTCTGTCCGTCCGTCTGTTCACTAAATAACTCGCGAACGGCTCAACCGATTGTCATGGAATTTGGTAGGAATGTGTAGAATGGTTACAGTCTTTGGCACAAATACCTTAGAAGTTGATAGGAAGAAGATAACAGGGTGTCCCGAACGGTTGAAAAAAGTCGACTTTTTTAGTTTTTATCGGAGGGTGACGTATGGGTATTTATTTATTTTTTCCTTTTCGACCTCCGTTTTTCCAAACCGTTATTGGGATCGATATGAACCTTTGCACAAAGATTGGTTAGTATAACCTTGTATACGTTAAATATTAATACTGTTGACTTTTGCTAAGGAAAAGTAAATAACAGTAAATTTGTAAAATTTCAATTTGTTCGTGTGTAGCCCCTCTTAGGTTTCCAAATATGAAAATTCTGCTAAGCGTTTTTAAAAAATTACATAGGGAATATGTCTACGAATTTTCATTCGAATAGCTATATACAAACCGGAAATATAGACAAGTAAGTATTTAGTAAGGGTCTTTCACAATGCAAGGGAAGCCTCTTAACATTTCTTCAATGCATATTTTTTAAGTTGATGAAACAATGAACACGAAATTTGGTGGAAAAGCGAAGAATGGTAATAGTGTTTGCCACAAAGGAAAGCTTGCGTGGGCTCTTATGTCAGGGGACACAATGGAATCATTTCATATAAGTTGATTTTCCTTGATTAAAAGAACAGTAACAGTAGATTTACACCTAATAATTCAGTTCAAATATAAAGCCAAGCCATCCTTATACGTTTCCCTAAGTTTCTTTTTGCTCAAAGGCCATCAGAAATCTTAAATCGAAAAATGCCTGCAGATTTGCCTTGGAGTACTTTTATACAGGCTGGGTAAATAGTAAATCTATTTTTGGATTGGTCTAATTAAAGGTGGAACATTCTGGAACGCGTTTATTTAGACCAATCCAAAAATAGATTTACAGGAAATTTTTTATTAATGTTGTGCACGATTCATATTTATTGCTTATAAAATATATGTACAAAAAATATTCACTACGCATTAAAATTCTAAAAAACCCTTGTATTGCGGGTGCAGCCCTCTGTGCGCCGGTATTTTTTACTACATCCCGTGCAGGTTTGAGTAACGAACTCCATATAAAATTTCACGCGTGCCACTAACCTGCACGGGATAAGAGTTTAGAGAAATCACATGTAGATGGCTAATGCATGGGAAAATAAAACGGGAAATGGACCAAATGTAAAAAAATAAGCCGACGATAGTGGGATAAAGATGCAAAACAACTGTCATGTGCCACCTGTTTGGCCGAGCACCTGATCTTAACCGGGAGGTTACACGCGATCTTTTTTTTTCAGTCAGAGTTAACCGCGATAGCGAAAAAACGCAACTACTAAACAAAATCACCAAGTAAAGTAGGTAGAAAATTTCTTCTTAAGGGCTTTATCTTCCTCGTCAATTTGAATCTACGTATGCGTAATGAAAAAAAAAGAACCTTTCGTAAATCGATGTTTTTTTATACCATTAACATTAGATTGAATATCTAAAAGATAATTTTTGATAGTTTAAAGTTTATTAGTATGAAAAGAAAAAATGAAGGCAACATAATTGCATATAGCGTTAGCAGAAACGTTCATAAAAATGGACGCATACTAAATAATATCTCTACCTTGTCGCAAACATTTTTTTTAACACGAATGTGATTATGACTATTTAATTAATACCAACGATATTAAATTTCCCCATATTTTGTCTAAAAAGGTGGAATATACTTCCACTGCTGATCAAAATAATAAATAAAAAAATAAAGTAGTAAAAACAATATTCTTTACTATGAATAATATCAATTTGGAAACCTAGTAGCACTATGGTTTGAATGAAACTGAGGAATCTTCACGCGGAAACCGTGTGTTTTCATAGGTAATGGCTCCTTCATTTGTTCGATCTTCAAATTGAGTTGGACAAAAAAATAGGTGTGGATTGTTTTCTTTATACAGAATATCCATTTTAAGAATTATTCGGTTGTAGAAGGTGAAATATTGAGAAAAATAAATCAAATGACATTATAAACATCTTCTTCTTCCTTGCCTCGTTCTTTATACCGCTCCATGGTTTCGCGTTGCTCGACCTGCAGTGTAGGCACATCGCCCGTTTTGGCGATAAGATCCCTTATGAAATCTGTAAATTGTTGTGAAAACAATTCCAAAGCATTGCGAGATAAAAACGTAAATTTAATAAATTTACAAAATAAGAAGAGTAATATAGGGAAAGACACTAAGAGAAAAACTAAAAATATTGTTTCAATATCTTCTGAGCAATCTTTCGTTAGCCATGAAGCGGGAACTTCCACTGTTATTTCAGATTCATCTTCTACAATTCCTTCCAACGTTGACAAAAATCAATCTCCGATTGATAAATTTGTCACAGTTCGTAAGAAAGGGAAAAATATTAAAAAACCTTCTCCTGTTGGTGATGTTATTCCCAAAAAGAGTGATAATAATAATAGGCGACACAAATGAATCTTCGGTATCGATCAAGATAATGATTCTAATGAGTTTTTTTCGAAGTGTCCCCAGTTTCAAGGTATTCCATGTTTCTAAGCTACATGCTTCGGTAAAAGCAGAAGATTTAAAGGAATATGTAATGAAAAAACTTAATTTAACAGATGACAGTTTTCTTTCGGTTTATCCCCTGATAAAAAAAGATTCTGATATATCCAAATTAGTTTCAATCAGTTTTGGTTTGAAACTTCCCCATGAATATTCGAAGCAAGTGTTTTGTGCCAACTTCTGGCCTAAGGGCGTCAACATTTCACCATTTAATTTTTCAAAAAACGACAAACGCCAGAACAGTGTCCAGCAGAACACATAATTTCCAATTCATTTTTCTCGGTCTATTATCAAAATGTTGGTGGTCTTCGTTCAAGAACAAATGACTTTTACCTTGCAGCTTAACAAGAAGATTATGCTGCCATTTGCTTAACCGAGACTTGGCTTCACACAGACATTTCAAATGAAGAACTTTTCATAAGAGATTATGATGTCTATCGTCGCGACCGTTATGAGGCTTCGACTAAGAGAGGAGGTGGTGTTTTGGTGGCTATCAAAACAACATTCCCATCTCATGAAGTTGAGCTTTATCATAAGGACGTGGAACAGATATGTGTTTCTATCAATGTTTCTCGCAGCGAAAAAGTATATATTTTTAATAGCTATTTACCACCTTTGAGTTCAGTTGATGTTTACAACAAACATGTAGATAATATCTCCAAGCTATTCGCATCTTTTGAAGAAAAAGACAAATTGATCGTTGTTGGGGATTTCAATCTTGGTAATATAGGTTGGTACTGGAACGACGATGAGAAAAAAATTCTGCCGCGTGATTTACATCTTGAGTGTGAATCTGTTCTAACAGATTGTTTGTTTGCAATGGATTTGATGCAAATGAATCTTGTTAAAAACTCGATTGGTAGAATTTTAGATCTAATTTTTGTTAGTACTGGCTTGAATGCTTCTGTAATTAAAGTAGATAAACCGTTTTTGCCCAATTCAATGCATCACAGTGCTCTTCTTCTTGAGTTTGTTTTTTATGATTACATAAGAAGAGACCGAAGTTATTCCTACTAGAAATTTTCAAAAAGCCCAATTTGAAAAACTAAATTCAACATTCTTTAATATGGATTGGGCTCCAATTATATCGAATAGTAATCTTATTGAAAGTTACGCAATTTTTAAATCAATTTTATTGAAATCTATTCGCAAGTACGTTCCTTTAAAAAAGAACAAAATAAAAGCAAAAAATCCTTGGGCTACCAAAGAATTGTTCAAACTTAAGAGAGCAAAAAATAGGGCCCATAAATTATACAAGAAGTCATCCTCTCTTGCCAATAAAGAAAATTTCTTTAGATTGAGAAGAGAGTATGAACTAATGAATAAAAATCTTTACAAACAGTATATTGCGAGAGCTGAAAATAATATAAAGAATGACAGTAAGACATTTTGGAATTTTATAAACAGCAAGCGTAAGAATACGGGAATCCCAAAAAAATTAGAATTCAATGGCAATTTTTACAAAGTTGTTCAATCGGCTTGTGACGGATTTGCTAGATATTTCAGTTCAGTTTACGAAGTGCCAGACTCCGTTTCATCAGAAATGAATGCTAACATCAATGGAAGCCAGAGTGCATTGATCCCTCGGATAGCTCAGGAGGACCTTACGAGTGCTCTTGAGATTTCTGAGGATGACCTATTGAATGCTATGCGTGATCTTTATGTTAGTATTCAGGCCGGACCTGATGGCATTCCTAATATATTTTTGAAGAATTGCATGCAATCGTTATGTCGTCCTTTAGCCTTTATTTTTAATTTGTCCTTGTCTTCAGGTGTTTTTCTTGATGAATGGAAAGTTTCATACATAACGCCTGTTCACAAAAAGGATCCGAAGCACCTTATTGATAACTATAGACCCATAGCTAAATTATCTGCAATACCGAAGTTGTTTGAAATGCTTATTAAAAATAAAATAGAAGTTTTAATTAGCCGTTTAATATCACCATGTCAACATGGATTCCTGAAAGGAAAATCAACTTCAACAAATTTGGTATCATTTACTAAATTTGTTGCTGATAGTATTGAGCAGGGAATGCAGGTTGATGTGGTATATACCGATTTTTCAAGGCTTTTGATAGAGTAGATCATAATATCTTACTCAAGAAACTAGAAAATTTAGGTATACAGTCCGTTTTTCTTAGCTGGGTGAAATCCTATCTAACAGATAGGACTCAGTTGGTTAAGATAAATGGCTGTACATCCCGCTCTGTTATAAAGTGTTCTTCAGGGGTTCCGCAAGGAAGCCATTTAGGACCACTTTTCTTTTTAGTTTTCGTAAACGATATCATCCAAAATTTTAAATTCGTGCGCGTATGGCAGTATGCCGATGATATGAAAATCGCTATGAAAATACGCAACATTGATGACTGCCTTAAGTTGCAATCCGATTTAGAAAAGCTGCAATTTTGGTGCCGCGATAATAATTTAAATTTAAATGTTAGTAAATGTAAAGTACTTAGCATATATGAATTGAAAACCCCGATATTCTTTGAGTACTCCTTAACATGTAGTGTTCTTGCAAGGGTTGCCGAAATATCAGATCTTGGTGTAATTTTCGACCATGAGCTTTCATTTCGACAACACATTGATTACATTATTTCAAAAGCGAATAGTATGTTAGGATTTGTTAAACGTAACGCACGCGAATTTAATGATCCCTTTACTTTAAAAATATTGTATACAGCTTTCGTTCGTTCGCACCTGGAGTATTGTTCTATTGTGTGGAATCCGTTCTATAAGGTGCATATCGAGCGCATAGAAAGAATTCAACACAATTTTACACGGTTTGCCATTTATCAAATTGGCTGGCGTTTCAAGCCGGATTATAAAACTCGCTGTTCCTTACTGGGTTTACAAGCCTTCGATTATAGAAGAACATTTTTAAACGCTATGTTTATAAGAGACCTGTTTTGCTCTCATATTGTTTGTGAAGATATATTAAATAACTTTCAAGTCAGAAATATTCCTCACAATTTACGGCGGAACAACCTTCTTGTTCAGCCCTCATAAAATCGAAGCAGAGGTGGTAATCGATCTGCGTTTCATGTTTCCTATCTCCGTGTCCACTACTGTAAGTGATCAGGTGTCTCTCGTTTTTTAGGATGACCAAACCATGCGATATTTAGGATGACCAAACCATGCGATCTGCACATGGTCAGAATAGTTTCACCTTCGTCATTTCTGACCGTTGAAGGGCTACCTTTTCCACCATGGCAATCCTCGTAATCATAATTTGATTCACCCACATGGCCATTTAAATCTCCTCCCAAGAACACCAATTCGGTATCTGGAATGGTCTGAATCAGGGTGTCAACGTCGTTCCAAAATGCCTCTTTTCTTCTGGTGGCAGTCCCACTTGGGGAGCATAGGCACTTATTACGTTCCACACCCTTCCGCAGATAACCAATTTGATGCTGATCAAGCGATCACTTCTCTTCGCGACACTTATTATGCTGCCAAGTAAAGACCACGCCAGAATAATGCCAACTCCGTTTCTTTGGTTTGTAACTCCATAGTAGTACAATTTGTACTTCATGGAATTCGTAAGAAACCGGGCTCTGTCGATATGGGTATTTCGCCACTTCGTCTCTTGCACGCACATAATGTCTATCCCCCTCCGCTTCATGATATCCTCAATCTTTGACGTCATGGAACCGACATTCCAGCTTGCAACCCTCAGCTTCTCCACAATGTAATTGGACTGCCTTATATTGCTCGCCCCCGGAAACCGTCGAGCTCTGGCGCGAACTAGGTTCGCCCCGGGATCACTCAACCGCATAGCAGAAGTAGTGCCCAGCGGGGTAGTGCTTATATTTGCGTGAATTTCCATAAGGCCTTCCATTCTTTTACACCTTTTGGAGAAAGGTTGTGTATTTTGGCACTAGTGTGTGGAAATAAATAAATTTATGGACTTTCCTTTTACGTCCGCCGGCTATCTCCAGACACGGCAACCCATACACACACACACACACTAACCTATGGGAGGTCTTGTTGATGTTAAAATGTGCCTCAGGCTTCAGATGTCATGGTTGCCTGCGACCTTCGCATACTAGCGGCCAAGCACCCTCTTGACCATGCATCCCTCGGCGCATGCTGATCCACCTTGGATTAGGTCCCTTTTTAGTCGCCTTCTACGACACGCCGGGAAAGGCGGTGGCATTATTCGCGACCCATGCCACAGGGCATAAATGGCATTATAAACATACTCTAATACAATTTAAAAATTAACATTAGATGGGTCGAGGACGTCACTGCAGTCTTGAGGAAAGAAGGCTTGTTCGTCAGCTCCGCGGTGAAGGAAGAAGCTACAAATTTATTGCCACATCTTGGTGTGCGTCCCAATAGGCAAAAATAAAAAAATTGACTATTTTTCCCCGGAATCAAAGTTAGCCGAAATCAAAGAGAACATGTTGGAGTATCCGAATATGTAAAAAAAAATTTTATTTTTTCGTTTTTTTAGTAATTTTATGGACTAAAGTTGAAAAATATAAAAAATTCAAAAAAATAGGTTGGACTTTATCTTTTCGCAAGTTTTTGGCAACCATAATGATATTTTTTAGAATAAGTATGTTCCACTAAAACTCTTCAGATAATTTTTTTTCTAAAAATCTTTTAATTGAACAAAAAATTTAAAAAAATCATTAAAATATGAAAAAAAAACTTTAAATTGAGATTAAAAAAAAACGTCACAAAACGTTTTGGGGGGGGGGGGTATACAAGTGTTTACTTTGATTTAAACTAGTATTGGCTTGCCTTTTTTTTACGCAATTGGCATTTTTACTGAACTAGTTCCTTGAAAAATGGCAACTGGGCTATTTCTAAAGTCACTAAAAGTGATAATTTTACCATAATATTAAGCTTTTACACACTTTTGCGATAGAGGAGATAATAAATTTCAAGCACGAACAAAAAAAATATTATAAATAATTTTAATTAATTAATTAAATCAAAAATTCAATTAATTCAAAAATACCTAAAAATATAAATACATAATGCATATGATTTTCTATGGAATTTGATTTCTGAAGTCCAGTGTAAACCATATCATGTAAAAAATATTTATAATAATATAATAATAAATTGTTATTAATTGAAAAAATCGTTAAAAATCTATAAAATACGAACAAACTTTCAAAGTGAGATTTCAAAAATACGCATCGAAAGATTTAGAGTAGCTACAATTATTTTTGCCTTTTTAATGTAATTTGTATTTTTATTCAGCCAAATTTATTAAAATTTTTCGATAATTTTAAGGGTACTGACAAGTGGTCAAAGCATCAATAAAGAAAAAAATGGGGACCTTCTAGGTCACACCAAAGGGTTATATTTAGAAGTATACCCGTGTTCAGTAGTTTGCTCAAGGTTCTAGTGCACGAAATTGAGGTAATTGATTCTTTCCATTTGCCAATTGGAAATTTATCTGAGGATGCCTAGGAGGCACTGCATAAGTAAGTTACAAGGAATCGATTGTCTCACACTTGTAAGTTTTCCAGAACCAGTTCCAATAAGGATTTAATGCGAATGCTCCTCTTAACCTCGGACCCTTTCCTAGCGTCCCTGCGGACTCCAAAAATTAAGAAACAACACTATATAGACGCAGAAGTCAATTCATATATAAACCAATTAGATTATACTTCCCATTGCCAATTTTGATGTAAGTTTGCTGGATTTGGAAAGCAACGATGAGTCAGAATAAATTATAAGCATGTATTTTGTTAATATTATTGTTATTCTATAAAATAAAAAATAAAAAGAAACGAAAAAAAATGTTTTATCGAAACACGACTTCGGAGGATGCGTATCACTGAATTATTTATTTTTTTGAACCACTATATCTCCAAATCGCAAAACTCCGTTTCTTTGAAATTTATATATTTTAAATAGTGATATTTGAGCAATGTCAGAGTGACAAAATATTAAGTTTAAGTTTGGGTTCTTGAAAGATATTATAAAGCCCCCAAAAATGGGTAAAATTCATAGATTTCTCTTTTAAATATCTCAGAGCTCAGTTGTTCCCGAATAATAATTTTTTTACTAACTAATGTTTATTCTTTACTTTAAATAATAGCCAAGTTTCAAGAAAATTGGTTAACCGGTTACCAAGTTACGAATTTTTATATTATAGCCTATCTTTACACCATTTATCTTCTTCACATTTTCATCAATATCTCGAAAATCCATCATTTATTCATCTTGAATTTCATACAGAATTGAGAATTTAACTAGCTAAACACATCCACCAAATTTCATAAAAATCGGTAAACGCGTTCCTAAGATATTGATTTTTGACCACCCACTCCATACATTCGACGCACTGTGGGACGGTCCGAAAATTTCGTAACCAATGCCCTGAAACCAGAAAAAACGCTTGAAACTCGTTGGGCACCTAAAAAATCTTCACCAGTGACCGACCTTCGAATCGTTAAATTTATCCAAACGCGACCCATTCAGATCATCTAGGACAATTGCGACCGAGATTGGGAATGTCATTTCATCATGAACCGTTCGACGCCGATTGGCAAGCTTAAATTTGTTCGGTAGGATTGCTCGCAAAGTTCCTCTGCTTAGATCCGTGAATTTGAAGAGGAAAAATAGCGGAATATCCTTTTCAGCCATGAAACAAAAATCAATTTATTTGGTAACGATGCGGGAAGAAACATTCGTCGTCCTAAGGGAAAAGAATTTCACATTCGGTTCACAAAAAAAGACTGTGAAACATGGCGGAGGCAACATAAGGCATGTTCTGCTATCCGCTCTCATAGGGGGAACTTTTGTGTTTCTGATATTTTCCGCTATATGTCCGCTATATGGCGGACGGTAAGATAAGTGTCGCTAGTGTCGATAACAAGAACAAGAAAATTCTTCTTGCGAAGCTGATAGCGTAATGTTCCCAACATAATGATATGGGGCTGCTTTTCGTGGCAAGATGTCGGTCCCATATACCGAATCGATGGGATAATGGACAGATTTGCCTACAAGAATCTCCTAAAGACTATTATGCTGTCTTAAATAAATAACAGGCGCGACAATCCAGCATCGGACTAAGGCCGCAGGATGTGTTAGTGACATCCTATTTCCAAGATCTTATCTGCTTTTTGTTGAGGTAATTTTTTTTTTTTTTTTTTTGTTGCCTCATAGAAACTTTTGTCCCGGGACTAGGCTTCTCGGCATCACTTTACTTACTATCCGTACGTAAGTGACTAATCAATCAATCGAGTGTAAACTCTAGCAGATCGTAAAAAAAAAACTGAAAACAAAATATATTAATAAGGAAATTTATCAAAATAACTTCTTTTAAACATTAGTTTATTAGTACAATTAAAATTAACTAAGTCCTTCAAACTATTATAAAGAATAATTGACCTTGTAATTGGTTCATTAAGCCCATAGTTTACTCTATGATAAGGCTGAACAAGAAGGTTGTTCCGCCGCAAATTGTGAGGAATATTTCTGACTTGAAAGTTATTTAATATATCTTCACAAACAATATGAGAGCAAAACAGGTCTCTTATAAACATAGCGTTTAAAAATGTTCTTCTATAATCTAAGGCTTGTAAACCCAATAAGGAACAGCGAGTTTTATAATCTGGCTTGAAACGCCAGCCAATTTGATAAATGGCAAACCGTAATGAGATCAGCATCACGCTCAGCAGTGTTATTTATCCCCATAAATGGGTACTCGTTTAACATCTGAGTGAGATCATAGTCCGTCACAAGCTCGTGAGTTCGAAAAACACCATGGAACACGGTGAGATTCGAACTCATGAGCCTGTGCACCGAAGGTGCGCGCACTAACCGCTAGACCAGCCAGACTACTGCTGTCTTACGCTGAGGATAATATGCCCCTTTTGTGAAGATTTCAGCAGGATAACGATCCGAAGCACTCATCACGATTGGTCAAAGCTTGGTTCGAAGAGCAAAGTGTTAACGTTTTGGAGTGGCCAAGTCAGTCCCCCGACCTGAATCCAATAGAAAAACTTTGGGGTGAATTGAGTTTGAATAGTTGTGTTGCCGGAATCGTTTTATTCAATCAGAGAACAATGTTGTATCTCCTCCAGTTTTGATTCACGGTGGGATGAAATAAAAGTCGTATTTATTTGTTCCGAACCGATATATTTCGGTCAAAAGACCATCATCAGGGTTCCTATTCTAGGAAACAATAAATACAATACTTAATTTTACTTTAACTATGAATAAAAAGTTATATAATACCTTTTTATATATTAATACGAATTGCATAATTGAAACAACTTTTTCGGAAACAAAGACTGACATTTCGCTTTCATGTCAAATCGCAGAAAATGGTAAAATGTAACAGAAAAACATTTTGTAACTAGTACAATTAGATATTTGTATTGTTATTAAGTCCAAATTTTATTAGATTATAATAGGTGTTTGAATAATCTTTTTTGTCGCTTTTCTCGTTGCATGCTGTGCCTTCGTATTTGATGATCTGGTTTACCTCTTTAATTTGTAATTTTGTTTTGTTACGTTCGCTAGCCAAAATTTTTGTTTGTTCGAAATTAAACTGGTGATTTTGTTTAATTGAATGTTTGGCTAGCGCTGACAAATTGTTATTAAGGGCCTTTTTTGTGTCATATTGGTGTTGTTTTATACGACTGCCAAGCTTCTGTACGGTTTCGCCTATATACGTTGCATCACAATCAGAGCAGTCTATCTTGTAGACAACCCCAGATCGATCCTCAGTTGGAATTTTTGATTTTAGGTTTGTATGCATGGCTTTGCTTTTCGCATGTGGTCGCATCGCTAGATCGAGCTGTGTCGATTCGCTCACCTTAGGAACGTATACCAACGATGAAAACGTTTTTTCCGTATTTGATTGGTGAATTTTTGAGCTTTCTTCAGTTGATACAAATAAATAAGACTTTTATTTCATCCCATCGTGGATCAAAACTGGAAGAGATACAACATTGTTCTCTGTTTGGGGTGAACTTAAAAGGCAAGTTTCAAAAATGGTTTGCCAAAATAAAAAGCAATTGGGGGAAAATATCCAAAAGGTTTTGTACAATATTCCCCTAGAAACTTGCCGGAAGTTGGTATCGCCAAGCCCACAAGAATTGATAAGGTCATGGAGAATAATGGCGGATATTCTGGGTATTAACTGTGGTCTACCAAAACTAACATTAACTGTCATCATAAGGGACGAAATTAAATTTTATTACTTAATTCTGTAATCACACCTATTACATATTATGACCAGTCGAAAATTGTTGTTATTCCTTATTTATTTAAAAAAAATTTAAGTTTTCATTCAGTTTTCAAACTCATTTTTGTTTGGTGCAACAATGAAGTATGCTGAAGTTCTAAACTAATTGAATTTTTGTGGAATAATAAAGAAATTTGTGATAATGAACAATGTTTGGAAAATAAAATGCGTACACCTATTATTTTGGCCAGCAGTGTACATACAATATACACATATCGCCAAAAAAATAAGTACACCCATACGAATTTTTCTTATCACCCTGTAGCCAAGTAGTTATTTGAGTGAAATAAAATCATATGGAAAGATTTAAATAAAATTGGTGAGGAATCAAATAATATGTAAATTAGCATATTTTAATAAAAAACTGCTTTCATCTACCTTGAAAAAGTACGAACTGACTCAAACAGGCTGGAAAAAATAATAAGTACATGTCAGTTAATTTGATTAAAACTGGTTTTAATTAAAATATTATGTTCTGATTCGACAAGAATTTGATTTATTTTATTATTTGAAAGTAAATGATCTATTATTTTGAAAAAAAAAAAAGGTTTTTGTTGACCCTCTGGTGAAGAATTACTCTTACGTTCCCGTACATCCATATATCCAGTTACTTCCAGGAAATTCCGTATTTGGTCCCTTTTTTTGAAAACTTTGTTTCTAGTTGATTGATTCAACTCTCCCTAAACATTCTGGATTCAATTTGACTCTAGTAACAACGTGAAAAGCCACTCGATTTGGTTGAAGCGGATCCTTGACCTTTGGGAGGTATGGTTAGGGTTAATATCCTGCTGAAATCCCCATTTAAAGTGTATGGGCTCATCAGTAAAATATTCTGGGACTATTAATGAACATTTCTTATATGGAAATTGCCTCATAGTAACGGTTATTAGGTACATTTGAACGAAACCAAACTATGAAAATTTAGCCATAGACTAAGTTTTTTCGACTCCATGGGAAATAGCCAGTTGATGTACCGTATATCATTCATTATTTTTTTTCCTGAATGAAGAATATTACGATAAGAGTAGTTTTCAATCAAATTTATTACGATCTCATAAATAAAACAAAATATTCTGTGAGTTTTCATTGTTCGGTCTGGAACAAGAAGAACTATCCATACTAAATTGTCTTGTACTGTCAACACTTTTTGACATCGCCATGGAAAGTTCTAAACTTTTAACGAAAACTGCTTTACTTCTTGTATTCTCCGATTAACTTTTCAAAGGGATTCTCTATTTTCAATATTTACCGCGAAAATCATCAGTCAAGCCAAGGGAACTTTTCTCGCCATAGTGATAATGAGATCGACAGTTATCCTTAAGGACCTTACATGGACCCATTTGACGCATTTGAGACTGCTTTTATTTAGTTTAATGAATTACACAGTAAATACAATGAGCTGGTTTATTTCGTTAATGAGAGTTTTTCTGCTATTTCAAATTTTCGGACTCGTAAGTCTTTTTTCGTACCTACCATGCGTTTTTCGCCCCTTAAGAATTTTTGTTTGTTTTTAATTTAACGCTTGTTGCATACACCAATAAATAAAAAAAAAACAAATCTTAACGGAAAATAGTAAGTTGCTGTCAAAAAATTTAAAAAACGGATGGTGTACTTATTATTTTGACCAAGCTAAAAACCCACTTCAAAGCTAATATCGGGAGGGACTAAGATAATAGGGGGATGCCATTTAGTTTTTCGGTTCCGTTGGCATTGTTGTATCCTAATTGTTGTAATTGCTATCTATTTGGAGTAATTCAATTTTAAAAAGGGTATGGAAATTTTGCATAAAAGTACATGAGGGGTGTACTTATTTTTTTGGCCATATGTGTAGATGCAACGAATGAAGAACTATTGCCTGAATAAAAACACACAAAATATAAAAAATGCAAGATTCATTCTATTTCTATACAATATATTTTGGAATCTTTTTTATTTCGAATTTTGTAAATTTCAAAATTGCCTTTTTTGTGATTCTTGTCAAAAAACACGACTTTTTTCGAAAAACTCCTATTTTCTAGCTTCCACTTCAGCCAAATCAATGTTTATATCATTATATTCTTCTGAAAGTACACAAAATTTCCAATAAAAGGACATATCGAACGTTTCGAACGGTTTCGTATCTTCCGAGATACGACGTTTTGAATTTTGCAGAAATGTCAAATTCAACTTTTAATGTCAAAATTAAACCCGAATTTCGTAACGGTACATTGTAGTGGCAAATCTGAAAAGTTGTCAAAAGTTGGCGTAGTATCTTAGCTTTCCAACGGTATATAAGAATAAAGCACAGAGTCATCCGGTTTCTGAATAATACGTATAAATGAAAAAAAAACCATAGTCTGCAAATGTACCAAACCGACTTTAATCTTGAAAAGGAAGTTTTTTTTTTACATCAAGCATAGACTTGGTTGTTATGCATTATGGAAAAATAATTTTCGCTACTGTTGTAGATGCTACTTTACTAATTATAACGGTAAGTATAAACAAATTTGTTAAACTGCACCCATATCATTCAATGGAAGTGCAAGATTTACTTCCTGTAGATTATCAGATAAGAATTAGCTTTTCTAGTTGGTTTTTACAGCAAAAAGCAGCCGACCACCAATTCCCGAATAAAATTCTTTGGACGGACGAGGCCACTTTTACTCGAAGTGGTGTTTTCAACAGCCGAAATAGTCCCATTTGGAGCTCTGACAACCCCCATGCTATACGGACATCTCGCTACCAGCATGAGTGTAGCGTAAATGTATGGTTGGGGGTTCTTGGGAATAAATTGATTGGTCCGATTTTTCTCCTGCATCGGTTGAATTCTGCTGCATTTCTCCATATCTTAGAGGACCAAATAGTATCTTCGATTTCGTGAAAGCAAGATTTTTTCCACTTACGGACTATGTTTTTTTTACTTTTTACACATATTATTCAGAAACCGGATAACTCTGTGCATTATTCTTACATGCCGTTCGAAAGCTAAGATATTAGGCCAACTTTTGTCAATGTCAATGTACCGTTACGAAATTCGGGTTTAATTTTGACATTAAAAGTTAAAATTGACATTTCTGCAAAATTCAAAACGTCGTATCTCGGAAGATACGAAAACGTTCAAAACGTTCGATATGTCCTTTTATTGGATATTTTGTGTACTTTCAGAAGAATTTGAAAAACATTGATTTGGCTAAAGTGGAAGGTAGAAAATAAGAGTTTTTGGAAAAAAGTCTTGTTTTTTTTACAAGAATCACAAAAAAGGCAATTACTCATTAACGGTAAAAGCTAGAGAAATAATTTTGGCGACATTTTTCGTAAAACATCCTGTAGAGTCTACCATTGGTCTATGGCTAACCAGTTGCGGGACACCCTGTATATTAATCAGGAATGGAATGTAGTGATCTCCCATAGTCATTTTCCATACGAATTTTGTGGCTGTATGACTGACACTTTGAATTTGTATGGAAGATGGCTCTCCTGCGACCGATCATTAGATTTTGTGATAAAATAGTAATTCTTAGAGCCGGTATTCAATCGATCGTCAAATTATGTAACGATACTATGGCCAGCAGATGAATTGAACGGTGTATGATGTCAGATTTCGATAGAAAAGTCATTTTTAATAAAATATACGAGGCCTAAATATGTCTTGCAAAATAATTGCTCATATTATCCACCTCTGACAACCGCACCGAAAATAAAACTGACCGTATAGTCCGCACCACAGGGGAAATGTAATTCAAATCTAAAGCGCAGAATAGGACCCGAGAGGGAAATTTTTGTCTGCTGCGATTTTCTCAATGAAAATGTACGCTACGTAGTAGAATCCAAAATTGTTGAGAAAAACACACTTCCAGTTATCCGATTGAATTCATTTAAGTTTTATTTTTCAATGTAACTCCCCTTTACTTCAATACAACGATGAGATCGTTTAATAAGATCCTGCATCCCTTTCAAAAAGTAGTCCGCGGGTTTGTCTTGAAAATGGTCCAAAACAGCATCTTTCAGTTCCTTCTCAGTCTCAAATTTTCGTCCTCGGAGGTCCTTTTTTAATTATGGGAACAGGAAGTAGTCACTTGGGGCCTGGTCTGGGCTGTTCAATTTCTTCAAAGCTGCATTTGACCACAGCAGCCTTGACCACCGCGGCGGTGTGAACTGGTGCATTGTCGTGAAGAAGCAGCACCCCTTTCGCCAGTTTTCCATACCGTTTCTCCACGATGTTGGCCCTCAATTGGGTCAAAGGATCTGCATAATATTTCCCTGTTACTGATGTGCCCTCTTCCTTGAAGTCAATTACTATAATTCCCTTGGAATCCCAGAAGATGGTGGCCATAATCCTTTTCCGGCTCTGCTGCACCTTCGCCTTCTTGGGGCGCTCCTCATAAGGCCTCCTCCATTCCATGGACTCCCTTTTGGTCGTGGGATCATAGTAAAGGACCAGCGGCGTGCAGTGAGATTTATCAATGGCGATGCGGCGGAATGGGGGTAACTCAAATGTACATATATTTTAAAATATCGCCTTTTGACAGGCAAAAGTAAGTAGAAAATATCAGTAGATATTTATTTAAATTGCTGAGTTCATTGACGATTCCCAAGCACTTTCTTGTAATATAAACTTATCCGTATTATAAAACGAGTTTTTCTATTTATGCCCATTATCCATGAATGATTGATCAACTTACTTGTTGTTTAACCATACAACATTAAATTGATATAAAAATTGGAATGTCGAGGTAGTCACAATCACAATGTTAACGGTTTGAATTATTAACTTGTTCATCCCTCGATTGAAATCCATTGATGCTGCGAATATATGCTTTAAACAAGACAATTTGTTTTAGCATGTATGTATCACCGTTTTTTCTTTTGTGGAGCAGTTCTGGCCGGCCCAGCTGCTCCTCATTCTGCTACGTGCCGGCATTGAGACGAATCCTGGTCCATGGATGTGCTCGGTTTGCGCCAACAGAATTTGGTCCAATGTCCAATCGTCAGTTCAGTGCACATGCTGCGGACAATGGGTCCACCTCAAGAACTGCTCGGGACTCACAAACACCAATCAATGGTCAACATCTTACAGAGCGATCAGGTGTGGAAACAGAAGGCAATACTCATCCAATCACCAGCCGCCTAACCAAGGTTCCCAACCATCATCACCTTCCACCCCTGCAAATGCTGTGAGGCCCGCTCCACCCAATTTGACCCCAGCTCCACGGATCGTCGATGCAAATTACACCAGCACGAGGATAGTCCAACTAAACTGTAATGGACTCCAGCACAAAATCGCTGAACTAACAGCACTCATGGACAGACACCACATCCAAATAGCGGCAGTACAGGAAACCAAACTCAACTCTAGTCACTCAGGTCATACGGGAACTACAATGTCATCAAACAAGACCGAGATAGGAATGCAGGAGGAGGTTTGGCTTTCCTCATCCACAATAATTTGCCATACAGCGTAGTTGATGTCACTTCCGCCGATGACACCTTGGAGCAGCAAGCGATAATCGTCAAATCAGGAAATATTGACTTTGAAATCTACAACATATATATTCCATCTGTCTCCAGCTGTCCCACAGGTTACAAAGTCAATATCAGCCCTCTATTAAACGGACAATATCGCCTCCTACTTGGTGATTTCAACGCACATCACGATTTATGGCATTCCAACCTCCAAAACGACACCAGAGGTAACATCATCGCCGACCAACTGGATGATTCGGATTTCTGCTGATGATGATGACGATAAACCGACCCGTATCACTGGATCCTGCACAAGTTCACCTGACATTTCCATCGCCAGCCCTGGACTTATTAATGACATCTCATGGGAACCAATCCTCACAACATCATCTGATCACCTGCTAATTATTCTGACTCTCGATATGCCGTCGAAATTCATCCATCCCGATAAGAAGACGTACACCAACTTCAACAAAGCTGACTGGGACAGCTGTAAAAGGTTCACCAACGAGGCTTTTGCTAGTCTCACCGCCCCAAGTGATGTGCGTATGGCTGAAAAACAAATTAGACGAATTATTCTCACTGCAGCTAAGAGATACATTCCAGCAGGCCGCATTCCCAGCCTAAAACCCAACTTCCCAACATCGGCGGCTAAATTGGCAAAAACTAGGGATCAACTCAGAAGTGCAGACCCAAGTGACCCACGGATAAACGACCTCAATGACATCATAGTCAAACAGGTCAACGACCACAGGAGAGGCATATGGCAATCACATCTCAGAAAACTAAATTCAAACACTGGTGTGAGCAAACTCTGGAGCACGGTTAGAAACCTATCCAACCCCACTAAAACTCAAGGGAGGGTTTCTATCAAGTTTGGTAACTCAACCGTGAGCGACGATAATAAATGCGCAAACCTATTCAACAAACGATTCGTCGAACACCCAACTAAGGATAAACTCAAGCGCAAAATCACACGAGACATCCGAAACACTAAAGCTGATGAACATCTCCAAATCACCTCTACAGAAGTTGCAATGGCCATAAAGAATGCCAAAAATTCAAAAGCACTTGGTCCAGACGGTATAGCAATGATCATGCTCAAACACCTCGACACACCGGCCATAGAGTATATCACTGCCACGATGAACCTTTCGTTACGAACATTCATCATACCAGAAATTTGGAAGAGAGGCCGTATCATACCGTTACCCAAACCTGGTAAACAACACTCCTTAGGAGAATCCTACCGACCAATCACGCTTTTATCCCCTGTGGCGAAAATATTGGAATCGCTGATACACAAGACTCTTGCGACGCACATACAACTCGCTAATCACCAACACGGCTTCCGAAAAATGCACAGCACCACCACTGCACTAGACCGAATCATGTCTAAGGTCTTCAATGGGATCAACCAGCCCCCGCCGTTTAAGCGTACCATTCTTGTGGCTTTAGATCTGTCGAAAGCGTTTGATACGGTGAACCACTCGCTCCTACTGACGGATCTCCGCAATTCATCCACACCGCCGCATATAGTCAAATGGATCGCAAACTACCTTGCCGGACGTCAATCCAGCACCGAGTTTAGAAATGGGAAATCTAAACTAAGAAGGATAAAACAAGGCGTACCACAAGGCGGGGTACTTTCCCCCACCTTGTTCAACCTATACATGTCAGGGCTTCCCACCCCACCCGAAGGAATAGACATTGTATCCTATGCTGACGACTGCACCATAATGACATCTGGCAACGACATTCCCGACATGTGCGATCTCATCAACGGTTACTTGAAAGAGCTCAACCTTTTCTTCAACAACAAGAACCTAATGCTATCAGCGCCCAAATCTTCGGCCACCCTCTTTACCACATACAACAAAGAATTCAACCAACGGCTTAACATCAGAGTAAATGACACTGAAGCTCCCACTATCCGTCACCCCAATTCTTGGCGTCACAATTGATAATCACGGTCTATTCAACACCCATGCCGACAACATTAGTGACAAAATGAAGGGCAGAAACAAGATCCTGAAGTCCCTTGCTGGCAGCAAATGGGGCACTGATAAGGAGACTTTACTCACCACCTACAAAGCCGTCAGTCGTTCTGTGGTAAATTATGCAGCACCGATATGGACAAATACCCTATGCAAAACCAACTGGAAACGGATTCAAACATGCCAAAATGCAGCCATGCGTACCATTACTGGTTGCGTTCGCATGTCATCGCAAGACCACCTGCACCAAGAAACCAAGCTGCTAGACCTCAAGGCACACAATGATCTCCTGGCTAAGCAATATCTTGTTGGTTGTCATCGAAGCTTACACCCAAATCATGACCTCATGGACAAAACCCCACCACCACGTCATGTAAGACGTTCGTTAAGGGACATGGAAAGGGAAGTCCAAAGGTTTAAACGAGTTCCTCTCGATAATTCCAACATATATAAGGCGGCCCTAAATCAACTGCACACCAGCGAGGTAACCAAAGCCACAAATAGGCTATCCGTAAACCGCGTCCTTCGCGCTCGACCACCCGACATCTCAGCCGACGAACAACAACTACCGAGAGCCACACGTACCACCTTGGCTCAGCTTCGTTCTGGATTTTGCTCCAGACTAAATTCGTTTTGGTCACGCATTGACAACAGCATTGGCAATATTTGTCCAGCATGTGGAGCCAGCCCACACGACGTGGATCATATATTTGACTGCACTGCCGCACCTACGCATCTAACACCTATCGCACTATGGGAAAACCCCATCGAAGTTGCGATCTTCTTGACCTTGAGGAGAGGATGCCTACGATTTATGAATTATGATACAAGTTCCCCCCCCCCTCTCTTGCGCCGCTACAACAACAACAACCATGCCAGCAGAGTATACAAATTAAAATCAAATTAAATTAATCAAAATTTTTAGATATTGAAGACACTTTTCTAAATGTCATCATCATCATCAATGTGGCACGATAGCCCGACGTCGGGCCTTGGCCGCCTGAATCGTTGACCTCCAATTGTCGCGGTTACGCGACCTTGTCCTCCAGTTTCGGAAGCCCAGCAGCTGGTGGGCGTCTTCACCTACGGAGTTCTCCCAGCGAGCTCTCGGTCTTCCACGCAACCTCGCTCCGTCAATTCGTTGTGCGTTCATCACTTTCTTTGGCATGCGATTATCGTCCATCCGTTGTACATGCCCCGCCCATTGCAAACGTTGAAGCTTCACGATTTTCGATACTTCCAGCTCATCGTACAATTGATAAAACTCATGGTTGTACCGGATACGCCATTGGTCTCGCTCGCGAACGTCCCCGAAAATTCGCCGAAGGACCTTTCGTTCGAATCGGTCTAGCAAAATTTCGGAGGCTTGGGTGAAGGTCCATGTTTCGCAGCCATAACATAGCACGGGTCGGATGATCGTTTTGTACACGCGGAGCTTCGTGTTCCTGAATTAATTATAGGGAGGACCGAGAAATATGTCTTATTGGCTAGTTGTATCCGTCGCTTAATTTCGTCTAAATGTACTTAATTTAAATTTAAAGTTGTATGGCTCAAAAAAACACCCTTTCGAAATGTGACAAACATATTTAAGTAGCTGAAAATTCGAAGTTTGTTATACTTTTGAATATTGATGATTCATTGATGTACTCTTCTTTACTGTAATGTAATGTTTTTATTTGATTCAGCCATTTCAATGAAAGGTGGAAAAATAAACTCGATAGATTTGATGTTAGGAAATCGCTAGGAGAAAAGTTTGTTTCAACCTATCTATGTCCCAGTTGACAGATTAAGCAATTAACTGGCAATCTGTCAACTTGTATGGAAAATGACTGAAAAGTGTGGATCGACCTTTTAACAGAGATGCCTGGAACCACTATTTCCTAGATGGAACCAATATTTGTTTAATGGAACCAATATTTCCTAAATATCTTTCATTTCTGAAAAGTGAAAACCTTTTTTTTAACTCTAAAAACTGATTATTTGAATGCACAATTTTGTAATCAAATTATGTATTAAATTTGCAAAAACAATTTCGAGATAAAATTTTCAATCAAAATAACATCAAGAAAGTTAATGAAAGCTGCAGCAACATTTCAATAACTTTCTTGATTTTATTTTGATTGCAACTTTCATCTGGTTTTTTTTTATTTATTAATTTTAATACAAAATTTTGCATTAAGAAAATTAATAGAGTTGTAAAACGTCTAATATTATATGATATTCATTCACTAAACGTGAACGTACATTATTATGCAACTGAAGTGAATGATATAACGAAATCACTTACAGATGCGTTCAGTCTATTTTACCACGAGCGGTTCCCTTCAGCATTCTTCTCCTTTTTTCTTGCTTGCAATCATTCCTCTTACCAACATGATAGTGATTAAGCTCCACAGTCGTGCTCAATTTTCGATCTTCTTTCACTCGTGTTCGAACAACGCACAGCACATTTGGCTTGGATGCGTGTCGTGTATGGGACTGGTCTACGCATCCACTTAATGGTACGGAGAGCACAATGAGCATGTGGCGTGTCGACTTAAATATGGCTGGAATGGATTCACTACTGAGGGAAGGTTTATTTCCGCATCGAGTGCAAAAAGCTAGTACACAGAACGACTGATTATGGATCAAGCAAGTACATAAATAGTCGTAGATTACTATGTACATATGAGTGCAAAATATAAGCGCTGGCGTTTTGTCGGTGATTACATAATGGGTACGTTTATAACATTTGGGTTAAACCAACTTAGTTCTGTGGATCATATTAGGGAGTACATTTTATGTAAATACATTACGTCATGTAGATGTATGTTATTAAACTTTAAATGAAAAAATAAAACTATGCATACATTATTAGGAAATTTCAGGGGATGCGGCGCATCCACCGTATCTATGGACTGCACGCCACTGTAAAGGACCATCCCAGCCAGCATTTAACACATTTGTAATCATTATTTCATGCAACACGCGTAAGCACATATTGCTTATTCATTCATCACGTTTTCATACAAGCAGTATATGACGATGTCGCCCTATTTCATGTAAATATGCATTTGCGCCTTATTACGGATAATCATTATAAAATCAATATTCGTAAACATTATGTAATAGTTAAGTATCATATATATTCAATGCATAAATGCATAATTAAAAAAAAAAACACACGTGCGACGGTGAGTCTCGAACTCATAACCCTATGAACGGAAGGTGCCGCCGTAACCACTACTCTAGCCAGACCATACGAATGATCATGTTTAATCGTGATTCTAATCACCCCAGCAACAAAAATCACACTTGAAGAGAAAACCATTATATTTCCTATATGCATGATCCGTCGATATTCTTTCAGCTGACCATCATGTCGCCTGCCGCCCATTACCTGCTTCGAGCGGCGCGGCGCTCCCGCGTTTAAAGCTTTTCCGAATTTTAATGGCGTAACCAAGCAAAATAAACAAAAATTCCATTCAATACAATGGAAAAGCTTTCTGAATATTGTGTGTACTTATACCTTTTACTAGTAAAAGCTTTTTTTCGCACATTTTGTGAAAGCTTTGCCCCTGGAGCGCCGCGCCGCTCAAGTTTACGCTTGCAGTAGACGAGAGCCCTGTATCTAACTTTCAATGCGTCCTATCGATACATAATGCCGATTCGTGATTCATGAAGTAAAGCTTATTTGTCGCTATGTTCACGGTACATGAGGCCGATGCTGGCTGGGATGGTTTCGTCTCCTGTCACAATTCTGTTGATAATTGCATCCGAGTCGGCGCGACACAGCTCCAAAAAGTCTTTCGGACATTTCATCCGCTGCTTCATTTGATCTGCTGAGAGGAGTTTCGGGATCCATCTTGCCGAGATCTTCCTCATCCCCAAATGGTCGGTAATAATTCTTTCGACGGTGGTTTTTGATACACTTGTCCTTTCTGCAATCTCTGATAACTTTAGCCGCCGATCACTCAATACAACTTCCTCGACTAATTGGACGTTTTCTTCGGTGGTCTCAGTTATTGGGCGTCCGGTGCGGGGTTCATCAAAAACATTCGTCCTTCCTCGCTTGAATTCCAAAATCCACCGGTAAATAGTCGCCTGGGATTGTGAAGAGTTGCCGTACATTGATATGAGTTAATCTCGAATCTGGGACGCCGTGTATCCTTTTAAAAAAGAACGAATTCAATGACCGCGCGGTACTTGATCTACTCCATTTCAAATACGAAATCAGAATGCGACACAAATAATTACCTAGCCGAGCCCTTGATTGCACAATTGAACTCATGTTTAGTCCTGTTATGACCGAAGAGTTGTTCTATCGAATAGCGGTAAAATGAATTCAATCGGATAACTGTAAGTGTGTTTTTCTCAACAATTTTGGATTCTACTACGTAACTTACTGGAATATGTAAGAAATGCTGGGAAATTCTATAAGCTACATCCAAAAATGGTCCCATAATTTTTCTCGGTAATTTTAAGTATTTTTCGATACCCGGTCATTAGATATTTTTCACGATGAAATGACCGGGAAATGGAAAAAATACATAAAATGGCCGAGAAAAATGATGAAACTTTGAAACCATTTTCGCATTGTAGCGTATGGAACTCCACTGCATTTGCCACATATTCCACGACCGTAAGCATACATTTTTCTTGAGAAAATCGTAGCGGACAAACATTCGACTCTCGAGGTCTATCCTGCGCTTAATATGGATTGCATAGAATTTTTTTCTTTGGCTTTCATTAATGCAAGAACTCTCAATTTTTTTGTTATTGATCGTAGATCACAAAAATAATTTTAAAACCAAAATCAAATTTTCCCTTCAGGGCTCTACCTGCCCAGGATTCTGTAGTTTGAAGGCGAGCCTGCCAGTCACTGCACCAACCAAATTCTAAATAATAATTTTTGGCACGATTAGTACTTGTATTGTATAGTAATACAGGTGAGACAAAGTTTAACTATGAAATCTAGCGCCCATAGGGCGCCCATCCTGCATATGAAGTGTATGGATTAATCGGAGCATGTTTGCAGTGATGCACAAGTACGAGATATGCGAAGCATTTTTGAACGCGGACGGATGGAAACACGTCCATCGCCCTTCCTCTCGCGTATTTACAATGCAAAAAAGTTTGAAGATGTGTCTTTCAAGGTTTCACGAGTCGCGACTGCGTCGATGGGTCAGTCAATGCGATGCGATGCGAATTGAGTTTGGTTGTTAGTGGAGTTTCTATGTAATTTCTTGAGTCGCGATAGCAGCGGATCTTTGGGAAAACACACCCTTAGATAATAATTGAATCATTTCTAGTTCGGTTAATATGTACAATACGTGGACGACGTGTATCAATCAATATATGTATGTATAAATAATCAACATATGTATAAATAATGCTATACAACTCATTAAAGGAAGTCCTGATCTTAGGGCTCCATTACACAGTCATATTTATATTATAATATCTATTATAATAGATATGATCATATCTATCATGGAAAATCAAATTTTTACATATTACACTACATCATATTTATATCATAATATCTATTGTTTATTCAAGTGTCAAATACAAAATTTGTTTTCTAGGCCAAGCAATGAACGCATAAAAAGTGGGTGTAGAGAACATCGAAGGAGGACGATTTTTTTCTTCAGTGTTTTGTTAGGAGTTGACAGGAGGTAAGGCTACTAATTTTACTCGGTGCTGAGGGGTGCGCTAACGCGGGGAGGGGGGTTTAAATGTGCAATTTAGTGCTATTTTTTGTGTTTTGGGCTATATCTCAAAAACGGTGAGTCGTAGAGAAAAAGTTTTGAGTAAACAATATTGGAAGAACCGTTAGCAAGTACGGACAAATAAATAGGACATTTACAAAGCTTAAATGCTTACTCACAACTTTTTTCTCTGCGACTCACCGTTTTCGAGATATAGCCCAAAACACAAAAAATTGCACCTTTAACTCCCCACGTTAGCGCACCACTCAGCTCCGAGTAAAATTAGTACCTCCTAACTACTCCTAACAAAATACCGAAGAAAAAAATCGTCACCCCCTTCGATGTTCTCTATAATGTCTTCTTTGATTGGCCTATTCCTTTAGTCGCGGAAATGCATCAAATAATGGCGAATTGTGCGTTTTTCGGGTCGCTTATTACTTTCTATTTGATTCTAAGGGTACGTCCCTGGGTCGCCAGACGCGAAGAACACGGAATTGTGACGAATTTTTATTTTGACGTTTAGATATGATGATAGGTTCTATTTATAGTACATATCGATACCTTAAAGCACAATAGTGCTAAGTCCATTTTTTTCGATTTTGAGATTTTTGCATCGTATTATTCCTTGTCAAGTTCTCCATCGAGTAGTTAATCTTGAAACAACATTTACCCAGCTAAATCCAAGAAAATTACCATTTACAAGAAACGCTATGTCCTAGGTTGATTGAAAAAATTTTGGACAAAAGTGCTAAGTCCAGTTATAGCGCTATTTTGTGCTAAGTCCACACTTGGAACAATTAGAAAGTTAAATTTGTGGTAGTAACTTCCATAAAACGAAAGTTTACCATTACGAAACATAAAAAGGATTAGCCAGGGTTGCCTCCTGATTCGAATAAGCCGGGTTTGGCTGCTGGATCACAGGATATTGGGATGAATTATTTTGAAAGTGTTTGCATTGGCATATTCTTTCTTTGAATGGTATTGAAATGGGTAAAAACTGACTGAAGGATCGTCTACCTCCGATACAAAGGTTCAAATGATCACTGGTGGTCAATGTAAGCCCTTACATCAAATGCTTTAATTTGGATTCTCTATTTTCTCCACAAAAGGAAACCTCCATAACATACATTGGGTTTTCTGTTAAATGCCAGCTTACATTGAATATAGTGTAAGGCCATCCCTCTCTAAAATTTACAGTTGAGCGTGGAATCTGGCATTCGCATGTTCAACGCGTTGTAACGACATATTTTGATCAGCTATACTCAACCACAGTGCTCCAAAAGATATACTTTTCAAAAGAGCTGTTGAAAACAGTTTGAATAAAACCATACTCTAGAAAATTAAAAATTGTGTTAGACCCAAGAATTGCTTACTATGTCCACAAAATTTTTTTGGAAGCTCTTTATCATGTAGGCTGAAACAAGGGTCCTTGCATTTATAACAACCGGAAAGGTACGATTGTACTAAATATCAAATTGGATTTTAACAGAGTTAAACAGTGGTTGATACAGTGAATAGTGTGATCCTCTTCGAAGCACAGTTTATGGTAGTTTTCCAATTCAGGATCCAATTGGCGCGATATGGTCTCATTTAGATGTTAAACAAGTGCCCAATTATGGAGCAGAGCGATATGTTGATCTAAGCAGTTTAAATATTAGGGATTAGATGCGAATGGCAGCTATTTATTTATTTACGATTTGACGGAATCGACATATCTCGAGATTAAATTGAGGCTGACTGAAATCAAAATCGCGATCCAGGAAAAAAGGACTAATTTGAAAAAGATCTGCCAAATTAAAAACAGTAAATGTATAACTATTGATATACGTGCTTAATCCTAATGAGTGTCTTGCGTTTGCATTTCACCAGCTTATGCATGCAGAGAATTGATAATATTCGAGTCTAAGCTAAAATGCATTCAAAAGAAAGGGGATGTCGTTTGAGACTGATTTAAGCAACGTTTCTTGTGGCATTGGCTTCACCCAATTGAATGACGACTTAAGATGATCCGTGTCATAAAAGTGTGCCTATAGTGCCGAGCAATGACAGAACAGTTACATCATCCTCTCTTTAACCTCACTACTTCTGTAGTAGTAATTGTGATGAAGTTAAGTCTAAGTCTCCTGGCGAGCTTCATAATTGGCCCATGTCCTATGATCCCCAATTAGCTTCCTGCTAAATGACAGTAGTATGATAGAGATGTTGACCAGATCATCCTTTGGTCACCATGTGATCATTACCACTTTCGGAAAGCATAAACTGATGAGACACATTTGCTTCATGGATACGAACTGGTGGAAATACAATAAATTGCTTGCGTCTCATGGTATGTACGTATTAAAAATATTCTCACTTCATCCACATTTTACAATATTGTAATGACAATACGAACATTCTTCCGTCAAGTCCATAGTTGGTATAAAATGAAGTGCCTAATAGTGCTAAGTCCGTACTTTCCTCTTTTTTTTCTAGATTTTCCTTAGAAGTTATAACGATTGATTGCCAGATTTTAATATAATTAACTTTTTGACAGTGTAACCTGCTTAAAAAGCTAAAAATATTTGCAAAAATTAAGTTATCCAAGGTGGGAACAAGGTTTGAAACTTTATTTTTGCGTTTTCTCCAAATGTTGAAAAGTGGACTTAGCACTATTGCGCTCTAAGGTATCGATATGATAATATCTATTATGAAATGTCATTACACGGTCATATATATGATAATATTTCTATTTCATAATAGATATTATAATAGAAATATGACTGTGTAATGGAGCCCTTAAAGGCATAATGAATTTGTGAATTTGGCGCCCCTTTCGGTGTGAGTGGGCATCAGAAAATAAAAATGGCACCGTTCTCACACTATTGCAGCCCATAGTATGCGTGAAAATTTTATGCAAACGTCAATTTTTTTGTTTACAATTGAGAATATAAAAGCCGCGTAATATTCATTACTCTCTTAAAATGCCGACGTGATATTTAACCCTTCTGTTGGCATATAGATCCAGACAGACCATTGGTACTATATCTTGATGAAAAATATCGTTCAATAATATTTTCCACCCCTTTCCATATAAATTTCAAAGGAACCGACGGCCACAAATGCGATCAAACGTTCGGCGAAATGTAAACTATGTCTAAAGAATCGAAAAAACGGCGCATCATCGTAAGACACAGTATGTAAACTATTTCTAGTAGCAAAATTAGACCTCTTCAAAAAATAAGATTGATTTCACAGAGATTCAGCTACACCTTAGACATAATAGCTCGTAGGCGGCGTCAGAAGGGTTAATAATTGCATCGACAATATTTTGACATTTGAATTATTTCGTGGAGTGTAGTGTAATAAATTTGGAGTCAAACACATATGGGTTGTGTGATCACATAGCCACTCTGGACTAATGCATGGCATGTGTTGCTATGTTTTCTCTAAGGGAGTGCTTTATTAATTGTTTGACAATTAACGCTTGCCGTCCATTACCTGCTTCGAGCGGCGCGGCGCTCCCGCGTTTAAAGCTTTTCCGAATTTGAATGGCGTAACCAAGCAAAATATGGCGTAACTATGCAAAATAAACAAAAATTCCATTCAATACAATGGAAAAGCTTTCTGAATATTGTGTGTGCTTATACCTTTTACTAGTAAAAGCTTTTTTCGCACATTTTGTGAAAGCTTTGCCGCTGGAGCGCCGCGCCGCTCAAGTTTACGCTTGCAGTGGAAGAGAGCCCTTAAACAATTCCAATAAAACAATTCAACGGCAAAACCATGCGTGTGCACATAGCCACTCTGGCTGGACTAACGCATGGAATGGGTTACTTTGATTTCTCTAAAATGTAAATACGGATCAGGCCTAATAGAAAAATCAAAACTATAACACTGAATATCAACACAAATGTTAAAAAAAATAATTGCAGATTCGTTCGTTTCAGACAAACATTGTTGCAATTTCAATATCAAAGTATGCCTTCCCTATAGCTGAATGTAGAAATAGGCTTAGACATTACCCAATAGGAAAAATAGAAGCGCTTCCGATAGAAGCGACGTAGAAGCGCTTCCTCACCATTTCCAAATGTGCTTCGGAGGAAGCGCTTCCACAGAAGCGTATTTACGAATGGTGAGAAAGCACTTTAAGATCGTAATAGAAAAGCATCGACTTTTTGCAACGGTTGCAGCACACGTCGAATATACACCGTTGTTCTAGATAATTTCATAACGTGAAAAGTGTCTTGTCTTATCGTCTTGAATTTAAAGTGTTCAAGTCGTGATTTTTTGCAACAAACTTATAATTTTAATAATGAGCGAAATTATTTAGTATCGAAGAGCTATTGCAATAGAGTTACGAAAGACGCCAAGGCAAAATACTTCGCAGACAAAATTCAGTAGGCGGAAGGCAATACGGTTAAATTATGGAAGTCTATCAATGAGGCTTTAAACAGTTGCAATGTCACCAAAGCGTCATCAATAGCTAAGCTCAATACGACATCCGGACTTAATACTGACCCACAACATATGATCATATGAATTTATAATTCGCAACGACAGGGAGTAATGTAATAACACCAAATTCAACAAACTTGCAGTCAACGATATCAAATTCAATAACTCAATTCGAATCAACCAATGGAAATGAAATTAGAAAAATAATAATCAATGACCTCAAAGCACACACAGCTCCAGGACCGGATGGTATTACTGTAGATGATTTGAAATTAATTAACGATTGTATAGCTGATAAATTAGCCCATCTTATCAATCAACCTTTGATGCTTGGAACGGTACCAGACACACTAAAAAAGGCCTACATCACACCGCTATACAAGGGAAACGACCCCGACGAAGTATCCACCTATAGGCCCATAGCTTTACTTAATTCTCTATCTAAGATCTTTGAAAAAGTTATTGAAAAGCGACTTACTGAATATATAAATAAACAGCGGTATTTGTTGACCTTAGAAAAGCTTTCGACACAATGGATCATGAAAAATTACTCGATAAATTATATAACCGCGGAATAAGAGGTAAAGCTAGTGGAATAATTAGAAACTATCTCTATGGTCGTCAAATAAGTACAAAAAATGTAAACCGTCTGAAATAAAAGTAGGCGTACCACAAGGATCCATATTAGGCCCTAAACTTTTTCTACTTTATGAAAATGGTTTGAAAGACTGCAACTTATCAGCAAAAACAGTAATGTTCGCAGATGATACGCTATTACTTTTCTCCAGTGACACAGAATCTAATTTGCAACATACGATTAATACAGATCTTTTAACTTACCAACAGTACCTAATCGAAAACAAATTAATAATGAACACTTCAAAGACTAAATACATGATATTCAAACAAAAAAATAAAACCCCGGTGACATTAAATCTCGTAATTAATAATGAACAACTTAAACAAGTGGAAGAATATAGTTACCTAGGACTAACATTCGATGAAAAGTTATCTTGGAATCAATTATCTAAAAAAAATTACACCCATTGTTGGACTAATAAAAAGATCTGATTTTCTAACTATTAAAATTAAAAAAAAAAATGCTTATAAATTCCTTCATTTTAGCGCGAATTAATTATGGCTTACTTATATGGAGTCAAACATCGAAAGGCAATATAACGAGAATCAACCGCATTTTGTCTAAAGCACTCAAATTTGTCTACCAACTTCCAATAACAACAGCAACCGAAACTGTCTTCAAGGACGCACAAATGATGACGATACATCAAATGATTATGATGGAACAAGGAAAAACCATCTTCAAAATTAATGAAGGCCTAATGAAATCCAACACGACTCTTAGAAAAATTAATGATGTACATCGATATCCAGTGCGAACAGCAAACAACTTCGTTCTACCAACACCACGAACGAATCGATTGAAGACCGATCCTATCATAAACGCAACACTCTATTATAATAATTTGCCTGTTATCATCAAAGAGGCAAATAGCATACAAAAATTCAATGTAGAACTAAAAAAATATTTAATACACACTTAATATATAAAATTTAAATACGATCGCAGATATGAACCAACCACAGAACAAAGTAAACTGAACTAGAAAAAGTACCTACCCTTATACCAACTTATAGTTGTCTGGGAGGTACAAAAGACCTTATTACGACGATAATGGAATAAATAGCACCAAAATAATCAAATCGAATTGATGAGCTCAGTAGATCACAACGTATAGAGTTTTTTCTGGTAAAATTGAAACCTTTTTTCTCTAGAACATTCAAAAGCTCACATAGATTGAGATATAAAATTTTTATGTCATGTTATTTTAAGGAAGGTGCGCCGTATTAAAGTGGAAAGGAGATGTGAGGAGGATAGGAGGATAAAAAAAAAATTTGAAAAAAGAAACGGATGAACATATGTATTTTTCCAATAAATTTGAAAATTTCACAATGCATTATGTTCGGTTTTCGCATTCAATCCTCTAAAAGCGCATTTCATTCACTTAAATTAGTGAAATGTGAAACTCTTTTGGGGCGCTTATAGCACACTGCTCCAGAAGTGCTTACCACTCACTTCTCTAGAAGCGCTTACCACTCACTTCTCTAGAAGCGCATCTTAAGGAACTGCTTGCCTCCGTGGACATGCAATGTTAAAAAACACATGAAGAGGAATGGAGATGGGAAGCGCTTCTCTGCTTCCCGAGAAGCGCTGCTTTTGCCCTTCTGAAGCGCTCTTTTTCCTATTGGGTACCGCCAAACAGTTGACATGCCTACATCGCATGTCGAGCAACGCTACTTTATGGACACATGCAGACACTTTACTTTTCAAGAAGCGCTTGCGAGAAAGTGCAATTTTAAAATGGAAATGAACAGGGATGAGAGATGGACGCGCTTCACGTACGAAGATACCGAGATACGCATTTTTTGCTTGTATGAATAAATATCACAACTAAACAAAAGGATAAAGGCTCTTCTTATCCATATAGATTACTTTACCGTCGTGACTAAAATAAAGTGGCGCACTCTAATATGAAGGAAATATGCAGATTTGCCCATGTATCCGAAGTGACTCAATTGAATGTGAGACTTGGCGTTTATGCAAGTGAAATGTTCATCTAGCAATGCTCGACATCAGTTGATCCCTAATTATTTTAAGTCAGTAAAAATATAAACAAACATGATTACATATTTTAATTTAACAATAATTTGAGCTAAAACAATTGTATGTTTTGTGGAAGCTTAGGGAACTGGGCGCAATTGGATAACTAATTTTGACTTCTTGTAGCTATGAAATAAAAGAAACTGCAAAAAATACATGTAATGCGATCGCAAAACTTGAATTGGGTACATTTGCAAATTTTAAAAATGGACATGATTTGGTGCATTTCCCAAACCCTATCTAAAGCCGGCATTCTCTTCCAGCCCCACACTAGATTTGGAGTCCATTGCATCGGAAATGTAAAATACTATAGAAGTGAGCCCCGTTATAAAACCGTTGCGAAAAAAATCACTTATTTCCAAAAGTGCTACCAACACGATAGCGTACAAGCACTCTCTACAGTCCCGTTAAAGCCAGTGATTCCGCTTGTCGCACAACCACAAAATTACCACAAAATAAATTGTCGCAAATCATATATCTCGCCCAAAACGAAACACGCTCACTTCGGCCTCTCAAAATAGTACATTTCCGAACAAGAATTTTACAAAAATCTCCATTGATGTGCGAAATATTTCAAAAGGCGTATTCTAGAGAAAAAATCACCACAAAACTTTCACGCAACCCGGTACATACAAGTAAAAACGCAAAGAATCATATCACTTAAAATTTTCAGCCTACGGATTAAAAATACTTGAAGAACGTTTGCACTGTTGGTTTACCTTTCTTTGCTACGCTTTTTCTTCCATAAATTTTCACATTCAGCTTCGCAGTCGCCGCCGTCTTGTTTTTTTATCCACGAATGCCACAAGCAAAATGAAGTTGAATCTGACCAGAAAGGGGAAATTTCTCAGTCCACTAACACAACAACTCATTTGTCCACATGAATTAAACATGGTAAATTTCCCATTATTTCGGCTTACACCAGAGTGACTTACGGAGAGGGAGGAAACTAATTCGAGGCATATTTGCCCCAATTTAAAGGCGGGAAAATATATTAAAAATTTTGCTTTATGTTTGGAATTTGAATTCTCCCTGATTTGAATGCAGGTAAAATTCTCATGGTGGAAATAGAATGAAAGCAGCAGCAGCGGCCCAATGCATTTTAAATGGGTGGCTTCAAACTAGCTTTTGCTGCCAACATGACGTCACCCATTTAGGCTTCATGCACACGACGCGAAAACGGCTCGCAAGCTCGACACATCGAAATGCATTGGCTCTTATGGGAAGCTCATGTCGAGCGACAGCAAGCGAGAGGCGAGCCGTGTTTTGACTGTGCACGGCTCTCGCTTGCTGTCGCTCGTCATGAGCTTCCCATAAGAGCCAATGCATTTCGATGTGTCGAGCTTGCGAGCCGTTTTCGCGTCGTGTGCATGTAGCCTAAGGCTTCATGCACACGACGCGAAAACAGCTCGCAAGCTCGACACATCGAAATGCATTGGCTCTTATGGGAAGCTCACGACAGCGAGAGCCGTGCCGCTGTCAAATCACAACTAGCGAGACGTGTTTTCACATATCGTGCACCACAATCCGCAAATTCACGGCTCGCGAGCCGTGTTTTGACTGTGCATGGCTCTCGCTTGGGCTTCATGCACACGACGCGAAAACGGCTCGCAAGCTCGACACATCGAA